>OU612043.1:151085403-151685403 GCA_914767935.1 Coremacera marginata
TATTTATTATTATTATTATTATTATTATTATTATTATTATTATTATTATTATTATTATTATTATTATTATTATTATTATTATTATTATTATTATTATTATTATTATTATTATTATTATTATTATTATTATTATTATTATTATTATTATTATTATTATTATTATTATTATTATTATTATTATTATTATTATTATTATTATTATTATTATTATTATTATTATTATTATTATTATTATTATTATTATTATTATTATTATTATTATTATTATTATTATTATTATTATTATTATTATTATTATTATTATTATTATTATTATTATTATTATTATTATTATTATTATTATTATTATTATTATTATTATTATTATTATTATTATTATTATTATTATTATTATTATTATTATTATTATTATTATTATTATTATTATTATTATTATTATTATTATTATTATTATTATTATTATTATTATTATTATTATTATTATTATTATTATTATTATTATTATTATTATTATTATTATTATTATTATTATTATTATTATTATTATTATTATTATTATTATTATTATTATTATTATTATTATTATTATTATTATTATTATTATTATTATTATTATTATTATTATTATTATTATTATTATTATTATTATTATTATTATTATTATTATTATTATTATTATTATTATTATTATTATTATTATTATTATTATTATTATTATTATTATTATTATTATTATTATTATTATTATTATTATTATTATTATTATTATTATTATTATTATAATTATTATTATTATTATTATTATTATTATTATTATTATTATTATTATTATTATTATTATTATTATTATTATTATTATTATTATTATTATTATTATTATTATTAATATTATTATGATTATTATTATTTATTAACTCTATAATTAATTACATCGTTAATATAAAAGGAGCATTAGCTGCCATGGGTATCAGCTCAAAATAATTAAAATTTATATTTTTACTTATTTATTTATTTAACTATCAACACTTGTTTACCAGTTTAAAGAGTAAAAAATAATATATATAATATAAATAAATAGGATCATTACGGCCGTAATTAGTCATATGATATGGAATATAAAAAAAGGTTCTTTGCCTAAAATATCTTTCAGGCGCGTAGATCTTCAAGAGAGCGAGGAGTGGTGCGCAGTCTATATGTGGCATCATTATATCGCCAACAAAAAGGATTAAAAAATATTTTCGCCTGGAGGCTAAGGTACTCAGACCTAGAAGGCCACATCTGGCTGAATAGGTTGGCATAAAATTCCAGTTAATTTTAAACATGATATACCGAGTAAAACGCTTTTGTATTTTTTCTAAACGTAAAGAATCTATATGGATCCCAAATCACACATCCATATTCCAAGTTAGACTTTACTAGCGATAAAAATAAAGTTCTAAGGGTATATGGATCTCTAAAATCCTTCGTATTACGCCTCACAAATCTCATCATTGCATTAGCCTTGGTAATTATACTGTCATAATGGTCGAAAAAAGACAATTTTCTGTCAAATAAAATTCCGAAATCTGATTTAGACTCAACACGTGAAAGATCACTGTTATATTTAAATTTAGAGTTAAATAGAGTTTATTAATTGAACATTTATTCGTGTTGTTAAGATCAAATTGAAGCCTCAGATGGTCGGAATGTGACGAGACTGAAGTGAAAAGTTTAACATCATCGGCATTCATCAAGCAGTTTGTATGCTGTAAAAAGTTTGGAAGATTCTTAATGAACAAAACAAACATGAGTGGTCCGAGGTGGCTTCCTTGTGGCACTCCAGAATGGTTTGTAATGGAGTTCGAGAAACAGTTACCTATACGAACGACTTGATAACGGTCAGAAAGGTAATTCTTAAGCCAGGTAATTCTAAAGCGGAATGAAACTCCATTTGGCAAAGTATTTTACAAGAATAGAGTGCTGAACTCTATCAAAAGCTTTGGAAAAATCAGTAAAAATTACATCAACTTGATTGCCACTTTCCATTTATGGTCTTATGAAGTGAGAAAACAGTGTCAGGTTAGTAGATGTAGATCTCCCGGTGACAGACCATGTTGAAATTCAGAGATTGAATTTTTAATTGTAACATAAATGCGCTCTTTGACAATTGCATAAAATTCTTTTGGAACCAAAGGTAATTTTGATAAAGGTTGATAGTTTCAGATATTTTGCCAGAATTATGAATAGGGGCTATAATGGATTCTTTCCAGATTCTTTCCAAAAGCTTGCCTGTTTTTAATGATAAATTATATAAAAGGACTAAAGGCTGGGCTGGGAATATTATCTGGACCAATTCCTTTCTTAACGTCTAGAGTGAGCTATTCTTGTAAGACATCATCGTCAGAAAGAACTAACGAACTCATATCAGTAATAGGGATGTCATTATAGTAAAAAGAGTGGTTATTGTCATCACTGTCATCTAATAAAAAGTTAGATTGAAAGTAAGCTGCAAAAAGATTTGTGACATCTTGAGTGCTATTAGCAGTTTTCTCGTTGAAAAACATATTTTTAGGAAACCCTTTCGTATTTCCTTTTTTATTCAAGAAATTCCAGAAATTCTTCGCATTCCCTCTAATATCTGATTCCAGTTTATTAAGATGAGGTTTATAGAGCAATTCTTGAAGAGATTCGTATTCTCTGCGTGCTTGTAAATACTTATGACGAAAAGGTATATTAATTTTACTTCGTTTGAACAATTTGTTCATACGATTTTTTAGTTTTGAAAGATTTTTGTTGGACCACTCTTTCTTAGATCTTTTCTTTATCTTTTTAATAGGAACAAAGCTTAATTTATTATTTCTATAAAAAACTCATAAATATGTGACAAAATATCACCAAAACATACACGCCAATCAACTGTCGATAAAAAATTAGATATTACTGTGTAGTCAGCCTTTTTAAATGCAAAAACAAAAGAGTCTTCTTTTATGGGAGATGCATTATTAATAAAAATTTCTAATTTTATTAAAAGTGCTTTGTGATGGAAGCTATTATTAGAAAGAAGAAAATGTGATTCATCACAATTAGCATTTAGCTCATTATCAATAAAAATAAGATCCAAAATTTTATTTTAGCTGTTTTCAATGGAATTTATTTGAATAAATCCCAAAGAATATAAAGAATCTAGGAAGTCAATTTCTAAAATGCTGCATATCGAGTTTGGAATCAAGCTTAAAAGATCATACGAATAAGATCAAATTACGATACTTAAATTGAAATCACCTAATATTATAGGGTATTCATTATCTTTGAGCCGATCAATTACATTCAAAATATTTATAAAGTGCATCGAATAAATTTCACTAGAAGAGCAGGGTGGAATATAAACGGTGGTTAAATTTTAAAGGCCGATGTTGATTTTGAATAAAACACAAATTATTTAGGAAATTATTGTCATTTCTTTTTATTATGATAATATTTGTATGGTTAAATTATGTATGGAACAAAATAAATAATAACAAAATATCACACCTCCATCCGATGGTTCAAATTTTCGATGACGCTGAGGCATAAGTGAGGTTCTATGCCGTTAATGTGCCGAATTATCTCATCCTTTCGCTCTTGAATTGTTGCTGGCTTATCGACGTACACCTCTTCTTTCAAATAACCCCAAAGAAAGAAGTCCAACGGTGTCGGTGATTAATACCTTTAAGTGTGTATAATTTACAGTATTTAGATTATTATGTTAAATCCCCTATGAAATGTATAATTTTTACACTATTAGATTATTATATTTGAATGTCCTATGAAACACCAGGATATGATGGCAATCGAAAAGCGCTATCAAGGAAGGTGTGATATCGAGATGATGGGTGACTATTGCTGGTTTCTCATACGAGAAGATGTTACTGACTCGCATCGAAGAAACAATACTTCTCTTAATTATTTCAAAATTTGAACATACATTGCAATCTTATCTGAACAGTAAAAACTGTATCGAATTGTGTCGTACAGAGATAAGAACAATAAAAGTTTGTTTTTGAAATGTTTGTCTCACTATTAAAAAGGTGCTTTTGTTTTATTTAATAGCAAAAAGGTTCTTCGATTGATGAGCTAGGTAATGGTCCCAAGCCAATTTTCCCTAATAAATGTCAAAATATAAGACAAATAAGAGAAGTGACTTAAATAATTTCGATAAAATATGTGTCCACACAACTCTGCAAACAATTTCTAAGTTGTATTTTATATTCTAGACTTGACTGAATAAATCCAAAACCGATTTTCAAAAATGTTTAAAAATTCAAAATTTAATGATATTGATAAAGTTTACTTAAATAATTCTTAAAAATAAATTTTTTGTTGGATTCATACAAAATTTATCTTAAACTGTGCTTAGATACCTCATCTATCAATGAGAAAAGGAAAAACTTAAAATATAGTTTTGGAACATATTGGAAATTACAGTTAAATAACGGTTTATCTAACATTTTTCCCAAAAATTACAGGTGTGTAAGGTACAATTTTGGTTTTTACCCCCAAGGTACCGGTCCGATTAAATTTATATATATCAATGAAAAAAAAGTACAAGTTTTTTCTAAACAATGAAAAAAGAAACATGAAAATCGGACGTAAAAAAAAAAATACTTTTCCGGTGGGACAAATAAATCCTACAGAAAAAAAAATTAAAAAGGTTTGTGGTTAATTTAAAAACCTAACTCTTGGGATATGATAAAATATTATAAATTTTCGGTCTTTTAACTTTGAGCTCAAAATTTTTATAATTCAAAAATTAAGGGCCCTATTATGAATTACAATTCAACTCAATTGTTTTCGTTTAACGCATTACTAACATTTAGTTGAACCATTGATGAACGCACTTTTAAGCATTTCAAAAAATCACAAATGAATATTTGAAGTAGTCTGTCCGCCAATTCATATTTGCAAAACAGCTGATTTTGACAGTATACCTACGCCATTGTTATTGTTGTGTAGCAGAAGAGAGGGTGATTCTAATGCATCTACCTTATAATTGTATCATGCTTGATACTAAAGAGTTTTTTTTACTCTAAAAATGTCAAATTAATTATTAACAGCACAGTAAATATTTGATCTAAACTTAACGAAGAACGAATTGAAAGAAACGGCAAAAAAAAAAATGCAAAGAAAAAACAGTCCGTCCCATGATACAATGATAAGGTAGGCCCATGATACTAATTGCTCTCACGCGTCAACGAAGAGTGGATAATGAGAAGCTACATTAATGTCAAAACGACGAATTTCGTAGAAATTCCAAATGAAGAAAATATTTTATGTTTCCAAGTTGCAAACAGTGCGGTCGCGGGTATTAAATTTGTGCTAATTTGAGTGAAAATATTATATAAAAAGTGTATTAAAAACTATAAAATGTGAAAGAAGTCTTAAAATTGCAAAAAAACCTGTAACAGTTTTAACCTAAAAACAACTGCGAAACGTGAGCATAAAGAAGTTCGCGATGAACAGCTGATTTTGACATCATTCTAGCTTTATTCTGCTTTCTACTCCATTCCTCTCCATGCCATGGTCCGTCCCAAGGTTGATTTATAAGGAGAGAGCGAGTACCCATAATTGTCAAATCGAAGTTGACAGCTCATAGAAAATCTGCAAGTGTTCTCTTTTATCATCCATTTTTCTTTTGTAGTCATTCGCAAAATTGGCTGGTTTTGACAATTATGGGCACTGAGAAGAGAGTGCGAACAGCCCTGCGACCTTATAAATCAACCTTGGTCCGTCCTACAAGTTTTTCTCCAACTCGTACCATATGCGTACTCCCTCACTCCAATTGAATCCATGCATTCGTGTTCGTATTTAAACTGCTCTAGTTATAATTTTCAATGATCAATTTCATTAAGTATCATACAGGCTTTAGGAGATTTAAACAATGCCCGTCTAGACGTAATTATGAAGAATTATTAAAGATCAGAAAAAGTTATAAATATGTACTTATGCCTCATTTACACGAGTGACATTTACTGATTTTAATAATGACTTAATGGCATATCATAATGACACTACTATTTAGACGGCACAAAAAAGTGGCTTGCCCAGAGCTTTGTCACTACGTTTCATTATATATTAGCTACTTTCATTTTCATAATGATTTGACTAGCAAAGTAGGCGTTTACATGATGACAAAATTTATGATTCGCAAATACTGACAAAACAAAGTAATTCAAAATTATCAGGAGTTTTTTTACAAATGGCAGAAAACAAAGTAAGAGCTTTTGCTTATTTAGCATATTTCATGATTGAAGAGGACGAGGAGGAAGAAGAACGCTGGAATGCCATGCATGCCAAACGTCCAAGAAAGCCTAGATTAGAATGGGTCCGTCCTTTTTTTGCCGAAGGAGGAGGTTTTTATGGGAAACTTCGCTTCCAGCTGCAGGAAAATGACCCAGAGTTATTTAAAAACTTTGTTAGAATGACTGTTGGAGATTTCAATTACCTGCTTGAAAGAATCGCACCACTTATCCAGAAACAAAATACTAACATGCGTGAGTCAATATGCACTGGAGAACGACTTGCAATAATATTACGATTTCTGGCGACTGGAGACAATTATAGTAGTTTAATGTTTTTGTTCAAGAGATCTAGATCTTCTATTTGCAACATTGTTCCGGAAGTCTGTGCAGCAATACACTCCGTATTGAAGGAAGAATTTCTTAAGGTAGGACTCCTAAATTTTGACTGTTAATAGCTTTAAATATGCAGCTTTATAGACAGTGTATTTACGGAAAAGGCTAAATTGACTCGATAATTGGAGAAGCGTTTTAAGGGATTTCTTAATATTTAACCAAATAAATAATAAAAACAACACTTGATGCATAGTTTTCTTTTCTTAACAAACTGGTATGCACTTCTTTTCTAATTTTTCTTTAAAATGAGCTATTAAATTTTACAATCGGATGAAAATTACCAGAGTTGTGATTTTTCACTTTTTGAAAAAATTTAATTTTTGCTTGTATGGAAAAAATCCAAATTTGCAAAAATTTCAATGAAATGCCAAAATAAATATTTTCTTGAAGTACCTAATGCAGATAAAAAAAAATCCAAAATTTAGTTAAACAACCTAGAAGTGTACCTTTTCGGAAATTTTTGAGCTTGAGTATTAAATTAAAATTATTTTGAAACAAAGAAAAATTACCAAATTTTATTACATTGAATCTGGATTTCACTGTATTCCAGTGCGTCTTAACATCGCTAACACTGTGGCAAGTTTTTGCAGCGATTTCCTCAAAACTCCTGCATCTAAGTTCACCGTCCCTGTATAAGGTTGAGCAACAGTTCCATATTGCTTCCCTTTCCTCAACTATTTCGACCAAAATCTTATTTTCTGCCGCCGTCCACTTCGTTTCTAGCTTGCGCGACCTGCCAGAAGATTCCACCGGCTCATCCGTCATTATGTATGTACTCCGTAATATACTCGCTGGGTTCACTTAAAAAAATAAATGTTATTAATTATTGAATCTATTCTTCAAATCCTTTAAGTTTATACTTACCAGTCCATTTTCAAGTAAAACAGTTAAGTCTTGAAGCACTGTCAGTAAAGAATGAATTTTTTCATTTTTTCGTTAAGTTGGTCACTATGAGAATAGACGCGCTTACACGGCATTTACACGATGTCATTTCAGTGACAAAAGTAATGACATCTGCTGTTAATCATTATTTTATGACTAAAATAATGAAGCAAAATAACGTCATTTACACGATACTGCCACTTAATGATATAAAAAATGACAAATCTGTCACTCGTGTAAATGAGGCATTAGAATTGAAAAAATAAATGTTAGGAAGAAATTTTGTGAGAGTATAAATCGTAATATGACTGTCTCCGAATTATGGAGAACAGTTAAGAGTTTCAAGGGGAATTTTGCGAATTGCCCGTCTGGCTTTAATGACTGTCTGCCTGACTTGTGTGACATGTTAGCTGGTCCAATTGGGCCATTTTATTTTGTTTCTCCTTGTTCCAATAATAACGACCATTTTCTACTTTCACCTATTACGTTTTTTGAGCTAAATAAAGCTTTTAATAATTCTTAAAATACTGCCGCTGGCATAGATGTTTTGCGTAACCAACACTTGAAACAATTTAACTCTGAACATAAATACAAACTGCTTGATATGTTTAATGAGGTACTCATTAGTGGATCTATTCCTCTAGGCTGGTATCAATAGAAAATAATGCCTCTTAAGAAAAAAGATTGCGCACCAACTCAGGATTCGTCTTATCGTTCAAATTCTCTTGCTTCATCACTCAGGAAATTATTCAAAAGGGTGCTTTGCACACGTTTGGAATGGTTTCTTGAGTCGCGGAATAAACTGAGTATTCTCCAAACAGGTTTCAGAAGGTGAAAATCTACTGCAGATAATGTTATCACACTTTGGGCAGCTATTCATTTAGCGTTTCTAAAAAAAGAGTGCCTTGTTGCGGTCTTTATTGATATAAAGGGTGCTTTTGATAATATCAACATAAGACTTTTATCTGCAAGGTTAAAACTTCTTGGTGTTCCTAATAAATTCTGTGAGTTTATTTATTGTCTCTTTCAATTTAAGGATTCATATATTCAGTGTGAAAACGGTTATGTTAATAGACATTCCTTTACAGGAGTGCCTCAAGGTTGCGTACTTAGTCCTATTTGTTTTAATTTGCATATTGATGAAATTTTTGGAGGATTGCAAGATGGTGTACATGTCTTAGGCTATGCTGACGATATTGTCATTTTCAGTTCTCACGAAGATGTTGGACAAGCCTTAGACAGAGTTCAAATTTCTCTGTCAATCATAAAACGCGAACTTGAGCAATTACAACTTGAACTTTCTGTGCGTAAAACGAAATCCATGATATTCACGAAAAAGAGATATATGAACACAGTTGATCTTTTGAGAATTGCGTTTGATAATATTGAATTTCTGGACCTTTATCATTTTCTTGGTTTCTCTTTTCACAAAAATCTGGTTTTAAGGTTTCATGTGGATCGTACTGTTAAGAGTTGTTTCATTTTATCACTGTTTTAAGATCACTTTGCGGTGTAACTTGGGGGTCTGATCCTCAATGCTTATTGCGACTTTATTTAGGCTTAATAAGACCAAGGCTAGAGTATATGGCACCATTATTACTGGATTGCTCAAAGAAAGATCTTTTAAAACTTCAGCGTATGCAATGAAAAGCCATTCGCATTTCACTTGGTGCTATGAATGGAATGGATATATAGATACACCCTTGGTATGCAACATTTAGCAAACATAATGCCTTTACCGGAACGACTAGCCTTCTTAGCTGAGGGTGTTATAAACAAAATTCTCACTATTACCAGTCATCCTGCCCGAACTTTTATTTTTTAGCTTATTATCTATTCTAACGTGCCAACCTTCTTTCAGAATATTTCATCTAAACTTCAAAAATATAAAATGATTCCTTTCAATCTACATCCAATGTTTTCTACTTTATTTGAAGCTTTAATGCTCAAACCTGTAGTAAAGTTCTTACCAGTAAATAAATCACCTACCTCTCCTCAAGAAGTCAACGATAAGTATAGGCAGTTTATGTCTCGAAGAATCAGTTTTAAAAAGGTTTTCACTGATGGATCAAAGACTGTAGATAGCGTTGGGTGTGGGGTTTGGATGCCTGATATTAATATTGAGGCTTACTTTCCATTAAACCCTGCCTCCTCTATATTCACAGCTGAGGCATTCGCTATTATAGAGGCAATAAACCTAATCTCATTACAAAAAGAAAAAAGTTTCTTATTATTACAGACAGTAAATTAGTTTTATTAGCCCTTTCTAACTTCACCAAGGGTAACTCATAATCCAGATATTTACAAGATCAAATCACTTTTATGCGAGCTTAAATCTAAAGATATAGCCATCTGGGAATCGATGGAAATGACTACGCGGATCAGGTGGCATCGGGTCATTCACTTGTCTGTGATTTCTCACATATACGAATATTTCTCGCAAAATTATTTCCATGCTGAACATACCTTTAAGGTCTAAATTATCTTTTTAAAATGTTAAAAGAATTGTAAAACACTAAAAAGGAAAAGAAAAAAAATAAAAGAAAATATTAAAAAAATCTAAGATTAAAAATTTTTTTTATCAAAAAGGGAGAAAAAAAATTATATAAGATATAAAAAAATTAAAAAATACCATAAGAAAAAAATTATATATAAAGAACTTAAAAGAAAGAAAATTATATCAAATCTAACGTCTCAAATCGAGCGCATTAAATCAAGAATATTTAGAAATACCTTGTCCAAACTAAACACATTGTACAAGATACGAGTCAAATGACAGCAACACAAGATACATCAAAATTAAACACGTTCTACAAGATAAAAGTTAAATGACAGTAGCTTAAGATACACAATTTTTCCTGAAAATAATACGTCAAGACTACACTAAAAACCTAGTGTTTCCCGTAGTCTTTTTTTTTTTTTTGACATCACAGTGCTGCTTGTAATATGCAGCACTTTTTAAGAAGAAGAAGATTTTGGCCATCATATCAAGCCATTAATGAGTCTATGTCACGTATACAAATAAATATTCACTAACACATATAAATGATTGATGTCAAATGATTGACCGTGTAAGGTGCGCATTAAGCATGGCATTTACGTTGTGTGGCGGCCGCGTGCAATGTTGCTGGACTGTAACTTGACGTATACGATATCATTTAATTACTTAACTAGTACTTTTAACTTCTGATGGTAACACTTTTCTAAAGTCAACCTTTGGACTTGTCAATTCGATATTTTTTCCTGCCATATGTAAGATATTTTCTAGCTTATTATTTAATTAAATGAAATAATTTAATCCTTCAGCTCAATTTTTAAAAATGGCGCGGGTACTGGTTGGAGTAAAGCGTGTTATTGATTATGCAGTCAAGGTAGGTTGTATAAGACATTGTATGGCGAGACATAGGTCTTGGCTGCTAATTACTGATTAATTATTAAGTTTTGCGTAATCAGTATTTTGATGTCCCTAGGTTCGTGTCAAGCCAGACAAAACCGGAGTTGTGACCGAGGGTGTGAAACACTCCATGAACCCATTTGATGAAATCGCCATCGAAGAAGCTGTGAAATTGAAGGAGAAAAAGATTGCAACCGAAGTAATTGCAGTTTCCGTTGGTCCCACTCAGGCGCAGGAAGTTATTCGTACCGCGCTTGCGATGGGTGCCGATCGTGGTGTACATGTCGAAGTTTCGGGCAAAGAGTATGAATTACTTCAGCCAGTGCATATATCAAAAATTTTAGCAAAACTAGCTTTGGAAGAAAAAGCCGATTTGGTTATAGTTGGCAAGCAAGCCATTGATGATGACAGCAATCAAACTGCACAAATGACGGCTGCTTTATTGGAGTGGCCACAGGGAACTTTCTGTTCGAAAGTAGAAAAAACCGATGCTGGTCTTACAATCACTCGTGAAGTTGACGGTGGCTTAGAAACTATCAAAACCAAGTTGCCGGCAGTGCTCAGCGCTGATCTACGTTTGAATACTCCTCGTTATGCGACTCTACCTAATATCATGAAGGCCAAAAAGAAACAATTAAAGAAAATTACTCCAAAAGACTTGGAAGTGGATACGGCGCCAAGGATTGAAATTATTTCTGTGGAGGAACCTCCTGTACGTCAAGCTGGAGTTATAGTGCCCGATGTTGATGCCTTGATTGGTAAATTGAAGGAAGGCGGCCACGTTTAATTATACAAATATCTTAAAGTCGTAAATATTGTATTTTTATTTTTCCTGCATTTATACACAATATTATTGAAAAAGAATTTTGTAGTAGAATTTTTTATAGCTAATTCAAGTTAAAAAGTGTCAATTTGTTTTACACACATGCATACGTGTACGTATGTTTTGTATATATTTGCAATAAAGTAATAGTTGGCTATCATCATGTTAAACCAAGTTTTGTTCAATTTATTGTGGTGGAAGTGGAAACATGTAGAGTCAACATGCGAGATATAAAAAAGCATCGGGGGAGGGAGGGGACACCGATACTAAAAATGTTTACGACGGATTAATTTTTTGTTAAAACTGCAATAAAAGGCAGTTTAAGGTCGAACAATTTCAACATCACAAACCAAACTTGGAGGTACATTGAATGATTTTCCGATGCACTTGATTCACTAAAAAACTTCTAATATGGAATCTAAGTAAATTGATAGTTTATTTAAGGAGTTTATAAAAATACAAAAGACAACGCAAGTTTGAGAATTTTCAGATTAAAATCTAATTATAAAAAATTTAAACATTTGTCATGTCCAAAATACAAAATTATTTTTGCACTACATATAGGTCGAGTTGCTAAATGCATTTATGCAAAGCATCAGTGACGTGCTAAGTATTTTCACCAAAACTGTGCAACTAAAAGAGTGCTTAAAAATAATTATAGTTGCGCAGTTTTCGTGAATTTACTTAAGACCAATCCAAAGAAAAAGGTCTGATGCTTTGCATAAATGCATTTAGGAACTCAGCAATATTTATAATATTGGCGACAAGCAGTAGAAACACTATGCAAGATGATTAAATTTTATTAACTTATTAAATAACACGCTCGCCTGCATTCAAACGCTTGTCATTGAATCGCAAAATACGCGTTAACATAGTTGTAATGCATGGAATTTGTTTCTGTTGATGCATATCGGGACAGTCAGGTGTGCACGATTCAAAGTCGACTGCAACACGTTGACAGACAAACGTGAGCAAAGTGAGGATATCATAGCGTTTGGCGTTTTCTTGAAATTCTGCGCATAACGACTGCATGAACCAGGAACCACGAGTGGTATTTCGCCACGAATAAAAGCCAGGAACGGTCGAGTATGCGATAAGAAAGTCTGCATGCACTGGAATTTTATAACTCATGGATGACTCACCGTCTGTTTCAGTTTGTGCACGTTTCATTGTGACGCCTGGATCGAGACGATCGCCCTGACAAGCTTGAATAAAGAAAAGCTTCGGTTTTCCAGCTAGTGTGGGGCAATGTTGTGCTGTAAAAAAGTTCCATACCGTATCGAG
This sequence comes from Coremacera marginata, assembly GCA_914767935.1. Classification (NCBI taxonomy): domain Eukaryota; kingdom Metazoa; phylum Arthropoda; class Insecta; order Diptera; family Sciomyzidae; genus Coremacera; species Coremacera marginata. The sequence continues at coordinate 151,098,437 of OU612043.1, forward strand.
TTTGTACTGCGTGTCCTTTGCATAGATATAGCCAAGTTCGCCATGCGAAAGTATAGCAATTAAAACACAATCATTGTCGCTGTGATCTTGTCGTGCAGCCCATTCCACATATCGCAGCATTTCTCGTAGTTTGCAATCCTTGTACACAGTCACTTCAAAGTCCAGCTGCTTAAGCATCTTAGACAGGTTATCACAGTCGACATTGGTGCCAGCCCGCGACTTAAGTGTGGGAACTTCAAAGTGCTCATGGTTAAAGATCAGGGCAAGGCCTCGATTCTTATGACGCATATTGTATTCGGCAGCATGTCGCTCTGTTGTCATTTTCGCTGTGAATTTATGGAAGGTGTTATTTCCGAAGCCATTCGAAAAACCTGCGGAAGTAGAACTGTTTGTAGCGGCAGGACCACTAGCCGTTCCAAAAGCATCTCCAACATCATCAGTGTTGATAGATTGCTCCACAATATCATCACGTTTTCCTTCAGCTTTATCCATGGTACACCTTTTTAATTAAATAATAGCTGTTTGTAATACTTGTTTACCACTTATTTCAATTGCTCGTAATCCAACAGCAGTGTTTAAACACTAAATGTTCTTTGATGAAATGATTCAATTTTAGTAATAAAGAAAACTTAGTAGTTCGCACTTTTTTTAATCTTAGTAGTGATTAAACTGATGAGTACGGGAATAGACCTAAGCAGGTCTATGGCAATTCTAATTTCTATTTACTATCAGCTGCGGTTTAAAATTGATGAAATTTTGAGCAACGCTCAACGACGAATGCAATTATTTTCAGTTCTGCTTTGTTTACCAATTTCAGCATGTTTATTGCAATCTCTCCCAGAGTTGCAGTGAAAAGTACTGGTGTACTATTTTGGGTACGTTTTTATTGTTTTTGTTTTTAGGATACAACTTTTGAAAGAAGGTACCCTGTAAAATGTAAATTAAGAAGCTTTTTAGGGGCTTAAAGTCATGTAAGAATCTGTACTAATAGGTGCGTTCTTGGCAATGCTATACACGCTTACTCAAAAAAAAAAAAACGCTTATACCCGCTTAACATTTTTCGTGACACTTGGCCAAAGATAACAAGATAGGAAACTTCTGTGGGGAATCCTCATTCACTTAAAGCAAAACACACGTACGCATGATACAATAATAAGGTAGGGTAAGGAGATTCACCATACCGACCTGGAATGTCAACATCGATGAAAAATATATGTGTGTTCTTAGTGTTTTTGTTGAATTACTTAACTATGATGGCGTGTTATAACGTCGTAAGCTTCGATGTTCGAGAATTTGTCAAAAATTGGTATGTTGTAACACATACGACAGGTGATAATTTTGATAAAATATCGCTTTGTTTCCTTTTTTCAGATAATTTTATTGGGGTTTTTTTTTAACATACTATTTACATATATTAACATTGATATTTTACTTCGATACATTACCTTATTGTACATTAAATTATATTATTAAAAATGTTTTGAAATTTTTTTTGAGATTTATTCAATTCGCAATAGGCCATTCACAATAATTTTGTTTCTTATACAGGAGTGCGCTTGTTGTTTTTTTTTATTTTTTATTTGCGAATATATTAAGCAAATATATATATATATTTTTCTAAATTAATATGCAAAGGCCCTAGCTCAAAAGTCTTTAACTCAATAGGGGAAGGAAAAAATTTTATAAAAAATTAAGTTCTATATTTTAGATTTTTTCTGTAAGCGAATTTTTTTATTAAACTCTATTAGTGATGTTATTATGTAACAATTTTTATACTACAGAAATGGCAGAACTTTGTTTTTTATCAAGTTTGTTTCTTCTATAATGTAAAAAAATTAACTGGGACCTTTATATATTAAGGTAGCTATATATAGCAAATTTAAAAATATCTATTTAACGTGGAACAAAGAAAAAAATTTCCAACAGATTATATAAAAAAGTTATAAAGATGAAATAAAGCACTTTCCAATTTTCAAATACGCATTTTTCATTTATGCTCAACAAATTCTTTGTCAGACGACAATAAAAAAAATCATTTATTAGATTTGTAACACACATTAGAAAAAAATTGTGTGAACACAAAATTTCAATTGAAATTTCGTCACCTCTCTGCAGACAATGGCAAGCCTAAGAGAGTAAAAACTGCCGTGAAAAGCTTCTTGAAAACATAAGCCGTTCGGAGTCGGCCTAAAACTTGTAGGCCCAGTTTCAATCATTTGTGTTCGAACATTTCACAACACACACAACACAATTCATCAAAAGAAGCTCGTTCAAAGTCCTTTCAAGGGAACACAAAAAGCTGAGCAATAATAATTTACTGAAAATAAAGCTAAATAAGTTTTATGTAAGTTAGTTTTTTTGCAAGAAACAATAACGTGAATCAAAGTCGTAATATGTTAACTAACCCTGTAGCTCCTAAGAATGTGAAAATAGACCCCCCTCCCATACGATTTTTTGCTCAGCTTGATATAAGGTTTCAGCTCCGTAAATAGTTGCACTCAATTGCGGGACAGCCTGTATATACAGGGTCACACATCTTAGGAACTACAAGGTTAATTAATATTTCACGAATTTGATTCACGTTATTGTTTCTAGCAGAAAAACTAACTTACATAAAACTTATTTTGTTAGCTCATTATAAAATAAATCACTAATCATAAATAAATAATATCATATCTTATCATTATAAAATAAATCATAAATCAGCAATAAAATCACCTTTATAACAGCATATCAACAAACCTCACCAACTTAACCGTTACCGAGCTGTGCTCGTGTGAAGATGAAATCAATCGATTGAAACTACCAAATTTCAATTTTGAGTGCAAATTTCTCAGAATTTCGCGTAACAAATAAAATTTCTTTTAAACCTATTTTATAATTTATTCAATCTTTTCAATGACACCAAAAACATAAACATATCTTTACCGATTGATTTCATCTTCACACGATCACAGCTCGGTAACGGTTAAGTTGGTGGAGTTTGTTGATATACCGTTGGGAAGGTGATTTCATTGCCTTTGAAATGAGATATTGAGCTTTTATTTGAAATGAGCTATGTTTTATGTAAGTCAGTTTTTCAGCTAGAAACAATAATGTGAATCAAAGTCGTGAAATATTAATTAACCGTGTAGCTCCTTAGCGTGTGAAAATAGACCCTCCCCCCCCTCCCATACGATTTTTTGCTCAGCTCGACATAAACTTTCAGCTCCGTAAATAGTTGCATTCAATTGCGGGACACCCTGTACATGTTATACCTTGCACTTGAGACTATTACTTTTTTCAATGGTGTACTGTTTGAAAGACGAACTGTTTGCAAGTATTACTTCCTAGACTGTTCAATCTTGTCCCTACCAGATTTTCTCGTTTTGCAACATAACTTGTCCAGCACCTACTATATGCAACACCCTACTCTGTTTTACTCCTACCACTTTTTCTTTAAACGTCTTTATTGGCGGGACTTTTTTCGAATTTACGTCTTTTCTTCTGAGTTTTGCCGCAATGGACTTTGCTCTGACTCGGTTCCATGCTTTTCCCTCACTCTCCCTACCATTCCACTACCAACACGCCCATTTTCCATCGCCCTACCAGCGACTAGACGCTGGCCGTACCAGGCCCTCATGAACACGCAGATAGTTTGTGTGCCCGTCATTTCTATTGGGTCACTCGCCTTACTTTTTAGTAGTAAAATTACGTTCCACATTACTAACACACTAGGCCTTTTCCACACGGAGCAATTGAAAAACAACGCAACATCAACAAATGTTGCTAACTCATGTAAGGCCTTTTCCACACTTGGTCAACGCAACCCAAACTCAAGTTTCTAGCCTGTGTATTTATACCGGAACCTTCAGATTAAGCAACTTGCACACAACAAGTTTTCGACACGTTCTCAACTTGTTCAACGCAACGCGGCTTTCCGCAATTTTCATCGGCGACTTGTTGGATCAGTTTGTTTGTTTTGTGAATTCAATTATTGGTAGTGCAGTGTGCTATATATTAATCAACATGAATAAGTTAATTAATTAGTTCGTTTTTTTATTAATAGAATCTAGAAGAAGAAGAAATAGTTTGCAGTATAAATGAGCAAGGGTAAAGTATTAAATTAGTGTAAGAAGCACGACTTTTAAACATTTTCGCTGTTGCGTTGAAGTTGCGTTGGAAAAGGCCTAAGTATACCGAAATGTTCAGATGAAGCAACTTTTCCGCAACTAGTTAGCAGAACGTTTGCGAAAGTTTTATGCAACACAGCTTGCTGCAATTTATATCAGCAACTTGCGTTTTTCTTGATAATTTAAAAAAATAGTGTAGTACTTGAAAGCAAGAATATTATCAATTAAATTCAGAAAAACTGTGTTTTATGTTTTTTATATTGTATACAGGAAGCAGCATTGAACGAGCAGTTAACATATATAATGCTTGTACAAGAAGTAGAGAATATACCTGCTAATTTAATTAATTTAATAATGCTTCAATAACAATGAGAGATCAATGTTGTGTTCTGCGTAACTTGCTCTTCTGAAAGCATAGGTTGCAATAATGTTTGGAATTGCAGTGGCTTGCAACTTTTTAAGCAATTGTGTTGCAGTTGGATTCTTTTCAGTTTCTCCATGTGGAAAAGGCCTTAGTGTCATTTTTTTGCAACCATCATGGCCGCCTGCAACTGCAGTGAGTTTGGTCAGTTTTTATTCTTATTTTTTTTATTAGTTTTATAAATGAAAAATGTAATTTTCTTTCAGGTTATCTACAGGAGGAAAATTTGTCATCGCTGGACCGTGGATTGGTGCACGGAACACGTACCATTAAGTTTTTATGGACAAATCAAAACAGGTAGGAAAATTATGTATATAAAACAACAAAGTGCATTGCATTAACCCTTGTGCTTCTTTTCTTTTTCAGGCAACATACAGGTGTTTTTTTTTTCTTGACCGTCCCACAAAACATTAGGCAGAAACAAAATAGACGAAACAAGACGATTGGAACTTGCCGAACGTCTGACGAGTTGAGACGCTAGCAGTTCGGTTCTTACGTCTCTTCCCATTACGAACCAACTCGTCAATTTTGGTTGGGCCTATTCAAGAATACAAAAATATTTTTTTTTTTTTAAATTCATGCAGATGTAAGCCCACAGGTGGCGTTGCAATTTGACGACCAAAAAAATTACTTTTTCAGTTTGTGGTTAATTAAAAGACCTAAGTCTTGGGATCGCCGTGGCCCGATTTTTATATTTTTGATTTAAATAAAAATTTTTTTTGAGCTCAAAGTTGAAAGCCCGAAAATTGATGACATTTTATGTTCGAAATCATTGATTTTGTTTCCCTTGTGAATGAAAAAATCAAAATCGGGCCACGGTGATCGCAAGAGTTAGGTCTTTAACCACAAACCTTTTTTTTCCAGATGACCCAGTATGGTTTTATTTGTCCCACCGCAATTTTTGGACGCCAATTTGCAACGCCACCTGAGGACTTACATGTCCATGAATTTACAAAATAAATATTTTTTTGTATTCTTGAATACTTGATTAAAATAATAAAGTTTTAATAAATATCTGCAGCAGTTTTTTTTTTAATCAGCCTTTAAAAATCGCATTTAAAAACACGCCTCAACCCGGAACAGTCGCGTTATTGCATTGATACACTTTTTATCAAAAGAAACGCAATAGCGTAGTTATACTTTGTTTATTCGATCGCATTAGCAAGCTAACTTCAAACTAATTCCAAACTTCCAACTTGCTGACCAGAAACATGTTTGCATCCGTTTGATTGCTGAATCAACCTTGAATTAAGTACAGTTTGGATGCATATTTGAAATTAACATTTAATTATTTTTTATGGATGCTGAGCTCTGCGCTTCGTTCAGACTTGCTTTGTATTGGTTTCTTACTGATAAAGCTTTCTTCAATAATATAGTATATATTCCTTTATTATAATAACCTTATTTAGATGAAAGAAGATTCATCTAATATATATAAGAATAAGACAAGACTGATTTGATATGTTGTATTTTTTCTAAATGAGCCTTAGCTGCGCTAACTTCATCAATCCCAAAAGACAATTTTTTTCGAATTCCATAGTTGCTCAACCTTTGTTTGAAAGCATATGGGTAAAGGATTTTTGAGATTTTTTTTCAGATTTTTTGGAAGAGGTTTAAATGTTGCGCTTATCGGTTTCCCCTAATTATCAGGGTTTTCAAATTTCAAGCATAAGTTGGACTATAACAAATATTTTCTAAGTCTGAGTCATCATTTCGAAAGGCAAATGTCCAAACTTTACTTTAATGTACACTAGAGATGAGCGATCCGGTGATTTTTCAAGAACGTCGTTCTTAGTGAACGTGATTTTAAAATCACCGTTCTTTTAAACGGTGACCGTGATCACGTTATTTTTTAATTAAGCAAATACACATGCAAATATGTAACCATAAGCAATGTAGTGATGCCATGTACATTGTTTTGAAAATTTGTGCTACTTATGTTAATACTGAAAATACTTAATAAATCTTGGTAATATAAATATGTGTATTTTTATACAACTATATGCAAGCGTTTGTAAGGATTTAAAAAAAGAGGATAACGTGCCGAACGTTTCACCTCATGACTACCCATGGCCCTTATAAAGGACACATGCTTTAAAGAAGTTAGCTTAAAGAATTTTAAACGATTTTCAAAAATTTCAATAAAACGGATAGCATGAGTTCTAAATGACAAAATAAAAGGATATCTGTTGGCTTTTGAGTTTGTAACGTATATTTTTCCTGGCTGTTTTTAAGTAAAATGACAAAAATTGCATTTTCGGTATGGCAGAAAATCATGATAAGAATTTTAAAATCATTTGACATATTTATTAGCTAAAAATATTTTACGCATAAAAACCCCAAAATCGAAAACCAAATAAATCAGGTGTAAGCACTATGTGGATTATTCAATATTCATAAAACTATCTCCGCAGCCCATTCTAGTGAAATGATTTTGAAGAAAATCTTTAATAATAATATTCGAATCTTCGCTTAGAAATTAATTCGGTAGTGAGAGGGTTAATAACTTCAAAAAGTTTAATTTTCTTATAAAATTGAAATACTTATATGTGCAATTGTTATATGGAATGTGAAAAAAAGCGAAAATAAAGTTTTAAAAAAACGTGTGCATAACAGCTCCAACGCGCGACTTGAGTTTACTCCTTAAGATCAATTACCGCATTAATGTTTCAAATATCCTAATCCTAGCATCAACATTTACCGAGTTATAGCGAATAATATAGTTCCCACGCCCCCTGGTCCAATTCCGCCCACTTTATGCAAGATGTTTGGCACAGACCCTCTGCATCCATGTTCCAAATATCATACTCCCTTCATAAATATTAACTGAGCTAAAGCGAATAATATAGTTGTCATGCCTCCTGATTCAATCATGCCCACCTTTTCAAGGTATTTGGACAAACTCTCTGCATCCATGTTTTAAAAATCATAATCTTATTATCAATATTTACCGAGCTATAGCGAATAATATAGTTGCCACGCCCCCTGCTTCAATTCTACCCACTGGAAACAGTATGTTTGGCACAGTTCCTCTGCATCCATTTTCCCAATATCATAATCCTAACATTAATATTTACTGAGATATAGCATATAATGTATTTGTATATGCCATTCCCCTTAGTCTAATCCCACCCACCGAGTTATAGCGAGAAAACGCGTTGCGTAACGTGGTTTTGGAATGCTGTTTTGGTTTGCTATTTATTTGTTCAGTCGATTTCACATATAATATACCGCGGGCTATATATGAAATCGAGGAAATGGAGTAAACTCCAATAAACTTCAATAAAAGATTGACATCATAAGATATAAATAAATTTTTTTTTATTAAAGTGGAGTGCGAATAATTATAATTTACATTTAAAAATAATAACATTTTAGTTTTTTTATCACTTAGACGCGTTCGACGCTCATTCAGTACTTGCCCCGCTTTGGAAAAAAGTCTTTCGCATGGCACCGATGAAGCCAAGACACAGAGTTTTTCCTGAGCTATTAATGAAAGCTTTTGGTATTTAAATTTATTGCACTTCCACCATTCTAGTGGATCCGCTTTCCTTGGAATAACGTCATCTTCCAAGTAACGTTGCACTTCAATTATTGCTCGTGATGTAGATGTCCCTTTAGGTTTAAATTGAGCAACATAGGAGTCGAAAGAGTTCCATATGGATAGTTCTTTTGGGGAATCAGGGAATCAGCTCGATAAAAGTAGTATATTTAATGTTTTCTTTTTACGTTTCCTTGCAATTTCAGACTTTAATTAGTAGTGCTATTTCTAAACCAGCGACAACCCTGGTCATTTTACGAGAACATTAAGAAAGAGAAAATATTTGGTCTGAAACAAAATTACAACATTACCAACTCTTGCTTTTGCGCATTGAATGTGTGCTTGAAAGACAGAGACAAAAAAACGCAAACGTGAAATCACTGGTTATGTTACGAATCACTGCAAACAGCATAAATAGCTAAATAAAAAAACCAAATCACTATTCACTGTTTTTTTAAGTATTTGATCACCACAGTTACCAGTGATTTTTCAATCACGGTGATTAAATCACAGGTACGAAAATATCGCTCATCTCTACTGTACACATATCAGAAGTTTTAGCAGTTTATTCGATAATTTTTGTGTCATATATTTCACTAGCAGGACCCAGCTGTCCGCGACTTCGCCACGGACGTTCCAGCAACCATAATTTTTTTGTGGGCAGTGAAAGGGGGTGTGACAAATATCTTTTCCCGTAAACCATCTCGTGCTCGAAAACAATCTACGGCCAAAATTTCAGCGCAATCGGACCAGAAGTTTTGGAGTCTTAATGATTTCTTAAAAGTGGGTGTAATTGTAGTGCCACCCTCCCCATTTTTAGGACAGTTGCCGATGGTAAGCATATAAATTTAATTACCAAATTTCGGTCTTATACGACCAAAACCGTCAGAAATATAGCATTTTCATTGATTTGTGGGCGTTTAAAGAGGGCGTTGTTAAATCTAAGCATGCAATAACCTAATCAATAACCTAATCGCAAGTAATACACGTTTCAAGTTTGAGCGAAATCCGTTCAGCCGTTTAGATTTGTATAAAAGTGAAACAAACAAACAAATAGAAAATGATTTTTATTAATATAGATTTAGGAAATTTTTTTAAAGTTACGGTAGTTTTTGTAACAAAAAATATTTTAGTCGTTTCGGTTTTTTGCATAACTTTTTTTGTTTTTGGTTATGTAAAGTTAGTTTATTATCAAAAAATAATATGTTCTTGACAAATAAGGTACAAATAACATTATAGATTTTTTTTTTTTATATTTTTTGTTTTTTGTTTAATTTTGTATGAGCTTTTGCGTTAAAAAAAGTGTAGGTGTTGAGTCCATCTCGTGTAACTGGAAGGGTTTATATACGGCAGCACTGAATTTTATGACTTAGACATTAACGATCTTCAACTTTGGTGTGTTCAATTTTTTTCAAGTACTTCTTAAAACATTTTTAAATGGTATGAAAATACATTGAATGCAATGCACTTCAGCCAATTAACACAATTTTTAACTCGATTATATAAAACTCGTATTCGATAACGAGAATTGTTTTGGAAAGATATAAAACTTATTAAATTATTAACTCATTAAAAAGTTCATACATTTTTAAATATAAATTTATGTTTTATTTAATGAATTTAATAATATTTTTTACCACTTTATAAATAAAATCAAATCAAGTAAAAAACGTCTTGTATCAGTGAACGGATTTATACACTAAAGCTATGTATGCCTTAAAAACATGCTTAAAATATCCTTCTGTTTTGCATTCATTCAAGGAGGTGAGTATATTTTGACACGGTTTTCTCCTCTCAGAATGGCGGCCCAAAAAGGAAAACTTACAATTTCTAATTTTTTTCATTGCGACCCTGAATGAAATATTAAACAATTAATTACCAGAAAGCCAAAATATTTAAATAACTATCAAAAATTTTATTCTGCTTATTCGACTCCATAATTTGTGTTTGTAAATGAAGATATATTTCCAAAAAATGTGAGTACTTTAAACATTTCCAGCCTTATTTCATAAATTTTCATAAACAATCGTTCAACGCTTCTGTTACTGAAAAAAGTACTAAAAAGGCCGGATATGGAACATGTCTATGATAAATTATCATAAACATCAACCTACATCGAGAACACAAAAAATTACAGGTTAAGTTTGCACAGCCTTTAAACGCAATTTTCGGCGTTTAAGATACGCAGATCTTAAACAAGCCGGAAAAACTTTTATAAATAACGATGTGTTGTTTAAAGCCGGCTTAAAAGTACGCAGCCTCTAAAATGAGTTTATAAATAAGGCTGTTAAAATGTATTTTTTTTTTTGCCAAAGCAAACAACAGGTGATCACATTTTCTGTATGAATTTTATATAATAGCTGAGATGCTTGAAGTTTGACATTTCCTTTAATCTTCAACCGATTTAAATTTAAATTAGTTAGTGGAATGCAGAATATTAATAGTTTTCTATGTATTAAAATAAATTCATATACAATTTTTTCATAAAATTATTAATGTAGTAAAGAAATGGTCGTAAATTTCTACTAATTTCGATTGTCTCTTTGTAGTTTTACCCTTGACAGTTCAAATGGTACACTATTGCAAAGACAATCTTCCATTGGGTAATCTTCTTACAAAACAAAGACATTTATTTAAAATCAAAATTTAAATGCCGGTGTTTCGCTTCATTTCATTCGTTCACCTACGTTAAAGCGGGATTTTTGTAAATCGTTGAAAAACAAATCGCGATTTTGTGGGTATATTCGAAAAAACAAGCATGGAGTACTTTTATCTTCCACTAATCCTACAACCTTTACTATGACTTGAGCAAATTTTTTTCACTGCATCACCGTATTATTGTTGATACGTATTAAATATATTTATATATAAAGCGTTATTTAATAGATTTTCTTAAAAAACCGTTCAAAGCTTGCTTAGTTAGGGACTGTTCAAGGCTTATGGTAGTAGTAGTAGTACTTTATTGAGTCTTTTACAGCGATTTTTACAAGTAAATTATAAACTTTTCTTATTGATTATTTTGCGGCTGTAATAGTATGGCCAGCATATTCAGTTACAATTATTGAAAATTAATAAATCGATTGTCACATGACTAATATAGTAATACTGATTATTTTACTCTTGCTCATGGAGTATTTTAGATTTTCTTTTGACGTTTTGTCGTGAATGTACAATTAAAATAAATATAAATACAAAAGAGGGAAACAACGACTGCGTTGATATGAGAATATATGCACGCACAACTAAACATATTATATACAATGTCGTTGTCACTTATTCAGGTATAATTTGCCCTTGGCTAGAACGAGATAACAATCTATGTCTATTTTTAAACAGATTATCGAGCACACAGATTGTGTTTATACAATGTTTATGAAAACATTGTTGTACAATGTTCAGTATTAAAACTTAACATTTTTCTTTTTTAAAATTTTCAATATCTTTCAAATCATTTATCTTATCTTATTTCTTATTTTATAATTGTAAATAGTACAATAAACAATATAAGGCATCCTTTATGAAAGGAAGGAAGAAAATATAGCTTATAAATGTAAGAAATAAGTCAGAAAGGTAAGTTTTGCTCTCCAATAATATCACTAGAGTAATTTAATAATCTTCAAAAAGGAACAGAATCAATTTTAACCACGATTATGCCCGGGCGCAGCTTTTAAAAAATAAGGTAAAGGTGACCCCTCAGGAATCGTATCAATATCCTCAAGGAGAATCCCCATCGGCGAGTGATAAAGAGTGTTAATCCAAGAGGTTTCGGATTGTGAAGAGTATATTTCTCTAATTATTTCATTTTCAGAAAAATTCAAGTTGTTAATGGTTCTTTTCATCAAAAAGGTCGCATATCTCAAAATTGGAGTAATATTAGCTTCTCCGTACACAAAGCTATTGGAATACCTTTTGGTCCTGGACTCAAAGTTTTTATCAATGCATAATCTTAGTATCTTTCTTTCAAATATTTCCATTTCAGAGGCAACAGTCGGCGAAATCGAGAACCAAACAGGAAAAGCATACAACAATACGGGTCTAATAAGCGTTTTATAAAATAACAGTTTGGTCTTCTTCTGTAGATCTTTACTTCTCAACATAGGCGTAAGGACATTAGCAACTTTTCTGGCTTTGTCAATGTTCCCTCTAGCATGCTTATTAAATTTAAGCAGTACGCTAAAGTTAACACCCAGGTACTTAATGCTTTTTTTAAACGGTATCGTGTTACTATTCATTCTCAACGCAAGGCCACGACTCTCCCTTACCACCCCTTCTTTTCCTTTCCCACTAGCATTTCTAAAACAGATACAATCCGATTTCGAATCATTCACCTTAATACCCCATTTATTGTAGAAGCAGTTTATTTTGGCCACATGAGTTTCCAACTTTCTAAGAGCGTTGATAGGGTAATCATCGCTAGCATAAACAAAAGTATCATCAGCAAATAATATGCCCGTGGATGAAGGAATATTGTTAATTTTATTGACATGAGGAAAATCATGCATAAAGATGTTAAACAGTTTAGGGCCCATCAAAGATCCTTGCGCAACACCGCTCAACGTTTCACATACCTCTGAAGTGCTTTCCTGGATTTGAATGAAAAAAGATCTATCTGCCAAGAAACTGGAACTGGTGGAAAACCCAATTTAATGATCTTAAAAAGTAAACCTTCTCTCCAGACGTTATCGAACGCTTTTTCTACATCCAGTGAACACGCAACAGTACATTTTTTATCTCTTAGACCAGTTGTTATGTCATTGTGTACCTTTAACAATGCGTGCACCGTGGAGTGTCTTTTCTTAAATCCAAACTGATGGTCAGGAATGTATTCAATTGGGATTACGTCTGGAGATTCAATCTTTTCCATTATCACTCTCTCAAAGACTTTTCCCACATTTGAGAGAAGTGATATAGGTCGGAAATTGTTAATAAGAAAATTATTTGGCCTTTTAGTTATTGGCAAAATTCTGGCCATTTTCCACCTCAAAGGAAAGTACCCGTTGTTGATACAATTATTAAAGATAATTGTCAAAAATTTAATGGCAAAAGGCGAGAGTCTTTTAAGGAAGAAATTAGAAATAGAATCGGGTCCACAAGACTTTTTGGATTTCAAGCCCTGGATAATAAATGAAGTTTCCTCTTGCGAGGTAAATATATTCAAATCAGGGGGCAAAATTGCAGAGCCAACGTCGTCAAAAATGAAAATATGTTGAGGCTTCAAGAGCCTTGTTGAATGAAGAACCATATTGACTTCTTCTACCAGACCAGGGTCAGAAGTAGGAACTTTTTCAGAAAAAATGTTTTTGAAGTGACTCTCGAACACAGAAACAATTTCGCGTTCCCCAGTTATAACATTTTCGTTTACCTCAACTTTATCGCAAGAGAACTTTCTTTTTTTTCCCATTATTCTGAATGCTTCTTTAAACGCCCAAGGATCCGGTACTATTTCAGTCATTCTTTCACTGAATTGTTTGTTGAGCCATATCCGGACCCTGTCTTTAATAATTTTTTTCAACAACCCAATCCTACCAGATAACTCCCTGTACTCTCTGTTAACCCTATTATATGCATTGTGAAAAATGCGTTTCAGCTGTTTCTGCCACCTCTGTTTAACTTTAAACAAATCCGCAATATCACTGGGTAAGTTCTTATATTTTTTGAAGGAAGCCGGTGTACTTTCCGCATGACTATCCAGTGTTGAAATCAGAGCATTATTAACCCTTTCAGTTGGTAATTAATTTTAATACAGTTAAAAATATTTTATAAATTATTTTTAGTTAATTAGCACCACAAAAACTCAAAAATCACACCAAAAAATCTCTCCGGCAGCTCCTTGATCCCTTTTCAGGATGTCCACAATTGCGTACATACAAACTCAAGCCTTATTTTTTTACAGTTTTATTAAATACAAAAGAATATCGAAATAAAAAACCATTGCATTTTATTTATTAGATTTTTTATTGAATTACGCATAACAATCGAAAAATATAAAAATGCCGTCTTCAAGGCTCAAAAACACTTAAAAAACAAAAATGGCACAAACCTAGTTTAGTTTAAAAAAAATTATAAAACCTTAAAAGTTAATACACATATGTTCAGGTCAGTATTTTATAAAATGCTAATATAATTCAACTAATTAATTCATATGAAATTGATAAAAGCAATTTCGATCCTTCGTCAAACAGAGATGTACCTTACACTTACGGCAAATTATGCGCGATCTACCCGTACACTTTGGATTCTTGCATCGAGTAGCTTCTTTTGAGTCATCGTGATTTGGAAGATGGTCAATTCCATCATATTGAAGCCTTTGTAGTGGCCGCGTTTCTCCTCTGACAAACTTTGTTGTGTTTGGTGGCGTATTTAGAGATGTATTTGATGGTCTACCTCTTTTGCGGCTTTGGGATTGGTGACCTATTGTTAGACTGCGTCCCAATATCTGTTTAAATTGCAGCAAGGTCATAATGTCCTTTTCGGAAAGTTCATCTTTCTTACAATCCTTTTTATACTCAATCCAACTAGCACATATAGCAACGTCAACGAAATGGAAAATAATGCGCAATGTCCACTTTTTGGACTTAATAAATATTCTGTAATATGATAAAAATTGGTCCAACAGATCAACGCCTCCCATGCCACTGTTATAGGCAGCAACAATATTCGGTTGTTGTATTTCTATATATTCTCTTGATTTCTTGTCAAATCGTTGCACACATTTTTCATCATATTTGTCTATGAAATTACTTGCCAAATAAACTGCCTTATTGTCTTGCCATTTTATAAGTACTATTTTACCGTCGCGACTTACTAGTTGATCAGAAGAACCACGTCCTGTTTTCTTTAATTCCATATCTGAAACAAATGGTGGATTGTTGAATCGATTGATCCTTATAGTACCTGCTGCATTTATGTTCCGTTGATATAAGATTTCATATAATTGATATGTACTGAAAAAATTATCAAAATATAATTTATGTCCTGTGCACGATAATCTTTTTATAAGATGAAGCACTGTTGCAGCTCTGTGACCAAATCGAGCGCTATCAAAAGATGAAATCTCCGTTGTGGATCCTTGATAAAGGAAAAAGTCGTATGGATATCCACTTTTTCCACACAAAAAGTAAACTTTAATTCCCCAAGGTGATGGCTTTCCTTTAATATATTGCTTTATATTCAAATGTCCAGTAAATGGAATAATCTGCTCGTCAATTGATAAAACTTCTTCAACCGCTACTTCCCGGCATCTTTTAAGCACCACATCAATAAGTGGACGGGTTTTAACAAATTTATCGGTGCATTCACTTAGAATTTCGAAATTATTTACTAAGTGAAGATTCGATCTCAATTGGAGGAATCGTTCGCATGACATCACAGAAGCCACTGACTCAATTTGTAGATGTTTGCTCCAGTACATTTTAATTTGCGGCAGTTTCATAGTTCCCATTAGTATATGGATTCCAAAAAACTGCATTATTTCCTCTTGAGTCGTATGTTTAATTGTTCGAGTGCCTATTCCCTTCTGTTCTGCATAAATATTTGTGTATGTGGCCATTTGGTCAAACATTTTAACCGGCAAATATTTTTCGAAATATGATAATGGTCTTTTATTCGGAACTTTCTCTTTTTCATTTTCTTCCAGTTCTTCTGGTTCAAATATGTATGTTTCAGGAGAAAACTGTCTTCTTCTGAACTGAATTTGCTTTTTGTCAGTTACTGTGTGTTTTTCACACTCATCCACAAACTGCACATTTTCATTCACACAAAATTCAGTAAAATGTGGAGAAATATCAGTAACATCTTCATATTCTTGTCTTTCATTTATGTTATCGCTCATTACATCATCAATTAAGTTTGTAGATCTTTTTGGAAATGTTGTAATTATATCAACTTCTTCGTTTTCAGTACTTTCATTGGTACTTTTAAAATCATCTTCACAGTCAGAAAAATCTGACAATTCTAAATCTGAGTCCATAGCGTTCAGCAGATCATGAATTTCTCGTTCAGAAAATCCTTTTCTTGAAGTCATTTCATCTATATAGTTTAACTACAAGTATGTTTTTTTTAAAATTGTTATGCCAAAACAATTTAATCTTTTATATTTACTTACCTTTACCCTAACACGTCTGATCTCTTGAAATGATTTTTCAAATTGATTTTTTACAATTATTTCAGGTGGCTTCTAACCAAAATTCTTAAAATTCTAACTGTTTCCTCAGCCAACTTGATGACAAAATGACAACAGTATAATTCAAATTATTCTGATACACAAACGTTTCCACCTCATAAATGTCCAGTTTGTTTGTACACAATTAAGTACATGTACACATTTGCGGACATAAACCCACACCACGTATGTACACAATTGTGTACAATATTTTTTCTTCTGTTTGTTTAGAAAAATAATAATGTTTTGAGACTAAATGGATGTATTTTATGTTTTTTTAAACTATTCTGTTCAATAAAAGTGAATTACCAATATAATACATATTTACCTACACCTAGAAACATGGTTTTTAAAGTACGTCCTTGGTCTCAAATTTCTACTTGAACAAAGCTTAGCCAGAAAATTATGAAAAATCCCACATTTATATGTATTTTTATTGAATGTGTGTATAGAAACTCATAGAGAATACTCTAAACAACAAGTTTCCAATTGCAACAAGTCCAACATGAAACAAATTCCAATGCAACGTGCCATACAAAGTGATGTACGCAATTGTGTACGCGCCGACTGAAAGGGTTAAATTCTTCAATGCAGCCGTCAACCTCACTATTCGTAAGGTTAACAACATGACTGGGAATACAGTGAGTTATTTTATCATCAAGGTCTTCCCTGAATACTACCCAGTCTGTTTTTTTGAAGGATTTGCCAACGTTCCCCTCCAACACTGGGATTTAAATCTCATTGAGCTTCAAATTAAAAAAAACAGGGTAATGATCCGAAAAAGTCGGCAATGTTTTTATAATATAATTGTCATCAAGAAGGTTGACTAGATGGGCAGAAACTAGAAAGTGGTCCAAAAAAGACGAACTTCTAGGAAAAGAAGGGGTGGCTGGAGTCATGTTGATCAAGGAAGGCAGGTGATCTCGTTGCCATTTTTCAAAATTTTTACCGTTCAGGTTGTAAGCCGAGTCCCCCCAGTTGGGGCTCCTCGCGTTCAAGTCTCCCCCTATAACAGCACCATCAAAAAGTGCCGCCTTGCTTTCAATTTTAACCAAGTCTTGAGTTAGAAAACCCGTACTGCTATTGGTAGGAAAATAAACTGACCCAAAGAGCAAGTTCTTATAGCAACCACTAATCTTCATTTGGACTGAAATAAAAAGACTCGGAACGCTTATATTTGGAATGTTAACAATCTCATATTTTATATTTTTTTTAATGGCAATCGCCACCCCCTGCTGACCATCATTACGAATGAAATTATAACCGTCCAAAAAAACCTTATGTCTATTGCTGAGATGTGTTTCTTGTATAAATGTTACAAGACATTTAAAACCATGAAGAATTTTAAGTAATTCTATTCTCCTGCTATGTTCTATCAGGGACGAAACGTTAAAAGTTATAAAATTCAATAACATTATATATCACTTAAAAAGACTTCATTAAGAAGTGTCAAATATTTCATTCGCTTTTCCTGAATTGAGGAACAATTATTTAAATTTTTCATAAAATTCTCGATTTTGCCTAAAAGGTCCTGTACATTAACTCCAAAAAGACTCTCAGAAAGATCAAAAAATTGACTTAAAACATTTGAGTTTAATTTATTTGTGCATGCTTGAGCTGAGGAAGGACCATCCCGCTGTCTAAAGTGGCTGGCATAGGAAGCGGTGAGAGGCGGTGGAGCTTTCGACATAACAAAAGCATAGTCCGACCTTGTTTTGGTAAATTCTCTTATTTTTTAAATATTTTTTTTTCTTTGTTCAGCATATACCTTGTATTTTTCACAACCACGATAGTTAGCCGGATGCTCCTTCTTGCAGTTCACACAAATAGGTTTTTGACCAGATTCTTTTGTTACAGTGCACTCTCCTGGCAGATGAGTACTGTTGCATTTAACACAATTATAATTATTGGCACAATTTTTTGCCATGTGTCCAAATTGTTGACACCTTCTACACTGCAGCGGTTCAGAATTACCTTTCGGTTTTTCCCAATATACCTGAGTATTAAAAAGATACCTGATTTTGATTAAATCAGTAGCTGCTTTCCCCGGAGGAAGCCTTACAATAAAAAGGTTATATTAGATTTTTTCTCTCGCTGAGCGAATTGTGGTAAAATTAGAAACTTTCTTCACCGACCCTGGAACCTGCTCTAACAACTCTTCAAGAATCTCTTCTTCTTCATAATCGGCGGATAGTCCTCTTAGGATTAAATTTGTGGTCTTATCCTCTTTTGGCGTAAAAGAATATGCCTGAACATCAGGGGTCTCCCTGAGTTTATCAATAAGATCCCGATGAGTCACCCTATCTTGTATGTAGATTTTTGTTTTTTGTCCTATATTCACTATTTTAAAAATTACCGACTTCTCTCGCAAGTCTTTTGCAAGTTTTCTAGTGTCAATATTATGAGTTATTATTGGTGGGCAAAACTTACCCTTCTTACTATTTCTGTTGTCCAGACTGCTGGCATCGTTGTCAGGAGCGTCCTTTTTTGAAGCGGCATCCTTGCCCTTTGAAGCATCGTCACTGCCCACTTTTGCAATTTTTGCCCTCTGCGATGTTGAATGCTGCGAAGTTTGTGATGGCTGCTGACTTCTTTGCCTTACTTTAAAGGCAACATCATCGAAAATGGAAAACCTGTTGCTGTTGTTGATGTTGTTGCTGAGTACTCCGTTCAGCGACTCTGCACTACTTGATAATGAGTGACGGGCCCTCTTGGTAACTTCCGTCCATTCTTTTTCCATGGCCTCAGCCAGTAGTCCGCTATTCACCTCGTTCATTATCATAGCCTTCTTGGCTGGCGTTGTTTTATGTGTCGACAACGCACTCGTTGACAACCGCAACAATTGCTGTGCTGCGTCCGTCTTGCCAGGACTGTTAACAGAACTGCATATCAAAGCATCTATCTCATGCGTTTGTCGTTAATTAATTAAGCATTTATTGAAAAATGCAGCTTTTGTGAACAACCATTTGACCTTGCAGCAGGTGCTTCCCAAAATGGTGTCTCGACAATTTTTGCGCAAAAGGCAAAGAATAGAAAATTTTTCCGCCTGTCTCGAGTTCAGCACAAACGTCCAGCATGAACTTATTGCACTTTCCAATTGTATCCAGAAAGGATGGCACAATTTGTGGATTATAGTCCACTTTCTTTTTGATTTAAATACTTTAATTTAATTAATTTTAATTTTCTCTTTCAGAGCTGCGGTAAAAACACCAAGGCTTATGGTCTGATTATGCAAACTTGACGTAACATAGGTTAACATGACGCAACGTACTATGACTTTTTGTTATTATGCTACCAACTTAAGGCAGAACCAAAATAGACGAAACGAGACGATTGCAACTTGCCGAACGTCTGACGAGTTGAGACGCTAGCAGTTCGGTTCTTACTGAACAAAACGTATGGACAAGCTGTTTTGTTCAGCTTCGTTAAATTACGTTTGTTCATTTTGGGCAGCAACATTGAATTGCATTAACGCGAACATTTTCGTCTCTACTCGTTACGGAGCAACACGTCTATTTTGGATGGGCCTGTAGCAACCACAGCAAGTGTCAAATAAATCACTAGATCAATTAGTTTTTCATCGTCTACCATTCTGAAACATATTTCAATTATTAAGAAAAAAATCAATTTAAATTAAAATAAAGGGTGATTTTTTAAGAGCTTGATAACTTTTTTTTTAAAAAAAACGCATAAAATTTGCAAAATCTCATCGGTTCTTTATTTGAAACGTTAGATTGGTCCATGACATTTACTTTTTGAAGATAATTTCATTTAAATGTTGACCGCGGCTGCGTCTTAGGTGGTCCATTCGGAAAGTCCAATTTTGGGCAACTTTTTCGAGCATTTCGGCCGGAATAGCCCGAATTTCTTCGGAAATGTTGTCTTCCAAAGCTGGAATAGTTGCTGGCTTATTTCTGTAGACTTTAGACTTGACGTAGCCCCACAAAAAATAGTCTAAAGGCGTCAAATCGCATGATCTTGGTGGCCAACTTACCGGTCCATTTCTTGAGATTAATTGTTCTCCGAAGTTTTCCCTCAAAATGGCCAACTTTTTGTTGCCAAAAATGGAAGAACTGAACTTGGTTGACATGTGGTTTCAACAAGATGGCGCTACATGCCACACAGCTCGCGATTCTATGGCCATTTTGAGGGAAAACTTCGGAGAACAATTAATCTCAAGAAATGGACCGGTAAGTTGGCCACCAAGATCATGCGATTTGAAGCCTTTAGACTATTTTTTGTGGGGCTACGTCAAGTCTAAAGTCTACAGAAATAAGCCAGCAACTATTCCAGCTTTGGAAGACAACATTTCCGAAGAAATTCGGGCTATTCCGGCCGAAATGCTCGAAAAAGTTGCCCAAAATTGGACTTTCCGAATGGACCACCTAAGACGCAGCCGCGGTCAAGATTTAAATGAAATTATCTTCAAAAAGTAAATGTCATGGACCAATCTAACGTTTCAAATAAAGAACCGATGAGATTTTGCAAATTTTATGCGTTTTTTTTAAAAAAAAAGTTATCAAGCTCTTAAAAAATCACCCTTTACTTAGATTTCGCTTCAATAAATTGACGCAAACAAAGAAATGTTACTTACAAATCAAAGTCAAGGTTTATTAATACAGGTTAAGTCACTTGAGAGAAGCTCGGTCGAACTGTCAGAATAGATAAAAGGAAATCAAGAAAAAAAAAAACCTGAATCTGTACAATTTTTAGCTAACAGCTACTTTGACAGTTCGAGCAAAGGCAGAAAAAGAGTGATTTTCTCTCAAGTGACTTAACCTATATTAATGAACATTGATCAAAGTGTGATGCTAACAATCGTACAAAAAGGTCATTGGCTGCATTCCGCCAAGGCGAGCGCTCAAGAAAATTCAGGTGAATGGCTACACTATTGACAGCGCTGGCAGCTGTCTATGCTCGAGCGATGTGCATTTTACGTAGCGAAATAAATTACGCTACTTCTACTCAACAGTTGCAAGTTATGTCATTTAACAGCTGTTTGCGCTCCAATTTGCATGAATTTGCAAACACTCCAATGAAACCCTTAAAATAAATGCAAATTTTCGTGGCTTGTGCTATTTTTAATGTTTTAAACTATACTGCTCCTTGCAATGGTTGAATGAGGTCCGAAATGTGCTCCTTAATAGCCATATCAAGACCATCATCCATTAGAATCTCTAGCACTACGTTTTGCATTAAGTAAACCTCTTAGCAGAAAGAAATTAGGTTTTAAATTCAACAAAGCAAAACAATCGAACAAACTACGTCAAACGTCAGTTGTCAACAGATCTGAATTTCGACGTAGTAACGCATTCAGAGAAATCCAGCGTAAAATGATCCATCGCTACAATAGCGCTCGCCTTGGCGGAATGCCGCCATTGTATACTGAAATGTCAGTCGACGTAACAAAGAAATCAAAATTCAGCAGGCTTCTACGTCGCGTTACGCTTCGGCTAATTAGATACACAAAAAACGCGTTCGGTAAATTTGTATGTGACAAAAGCAACGGTTGTGTTGCGTAGATCTATGTTTGGAATTCATATTGGAAGTCATATTGGAATTTTTTGAAAAAACATAAAAAAGAAACGCATAAAGAAAAACGCATATTTTTTAAGAAGTTTATTAATGCATAGTAATAAAAAAACCATGTAAATAATAAGGTAATTCACGATCTTGTTGCATCGTTGCAAATGCAAAATTAGCTGCTTTTACAAAAACCGAACGCATTGATATTCATTTGCAAAAACGCATTTGCAACGATGCAAAAAGATCGTGAATTACCCTATCATAAAAGTATTTCATACAACACAAAACAAACAAAAATAAAATCAACTAGTTTAGTTACTTGTATTTTTGTACTATTTGTTTGGATAAATAACTTAAGCTGTAGCATTATAAAATACTAGTTTGTACCCGGAGCTTTTCTTATCCGCTAAAAGAGGGCGTAGCTTAAGTCAAGCATTGCTTTTATAGTAAGTTCGTGCAGAGTTTCATTGGTGTGTGACTTATTTCGAAAGCTATACCGAAAATTTTGGGTGCGGAAAAAGTACCACGCCCCTCGTCCAACACCCATAAAATGTTACCTGTGAAACGGCATGTGTAAATTGAGGTCGAATACTGAATTCCTAGGCTGTGCGACCTATAAATCCAAAACTGTTCGATATCGAAAATTTTAGGTGTATTTAAGGTGCTTTTTACGATCGGCACCAGATTTCACAGGAACCCTCTCAACGCTTTGGTATAAAATTGGATATATAGCGGTTTCGGAGTCTTTACGTGATATACACATATACCCACATGCGTATATACATTAAGTCGTCTCACGCTCTTTAGGAAAAAAAATTGTTCAGTCTCGTTCTTCAAAATAATCCATGGCTTATGTTATGATGATCCCCAAAATATTTCGACTAAAAATATTCGCTGGTATGGTAGTTAGAAAAAACAAACGGTCAGAAATGAGAGTAATGAAAAAAATTAAATTTTTTTCGTTGGACCAAGGATAATGCGGATTTCTATGGATTGTTTTAACTTTTTTCATATTATTTTCACTAAAATTCAAACGAATTTTTTTCTATACTACTTTTAGTCAAATAAATTGTAAAGTGTAAAATGTGTAAATTTTGTTGTAATTTCATTCAATTTAGATATTCACTTTACACTTTATTTTATCATCAATAGATAATTTATTTGACTAAAAGTAACATGGCAAAACAAAAAAAAATTTTATTTAAATTTTAGTGAAAATAGTATAAAAAAAGTTAAAAAATTAATGAAAATCTGCATTATCTCTGGTCCGACTGTATAAATTTAAAATTTATTGGTGCAGATTCGAAGAACTTTTTCATTACTATTATTTCTGACCGTTTGTTATTTTTAACTACCACACCAGGAAATATTTTTATAAAAAACTTGATTTTTCTTGAGAACATAAGCCGTTCAGAGTCAGCATAAAACATGTAGGTCCAGTTCTCGATCATTTGTGTTCAAACATTCCACAACACGCGCAACATAATTGATCATAAGAAGCTCGGTCAAAGTGCTTTCAAGGGCTGAAATTGGCCATTTCGTTTTTTTCTTGTGGGTGGTACAAGTGGGCGTGGAAAATTTTATATATATATATATATATTGACTGCCACTTAGAGCACCTGCATATCAAGTGTTACTATCAAAACGTGTAAAACTCAGGAATAATCATGATTTCGAAAAAGTGGGTGTATATATGTTGCGACCACGCCCATTTTTTAACAGTTGCCGACAATGACTTTATGAACTAAATTACCAAATCTTAGTTTTCTACGGCAAAAGCCGTCTGATATAAATCATTTTTACTGATTTGTGGGCGGTAAAAGTGGGCGTGACAACGTTTATATTTACATAGTGACTGCCACTTGGACCCATAGCACCTGCATACCAAGATTGACTATCAACTTGAACATCTCAGAAATTAAAACAATTTCTGAAAAGTATGCGTAGATATAGTGTGACCACGCCCATTTTTTTTACAGTCACCGAAAGTAACCATCTGAGCAAAATTACCAAATTTTAGTTTTATACGATTAAATCCGTCTGATATATAGCATTTTTTTGGTTTGTGGGCGATAGAGCCAATTTGGGTTGTATGGGAGGTACCACGCTCCCTTGCTCAATCAACCCCAAACTTCACAGAAACACTTCCAGAATGTTGTTTCAGTCTCCCTAAAAATTTAATAAAGATTGGTTTGGCGGTCACAAAATTATAATAACGTTTTTTACTCACAAAATTATGGCAAAACTGGTCTACATGTGAAATGTTACGCTCAGAGAGCGCTCAGTGAGACATGGGGCGGCCAGTGCTGCTCTTCCATGAAGAGCATGTTAGTTTGAGTTAGCTCAGTAAGCCGGCGAATGTTTTGTTAAATTTTTTTGCTAATTATATAAAATAAAAAAATAAATAAAAAATAAAAAAAAAAATTGTTAGTAAAAAAAAATTTAAAAGTAAGTCTATGGCGTTTTCATGTTAAATAACCTATTAGTTTAACGTAGCTCTTGTGGCTGTGCGAATGATCGCCCAAAACCCTAACGCCCAAAAAAAAAAATTAACGAGTGCCAAAAATAGTTTTGAGCGATCATTTATTTCACATTTTGGACAAAAAGACATATTTTTTTTGTAATCATTCATAATGTATAGGCGCGGATTCTTATGCAATTGCATATTTTTTGTGGGTATCTTTAGAATATGAAGTCGGTTAATAAAATTAACTTGATTTGATTTTGATGATTCAGATGCAATTTCTATTAGAAATACTAAAGAATTGTTAAATTTACCTTCTCTTCATATTCAACTAGCTTATATTAACACAAACTATGGGTTTCTTAGTGAATTTAATACTAAATTAGAAGAAAGGAACCTTTAAGGATAAATACTTTAATTGATGATATTGTTAAACAAAAAGGAACAAGTCTAGTTTAATGAACCCTCTTAAATTTCAGAAAGTTGTTTGGTACAAGGCATGGAAGAATTTTCATTGTATCATTCGTACAAGGTAGCATTTTTTTTCGTAGATTCGTATCGTGTTGAAAAAAAGGCCACTATCCCCCCTGTGGCCCAAGCAGCCCCTTGAAACTCAGCGGTTAATTAAAGTAGACGTTTTAAGCCAAAAAAAAAAATAAATATATGCTGTAAAAAAGGTGTAATTGGCCAAAGAAATAATATAAAAAAAATTATATGCTATGCTTAAAAAAAAGTAAAACCGGTCTTTTAATAATAAAATTTCATATAGTTTTGATCTCGGTGATAGTTTTGAATGCGAATATATTCCCGGTGAACTATCTTCTTTCAAATATAGTCCAATTACGTCCGTTGATGTAGATCGATCATTTCCGCTTTACAAAAACTCTTTGTAGAAAAATTTTAGGTATACGCTAACAATGTAACCTCTACAGCTATATGATTGAATAGAGCATATAACTTTAATATTTTATTATTGAATTTGTATTTCTTATTTAAAAATGTAGTTGGCAGGAAGAGTTAAAATAATATTTACAAAATTTTATTACTAAAAATAAAGAATTCATTGCTTTATCTTTATTTCATTTCATTTAATGCTACAAAATTGATTTCGAAACATTTAATTAAGAAAGAATTTTTTTACCATAAAATGCATTTTTTTCAAAAGAGGTTTATTTTTTGTTTTTTTTGCATGTTTTTAAATTTTAATAATGAGCAATCGCCCAAATTTCCAAAAATGTACAAATGCCCAAAGCAAAGGAATTGAGAAATCGTACTTTATTAACGAACACCTAAAAATCGTGGCCGGCGTGATCACCGCGACCTTGTAGGAAATGAATCGTAGGAAAAATCACGTGATTTTCAAAAAAATGATTATTTTCTTTGTTCGAAACGAGTCATGTAGAAAATTTTACGAAAACATAAACCGTTCGTAAAAGGAAATAATTATTTGAAAATGTTTAATCTCTATTATTTTCTTGCAAGTAAAAAATTAGACGATTTTTTTAAGAATGATTATTTGGGCAATCGTTCATTTTCATTTTTGGGCGATTGTTCATTGTGAACTATTACCCAAAATGAGTCTAAGAACTATCGCCCAAACATTTTTACTGGGCGATAGTAAATTTTTTGTTTTTGTCCGTTATGGTTTTGGGTGATCATTTGCACACAGGGCTGCATTTAGGTGGGGCCTAGGACGGGCTGCAGCCCCCGGCCCCGAGCAGGCAGGGGCCCCAAAGGCGCTTCTGTCAAAATGTGTAATTTGATTATTTGAATGCATTTTTCGATCCGGAAACAACATTTGCATTTTCTGTAATTTTTGTTCTTTATTATCTATGTTCCTTTTTGCTTGCGTCTATTATAGCAAAAGGATGCAATATTAAAAATATTTTTTGATCTCTATGAGTATGAATATTATAACCCAACGTGTTATAGTTTTATACACTAACCACCAATCCAAAAACCTTCGATAAGCAAAGTTAGTTACATTAGCAGCTATTTAAACCAAAAACAGAAAACAATGTTTATTCTACTTACACCCAGGGAAAAAATCGTAAATCCAAAGAAATTGCACTTTGCAACAAAGACTGTTATTGGTTAGATTGTGCCAAAACATCGTTGCGGCAAAGACACAAAGATTGTTAGATTCCCTAAAACAATAAACTTTAAATCAAAAACCTAAATTCTTGTTCCAAAGACGTACGTCTTTAAAAAAGCATGGAAAAGTCGTAAAAGTAAAGAAAATATACTTTGGCACAAAGACTTTTATTCGTTATGGAATGGAACTAAAACAAATTTAAGCAAACTTTCTTTATTTACGTTATTTTTACATCGTTTTTCATTTGAGGTTATGTTTGCTAGCATTTTTCAGTAAACATAACCTTTGCTAGCCCTGGAGTTCTTGGAAATGCTTCTATATAACAAAAAAAAAACACTACAATTGATACAACTGACACTTGATTGCACTTAATACATAACTTTTTCACTTAATTCACACATTAATTCACTTTTTCACAACTAAAAAGAAAAACTTATACGTTGGCAAGGGTAAAAACACAGCGCTGCTACGGCGGACTATTCAATGTTGGCACTCGCACACAATTTTCTTATTCTTCGTATACAAATATGATTTTGAAGAAAACATTCTTTAAAGTAAGTAAGTCTTTGAAACAAAAAACTCTAAAAAAAAAACAAAGAAAAGTTGTTAATTTTAAATACTTTTTTCAATTCCTTGTTAACAAAGAACTAAATCGTTATAGTAAATATTTTATCCTCACGGCAAAGATTGTTTCATTGATTTAGCTTCAAAGAACTTCAGTCTGTTGTTTCGATGATGCAGCACTTGCATAGTTAAAGGAAAAATTATTATTGCAACGATCTTTTCATTGTGGCAAAGATCGTTTTACAAGAACTTTTTTCTTCGATTTGAAGGCGTTAAATTTTCTCGGTCAAAGCCTTGTTTTATTTTTTTTTGCTTTTGCATAACCGAAAAGAAAAATGAACATTAATGACATTATGCGGCATAAGTCTGTACAAATTAATTGCTTGATTATTAAAAGATCCGAGCTAAATGCTCTATCCTTAAGTAGGCCCCGTGTCGATTTTAGCCCCAGACCCCGCTATGTGTTAATCCGGCATTGTTCGCACAGCCAGCTCTTGTAGGTATTTCAAAAACTAACTAAAACGTGACAAAGGAGTGAATTTAAATGAAAACTGCAACGAAAGCTCGGCTTGTAAAGATATAGGCAGTGAAATGCAAGCGTCAGCAAAGGAACCAGGTATTTAATAATATTGGCACTTATGTACGTTAATAATTACGAAATTGCAATGAAAATTACTTAACAATTTAATGCTTAACTCTTTGCTTATATTCGATGTTCACAAAAAAGATTACAAAAATTTTGTCATGACTTCGAAGTTACTGATGGTCTCATGAGTTTGTAAGATTCACGTAGTGCTTATGTTAGCTGCAGTTCATGCGATTCGTCTGATAAATATATCGGAAATAAAATCAATTCATAGTGGAACAATATAAGTTGGTAGTGCAAGAATGATAACTTTTCCAACCATTTATTTTTATAAGAATATATGAATTTTTTCACCTTTTTCCATTTTGTACCTATATAATTAAAATAAATTTTTATTAAAAATAAAAAGAAAACTTAAAATTGTATGAAAAAAGCTGGCCTTTTTTTAACTTTGTTTTTCAAGCCTTTTAGCCTTTTTTGATTTTTTTTTTGCTGATTTAGCATTTTTTTTATTTAGCTATATAGTGTTGATAAGCGCAAAGTTTTAACAAATTATGTAAACATATTTTTGAGTGATTGGTATATTTTCAAGATTCAAATTAATTTTGACATAAAATTTGGTGCAAAAACAACAAAATTTACGAAAATTCCGTGCGAAATTCATAAAAATCCGTAGACTTACCTTATTTTGCCATTCTTATCCGTTTATCTGTGCAAGGCTTAAATATCAGTAGAAGTCCGTAATATCCGAGTAGTTGGCACCACTGATGCAGTGAGTCTCTTTTTTTGAACACTGAGTAACTTTTTTTGGCGAAACCAAAGCAACCTTATGCTAGCTGCAAGCAACGACAGCGTCGAAATCAATAATCAAATTACTGCTTGTAAGAATATAACTTTTGCGAGAAAATTATTGATCCTATATATCTGACACCCCTGACTTTTTTGTTGGAATTGCAAAGATCTTTAATTTCTCCAAGGCAAGAAAATGGCAAAAAAGACCTGAATTTGATAAAAATTCCCACTTACGCCAGATTATTGCCGAAAAACTTCTCAGCTATTTAAAATATAAAAGTTCTGAGTTTACATGCACACTCTACAAGAAATTATTGTAAGAATAGTAAAAATTACACTAAAATCGTTGCAGCAGTTTTAAGCTTACTTTCGTCAACACAAAAAAGCCAATTTTCCAAGTTTCATTTTTATATAATAGTATGATTTTTCATTTGCGTACATCAAAATGAGAAAAAGTAATGATGCAGTTTGAAATATGGTAAAACTCTAAGCAATTTAAAAAAAAAAAATCTAGATTTTACTCCTTCCGTTCCAAAGTTATAGCCTTAAAGGCTTTGTAACCGTTGGATGAAACGTTAAATCGTTTGTTGGTGTATCGATTGTGAAATTGCTAAAAATATGCAACGTGTAAGCCTGCCCTTTCAAACAGCTGGGAAAAAGCATGCAAGGTGTAAATCTGTCCTTATAATCAGATGATCGAGAAATTAAAAAATAAAAACGTATTTCTACAAGCACATGCTTTCGTTACCTCAAAACTTTTCGAATTTCAACAAGGAATTGTTGTTTTTTATTTAAAAAAATTAAATTTTTTCAGCATTTTTAAGTCAAAATTATTATGGATTAGTTCAAAAAAATATTTGTTACCTTCATTTAACAGCAGATATGCCTTCATTAAAAATAAGATGTTTATGTCTTGTGAGCAAAATGATTGATGGCTTTAGCCCAGTCAAGTCGCTGACAAAACTGTAAGTTTTTCAAAAATTTTTGAAATAACATTTAACAAACAAATTCACAATTTCAAAGAGCTCTCAAATAAGAGCAGAGGATTTTAAACATATCTGTAAAACTAGTACGGATGGAGCTTCGGCAGGGTACCGAGCAAAGCTTACCTGCATTTCTTTTATTTTTGTGGATTTTAAAAACATTTTACGGTTAATATAAAGTCACTTTGTATGGGAGGTAGGCGTGGTTTTCATCCGATTTGGCCCATTCTCGAACTTGATCTTCCTTTTTCAAGACAGACGGACACACGGAAATCGACTCAGGAGATGATGCTGATCAAAAATATATACATTTTTCTATACCTGCCACGCCTCCTTCTTGGCGCTACAAACGGAATGACAAAGTTAATATACCCCTTACGTAGTACGCGTTGGGGTATAACAAGACAAGAGGCCCGCAACATTGCACGAGTTATAGTAAAAATGCACGCAAAGTGGATACATTTTCTAAAGGACAAATGCAAACAGAACAAGGTGACGAAAGAGGAACGAAAGAACTGCATGGCAGATTTGAAGAACCTGTTCGACAAATAGCTCAACATTGCTCTGAAAATTCTCAGTTATAAAGCGTTTTTTAAAAAATCTAAGCCAATTTCACAAACAAATTACATATATGACACCTAAATGGCCAAAAAAATTACCAAAGCTTCTGATCTATGTATTGAGCAAAAAAATTAAATTTTTTTGGGACAACCTAATTCATACATCACATTTATCGCATTGAAATATGGAAATTTTGGAAATATTGGTAAAATCAAATTTTAATTTTCTTACACTAGAACTAAAATGTAAAATATCAATAAAAGTTTTGAGTTTTGAAACATGTCATTCATATTGGAAGACTAAATCACTTCCAGGCGTATTTAACTCGATCCATTCATCGAAGCGCTTCGACATTTCATCGGAAAAGTAATTCTTCCAGTCACCAATTTGTCCCTTGCGTATGAATTTACCCTGACCATTTAAAGTATCATTCCTCTGAATAACGTCAACACCGTTATTATTGTTTAGTAGCGGTTCAAGGTTAACAGCTGGATTCTTTTGCATTTTCTCGAATTTAAGGTACGCACAGATACGTTGCATATCCTCTTCACTGATTTTATAATCGATATTAAGGAACTCGGCACACTTATTAACAATTTTTGGAAGATTGGATTTCATGTCTTCGTATTTCAGAAATAGAATATTTGAATCGTTGCGACGCTTCCAAAATGGCAACACATGATTCCAATATGAACCAACAGGCAGACGTCCGATAAGAAATAGTTCGAGAAAATCTTCAAAGCTTCCCTTAAGACCATGCACTAGCTGGCAATAAAAATAGTAGGAGACACAGAGATCCTTTGGATTACGTGCAATGTAAATAATCTGTAGGTCATGGGAGTCTCAGTGTAAAATAAAAGATATGTGTTGTATATTTTGCTCACCTTTGGCTTCACTGTCTCAATATCTTGTGGCAGCAAATCCCAAGGCAAATGCGAGCGTGCAAAACGTGGGCGTGACATATTGCGCACATTATCGACTGTATTGCCAATGGAGTTGCTATAATCAAAAACAACTTAAAGCATAAATGTTTGAAGAACTAATTTCCTTTTTGAACTTACAAAACCCATTCATCGTGATCCACACTATACAGTGCCGAAAGTTCTAATAATGGAGAACGTAGCGCTTGCATTTGTTTGGCACCCTCATAGTCCAGTCTGTTGCCTAGTAACCATAACATTTCCTGAGTCCAAGTTGCACCCGTGCGTGGGTATGACACCAACCAAACATCATCACTATATGTCCTTAGATCATATATCGATTGCCCAATCTCACAGAATTTTCGCGGCAAAAGTACGTTTCCCGGCAGCACATCGATAAAGCAGTTTTGTTGAACAAAAACGGAATTGATTTTGTCGGTAATCTCATCACTTAGATCCTTATATGTTATCATCTTTCAATGTTGTGGACAACAAAAATTCAACCGATCTCATTCACGTATCGCGCTTAACTGCAGCCAATTGCTTGCCTACATTTCGCTAGTATGGAAAAAGCGTCAACTATTGATATTGCAACTGCACCAGGGTGAAAGTAAAAGTGTTTTTGCAAGATATCATTTTCCTTACGGTGCACATGAATAGTAGAACTCGTTTTTCAAGTAACTGTTAAAAATTGCCAATCTACATCCCACGCTATTTTCTCTATAATATTAAAACACGTTGGTCTCTTTTATTTGTCCATTATCATTATGTTTAAGAGGGAGTTTTTGAAGTGAAACTTCTTTGGCTTGGACTTAAGTTCGGCTTAAGTTCGAGAAATGAAACGAAAGTAAACTTAAATCTCTTTTAGTGTGGCTCTAACTATCCTCGGAAATATGGAATGCAGGCTTACAAGTTATGGTATTTAAAAAGCAGAGACGGGCGTCTCAATATATTTTGGATTCATTCACACTTAAAGAAATATTCTTGGTAAAATTGATAAATAACTTTTGTTACTCCTTGTCAAAACCAAATTGTGCTATCGATTAAATTTCATCATAAATGCTAAACTTTTTGTCTACTCGAAAGAAACTTTAGCCATTTTATTAAAAAGATTGTAAAACAGTAACAAATTGAAAAATGTGTTGATTAGAAAAACATTTATTTTATTTGTTTGAAAAACACTTTTCTCAGCTTGATATAAACTTATGAACGCTAACAAAATCGTCAATCAGTCGGAATAAAATTTTATCATTTTTATAAATAGAACTAACTAACTTACTTTGTTGGCTTGATAAATTGAAATGTTCGTTGAGTCGTTCGTTGATAGTCGTTTGAGTCAACTGGACAAAATTTAAATTTCGTTGGGATGCAATGAATTATCAATTTAAAAAACATTTAATCATTACAACAAAAACGGAGGTTTAGTCTTTCATTGGCGTTATTGTTCTTTTGAAGTGTGCAAAAAATTCAAATTTCGTGAATAATGCAAGCGGTGCGGATTAAATTTTATCAAGTAACAAATAAATATAAATAAGTGTTATTAACTGATAGCTAAAATTTGATCGAGTTTAACTTTAAGTGAAGCTAACAAGGTCAACAAAACTGATTGCATCACTTTAATCCGTTCTGTGGCTATTCTGTTGCACGCACTTCTGGTTTTGAAAAGCGGTCAATAAAAGTTTTACGTTAGAGTTGAAGCTACTTAAAATTCTGCGATTGGGCAAAAGCACTGAACAATAGGTGTGTTTCCGTACTCTGCACTGTGTAAGATTTGTGTAAGTTCACACTGAGAGAGTAAAAATGAAATTTGAGAATAGTTGCAAAAGTACGGAAACAGCTTCTAGTAAGTTTCAAGCAAGGTTCATTAATATAGGTTAAATCACTTGAGAGAAAATCACTCTTTTTCTGCCTTTGCTCGAACTGTCAAAGTAGCTGTTAGCTTAAAATTATACAGATTCAGAGTTTTTTTTCTTAATTTCCTTTCATCCATTCTGACAGTTCGATCGAGCTTCTCTCAAGTGACTTTACCTATATTAATCAACCTTGGTTTCAAGCACAAAACAACTGATTTTGGCTGCAGACATGTCAAACGTAAATTGCGTCAATTAAAATGATCGTCAATTTGTTTGTGAAGTTGATGCTTGTTCTTACTTTGCTCGGAGTCTTGATTTCTAGCACTCTCTGTGCACTATGTGTGCTCGAGAGAGCGGTCTTATGCTTGTTCTTCTTCTCCCATTTTAAGCACAGAAAGTACGGAAACAGAAAATAGTGTCCCACAAGTTACACAGTGTGAGTACGAAAACACACCTAATAAAAAATGTGCCACGCGGCCAAAAGTGTCTCGAAAAATGACAACGTATCCCGGCGGATATAAACATCTTAAGAACCCACACACCGCAAAGTGTTTCGAATGACTTATATCAATAGCATACCTCCTGAACGATGAGCTGCACAAGCACCGTAGACCACTTGTTTTAAACGGTACAACATGTATATTAGTTTCTTAGTACATCAAAAAACAGTTTATCAATTATTTGTAAATTTTTTTTATATATAAAAAAAATTTTATTTTTAAAGCAAAGAACTTTTTATTTTTAAATATTTTAAAAAAACTAGCTTTGTCTCCACCTTCAAATTTTTTTATTTATAAGGTTGTGATGTCTACTTTTATAATAAAAAAGTACAGGCTTCTTGTGACTTATCGTATAGGCTCTCGATATAACTCCTGAACTAAGAGTTGGACAGAAAGTGTAGACCACTTGTAAACGCGATAGTAAGTGTTTTATTTTTATTGTACATCAACAAAATATTTAGAGCCTCATTTTGTATTCCTAACGAAGCATTCAACGAATGATGGCTATGCGAACGATGTTGAATTCAAGCTGAAATATGCATTTCGAACGAAGCTTATCGTTAGCTCATTCGAAAAGTTTTTGTTTGATATATACACTCAAACTGTTATACACAAGTAGTTGTCAAATGTGGCGCTGCCATATCAAACACTAGGAAAGTTTTTTGTATTTTGTCTACTTACTTCAAAGATTTTTTAAATTGTTGCTTTGTTTCTTATATGTTGGCAGTGCTTTTGTTCGGTTTGTGTATTCAATAAATATGCTTTGAGCAATTAAGTGGTTTGCGGATTTGTTTTTCACTTTTATTGTTTTTAGTGATTGAGTGATTGCTTTTGGCATATCAAAATAAAATGCATGTAGCTATTGCAGTTTTTATTTTTATTTTATGTATTTCAAGTGCTTTACAGCCTTCAGACATATTATATATTTATATATTTCATAATTTATTTACCTTTAGTCTTACAATTTTCTATTTTTTAACCATTCTATTAACGACTGCAACCACAACGACAGCATAAAAGTGTTCGTTTGATTTTGACGTTCGGATTCGTGGTTTCAGTGATCGCTTGATCGCTAGAAATATATATTGCAAATAAGTAACTGTACTACAACATCGTTCGCTGGCTGATCAGCTGTTATCGTTGTTTGAATTACAAATTTCAAAAACACGAACGAACAGTGTTTTGAACGAAACGATTGATTGGATAGGAATACAAAATGAAGCCATTATTCTATTAGTTAAATGTTTTCTGTTTTTATTTAAAAAAAAAATGTATTTCGTAAGCTAAAAATGTTCTTTTTTTAAATATTTAAGAAAACTAGCTTTGTTTCTGCCTTCAAATTTTTGTATTCATACTGTTATGATGTCTTTTTCATAATAAAAAAAGTATTGGCTTCTCGTGACTTCACATCATATTTATTTTAATCTTTTTCGTGCGGTACTTAATTGCAACCTCCATGGAAATCGCATATTAAATGGTTTTTTCTGCATGACAAGCGTCTGTTATGCAATTTACCACAGTCAGTAAGAGCTACTATGAATTATAGTAATATAATTTACAAAAATATTTCGCATTGTTAACCGAATCATTGAGAGGGAAAACTTTGTTTAAATGATTTATATAAAAATCAATTATTGGCTGTGAATTTGTTGTATTCGGTCTGCCACGCCCACTTGTCCAATTGCGTCTAAATTTTAAAAAGTTGTACTCATATAATTGGCGTCTACCTTTGATTTCGTTTTTGTAGTTGTTTTCATTTCGAAGATATAGTGAAAAGTGTGTTAAAGTTGTATGGGGGCTGCCACGCCCACTTGTACGATTGCGTCTAAATCTTAGGAACTGCTTATTAGTCAAATACTTGGCGTCTACCTTTGATTTCGTTGTTGTAGCTTTTTTCATTTCGAAGATATAGCGCAAAATGTATGTAGTTGAATGGCGGCTGCCACGCCCACTTGTCCAAAATTTCTGAAATACTTTTTTTTAACTTTCCTTTGCCTTAAGCATGGGAAACTAAAAAAAAAAATCAACAAAATAATTTTATTCGTCTAACTTGTATGAATCGCAACACTGTGCACCGCCTGTAAAACCTGGCAATCTCAGTTATTCAGATGAACGTGTGGGTTGTGTAGAACTATTAACAACGGTGCAGCAGCATATCAAGCCCATACATCATGTAATCGGTCATATGCATGAAGGCTATGGCTTCACTTTCAATGGGCGTGACATCTATGTGAATGTATCTACCAGAGAAGTGCACAAGTCTACTTCAAATCTATTTTAAGTACTTGTTTAAAATCCAAGTTCAAGCTTGCTTGAGCTTGAAAATTTTCAATCAAATATGACTTGTGATTGAATATAAATAAGCCCACGACAGCTTGCGACTTGCAAGTATACTAGCTTACAAGCGAACGGCACGAAGTCCCAAGTAAAGGAAACAATTTATGCCTTCGGCAAAAAGCTTAAAATTGAAGGCAAGTCTCCAATATAAAAGCAAGCATCCAAAAAATTCAATGAGCTGTGTAGGAAAAGCTTAAGCGTATTTGGACTTTAAAGGGTTCCGTCTCGGACTCCATGTTTCGCAGTTTTAGGGGGTAGTTGATTTCGAAATTGATGTCAAAATTTAAAATTGGAGATGATGTTTAGGTTTGACACCTAGATTTTCTTGTATTCCTGCGAATTCTTGTAATTTTGAAATTCTGACAACCGATTTGATTTCGAATCTAATGTCACAGTTATAAAACTGATGGTTGATAGCCATCAGTAGATTATAAAAGATGGATGATAGCCTTGCCACCTACATTATTATCACAGTATTGCCATCTAATAAAATGTATTTTTAAGAGTTTTAAACATCATTTAACATTGTTAGGGGTCGTTGACTTCGAATCTGATGTCAGAATTTTTAAATTCAAGATGGTTAATAGTGCTGCCACCTAAAACTTTTTATTTCACGAATTCGGTGCTGGAGCAAACACTAGGTAAAAAAAAAACTTTTGACACTGACTTTTACTCGTTAAGCTAAAGGGATGAATAGCTTATTTGTAACCGTAAAAATCAATGTTAGAAAATGTAAGAAAAATAAGCTAAGACCTACAAGATTTATTAACCATGAGCCGCTTTTTTTAGGTATAATACAGAAGTAATTGTTTTTTTGGCTACGAACGAAGCAAATAAAAGTTAACTTTAAGTATAATTTCGTTCAGCTACTTATATCGATTTTTCAGTAAAATATTTATTTTTGTGTCTCTATGTACGGCTGCTTTGAACTGTCAAAATATATCTTGACAAGGTAAATTGCTGCTCAAAAACACGACTTATTTTTTTTAAAGAAATCTGTGATTGTTTGCTAATTTTATCGTGCAAGGTCACAGGATGATACCACATTTTTCAACAATAACCGCTCTGTCAAGCAAAAACAGATTTTGATATTATACATACGCGACCCGGACCCAGTTTTACCTCTTGTTAGGTGGCAACCCTATTAAAAAAAGTTTCGACATCAGATTCGAAGTCAGCTTAAGGGGTCGCTGACTGTTAAATGATGCTTAAAAATCTTCAAAATAGATTTTAGTAAGTGGCGGCCGTGGCGCAGTGGGTAGAGTGTGTGGTCCATACGCCAGAGAACCCTGGTTCGAATCCCACGTGACACAGAAAGTTTTTTCAATTGAATTAATTTTTCTCGTTCGGTCGTCACCTCTCTGCAGATAATGGAAAACCTTAGAGAGTAAAAACTGCCATGAAAAGCTTCTTGAGAACATAAGCCGTTCGGAGTCGGCATAAAACATGCAGATCCAGTTCTCGATCATTTGTGTTCAAATATTTCACAACACACACACCATAATTGATCATAAGAAGCTAGGTCGAAGTCCTTTCAAGGGCTGAAAATGGCCAGTTTCGTTTTTTTGTTTCGATTTTTAGGTGGCAAGACTGTTATAAAAAATGTACACAATTTTAAAATTCTGCCAGTGGATTCGGATTCAGAGACCCATTTTTACCCAGAAAATTAAAAATTAGGTGGCAACACTACTAACCATAATGAATTTTAAAGTTCTGAAATCAGATTTGAAGTCAGCGACCACCTAACACTGTTAAATAATGTTTAAAACTCTTAAAAATACATTTTACTAGGTGGCAAAACTGTGGTAAAAATTTGGGTGGCCACTCTATCCTCCATCTTAAATTTTAAAACTGTGACATTAGATTCGAAATCAAATCCGTTGTCAGAATTTCAAAATTACAAGAATTTGCAAAAATAAAAAAAATCTAGGTGGCCACCCTATTCGCCGTCTTGAATTTTGAATTTCTACATCAATTTCGAAATCAGCTACCCCCTAAACCTGCCAATCACGGAGGCCATGAAACCCTTAAAACTCTTTATGCGCTTAAAATTTTTCTAAACAAGCTCATTGAAGTTTTTGGATATCCGTTTTACTGGAAGTGTCCAGAATTACTTTAAAAAAATGTACTAATCACTCAAACATATGTTTACATAATTTGTTAAAACTTTGCGCTTATCAACACTTGGAGTATTACACGCAAAAAAACTTTTCAAATGTATGATTATAAAACATTATTTTATTATTTCTAAAAATATATTAATTCTATTTTCAAAGAGATAAATTCTGTAGGGGTTTATTTAAAAAATATCACTCTGAAAACTGGTTTCTCGAGATTGAGTTCTCTTATTTAAAAATAATGTGAAAGAAAGTGGCTGCCGTGGCATACTGGTGAAGGTGCGTGGCTTGTATGCGATGGAGCCCAGGTTCAAATCCCATCTGTCACAGAATGTTTTTTCAATTGAATTCATTTTTCTTTTCGACCGTCACCTCTCAGCAGAAAATGACAAACCTCAGAGAGTAAAAACTGTCATGAAAAGCTTCTTGAGAACATGAGCCGTTCAGAGTCGGCATAAAGCTTTGTAGGTCCAGTTCTTGATTTTTTATGTTCAAACATTTCACAGCACGCACAACATAATTAATTATAAGAAGCTCAGCCAGAGTCCTTTCAAGGGCTGAAATGGCCATTTTATTTATAATATTAAAAAAAAGGAACTGAAGCTAAGTAATACAATATGGTGGGATAACATAACGTCGACGGACATAAGGTCCAACTGGACGTTTGGAAAGGACATAATGTCCATGGAATTTATGTCTACTTAGCAAATAGACATAATGTTCATGGACCTTGTGGCGTTTCCAGATTGGACATCATGATCGTTCCGTTCGGCCATAATGCCCACGGATTCGGAAACGGATTCACTGTATAAAATTAAAGCAAACAAAATAATTATTTTGGTTTTCAACTAACGTAAAAATGTTTTATTTGCGAAACAAAAATCTTTCATAAAACTTTTGGGATAATATTTTCTTTCTCTAATGTTTAAAACAATATTCCGTTGAAGGGAAAACCATTTTATCATCTATATATGAGCGATTCCACCAAATATCGGCCAACTGTGGAGATCACCATCTGGGATCTTTTTGAAACTTTCCAAATTTGAAGACATTGCTGAAAAATATGTAAAAAAAAAACTTTTTACCGGTTTTATTTGAGCTACAATTTTATTTTTTATTTTTATTTCTCTAATAAAATGTTTCAGTGCTGATTTCTTTTATTTTTCATGTTTTGTTGTTGGACTAAAAAAAAAGTAATAATGCTGTTTTGTATAAGAAAAGCGTGGCCTTTTCGAAAAAAATAGTGTGTCATTAAAAATTTTTGAGAAAAGCTCTTAAAAGCAAGGTTTAAAAATAAAATCTTGTTTTTTTGCCCTTGCCCCCATTTTTAAAAATTTTTTAATATTTTTATCGAAAAGATGAAAAAATTTTATATAGATTGCGTTTAGTTTCAAAATGGGTTCTCTGTTAACACAGCCAGCATAAATAAAAGAATGAATAAAACGGCAAATGTTGCGAATTTTTCTTGTGTAGAAGCGACGATAAACCAAGCAATAGCGAGGACAACAACCAAAGCATGGCTATTTTCTGATAGATGGAATGTGTCGTCAAAAAGTTCCAGCGGTGGAAGCAATAGTATGCAATTCCTGGATTCGTCGATGTTCTTCTACTGAAGCACTTGGACGAATTTATACTGTACATCCGAAAAACGACGAGTGCTTTTATCTTCAATTGCTTTTGGTCAATGTTCGTGGTTCAAATTGGTTTGAGTCGCTTCGGATGGTATCTTATGTACTATGTGAGACATATCGCGATGCCTGTCAACAGTTACAACTGCTTGACAGATCTTGCTGTTTTATTTTTTTGTTATTTATATGTTTATTTATAAATATTAAAAAAATAAAAATTTGTCGAAAAACCTGTTCCTGGAATAATGCACTTTTCCCTTTCCCCACTCGAATCGAACCGCGTACAATTCGACCGCAAGTTGAACGTGCTACCATCTCATCATTGCCTCCCTTGCATCAAACCGAACAAAATACAAACAAACCTGAAAGCAAGCATAGTATAGATCTTCCAATTTATTCCATAGGACTGATGCCAACAAGAATTTTTGTGTTTATCCAAAATAATCAATCGATTATATAATTTGGGCTTTATTCATATAATTTATTTTCAATTTTTCTTAAACAAAAACAAAAACTGCCTGTATGATTGTAAATATTTTTAATTTAAAAAAATCACAAAATTTCAACTGCAGTTAGGACCATTAAACCTTTGCTTCGTGGTCAGAAGCTCTGAGCTTATGCTACCGCGCATACCTGTTTGGGTTTATTTTACCGTGCATACACAGTTAAAAATGTTGATGCGTTTTTCGTTACAAGATTTGCATCGTATTTTATGTTGCATTTGCGAAGATATTTAATGCTAAATGATGCAGATATGTATATATATAGAAGAAACTCAAACATTATCACAAAAATTCTGCTATTTCTCACACGGCACAAAATCCGACTTCGATATCGAACATTTAAAAATTTACGAAAGGTTCGCGATGATAAAATCGAATGCGATATCGATTACAATTCGAAAAAGATATGTTATGAAGACGAAACGGATACTTCGTAAGCGAAGGCTCGTTTATGTTTCGAAAAATTATTTGCTTACAATTCCAAAGCGATTAATTCTTCAACACAAATGCGAAGATAATTATATGTTCTACTTTTTTACTGTAAGGTGGATACTTTCGGATAACTTTTTTGGCACTTTCAGACTTGCTTTTATTATTACTGACGCGATAAGGTATGCGGAATGAAATCTAGACAACTTTTAGGACCTTGTAAAAACTTCAATAACTGAACTGATTTTATTATCGATAACTAAATGAGAGACCAATGTGATATTGACAAGCAGTTAAAATTTTATGCTGGTAACTTCTTAGGTGTATTCAAAATGTCGATAAAAGAAAAACAACGTCGTGAGAGAATTTGTAATTTTTTTCAATCTTATTCTGATTGGACAAAAGCGGATATTTTTTTCTCATATTGTTGAAGAAAGAATCAATCGCCGAACCATCTACAACATCTTGGCAACGTATGCTTTCAGAAAGACCTCATGGAAAAAATCTGGCTCTGGTAAAAGATTTCCATTAAATGATTTTGCGACAAGGTCTAAGCTAAGGCGAATAACTGATGAAAGAGTGGTAAAATCGTACAGAGACTTTGAGAAAATATTTCAATGTGATGGCAAAGCAGTGAAAAAGTATCTTCTATCAATGGGAATCCAAAAAAGGTCACGTAAAAGTAAGCCAATGGTGTCGGAAGCTCAAAAATGTGTCCAAAAAGTACGTATGACAAATTTGGTTAAGAATATTTTTTGCATAATGGATGACGAGCTATATTTCACATTCAATGGTAATGAGTGGCAAGGAAAGCACTTTTTTGGAACTTTTGGAAATATTTGGAACATTGTAAGTTACCAAAAAAAGTCTTATTGTGACTCGCAATAAGTGCTTTGGGTATGTCTGAGCCAGATTTTTTTGAGCCGGCTTAGCCGTCAATGGTGAACGGTATGTCAATTTTGTTTGCTAAAAGTAACTGGGGCCCTACTCTGTATTGCGATGCGCCAATCAATGCGTTGCGAAAATGAAATTTGATGCATACGCAAATCCGTACAATCAAATCAAATTTGCAAATATTTTTTGTCGCATCGCAACAGAGAGTAGGGCCCCTGACTTTAAAAGAAGCAAACACAACAATAAAAATATAGTGTTTTGGCCTGACCTTGCATCAAGCCATTACTGTCAACAGAGCTTAGAAGCTATGGATAGGCTCCGATACCTTATGTACATAAGAAGATTAACCCTCCCAACTTGCCGCAACTTCGTCCAATCGAAGACTTTTGGGCTAATCTTAATTGGAGAATATATGCCAATAAATTTCGGCCCAAAACTACGAAAAATTTGGTAGCCAAAATAAAAACGGAGCTTATCAAAGTACCAACATCGGTATTTACAAGTTCAATGGCAAAAGTGTCTCTAAATTGCCGCAAGACCGCACGCATTGGACGTAATTTTTTTTGCATTAACTATAAATTTATAAGTTTCATTTAAAATAAAATTTACCAAATTAAATACTTTAGTTTTTTTTAATACAGTTCTTAAATTTGTCTATATTTCATTCCGCATACGTTAACACTGGTTTAAAATAACTTTCGATTTTTGATCGCCAATTAGGAAAAAATACGAAATTTTTCTTTGATGAAAGTTCATTGCAAAATAACTTTCGCCGGGTGGGTTACATATGCATTGACAAGTGTTAATTTTCGGCACAATAATTTAGTAACATATCCTTCTTATGTTTTAGTTTCGGCCAACATATCATAGGTAATCTGACAGCTCAGTTGGTAATGGAAGAACTTGTAACCAGTATTTTGTGTGTTAAAATACCGCAGCATGCGAATGTTTTTTAATTTTTTTATTTTTTTATATGTGTGATTTTTAACTCACATTTTTAACTACATTTGAATTATATGAAAGATACGATATTTATATGGAAACTCAGAGATCTAAGAACAAAATAAATTTTAGAATCAAAGATGCATTCGTTAATATTGCAGCATTTGCTATTTCCAAATCAATCAATGCAATCAATCTGAATTTATCAAAACTCAATTTGAGAAATGCCTAAAAGTATGCTAATGTTTTGAAAAAAATGCTAGCTCAGATTCAATTTTTTAACCCGTACTGTACTTTCAGAGTATTGAACTTCCTGTACCTTCAGAGCATTCAGAGTATAGAACAGCCGGCTAGGGATCCAAACGTACTGTGTTCAATCCTCAGTGGAAGGAAAAATATAAACAAATTTAAATAGCAATTTTTTCGTTTTTATACAACTAGTGCGGCGAATTGCTGTGTTGTTGTTTTCATAAGAACCATTTCATTACATTGGTTTTACCCCCATCTAGTTCGCCGTATTGTTACGCGGCTATAAAAGTTTCATTTCAAAAATCGCGGCGTTTTTAACTGACTTTTTTTTTTAAAATCATCACGATTCAGTTAAAACTGCCGCGATTTTTAATAAAAATATTTCGAATGCTCTTATGAATGTAAAAATTTTGTCATAATTCAACTTCAACCTATGAGGGTTAAGGCTGATGTATTTCTCACGATAATTTTAAACTGGATTTCCTTGTAAATTTGATTACAAAAATTTGCATTGAAATTTAAACTTTCACGATTTTTATCTCCAAAAATATTCGAGACCGACAAAATGATATTGCACCAATAGGTTCATAAATCATAAGAAAAATTATTGCACCAATAGGTTTATAAATAATAAGAAAAATTATTAAGGCGTGAACTCTAAAGAAAAATTATGCCGGGGATTGTAGTGTCGGCAGCAAAGAACTAATTTGTTAATACTTAATTAAATTACTAATCTTCAAAGCTTCTGTTTTTTCGTCTTTAGAATTATTTAAAATATTAAAAATTTCGTCTTTCGTATTTAATTTTCCTTAGGTTAAAAGGTATTTTTTTTTTTAATAAAATTCGGATGTCACAAGCTGAGTTCAAGGTAACATCAAGGTAACTTAGTAGTTTAAAACGAAGTTTCTTGCTAGTTTATTCAAATCACAGCCTCCAGCCATTTTCTTACGTGTTTTCATACCACGTTTAGTTTAGATTATAGACATTAATTGTTTGAGCTTCTTTATCGAGCTTTAAAAAATTATTCCTGCGGCTGAATTTATCAGTTTTGTAGCCCAAGCGGTGGGGAGGGTGTTAGGTCTGAACCGGATTTTAAGGCTTATTTTCATTATTGTCCCATACGAAAAATTCTCCAAGGGGGCTAAAGTTCTTTAAGCCCGTATGTAGATCCGCCACTTATCATAGTTTAAAATGCAAGCAAAATAGTTATTATAATGTTTAATTCCTTAATTTTGGGATAGAATTGCTTTGAATGTGAACATCTGGAATACAGTAAATTTTATAAATAAATTAATTAAACACAAAACTATTCAGAATATAACTGCCATAGGCAGGCAATCTTTGAATATAGAAATTAATATTTATTTATTAATTTATTTATTGTTATATTAAAAAGTTGTATAAATGCACTTTGAATCCAATAGATACAATTATGATTTAATCTTTAATTGCGTAAGTTAAATTGTGTTTGATAGGTGCCATACTATAACAAACATTTGAATAATGATTTTTTAATCTTATTTAGTTTCTGTGTTATTCTTTTTATATAAATGAATAGTATATACTATAGTATAGGACTATAGTATAGTTCATGAACGTATGGATTGTTTAAAACTATTTAAGAAATAACGGAGTTTATATCGCTAAGATATAATCTTTGGAATTTATCGCTAACTTTTAATAAATTATTTCAAAACTGAAAACATATAATTTTAAATGTTTTAAAGAACTTATTGCTTTACTTTCTAAATAAAAAATATATTTTAT
Source organism: Coremacera marginata (assembly GCA_914767935.1). Classification (NCBI taxonomy): domain Eukaryota; kingdom Metazoa; phylum Arthropoda; class Insecta; order Diptera; family Sciomyzidae; genus Coremacera; species Coremacera marginata. Next base: position 151,142,382 of record OU612043.1, read on the forward strand.
TTTGAGTACTGCCATAATTTTAAATTCTGGCCGCATATATACGTATATATAAGCAAATATGAGTTATCTCAGAAGTTTATGGTTTTATAAAAGTTTTAAATTTTGATCAATGAACTTATTACGTGTTTAAATAAAAAAAAATTGCAGATTTATTAAAAAAAAAAAAAAATAAAAATTTGTATGCTAGAAATGGATTCCCTTTATATAGAGTGCAAATCAGAGGCGTTTAAATGGTGGGTGTAGGGTCCAGGGAAACGAGAAGTGAATTCATCTAATTTTTTAATAATTAAAGAAAATCATGTTAAACGTCTCTTAAGGCCCAGTTTCAATTTTAACAACGTAATGTTAATGTTAATGTTTTGTTTGGAGATGCGCACTGCGACCTATACAGATCTATTGTACCTCCTTCTTGATGCTCCGCTCTTGACGGATTACAGAATCTCATCCAGACCTAGTTCTCTGATGAATTTGAGAATATTTTTCGGTTCGATGGATGAGATTTCCTCTTGACTCAGCTCGTAGTTCCCCAGTGTTGCCTTGCGCTTGCGAGCTACTGCGTCACAGTTGGTAAGTAGGTGTATTGGAGTCTCCTCCGCTTCTTCGCAGAAACGGCAGTTGCTGTCGGTTTCGATGCCCAATTTCTTCAGGTGGTATTTCAGTTTACAGTGTCCTGTAAGAAACCCCGTAAGAATTCTTAGATTCGGTTTGCCTAAGCTTATGTGCAATTTTGCTCTCCGAGAGTTAAAATCTTTGAGGAGCACTTTGGATTGTTTTAGCTTTGGGAGGCTTTTCCAGAGGTTTGATCTTTTGTGTCCCTCCTCCCTTCTTAGTTCTTCTTTGATAGTGTGTGTGCCCAATCCGCAGAATGGTTCTGGTCCTATAAAGTGTGTGGCTGCGCCTCGTCGCGCTAATTCATCAGCTTCTTCGTTACCATGAATTCCTTTATGTCCTGGGACCCAGAGTATAGTAACGGTGTTATTCTTGCCTAGCTCATTCAGTTTTGTTAGGCATTCCCATGTCATTTCTGATGATATTTCACAGGAAGCTAATGCTTTGATTGCTGCTTGGCTGTCTGACATCACAATTATGTCTTGACCTTTGTAACTCCTGTCCAGGTTAAATTGTGCGCACAGCTGTATTGCTAAGACCTCCGCCTGGAAGATACTGGGTGTTGTCCCCATAGGTACCGAGTGCCTGGTTCTTGGTCCATATACCCCTGCACCTATACCTTCCAGTGTTTTGGAGCCGTCCGTGTACCATGTTATACTGTGTGGTTTTGTGACTCGCGATATTATTTCACTATCCCACTCCTTCTTGGTACCAAGCTTAATTTCGAAGCGTTTTTCGAAGTTGTACCTTTTTACTATATCGTCTCTTGGTTGATCGATGTATGGTATCTGCCTTGCGATAACTTCTATCTCTTTGTTGCTGATAGTTTTTCCTAATCCTGTTCCCTCTTTTGCAATGCCTATCAGGGTTCGCTTTGCTACTCCCTCTATGAAGAGGTGAAGAGGAGTTAGGTCGAGGATTACTTCTAATGCTGCTGTGGGGAAGGTCCTCATAGCTCCTGTAATGCATACGCAGGCAAGTCTTTGTACCTTTGTAAGCATGTTCCTCATTACTGATAACTTGGTTCTTTTGGCCCATGCTACTGCTCCGTAGGTGAGGATTAGTCTCACCATCATGGTGTACATCCAGCGAAGAATTGTAGGGTTACAGCCCCAGATTTTCCCTGCCAGGTTCTTACATACCATTAGTGCGCGAGTTGCTTTATTTTTAATTTCCTCAGCATGTCTTCTCCAGAGAAGTTTAGAGTCTAGTGTAAGTCCCAGGTACTTTACTTCTGCTTTGAGAGGGAGTTCAGTGCCGTTCATTCTCATCGTTCTGAGGTTTGGCAGGCTTCTCTTGTTAGTGAAAGGTACTATGGTTGTTTTTGCTGGGTTGATGTTAAGCCCCACTGTGGTGCACCATTCCTTTGTTACTTTCAGCCCTCTCTGTATTAGGTCACAGAGTGTATTCTCGAACTTGCCTCTTGCTATTAGGGCTATATCGTCTGCGTAGCCTTGGCATTTTATGCCAGTATCGGTTAGCTTCGATAAGAGTTCGTCCACAACTAGGCTCCACAGCAGTGGGGATAAAACTCCACCTTGGGGGCAGCCTTTGGTTATTTTGATTCTTATTGTGGTGGTTCCCACTTTCGTTTCTGCAGTTCTAGTGCTAAGCATTTGGCAAATCCATGCGCTAAGCATACTGTGTACCCCTTTCTTGTACAGCGACCTTTTCACGGCTTCGTGGGATGTGTTGTCGAAAGCTCCCTCTATGTCTAGAAAGGCACATAGTACAGTTTCCTTGTTCTCGAGTGCTGACTGGATGTTGCTTGTCAGCTGGTATAGGGCGGATTCTGTGGACCTACCCGCCCTGTATGCATGCTGACAAGGGTGCATTGGCGCTTTCTCCAGAATCTCAGTTCTTAGATAGTTGTCTATCACCTTTTCCATTGTTTTAAGAACAAAGGATGTGAGGCTGATTGGTCTGAAGGATTTAGGTAGCGTGTAGTCCTTTTTCCCTACTTTTGGTATGAAGGTGACTATAGACCTTCTCCATTTTCTTGGGATATAGCCCAGCGCAAGGCTGCTTTTAGTTATTTTAACTAGATGGGGTAGTATTGTCTCTGCACCTTTTTGCAGTAGTGCTGGAAAGATACCGTCTACCCCTGCTGATTTGAATGGTTGAAAGGTTCTTAGGGCCCATTCCAGACGAGCCTTCGTGCAAATGCTTGTGGCAAGTTTCCATTCCTCTTGGTTTGGAGCTGTCAGCCTTCCTGCCGCCTCACATTCACTAATTTGTGTGCTACCTGGGAAGTGAGTTTCTAGCAGGTGGCTGACCCGTTGCTCTTCTTTAAGCGTATAGCTTCCGTCTGGTAAGAGAAGTGACATATTTGTCTCCACTCTGCCTCCTTTGGCCATTGCTTTATGGATCCTGGTTGCAGCTGGCGTGGAGGATATATCTTCGCAGAAGGTTCTAAAGCTTTGTCTTTTAGCTTTCCTGATTTCTTTGTTATACTCAGTTAGAGCCGCCGTGTAGTTATGCCATTCTCCGGTGCGCTTTGCAGTGTTGAAGCTGCATCGCACATTTTTCCGGAGCCTGGTCAGTTCGGCGCTCCACCACGGAGTATGTTTTGTTCTTGCCTTATTTCCTAGAGGACAACTAGTTTCGTAGGCATTACATACTGCATTGTTGACCTGCTCTACATAACATTCAAGTTCAAGGATGTTGCTGATTTTGCTCCTAGATTTTACATTTTGTAGGTTTTCTTTCAATAAACTGGTATATGTATCCCAATTTGTATTCTTAGGGTTCCTTCTGGGTACTGTCTCTTTGCACTTTGCCCCAAGTCTAAACTCTATTATTCTATGGTCAGACATTGATGGTTCCGGTGATACCTTCCAATCCCTAATCATACTCCCAACATATGGGCTTCCTATAGTGAGATCTAAGACCTCTTCTCTGGCCCTAGTTACAAAAGTAGGTGTTACCCCCACATTGAAGAATTCTAGGTTGTTACTTAATATATATTCTAGGAGGTACTCACCTCTGGTGTTGTCGTCTGTGCTTCCCCAGATGGTGTGGTGTGCATTGGCGTCGCAGCCGACTAAAAGTGGAAGGTTGTTTTTCCTACAGTGCTCCACTAGTCGTTTTGTCTCCGCTGTGGGGATGCTGGTGTTATCTCCCGGGAAGTATGCGGATGCAATTACAATGGCGCGGTGTATGCCGTTGGTCTCGATTTTTGTTTCGATGACAGCCAGATCCCGCGTCATAAATTCTGAAAGACTAATATAATTAGTATTTTTCTGCAAAAGGATACATGCTCTGGGGTCGTTTGTTCTATGATCCCAAGTTACCTGACTCTCTTTACAAAAGAGGCCTCTAATCTGGCCCCTGTAGCACCAGGGTTCTTGAATCAGCACGAAGCCCAATTGTTCTGTGGCGAACCTCCGGGCGATTACTGCTGATGCAGCTTTCGCGTGATGGAGGTTAACCTGGGCGAATTTCGTGCTGACTTTTGTGATGTGCATCATAGTGCGGGGCTGTTGCCCCGTTCTTCTTCAGGCAGCATTACTACTTCCTTTATCGGAGGTTCGTGGCAAGTCCCAATCGAGAGAGCGGCGAGGTCGATGCCCTCTGCCTGGTCTACGGTAGAGGTTGCCACAATTACAGAGACGGCGGAGGCGGGGTTCTCCGTGGCAGCTTCCACAGATTGCTGTGCTGGTGGCGCTGTGTCAGTGGCCTCACTTAAGGCTGCTGCTTTGGTTGAATTGGTCGTTGGGGCGGGTTTTGTGCCCAACACCGGAATTGTTCCAAAGCGGAAGCTAATAGAGGAGCCCCTAGACTTTATAGTCTCGAGTGACTCTATCTATTGATAGCGCGAGCATCGATCCGCTACCCTCATCCTTACAGCTTAGGATCTTCCAGGCCTCGGTGTTGAGGCCTTCATTTTGGGCGGCAATGAGTCCCATCGATCGGCTGAGTTCTTTGCTGGAACTTCTTGGCAAGAACATTCGTATAGTGTGTCCTTTGGGAACCTCTTCGCCTGGACACGCCCGAAGTTCGAGCCCTTTCCACTGCTCAAGCTTTGGTGCGACTGCTTGTAGCCATTCTGCTGTCGAGGTGTTCGCACAATCGACCAGTAGCAAGCCTGGCCGGAAGTGGATTCCCTCAAACTGTAGTTTGGTGGCCCAGCCCTTCACTACTTCGCTAAGAATAGCTTCTTCTAGCTCCGAGAGCTCTTCCGAACTTTAAAATTTGCCGGGGATATTCCTTTGGTAGGACCGCAATTGTTATGCCTTTGGCTACGCTGGCGTAGCTGGTCCTAGCTTTCTGCAATTCACTCGCGGGTCTCTTTGCCCCAGGCTCTGAACTGCTCTTGCTTTCAGGTGCAATCCTGACTTTTTTAAGTTCTGGCCGAAGAGGAGGGGTTATTTCGCTGCTGCTCCTCTTCTGTGCCTCTGGTTGTCGGGTGTTAACAACGTAAGAAAACGTAGTGGTCAAATGTATCTTTAGTGTTTTGTACTACGAAAAAGTATGATATTCGTGCAACTGCGGGATTTTTATGTCATTAAAATATTGCTCTTTTGCTCTCCTCTTGTGAGAAGACGTCAAATATCTGGATAACCTTATAATAATTGAATCATGCCTAACCTGTTCCACCACAGTCTATTGTTTTTTCAGTCGCCTAACTTTGGGGTTAGTGCTGCTTATTTTTCCAGTCAAAAAACATTTTTTTTTTTTTAATTTAAAATGGTCGTTTATGAGAAAAGAAGTTCGTTTCCTACAAACGAAGTTTTAAGTTATGAAAAGTTATGAAATAAATTCTGCATTTGCCGCTATTGAAAATTGCACGCGCTTATGAGAAACAAAATTAAAATCCAGCAAATAAATAACCCGTTTCCCCTAACTATTTTCGTTTCTCGTAACTGTTGAAACTATTGCCAAAAACGTTTCGTTTGCGGCAAACTGGCGATAAACGTTTTTTTTTTCTTTGCGTACAGGCCTTTTGAAGTTAACCTGAAAATAAAAATTTGTAATTCAGTTTTATAAATTAGTATAGATATAGATAATAATGTAGATATGGTTGGAACGAATTTAAAAGTATTTTCTTGCCACTCAATAAATAAAATCAAATAGGCCTTATTTAATAATATTTATAAAATTTTAATAATAGGTCTTATTTCTGTGAACGAAATTATACACTAACGCTATGAAGTGCCAGAGTGACCGTTGGTCGACTTAAGGGGCATAATTACCATTTTTCGGATGCCCTGCCCCTTAGAGACGACTTTTTCAAAACTGTTTTTATTTGCCACTTTTTCGTAATAATGTAAGATTTTTCACTTTTCCAAAAAACCTCAACTCAATATTATGTTCAAACTATATAGATTTACATTCTTTATGCCGCCTTTATTTTTGCAATCCCCTTTACTCCCCTTTATAAAATTGGTCAACGGTTACACTGTGTAGTGCCGTAAGAATATGCTAAAAAAATCCTTCTATTTTGCATTCAACCCATAAAAATGCGCAGCGATGTAATTATTAAAGCGATGTAATTTGCAGCGCACGGAGTTTCAATTTAACCCTCACTTTGGCACTAATAAAAAGTTAAAGCTACTTGCATTTTTAAATATATACATATGTAAATAGTGCCAAAGTAAGGCTTAATTTGTTATCATTAATTTCATGCACTTCCATTTTTGTTAACCATCTTCTACCTTGCTGTTAACATCGAAACATTGGAGTAACAGCAACAACACGACGCGCTTGGAGAAAATGCTTTACATTTTTTATTGTCGAACATTCTGCTGTTAACGAATAAAAAGCTTTCTCTGCTTCCATGTGATAGTCTCTTTTCTGAGCACTGAGCATAGAGTGTAAGTTATTATCTAGAGATTGCATCAACTCTGCTAAATCTCTGGCATGTGTTAACAGAGTTATTTCACTTAAAAACATGGACAAAAAAAACTCTGTTAACCTCTGTTAACATATGCCAGAGATTTAGCAGAGTTGATGCAATCTCTAGATAATAATTTATACTCTATGCACTGAGCAGCATTTTGTGGCGAAACCAAGACAACGTTCTGCTAGTTGCAAACAATGATAGCGTCAAAGGCAACCAACAAATGGCTGCTTGCAAGAAATTAATTAAATTTTTCACTAGAATATAATTTTTGCGAAAAACTATTGATCCTAGATATTTGTCACAGCGGAAGATCTATCATTTCTCCATGTCTGTCATGGCAAAATGGCAAAAAAGACCTAATTTGATAAAAAGTTCCATTTATGCCAAATTATCGGTCAAAAACTTCTCGGCTATTTAACATTTTAAAATTTTGAGCTGACAGTGGCACTCAACAATGAATTATTGTAAGAATAGTGAAAATTTCACTTTAATCGGTGCAGTGGTTCTTGAGCTTACTTGCATAAACGTAAAAAAGCCAATTTTTCAAGTTTCATTTTTATATAATGGTAAAATATAAATATATTAATATAAAAATTTTTGTTGAACATTTTACCTTATAAAAAAAGGCCTTATAATCCCGGGACTGTCGGGACTGGGAAAAGTTCAGGATTGCATGCCCTTGTTCGGACGTTTCACGGAAGTCATTTTGAGTCAGGAGATAATAGTTTTTATAAATTTAACAAGCTTTCAGAAAAGCCATACGTCGTCTTTATTAAGGCAATAGTGAGGTCACAGTAAATTATGTTATTTGTTCGGACGTTTCGTGTCGGAATTTAAAAACAAATTGAATATGTTGTTCTTTTCTTGGTATTATATTAAGCCAATGCATTCCATTTTTAATAAAACAAAAACATTTACGATAGAGTTAATAAACATTTGCTAAAAAGAAAAACTACATTTGTGAAACATTGCGGACGATTTGATCATCATGGTAGATTAATTAATGTATAAATTGCTTAAATAAATAAAATTTAAATGTTTCTCCAAGATAATATACTAAAATTATAAGATTTTAATAACTTTTAATTTTTCACCTGTGGTTGACCATTTTTGGGATTTGCCCATATGCCACGCTAGACGCACGGGGTCGAGCTCCCACATGTGGCAGGCAAAACAGACGAGGTCTTGCTCTGGATAATCAAAATCTATCTATAGCGTGTAGATCTATATAACTAAGGATTATAGCAGAGCTCACACATGCAAGGCTGGACGGACGGGGTTAAGCTCCGGCATATGTTCGGCTAGACAGACGTGGCCTCACTCTGGACATTCATGTTAAATCTATACAGCTTGATTGTATAAGGAGAATCTAAAATACTAAGGGTGTTCACTTCAATGCTGAAATTTCAGAAATGCTGAATACGAAACAATAAAAACGGTCGCTCACTTCAACTCATCGAAAATTTCCGAATTTGGAAATTTCAGCAGTGAAGCGAATACCCTTATTATGTTTAATTGCGTCAAAGGATTCATTTAAAGAAATTACATTTGAAACAAAATTAAAGTCCCCACAAGCACTTTTCAGTGGTTCGTTTTGCAAGTAAGAAACTTAAAAGATCTTCTAGGTCGGAGAGGAACATTAAAGTGAATTTTGTTTAGTAGATATGGACTGTCTACATTGCCATGTAAAAGTTTAAAAATCTAAGTAACATTAAGCATAATTCCCCGATTGTTTAAAGTAGGGAGATTTAAAAACTGCAGTCGATATTCATAAGGTGGTATTTGATAGTTAGAATTGCAGTAAAGATGGCTTAAGCAGAACAAAAGAACTTTTTCTGAACTGTTTTAATGTCGTCAATGTAACAACTGTATCGAGAGCACCAAACAACTTAAGCATATTCTAAAATAGGTCGCAATAGAGAGGTGAATAAGGTCTTTGGTTTATAGGGATAATTAAACTCTTTTGCCCATCGTTTAACTTGTTTATATAAAATCTTTAGCTTGGTGAGCTCATTTTCATAGACAACCGTACTTATGTTAAAAAAAGTAAAAGTAAAAAAAGTAATTGAAAAGCAAATCCCAAATTTTTTTAATTTGTAGTACCTCTAAGGTATCATTTATAAAATGGGATTTCATTCTGAAAATTTTTTTGAATTGAAGCTTTTTACGTCTCGTTCTGTGATTTGCTTGAGTGAAATCTCAAAAACGACACTTTAATTTCGACAGCGTTTTTCTTAGAAATTTATGTTTCTTTGTTCCTTGCGTCTGTTATAAGAAGATAATGTATTTTCGATACATTAAAAATATTTCTTTGATCTTCCCCTGGGATTCGAACTTGCATCGTTGAGATTAGGAGTTCAAAACACCATACACTGATCCAAAAGCTGTTAAGCGCAGTTGTTGATTCAATATCAAGTATGTATTACTAAAACTATGGTGGCGGCCGTGGCGTAGTGGGTAGAGTGTGTGACTCTTACGCCAGAGAACCCAGGTTCGAATCCTCCATCTTACACAGAAAATTTTTTCAATTGAATTCATTTTTCTGTTCGGCCAAAAAAACATTTGTCTTGGCCAACAGCCATGAGTAAAAACAGCCATGAAAAGCTTCTTGAGAACATAAGCCGTTCGGAGTGGGCGTAAAACATGTAGGTCCAGTTCTCGATCATTTGCTCGGTCAAAGTCCTTTCAAGGGCTGAGATGGCTATTTCGTTTTTACTAAAACTATGTTGCAGTAGACATAGAGTGTAAATTATTATCTAGAGATTGCATCAACTCTGCTAAATCTCTGGCATGTGTTAACAGAGGTTAACATAGCTTTTTTCCTTCACGTTTTTAAGTAAAATAGCTCTGTTAACACATGCCAGAGATTTAGCAGAGTTAATGCAATCTCTAGATAATAATTTACACTCTATGCTCTATGGTTCAAATAACAAAGAATGTAGCACGGAATAAAACAAATAAAATATTAATGATATATAATAAAATTTACTGGTGTGAATAATAATGTGTGTTTTTGAAGTGAAACTTTTATAGCCGCGTATACAACAATACGGCGAGCTGGATGGCGGATAAAACCAATGTAATGCCTGTATGATACTTAATTAAATTGATCATTGAAAATTATAACTAGAGCAGTTCATATAGCACGAATGCATGGATTCAATTGGTGTGAGTGAGTACGCATATGGTACGAATTGGAGAAAAATTTGTAGGACGTACTGTATTTTCTTTGCATTTTTTTGCCGTTTCTTTCAATTCGTTCTTCGTTAAGTTTCGATCAAATATTTCTTGTGCTTTTAATAACAAATTTGATATTTTGAGAGTAAACAAAACTATTTAATATAGATGTATGCTGAATTGGAAGTGATGTGTGTAGCTAATATTAATTTATTTATTACAGCTGCTCTTAAAAACACCAGATATAAAAAAGTAACAACGTTTAACCTTTTCTTACAAAATATGTCTGTCCTGCCCACGCGCCACTTGTTTTCAGACTTTAAAAATGGACAAAAAGAAATTAAGTATCATACGGGCATATCGAAATGGTTCTTATGAAAACAACAACACAGCAATTCGCCGCATTGGTTGTATAAAAACGAAAAAATGGCTATTGAATAATTTTTCACATTTTTGCTTTCACCGAGGATTGAATACGCTACACTTGGCATAGAGTGTAAATTATTATCTAGAGATTGCATCAACTCTGCTTAATCTCTGGCATGTGTTAACAGAGGTTAACAGAGTTTTTTCCTTCACGTTTTTAAGAAAAATAACTCTGTTAGCACATGCCAGAGATTCAGCAGAGTTAATGCAATCTCTAGATAATAATTTACACTCTATGCACTTGGATCCATAATCGGCTGTTCTACCAACTTTGCCACCGAGACATATCTACTTGAGTAGCTCATACTTATGCTAAATTTTACAATCAGTTGATCTTTTCTTTCTTTTGTGATCAGCATTACCATATGGGCAGTTAATCCTGTTTTGGGCAGTATTTTGAGCAGGTAGACAGGATCATATTCTCCCAGGATTTGGGCAGGTTTTTTTTTAATCCAGTTTTTTAATTTTCGTTGAATAACAAAAATAAAAATTTTATGTTTATAAATTATATGTAAGTACTTATATAAAAGTAGCAAATAAAGTTGCTACTACTTTTTACATCCTTTCAAAAATTTGATCATGTATCAGCGCTTTTCCTGTCATTGTTGCTGTCATCGTTTTTGTTAATTTCTTTTCGCTAGTCTTTTGCAAATTACAAATGGACAAATACTTAACAAAACCTGGTAAGATAAGGAAATTGTCGTTTATTTAATGTTTTAACTTAATTTTTAAATTTTTAGACTTTAGTAAAAAATTTATTTGATGTGCTACATTCAATGTATATGATCACTAAAAATAGTTTAAAATTACAAAGTAACAATTTGTAAATTTTGAGTTATGACTATTTTGCATTTAGTGTGCGATATGTTCAATGATCTCAACAATGCGAATGAATTGCTTTAAAAACTTATTATTTAATCTATTTTTGCTAATTTTATTACATACCTAATAAAAAAGTGATATTTTTGTAAAATTATAACTTACTTTAAATAAAATATTAAAAATGTTATAATAAAAAATTTTAAAATATTTGTTTTTAGACCTTTTAAAAGAGCAGTATTTTCTCTAAAAATACTGGATTTTTGTTTAAAATAACAGGATTTTCAAAAAAACATATGGCAATGCTGTTTGTGATTGAATTGAGTCTTTCGTTCAATACTCTGAACGACCACTGCGGTCTAAAAATTTGAATCTGAATGTAGTTTTTTTCAGAATATTAGCATACTTTTAGGCATTTTCCAAAATGAGTTATGATAAATTCAGAAACTAAAATTGTTCATTAAAAAATTTGTCGAAAATTCTTCAACCTTTCTGCTTTGTGTTCGTTTATGTTTTCCCTACAAAGGCTTATATTTCGGGGTAATTTTTATACCCCAAGACTGCGTGAGAGGTATATTAACTTTGTCATTCCGTTTGTAACGCCAAGAAGGAGGCGTGGCAGGTATAGTAAAATAGATATATTTTTGATCAGCATAACCTCCTGAGTCGATTTCCGTGTGTCCGTCTGTCTGTCCGTCTGTCGACACGATTACAGCCGTATCTTTAAAGCTATCGCGATGAAATTCAAAATATAAGTTTATTCTTAAAAAAGGAAGATCAATTTCGAAAATGGGCCAAGTCGGATGAAAACCACGCCTACCTCCCATACAAAGTGACTTTTTTTTAACCGTAAAATGTTTTTAAAATCCACAAAAATTAAAAATATCCCATCAAATTTGGCATGTAAGCTTTGATCTTTAATCTCAGTCCTGGGTTTGAAATTTGGAAAAATCGGATAAAAACCACGCCTACCTCCCATACAAAGTAGCTTTATATTATCCGTAAAATCCCTTGAAAATCTGCTCAAATTGCAGAAATGTGTTGGAATTTTGCGCATAGGATAATAATATAATATAATATATAATATAGACTACAACCACATACAAAGTGGCTTTATTGAAAGCGTTAAATCGCTTAAAAATCTGCAAAAATTACAAAAATATCTTGAAATTTGGCGTACAAACTTTGATATTGAACATAAGCCACTCTTTGATGTATGGCAAAATTGGATGAAAACCACGCCTACCTTCAATACAAAGTGACGTCATCAAAATTGAAAAACTTTCGTAAATATATAAAACTGAATGTCATCGTGTCTGTATGTACCCAAGTTCCGCCCACGTCGTTTATCCAACCCATATATATCGCACACTAAATACAAAACAGTCAAAACTCAATATTTAAAAATTTTTACTTTTTAATGTGAAACTATTCGTATTGATAATATACTTCGTCTGTAACACATTAAAAACATTTTGTACAGATCTTCTTTCTCTATAGCTTAAAAAAAAAGTTTTGTCTCATTGCTTTGTATGGAGTTCTTGCAAAATAAAATTGTTTTGTTGCTTCACCTAGAAATATAAAAATTTTCAGTTGTGACTGTTTTGTATTTAGTGTGTGTCTTCGGTAAAATGTGGAGTCTTTATACTAGAAAAGTGGGTGCGGTATTTTACTTTGTTAACAAATTACTCTATGTGGCAGGTAAGGGTAAAATTATATTAAGCGTATGACACAAATATTTTAGAAGATTATACATAAAACATTTATAGACGTCTAAAGACGTCGGATTTACTACGGATGGACACTCAATATGGCCGCGGGGAGGTTTTTTAGCTTCCGTACCCTGCCGAAGCTCCATTATCTTCGGCATATCCATATCCACAATATATATCATTTTAAAAACGTGGTGTATTAATGGACTGTATGACCGATATATCAAAGATTACAAATCGGATATAATCTCATCCAAAAAAACATGTAAAATAAAATCAAAGAATATATAAAAATGGAAAACAATTTTTTTTCATATTTCTGTCTTGTTTGTTGACGAAACTTCCGCAACGATTCAGTAATATATTCATGCACGAAAAATCTCAACATTTCTGTATTGCATTCGTGGGAATTTTATATGGGCTTTCCGTCAACGAAATGTATGGCTGAATCAGCATGTTTCGTCAAAGATGAAGAAATGATTCGCTTATCAATTCTTTAAGACTTGGACTACTGGGAAATACCGTCGCAAATGCAACTTAAAATACGATGCAAGTCTTGTACCGAAAAACGCATTAACATTTTTAACAGTGTAGGCACGGATAAATGAACCTAAACAAGTATGCGCGTTAGCATAAGGTCAGTGCTTCTGGCCACGAAGCACTTTTTAATTTTTTTAAATAAAAATATTCACAATTATACTGGCAAGTTTTTGTATTTTTTTAAGAAAAATTAATAATAAATTATGTAAATAAAGCCCGAGTTATAATCGATTAATGATTATTTTGGATAAACAATACATTTTTTTGTCATCAATCCTATGAAATAAATTGAAAGATGTATGCTATGCTTGCTTTCGGGTTTGTTCTTACAAGGCAGGCAATGATGCGATGACAGCACGTTCAACTTGCAGCCGATTTGTTCGATGGTCGAATTGCGGTTCGATGTGAGTACGGAAAGGGACAAATGCATTATTCCCGCCACAGGTTTTTCGACAATTTTTTCTTTTGAATATTTATAAATAAAAATATAATTAACAAAAAAATAAAACAGCAAGATCAGTCGTCTGTGCTATGAGGATCGAGTCTGAGTACTACTTAAGTCATCAAATTAAAATAATAAATCCTCTTGATAACCAAATGTGTCACGAAAGTAAATAAAACTGCGATCGAATTCTGTACGTGAATATTGAAATTTTCAGTAACTGTCAATAAACAAAAGGCACAATTGATATTTCCCATGATATCGCCATGTTGAAAATACTAGTTGGCTTAATGAAAAAAGACAGTTCTTGAACTAATACTGGTATGAAGGCAGACTGCTTGTTAACCATTTGGTTGCATTGAAGGAGGGAGGGAATGTTAATAAAATAAATTAGCAATCTTTCCAGAAATCCATTTTTGGCTAAAAGTTTCACTTCAACCGTGCGTGGCGGCCACACACATCTTTTTGAAGCGAAGCTTTTTACTCCTCGTTCTGTGATTTGCTTAGAGTGAAATCTGAAAAATTTTCGACAGATTTTTTCTTGGAAATTTGATGGTTTCTTTGTTGCTAGCGCCTATTACAACAAGAAATTTAATATTTTAATATTAAATACTAAAAATATATTGGCCCTCCCGTGGGGATCGAACCCGTGTCCTCTTAAATGATAGTCCAACACACCATCCACCAGGCCACAAGGAGTTATGAGAAACTGTTGTTAATTCAATGTTACTTATAACAGAAGCTATGCTGCAGTAGATCGTCACCATCTATCAATAGATAAAGGATTGTGTATTTGCTATGCTACAACTTACAAAAATTTGCTTTTATTTGCCACAAGGTGTCTCCAGCATCGGTGTGTTTGAATTGCGAATGCGTTTGTGGTGTTGTTGGTACGAAGAAAATAAGACAAGTGCGTTTTTAAGTGTCAAAAAAATAGATGATATCAATTTATATGAAATTAACAAACGCATGCATGACATCGGCAAGGTATCTAAAATGTTTGTTAAATTTTGTTTCGTGTGCGGTTTTTAATATATATTTAATATATATTTTGATCGTCCTTCTGTGATTTGCTTGGAGTGAAATCTGAAAAATTTTCGACAGATTTTTTCGCTAGGTAGTACGCAGTTGGAGGAAAAAATTTGTTCAGTGCAGCCAAGTTCACAACCATGTGTGGAGAGTTAAAATGGAGAGTCGCTGGCATTATATGCCCGTATATGTAATTGGCGTGGAAATTTGACATTCAACAATAAAAAAGTAGCAGTAAATATGTTTTCTGTATATATGTAATTTATTTTATGTTATTTTAAATTTTTGAATTTAAAAGTAAATTTATTAAAAAGAAAAAATTATTAAGCTATCAAATCTATGTAACTGCGAAAAAGCTTCGCTTCTCTCGTGTGTCCAACGACGCACCTGTGTTTTTTTTTATATGACTTCTAATTTTTTTATATTTTTCTACCTACCCGATACACTGTGCTGCGTATAAAATTCGAAAAATCGTGCATTATTTCATACACCGAGAAGAAACTCAGGGAAAATTAGTAAAAAATTTATGCAAACCTTTCCAATGGCTTCGATCGTTTTGAGCCAATCCATCGCATTTTATGTGTATAATGAACTGGCGGTTTGTACATTTCCATAAAAGTAACTTGTATAATTTTTCGCATCAAAATGAAAAAAAAGACAATTTTTAGCTTGTCTATTATGTATCTTTGTATCTTTGAAAAAAATACAATACAAGTTAACACACGTATCCGCTCCAGTTGTAATACGAGGATGGTACGTGACAATTTGTCAATTTTGCCGCATATTCCATTCCCACATAAGCCAAATGCTGAGCCAACAAAATATAACAGCAGCAAGCCAAAAATAACGGCAGCGCTGCAACAGCAGATTCAACCGGTACAACAACAACAACAACAATAGCAGTGCAGGCAATACAAGAACAATAGCAACAACCACTAAGGTGCAGCTAAAAGTCCAACAACAATATCAACGACAAAAGCGCAGCTGAAGCGACAAGTATAGGAAGATATAATAAGTTTATTTGGAGTTGTTTAAGTTAGTCTAAGAAGAGCATCTAATAAAGTTATTACACTGGCACATAGTGCCAATTAAATCAAGTGTTTTTATTTCGAAAACCTTAATTGGCGCCCAACGTGGGGCCACTAAAAAAATTCTTTATAAAAAGGAAAATTGAAAGTGGCCAGTGAGCTCGAACTCGCGTTAAAAATTTTCTATATTGAAAAAAAACAGCGTTAAAAATTTTCTATATTGAAAAAAACAGCGTAAAAATTTTCTAAATTGGAAAAAAACAACGTAAAATTTTTTATATTGAAAAAACTGAAGTGGAAAAAATCCAAAATCTCCTGAAAAACGAACTGAAGTGGAAAAATCTAAATTTTTCTTTTTTGAAAAAACTGAAGTGGAAAAATCTAAATTTTTCTTTTTTGAAAAAACTGAAGTGAAAAAATCTAAATTTTTCTATACTGAAAAAATTGAAGTAAAAAATTCTAAAATCTAATGAAAAATAAAACTGAAGTGAAAAAATCTAAATTTTTCTATACTAAAAAACTGAAGTAAAAAAATCTAAAATCTTCTGAAAAATAAAACTGAAGTGAAAAAATCTTAATTTTTCAATACTGGAAAAAACAAGTGAAAAATATCTAAAATTTTTCTGAAAAGAACTGAATTGGAAAAAACCTTCCAGTACCTACCTGAAACGAGAAAGGAAAAACGTTCGTTAATTCACGAAGGAGTCAATTACTGCCGCAGCTGCAGAGAATATCCCGTATTTGTTGCACCCACCGAAGCAATCGAGATTTTAAGAAATGATGAGTAGAATATTTTATATGTAAGTGAATGTTTACTTAAGAATTGAGTTCTTCCAGATGTTTTGTATGTCTTTGAATTAATTAGAAAAATTTTAAATTAATTAAAAAGTTTTTTTTGAAGAAAAAACCCTTGTACTTTTACTAAATCTCAGTCAATTAACTGTTGAAGAAAACCTAGAATCTGAAAATAAAGATAACAAATAGTTAGTAATAAAGAAAGTTGTAACGATTGAGATGGATCCTCAAGCTCTTCAAGCCATCGTTAATGCCGCAATAAGGGCTGCAACGGAACAAACAAGACGAGAATTCCAGGGTTCCGTCGACGAGTTGACCGCTAGATTAAAAACCCTAGAAACACCGACCACCGTTACGCAATACGAACCAGTAACAATTGACCCGACCGTCAGATGTGAGGAATCACTCGATCTTATAAAATCACTACCGGAGTTCGGTGGCGATAGAGCCACCTACGTATCATGGAGGCAGGCTGCCCATGCTGCGTATAAACTTTTTGAGGAATTTGACGGTAGTTCCAAGCACTACCAGGCGGTTGCCATTTTGAGAAATAAGGTGGTGGGCTCGGCAAATATGGTTTTGTCATCCTTCAATACCATTTTAAATTTTCACGCCATAATCGCTCGTCTAGACTTCACTTACGCCGACAAGAGGCCCATCTACCTGGTAGAGCAGGAAATGTCTACCTTAAGGCAAGGGCAACGCACAATCTCCCAGTTCTACGACGACGTGGAACGGAAACTGTCATTAATAGTAAACAAAAATATTATGACACATTACGGTAATACGGAACTAATAAACTCCCTTAATAATAAGTACCGACAAGACGCCCTTCGAGTGTTCATCTCGGGACTTAACAAACCCCTCTGTGACATTCTTTTCTCCTCCAGACCGACAGACATGCCAACAGCTCTAGCTCTTGCCCAAGAGCTTGAATCAAACCATGCACGATCCCTTTTCGCACAGGCATTTATAAGCCCAAATCGAAACCAAGTGGGTACTTTCACAAAACTTAATAATTATGGCCCTCATAATTCACCCCACTATCGAAGAGTAACGAACGCGTATCCTCGACCAGTGCCTATGGACACAGACCCAACGTCATCCCGCTTTAGGCACAATAAGCCAGAGGGACTGTTCCGCAACACTGCGCCAAACTTCAACAGAAATCCCTTCCTAAGCCCTAATCCTCAAGCTATCCGACCAGCGAAAAGACCTATTGAGAGCGATAGATTGCCAGCCAATAAGCTACAACGTGTGAACCATTTGAGGCAGCGCGGACGCGATGACCGGGACACACCCGGGTTTTATGTTGCCAAAAACCTCTACTTCCCCGGGGATTACGAGGACGAAGATGGAGACGACGACGGCGATATCCCAGAGGACGAGGAGATTGAGGCAACGGACGAGATTAATTTTTTAGAACAGGATCCCTCCTGCCCTACGTCACCAGAACACTGGCAGGGAGGAAATTAAAATTCTTAATAGATACGGGTGCCGCAAAGAATTACATTACAAATTTAGAAACCCTCAAAGGTGTCAAGCATATTGAAAATCCATTCCTAGTTAAATCAATTCACGGTAC
Organism: Coremacera marginata; assembly: GCA_914767935.1. Classification (NCBI taxonomy): domain Eukaryota; kingdom Metazoa; phylum Arthropoda; class Insecta; order Diptera; family Sciomyzidae; genus Coremacera; species Coremacera marginata. The sequence goes on from OU612043.1 coordinate 151,160,389, forward strand.
CGAAAAAATCCAAAGAAAGTGCACCATGAATATTTTCGACACAAACGCTCAGTTTTTTATTCTTCCGTCACTCCAAACATTCGATGGCATTATCGGTTTCGATTTTCTCAAGGAAATTGGTGCGACTCTTGATATGAAAAAAGGAATGATTTGCTACAATAATAAACGGGAAGCCCTCTTGTATTTTTTTTGCCGCGAGGTGAACAATATTTTATCAAACCCAAATCACAAAAAACAAGTCTCTCTCATTATCAAAGAACAGGCAGGAGTTTTTGCAGATCCAAATGAAGCCTTGCCCTATAATACCAATATCGTAGCGACAATCCGAACAAACGATGACCAACCAGTTTACTCCAAGTCCTATCCTTACCCAATAGCCGCATCCGAGTTTGTGAATAAGGAAATTTCCGAACTACTACGAGACGGTATCATTAGGCCTTCTCGCTCTCCGTATAACAATCCAATATGGGTCGTAGGCAAGAAAGGAACCACTGAGACAGGAGAGCGTAAAATGCGTTTGGTCATTGACTTTAGGAAACTCAATGAAAAAACAACAAGCGACAGGTACCCGATTCCGGACACCTCGGTTATTCTCTCAAATTTAGGGAAATCTTCCTACTTTACTACTCTAGATCTCAAGTCTGGCTTCCACCAGATAAATCTCGCTGAGCGTGACAGAGAAAAGACAGCTTTTTCTGTCAATAACGGCAAGTACGAGTTCTGTAGACTTCCATTTGGATTGAAAAATGCTCCAAGCATTTTTCAGCGAGCAATTGACGACATTCTTAGGGACGAGATAGGCAAAAGTTGTCACGTTTACATAGATGACGTAATTATATTCTCCTCTAGCTATGAACAACATACGAAGGATATAAGGCGTGTCTTGAAGAAACTTTTTGAAGCTAACATGAGGATTTCACTAGAAAAAACAAAATTCTTCAAAGAAGAGGTGGAATTCCTTGGCTTCGTTGTTTCCAAGAACGGGCTGAAAACCTGTCCGGACAAAGTAAAGGATATCATTAATTACGAGGTTCCTAAGACACTCCGAGGCTTAAGATCATTTCTTGGATTGTCTGGTTACTACAGACGATTTATCAGGGACTATGCGTTAATTGCTAAACCGCTAACAAGATACTTGCGAGGCGAAAATGGAAATATTGGTGCTAACCAATCAAAAAACGTTCGGATAGATTTCGATCAAGAAGCACAAAAAGCCTTTAGCAAAATAAAGGAAATACTGGCGTCAGAGGACGTACTTCTACTTTATCCTGATTACGAAAAGCCATTCGAACTAACCACAGATGCATCGTCACATGCTTTAGGAGCAGTTCTCTCTCAAGAGGGACGGCCTATAACCATGATTTCCAGGACTCTCTCTTCGACTGAAGAGAATTACGCAACTAATGAACGTGAACTGCTCGCAATAGTTTGGGCTTTACAAAAGCTCAGAAATTATCTTTATGGTGTTAAGCAGTTGAGTATTTTTACTGACCATCAGCCTCTCACGTTCGCTATATCAGATAAAAATCCTAACTCAAAGTTGAAAAGGTGGAGAGCGTTTGTTGAGGAATTTTCACCCAAATTCTTTTATAAACCTGGTAGGGCGAACGTTGTAGCCGACGCCTTGTCGAGGCAACATATCAATGCTTTAGGAAACTCTAGCAATTCATCAAACACGGTCCACAGTGAGGAGTCACTGACAAAAACAATTCCCACTGTTGAGAATCCCATAAACTGTTTCAGAAATCAGCTTATCCTAGAAGAAGGAAATACTGAAACAACTACGTCAAAAATACTTTTCAAATCCCAAGTTAGACATCGTATTGTTTTTTCCAATATAGATAATCTTCTGAAGACTTTTAGGTCATGCGTCAATCCCAACGTAGTCAACGGAGTATTGTGTGACCTACCTACCTTGGCCAAGATTCAGGATAAAGTTATCTCAATGTTCCCTGCTGTTAAATTCCTACGTGCAGCAAAGCAGGTGACAGACATCTTTAATAAAAATGACCAAAGGGAAATCTTGCAAGCGGAGCACAATAGAGCCCATCGTTCGGTGCAAGAAAACCTTAAACAAGTTCTGGACGATTACTATTTCCCTGACATGCGTAAGAGCCTAAAAGAAATAACTTCAAATTGTAGAATCTGTAGGGAGGCAAAGTATCAGCGTCACCCTCCGAACCCGGAGATTGGCAAAACACCCTTACCTCAAAGGCCTGGTGAAATTTTGCACATCGACATCTACTCTACTGACAATCAACACTTTCTAACTTGTGTTGATAAATTCTCAAAATTTGCCATAGTTTCGGCAATAAATTCCAGATCAATAGTTGACATTAAAGAACCCATACTACAAATTTTAAATTTTTTCAAGGACACCAAGACAATTGTCTGTGATAATGAAAAATCTTTTCATTCACATACAATTAGCTCGCTAGTAAGAGACCATTTTGGGATAAACATATTTACAACACCTCCACATCATAGCACTACGAACGGACAGGTTGAGCGATTCCACAGTACGCTTTCAGAAATAGCCAGATGTACAAAATTAACACAAGGTATAAACGACACGATTGACTTAATTCTACTCGCCACTGCGAAATACAACAGGACAATTCATTCTACCACAAATAAACGACCGATAGATATTGTCCATTCTATGCCCGAAGCTCTGCGAAAAGAAATCGAATCAAGAATAGCTAAAGCGCAACACGCAGAATTGCAGAGACTCAATTCTGGGAAAAAAACTAGACAGTTCGAACCAGGGGAAAAGGTTTATGTTAAAACGAATAGAAGAATAGGGAACAAATTTACAAAGCTCTATATCGAAAAAGTAGTTGAAAAAGACTTAGGAACTACTTTATTGATTGAGGGTAAAGAGGTCCATAAAAGTAATATAAGGTAATATTCTTGTATTTTCAGGCTTTTTATACTGGCAATCGCTCAAGCGAAACGAGCCAAATTTTTGAATTACACCGATTCACACTACATTCCGATAACCGATGGAGCAGTGGCTGTTTACAATAGCTACGGGTTCCTACTGCATAGAACAAACCTGACCGATTATGAAACCATAGCCCATGATACCGAAAACTTACTCGACCACTTCCCACAGTCGCACATGAGAAAATTACTTAAAGCAGATGTGGATCAGATCTTTAACCTACTTAGCGCGCTCAGAATCCACCATCGACAATCGCGAAGCATCAATTTTTTGGGAACGGCACTAAAATACATTGCTGGCACCCCAGATTTCGATGATTTTAATCAGGTGGCCACTAAGGAGGAAGCTTTAATAGAGGCTAATGAAAGACAGGTCCTTATAAATACCGAAATGCAGATTAGAATTAACCAATTAACAAAGACGGTAAACAAGCTTCTCAATGTTACAATAAAAAAAGAAATAGATACCGGACACCTATTCGAACTAGCTATAGCCAGAAACAAGGCCATAATAACGAGTATTGAGGATACCATCTATTCGGTCATTCTTGGAAAAGTTAATGTAATAAATCCTATTATACTAGATAGTACTGAAATACAAAATTTGTTAATCGCGGAACACTTTGCAAATATTAGTATAAGTGATATTTTAAGTATTTCAAAACAGAAAATATTCCAAGATAGCAATAGTATCCATTTCGTAATCAAGTATCCAAAAATTGAAGAAATATGTAGTAAAATTAAGATATTGCCTGTAATAAGTAAACATAAGATCCTAATGTTAGAGACAAATACCGTTGCCAACTGCAAAATATTACATGAACCTCTCGGAAATTGCAGAGATGCAGCCACAATCACATTCTGCCAACCTCTAAAAGGAAACTCCTGCGTGCGACAATTACTGAACAATAATTTCGCAACCTGCAAGACCACTTCGGCGTACCATATAACACCAGTTGAAGAGATCGATGATGGACTAGTAATTGTGAATGATCAGACAGCTGAGATACAGGAAGGAAATAACTCAGCAATCTTGATGCATGGAACCCTTCTTGTAACTTTCGAAAGTGAAATAACCATAAACGGTACAACTTTTACGAATTGGAAGAAAATCAGTCATTCACACCCTCAACCCGCATCAGTTAAATTTGTCAATATCACGGAACATGTTACGCTGTTATCACTTCCGTACTTGCATGAAGTTAATATAAAAAACATTGGCCATATTGCCAGCCTGAAAGAACTAATCCATCAACAATCTACGCAATGGCTACTAATTTTCATTTCTTCGATAGTAACAGTCGTAATCATTGTTATAGTTTTGTTAATCACAAAACGTCGCAAGAAGATTAACAACGTCATAGCCTTAGAAAGAGTTTTAAAAGAAACCGGGGACGGCTCCTCTTAACGGGGGGAGAAGTTAACACACGTATCCGCTCCAGTTGTAATACGAGGATGGTACGTGACAATTTGTCAATTTTGCCGCATATTCCATTCCCACATAAGCCAAATGCTGAGCCAACAAAATATAACAGCAGCAAGCCAAAAATAACGGCAGCGCTGCAACAGCAGATTCAACCGGTACAACAACAACAACAACAATAGCAGTGCAGGCAATACAAGAACAATAGCAACAACCACTAAGGTGCAGCTAAAAGTCCAACAACAATATCAACGACAAAAGCGCAGCTGAAGCGACAAGTATAGGAAGATATAATAAGTTTATTTGGAGTTGTTTAAGTTAGTCTAAGAAGAGCATCTAATAAAGTTATTACACTGGCACATAGTGCCAATTAAATCAAGTGTTTTTATTTCGAAAACCTTAATTTACACAATATTTTGGTAAAATTCAAATTTATGTCTCTTTATTTAAACATTTTCTTGATATAAAGTATAGATTTTCCAATTTCGTAACTATGTTCAGATGGCACAAAAACTTTTGTGATTACACATAAGTTTTTCAACTCTGCACATTTTTTCTTTAGAATAGTCACCTTAAATGATCTAACAACGGTTTTTTTTTCTCGGTGTAGTTATTGTACACATAAAACTGTAATAATGATGTTTGGCTACTTCAACCCGAAAACTAATACCAACAACGATAAGAATGTATGAAATTTTGTTTGCTAGAGGTATCATAGAAATATGATACCCCTTATGTGATGTTAATATGTGATGTAACACCTTAAGACTCATATCGAAATGCTATTTCAAATATACAACATTTCAAGAAACTCTTAAAGGTTCTTAGTTTAATCGAGCCACTTTAGGGAAGTCTAAAAAAGAAATAAACAAAATAGTTTTGTCTCTTTACAACATAACTCGATCGGTATAAACTCTCTGCTTCTGTCGCTGATCGCTCTATCTCGATCTTGAGGTAAAAATATACGAAAAGAAAGTAGGTAGCGAAAAGCTCGTTATTACAGGTAGTACCACGAAGTGGTTGACGTGTACCTCAGGTTGGAGTCATTGTGTGCGGCATGCGCAACAAATACTTACACAGTCTTTAAAACCAGACTGCGTCAGCTGGGCAGATACTCTACCAGGTAGGTAGGAGAAGAATGAACGCTGAGAAGAACATATGCACCATCGAGCCCAATCGCTGATTCTTCAAGTTGGCTTAAGCTGAAGTGAATGAATTTCAAAGAAATATTGTCTAGCTGCGACTTAAGAAGAGTTAAAAAGTTTTATACTGCATCAGAAGAAAGAAAGTTTCCGAGTTAGAAAGACGTGCGTCGCTGCTCAGAACATATCGCTAGATTCTAACAGTACATTTTGAATAAATAGTATTGGATTTATTTTTTTTTTAAGTCGGCACGAATTCGCGCTTCAAGTGTTTTGATTATTGTTGTTGTTATAAGTAAGCGTTGTGGCTGGTTGATTCTTAAAACTACATATTTGAAGCGTTACAAACGAGCAGTGAGTGGAGGAAAGGAAGTATTGATTAATTTGTGATTTTATTGTGAAAGTTCCACTCAACTTATACAACGTGATGTTTGTAATGAAGACGGCAACATTTTTGTTGGTCCTCTTATGTACTAACAAGGTATTTGGTCACACCGCAGCTGAAGAAGAGGCAAATCCATTGTTGGATATGGCATCCATGTTCATACAGGAAGCGCTGAACAATCAAGGCGGTAATGGTGGGGGAAATGGTGGTGGTGGTGCAGGCGCTGGACTAGCAGGTGTTGCCTCGTTAATTGGCACCTTTATGCAGGCCAATAGCGGCGGTGGAGTTGGTGGTCAGGGAAAATCAGCTTCAGGTGCCATGCAAATACTATCGGGCATTGGTAGTCTGCTGGCCAGCTCAGCTGGAAATAATAATGCACGCAGTGGTGGCATTGGGGGTGGTGGTTTCGATCCTTCTATTATTGGCAATGTCCTTGAAATGTTTACCAACACTGATTCGGAGTCAGATGATGCTGAACATGGCAGCGCACGTAGTAAACAAGGATCTGATGCGGGCATAAATCTGGAGTCGATCATGCAAATTGCATCGGTCTTCATGAATAGCAACAGCAATACGCATAAAGCTTCAGGAGACCATCACCAAAAGAAGCGTTCGGTTAATGGTGCTAGATTGGTGAATAATGTGCAGCAAAATGCTGAGCCGGAGGAAAATGGTTTAATAAGTCTGCTGCCGTTGGTCATGCAAGCGGTCAGTTCGTTTGCTGGTCCAGAAGGTCAACATACACAGGAGAAGCACAAGAACCATGCCTGGGTTTTGCCACCGTTTTTGGAGCACATGCATGTCCTCTGGGATCATTTTTCTAATTCAGATCTGGCCGATGCGTTATATGAGAAATCAGGCATCAATGCTATTCTAAAGGTAGGTCAAAATTGTTACAATCTTTGCTTAATTGTCTATTGAACAAATGTGAAATTCCTCATAGTTAATTTTAAATTGGAGTAATGAATCTTTACACCGTGCTGTAAATATTTATTTTTTATTTTAACACATGAGAAATCCAATAGTACGAAAAAGAAGAGTTCAAGTATAGCACGATTTGACAAAAATTTGCACCCATGACAAATTCCAAAGTCCCGTCGTTTTTCTTTAGCACATCAGTTTTTTTATGATCACAACTGTTACTATTAAATAAATAAATAACGCAACTAAATTTAAAAAAGTGGACCGATTACACTGTACAACAGTGAACAAAATAACAGGATTCTACGGTATAGGTTCGATACTATGATCCAAGGTGAGTAAAACCCTAGCTGGGTTTCGCGAGTTTGGAGCCCGTTTCTTTTTTATGGTCCATTTAATATTGTGAGTTTTAGTGATTTTGACAAAAAAATGGTACCATCAGTTTTTGTTCAACAGCTCCATCAGAAATGGAGATATCGGTTTACTGTCTTGGACAAAGTTGTATCTAATAGTCTAATATAAAAAAAAACATACTCGTAAAATAATTTTTTGCAATATTTTTTTTAATTAAATACAAAAAAAATTTTCATTTTGTTTTTGGTTTTTTGGGCATAACTTGAAGATAATCAAAATGTTTCTTACTATCTTCTGCAAAATTGCAGTCGAAAAAAAAATCAATCAACTTTTGTGAACATTCATATGTAATCTGAACGTGTCTACACTACTTAGAAAGCTTAAAAAGATCATTTTATAAGTGAAAAATATTGATTTTTGGGGATGTTTTTGCAATTTTTCTACGATAACTCCTAAACTAATCAAATTTTTAACCAAACATCTTCAGACAAATTGTAGGCGAAAGATTAATGAACAACTTTTGTCGATATACTAATATAATCTGAACAGGTCAGCAGTACTTAAAAAGCTTAAAAAGATAATTTTTGAAGTAAAAAATAGCTATCCTAAGCTAAGCAAATTTTGCACCAAATATCTTCGGGTAAACTATAGACGAAAGAACAATAAATAACACTTGTGAACATGCTTACATAATCTGAACAGGTCAACAGTACTTAAAATGTGTTTTCGCATTTCTTCGACGGTAACTCCTAAACTTAGCAAATTTTCCAACCCAATATCTTCGGATAAATTATAAGCTAAAGAATAGTGAACAACTCTTGTGAACATAATATTTATTTATTTATTTTTATTTATTTATTTATTATTGGTGGATTCGAAATTATGTTCGAATCTGTGTTCGAATCTCAAAATGCCGAAGTGCCGAAGCGATGAGAGACCTTACGAATGTTATTGTAAACAAAAAAAGCAGCAAGCAAAAATCAACTCAAAAATATTTTTGCGACAATTAAGAAATATCGAAGGATTGGAGTTTTTAATTAGCTCTTTTCTCAAAAAAAAAAAATTATTATAAATACATGCAATAATTATTTGCATGTATTTTGTTTGCTCTTATTATTTGCATGTAGGTATGTGTGTTCTGTTTTTAGCTGGACACAGTGGTTTTGGTTTGAATAAGTTTATTGAATTTACATTTAATTAATTCGTTCAAACATTTTTCTTCTGATTTTAAAGAACAATTTTTGATATCTAATTTTTTAGCTGGTAAAGAAATGATAGACATTTTTTCTAGTTTAAAAGGTTTTCCTCTGATTTTGAAGGAACATTTTTGATCATTTAATTTTTTGCTAATAAACTACATTTTAAATGATGTTTTGTTTTATATTTTTCGCGCAATTTCAAAGAAAAATTTTTTATCTTTAAAATTTACCTGTAAGGAAATGATAGAAATTCTTTTTGTTCAAGAAAATTTTCATCCGATTTTGATGAACAATTTTTGTTCTATAAATTTTTATTTGCTAAATAATGAAGTATTTTTTTAAAAAATAGTTCCTCTGATTTTTTGTCCAAAAATTTTTCTTCTATAAATTTTTAGCTAACAAAGTAATAGAAATTTTATTTCAAAAATTTTTTCCTTGAAGAAAAATTTTTGATCTTTAAATTTTTAGCTACTCGTACCAAGGAGATGATAGAATTTGTTTTTTTAAATATAAAATTGTTTATCTATATATTTTTTATCTATAAAATTACCAGCTAAAGAATGATGGAATTTTTTTCTGGTCAAAAAATTATTTCTTCGATTTTGATGAAAAATTTTTGATCTATAAATTTTTATCTAGTAAAGAAATAATTCATTTTTTTCAAAAAATTTTTCTCTGATTTTGAAGAAAAATTTTTGATCTATAAAATTTTAGCTGCTAACGAAATGATGGCCTTTTTGCAATATACGCGGTATTACAAGTGGCTGATACGCAATATTGCACGCCCAACGACGATATGAATAGTATATTTGTAAAATATGTAATCAGTAAATCAAATCAACTGTTTTTTAAGATTGTAAAATGAAACTCATTTTTCTTAGCTTTTTCGAAATAATGCCGATTACATTTTCGCACATTACTTCCATGTCACGATGCATGTTCAACAACGCCAACCCGTTCAGTCGGTCCTCACTAGTTTTGCTCTGCAGATACGTTTTTAATCTGCGCAGAGTCAATGAAAATGTGAAAAAGCTTCGCATCTCTCGGTATACACGGTATACATTTGGACATTAGTAAAACAACTTTATCTTCAAACCGTTAGTCCTACAAAAAAAATGTTTAGGAGATATTTAAGAGATCTTGAGTTGATCTTCTTTGTGGTGTAGTTTTCTACCAACACTTTTATAAAAAATTAAAATTTTTTTTCAACTAATTCACATTTTTTCAAGGTCACCACTACTATTTTTTTGGCGTTTTGAAACCATGGTCGTTTCAATAAATGCCTCAATTATTTTGAATGCATTCTTAAATTTTACACTGAAAAATGCTTACTATTTCAAAAGAATTTCTAAATTTTTTCAGATAGTATACCTCCTACGGCTTTTATTTTATCAAAGAATAAAAGAAATAAAAAAAAAAATTAATAAAAAATTATATCAATTTGAAGCATAATTAAAATCTTTCGGAGGTATATTGCTAGCTTAAAAATTATAAAATAATATAAGAAGTACAAAAAGTAGTAAAAATGAAATTTTTGATTAAAAATTAAAGTGTTTTTGTGTAAAAATTGTGTACGCAGTTTTTGAAAAATTCGTACAATTTTGAAAATGCATTAAGAATGAATGCCTGAACACGACGATGTTTTAAAAACTTAAAAAAAAATAGTCGTGCTGAACTTGAAAAATGTGAATGAAATTTTAAGTGGTCAAAAAAATTTAAATTTTTCATTAATATGTTGGTTTCTTACCGCACTTACTGCACTTTTATAAAATGTGAAATGTGAAAAAGATCTCTTAAAAAAATCCTAAACATTTTTTTGTAGGGCTTAAGGTTTTGAAGAAATAGTTGTTTTCCTACATGTCCGAATGACAAATTTTGATTTTTTTTTTAAATTTTCCACTGTGTAAAAATTACAAAAAAAAAATGTAATAAATTTGATAATATTTAAAACCGTCCGATTCGACATGGAATCACCGATGACTGTTTGACTGTTTACAGCTAATGGCGCGATATCGCAAAGAACATAAAAAAACAGGAACAGAAATCAGGTGTGAATATTTAAAATAAATTATTAAGAAATCGATGTTTTTCTTTTTAGTACTCTTAGATCACATAATAAACACTAGTACATCACATTTAGATACAGGTTCTCTGAGAATTTCGGGGAAAGGGGGGGTTTGAACCTCAAACTTCCCTCTGAATCCGCGCCTGTCTACTGTGCTCTAGCACAAATATAATACTTTAAAACTTATTTCATTAAAATCAGCCCAGTACTTTTCCAGTGTTACAAAAATGTTCACTTATTTTAATTTTAAATAATAGTAAAATCTTTACTGCGTGTATTTTTTTGATATTTCTTCGTTGTTGGTATTTTGCTGCGTATAGTCGCGCGGCTGAGAGCCGAGCACCACAACAGTCAAAACGAAATTTCTACCATTGAGCGGAGAGTCACTAGACGAATGACAGAAAAATTAACTCTTGAGTTTTCGTTCAATGCTTAATTTTTACTCGCTATATAATTTTCATACCGCGGGCTATGTATGAAATCGATTCTAAAGGAGTAAACTCCAAAAATGTCACACTTAAAAATCATCCAAAGCGTCTTAATGTTTCTTCAAAATCAGAGAAAAAGTTTTTAAGTTGGTAAAAAATTGTAAATCACAAATTTTTCTTCAAAATCAGAAGTAAAATGTTTGAACAAAATAGTGTCAATTTCAATTAGTTTATTAAAAACCAAAACAAAAGCAGCATAGCCATGATACAATGATAAGGTAGGGCCGCTTCGCTGAGTGCTCTCACGCGTCAACGAAGAGTGGATAATGAGAAGGAACATATATGTCAAAACGACGAATTTCCGGCCGACTCGGAGAGGAATGGAGTGGGAAGCAGAATAAAGCGAGATAGATGTCAAAATCAGCTGTTTATCGCGAATTTCTTTATGCTCACGTTTCGCAGTTGTTTTTAGATTAAAACTGTTACAGGTTTTTTTTTGCAATTTTAAGACTTCCTTCACATTTTAGAGTTTTTATTACACTTTTTTTATAATATTTCCACTGAAATTATCACAAATTTAACACCCGCGACCGCACTGTTGGCAACTTGGAAACATAAAATATTTTCTTCATTTGCAATTTCTACGAAATTCGTCGTTTTGACATGTAACTACCTTTACATTATCCACTTTTCGTTGACGCGTGAGGGCACTCAGCGAAGCGGCCCTACCTTATTATTGTATCATGCACTCATCGACGTTGTTTTTGCTCAACTGTCAATTTGCAAAAATAATGTGGTGAATATGTCAGTCGCTAATTATGCTACTCATGAGTTATCTGTAAAGTGCATTAATTATTATCAAATATGCTAAACATAAACATTATTGTTGTACTGTAGCTTCATGTTAAATTAACTTTTATACATAAAAAGCACATTTCCTTCCCAAAAGTAAACAATTTTTACATGGAAGGTTCGGACTAAAAATATAAGCTGTTCAAATAAAATCTTTTTCCATTTCATTGTTAGTAGTAGAGTTGCCAATTTCACTTTTTTCAGGCTTAAAAAAAAAACTCGAGATATCGATAAGGTTTTGTAACGGTATGTTTAGCCACTAAATTAAAATATTTGGATTGGTTGTTGTTTGGATTGGCTACACATTAATATCATTTATTAATCCTCAATGATGATCATAGAACATCAATTGGGTCAACGGGACGTCAAAAAACATGATGAAAATTATAAAATCACGTAGAATAAAATATTTTGTTATTACTTGCCCAAGGATATATTCATTATTGCTCATATGCTCTTATTCTGTATGAGACAAAATAGTGTTCGAAATATATTTATATACGTAACAGTTATTCCCGTAAAATTCAGAAATGAAGTACGTAATGTTGGAAATTGCAGTGAAAAGGTTTGCTGACTAAGCCGCATTATATTTCATCTGAAAATTATACAATAAAATACTTAGGGCCAGTTTTTAAATTCGAGTTTAAAATTAAGTCAAACCAAGCTTAACTCACCAAAATTGGACGTTTAAACACGGTTTATTTAGATATTTTAGCATTCGTATAAGTTAAGTTGACTTTAACTATCATGTGATGTGTTTCTTTTTTGCCTAAACTATGTCGTTACTATTTCCATTTTTAGTTTTAATAGTTTTTTAACATTGTTTCCCACATAATAATTTAAAAGTTTTTATATTTTCCAGATGAATTTTACTATTTTTTATTTTGAAGCAGTTTTTATGATCCATTATGTGAAAAAATTTAATTTAAAATTTTCATGTTGTTTTCCAAGTGGTGCCTTGACACCACATACATCGTATACACAAAACCACTACACAATAAACCATATTTAACTAATCATATAAAAACTAAACTAGTGCATTGCGCAAACTAATGAAAAAATTGATATAAAATTTTTTTTAAGAAATTCAAAAGTCTTCTTGATTTTGTGCTTCTAAAACTCAAGCAGAAATGTAAAATCTATATTAAAAAAAGTAAAATAATTATAAAACTGTATTTTTCATAAATACACAAATACAGTGGCGGCCGTGGCGTCGTGGGTAGAGTGTGTGACTCTTACTCCAGAGAATCCAGGTTCGAATCCTCCATCTGACACAGAAAATTTTTTCAATTGAATTAATTTTTCTGTTCGGCCGTCACCTCTCTGCAGACAATGCCAAGCCTCAGAGAGTAAAAACTGCCATGAAAAGCTTCTTGAGAACATAAGCCGTTCGGAGTCGGCGTAAAACATATGTAGGTACAGTTCTCGATCATTTGTGAGCAACATTTCACATCACACACCACACATTTGATCATAAGAAGCTCGGTCCTCAGTCCTCGGATCCTCGGATCCTCGGTCCTCAGTCCTTTCAAGGGCTGAAACGGTCATTTCGTTTTTTTTTTTTTCACAAAAAGTATACCCTTATTCCAAAAGCACATTCCTAACTAAAAATAGAGACTTTTGAAGTGGCTTAATTTTTACACTACATAAAAAAAAACTTCAAATATCCAAAAGGGGGTAAGTTGCAATCACTGTATCTACTAAACGGAAAATCAGAAAAGCAAAAAATTTCTAAACTGTCACAAAAATATCTTCCTTATTGGAACTGCACCAAAATTTCCTTAAATATCCTTTTTTTTTACAAAATCAATTTTGGCCAAGCCTCCCATACCAGCGGCCTCTGTGTGCGATGTGCTGGATTTTTTATCGCTCGTGAATTTTTAAATCGCTTGTTTTTATTTGATGCAAAATTTTAGTTGATCTATAAGCACATAATGGGTGGCAAATGGGGTGTGGATGTGTTCAGAAGAAATGTTGAGGGGCAAACAACAATAGGACCAGCTCATACATTTCACTACTTTAGGGGTCAATTCGGGAGAGATATGATTACTAATCGACACTTTTTGCGTTTTTTGCATTGGGACCCAGAGAAGGGTGGCAGATAGCGGCCCTTTATGGTGGAGCTATGAATGCTTTCCGTTCATTTTTTTCCTCTCTAGGATATTTTTTGAGCTAGTGCAAAAATTGTAATAAATTGAATTTGGCATTGCCAAAACTTGCGAACGAAAAGCATTAAATAAATGAAATGCAGAGAGCGCTCTTCAAGTGACTTTTTTTGAGGAGAGCAATTTATGAGCGAAAACTTTTAAAGAGGAATGAAATAGCCTCTCACTCTGAACATTTAACGAAAGAGCGTTCATGTTTGTTTTCTTCACGAATGAAGAAAGCAAAGTGAGCCGTTTGTGAATTGAATAATATTGATGAGGAGGAGTGTAATCATGCTCTTCACTTGAGAGTTTTTCCTAACCCTCACTTCAAGGCATCGAAATGTCTTACATTTTTTGTGTGTATGTATGTTAAGCAGCGTAGCAATAAAAATACAATACCAAAGCATTCTGCGATTATGCGGTTACTTCTACAGTTCATAATCAAAAGAATGTGGTCAGCTCTTCACGAAAATGAATATGAGCAGGTTGTTCTTAATTAAAAATTACCTCATATTCATGAAACTTCATGAGAGTTTACTTCTACTTCTTCTAAATTTGCATTTTAACGTAGAAATAATATTTACAGTTTTAAGTAATTCCATGATATCCAACTTAATATTTTACGCAAATACATGATCAATGCAATTTTATAAAGCTTAACAGATAAACAAATGCCATTTCGTACCAGCGCAATATTGATGTCATCCAAGAAAATTCTTAAGAAAACAATCAGAGCTGGCAACTCTCTGACATGAAACTTTCACAAATCGGTAGTGGTGAAATAAACTATGCGAAAATATGTAATTGTTTGGGTGTTAAACAGATTCCTGTAACACAACTTAAAGATTAAAACATTAATGTACTCAATCCATGCACTATTTTTCTTGTTTGAAAACGAAGTTTCAGCAAACAAATGCAGGTAAAGAAGAAGAGCCTTCCTTTTTCTTATCTCACCTCGAATAACGGGGGCTTGTGTAAACTAACGGGGGCTTGTGAAAAATTAAATTTTTCACAAAAAAAACTTTAAAAGCATATATTAATCAAAATAAGGGGATGCAATAATCAGTTTAGCTTGCAAACTGGTTACTACATATAAACCATTAGGGCTATTCACAATCTTGAGTATTTGATATTGCAAATTTATGCAATTGTAAAAATTTGTTGCAAAGAATGAAATTAACGGCTGATAGCACACTGACTTTTTAATGAATTTTTTGTTGGGTTTCTCCCGTTTAATTCGTTTTTTTATTAACATATTTTCCATATCTTTGTTTTATATTTTTATTTTTCTGACTTTTTATTTTTTTGACAACCAGCTGTTAGATTAGAGTTCAGTATTGCATATGTATAGTAAATATAAACTATGGGTTTTAAGTATTGCATATTTACTCAAGCGTAGTAAATGCATCTCTGTATATTTTGTTAGTGTAGAGTAAAAATATACCTACCATTTTGCAAATGCTATGATGCAAGACCATTTGCACCTGACTGTGAACAGCCCTATTATATAAATCAAAAATCGTTTTACGAATATTTTTCAGTAACTGCTTGTGTTGTTGTAATTAATACGTATGTATGAAATATTTGCATACATATATTTCAATCGTTTTTGTAGTTTGTTAATGTTTTTCTTAATCTTCAGCAAGATTAATACAATAAATAATACAAAACATTAAATTCCTACAATGCAGGTTTACATATACCGAGACTGCAGACTGGCATGGTAGTTATGCTATTAAAAACTTCATTTATTTTTAAAATATCATAATAAATTCGAATTATTTATTGAACTAATTTTTTATATATAACATACTAAAAATATATTTTGTTTGTTACAATTAAAATTTTCAACAAAATTTTAAATATATATAAGTTATTTACAGCAGGAAAAATAATAAATTCATATTTTTCTGAAATATTTTTTTCAATTTATTAAACAAAAGATTGAATTATATTTATTCTTTACCAACATAAAAATTAACAAGAACAACAAATTCATTAAAAAAAATAGCAAAAAATTCTACGTCCACACTTACGATACTATCGAAACTGTGTCTTTTTCTGTAACATTTTTATTACTTAACCAAACTGATTATCTTGAAGGTTTTTTGACCTACAATGTGCATTGCTTGCAATTTTTGGTGGACGATGTTCGAAACTTTGTGCATTTAAATATAAATATTTATAAAGGAAATTAAGCGTAAGTTAAAGAAAGAAGTGAAACTCTAACCCAAAAATGGAATTTCTGGGAATATTGCTAATTTATTTTATTAGCATTCCTTCCTACAGTGCAACCAAATGGTTAAAAAGCAGTCTGCCTTCATACCAGTATTAGTTCAAGAACTGTCTTTTTTTCAAATAAAAAATTTGTCGAGGCACCGGTGGCGGGAGTAATGCATTTTTCCCTTTCCGTACTCGCATCGAACTGCGCACAATTCGGCTGCAAGTTGAATATGCTACCATCGCATCATTGCCTCCCTTGTACGATCAAACCCGAAAGCAAGCGTAGCCTACATTTTTTAATTTATTTCATAGGATTGATAACAAAAAAATTCTATTGTTTATCCAAAGTAATCATTAATCGATTATAACTTGGGCTTTATTTATGTAATTTATTTCCAATTTTACTTAAAACTTACTTAAAACTTTACTTAAAAAACAAAAACGGCCAGTATAATTGTGAATATTTTTAATTAAAAAAAAGCACAAAATTTCAACTGCAGAAAGAACCACTAAACCTTTGCTTCGTGATCAGTAGCACTAACCTTATGCTACCGCGCATACTTGTTTAGGTTTATTTTACCGTGCCTACACAGTTAAAAATGTTGATGCGTTTTTCGTTACAAGACTTGCATCGTATTTTATTTGCGACGATATTTCCCAGTAGTCCAAGTCTTAAAGAATTGAAAAACGAATTATGAACGATTTTTCTTTATCTTTGACGAAACATGCTGATTCGGGAATACATTTCATTGACGAAAGTCCCATATAAAGTGCCCATAAACTCAATACAGAAATGTTGAGATTTTTCGTGCATGAATATATTACTGAATCGTTGCGGAAGTTTCGTCATCAAACAAGACATATATTATGATTTTTAAAATGATATATATTGTAATTCTTAACGAGAAAATTACCCCGAAATATAAGCCTTTGTAAGGAAAACATGAACGAACACAAGCAGAAAGGTTGAAGAATTTTCGACAAATTTTTTAATGAACGAACACAAGCCGGACGAGTTAAAGAATTTTCGACAACAAATACAACAAATAAGAGTTATCGGTTATCGCGTGCTCTACTGTTTTCGTTGTTTCCTTGTTCTGTTTGTTTTTTTTTTTGATGTTGACGATGAGTTATAGAATGCAAGTCTATTTTGACGAATACAAGCCGCGTTAAAGAATATTCTGCAATTCTGGCTTATGCAGCAGTTTGTTTAATTTATTTAAAAGCAGAGTGGGTAGTCCGGTAGCTCAATACCACAGCATGCGATTTCTTTTAATTTCGATATAAATGTGTGTTATAAACTGCATTTGAATTATATGAAAGATATGGTATTTATATGAAAATTCACAGATCTAAGAATAAAACAAATTTAAGAATCAAAGTTGCATTCGTTAATTTTGCAGCATGTGCTGTCTCCAAATCAATCAATGCAAGGCCTACTTCGGAAATTGCTTTCTGAATTTATCAAAACTCAATTTCAGAAATGCCTACAAGTATGCTTATATTCTGAAAAAAAGCTATGTTCAGATTAAAATTTTTAGACCGTAATGAACGAAAGACTCAATTCAATGATAAAAGAAAGAAAAGAACTACTGATTGTAAAGTTGAAGATAAGTATGAGCTACTAAAATAAAAATGTTTCCGTTGCCCAGTTGATAGAACACATGGTTGAATAATTATAAGGTGTTCTCATCCCATGACATTTTTCGATATGTTTTTTGACATGCTGCCTTATTTTGACTAGTTTTATACATGGTTTGATGTTTGATTCTATGAAAATGTCAAAATAAGGCAGCCTATTTTTTTCTAATTTTCCGGATGAGAACACCTTATATTTATTCCACCATGATAGAACAGCCGGCTATTGATCCAAGCGTAGTGTGTTTAAATCCTCGGTGTAAGCAAAAATATGAAAAATTCGTATTCTTATTCTTAGTCATACATAGCAAGTTTTTCGTTTTTATACAACCAGTGCGGCGAATTGCTGTGTTGTTGTTTTCATAAGAACCATGTCGTAACATTGGTTTTACCCACATCTAGCTCGCCGTATTGTTGTATACGCGGCTATAAAAGTTTCACTTCAAAAAAATACAATTTTGTACTCAAATTTATAATAGGCAAGGAGAGCAAAACATATGTGAAACACTAAAAAAATATTATGACCAATATTGGCGACTTAAAGGCATCCAGTCGGAAAGATCGTAAGGTGCTTACTAAATAAATCATGTTTTCCTTTAGTTTATGGTGGTGAAAACAATATGATGCAAAAGTAAGTATGGTGGTTGTTACATTTCGAACACCTTACATCTTTGCTTACGATTGCAACTACAAAAGGAATGCACGGTTAAGCCGATCATGTCTCCGTGTGATCATTTCCGTATGTACTTTATTTCGTAAAGAAAGACATGCAGCGGTATGCTGACAAAACGGGTTTTGATTGTGTAATGTGTAAAGTAAGATGTAAAGTGTGGCAAAATCTAAACGAAAAACGAGTAAAGAACAAACGTCTACTGACCGCCGGTGTAGTGACTTTCATTCTAGCAAATATTTAATATATAAATATTTTACCATCTCGTTATGGTTCTTAATTTCTCGTTTTCGACGTCAAAACCTAACTGCCACATAAAACACCAATAAAAAAGATGAAATAATGTGAAAGGAGAGCGAAAAAATAAGTACGATCCGTGGCTTTACGTTCACCTTCTTTTGTAAGTGAAAACGTAAGCAGTGCTTACAATTTCCGTAATAGACAAGGTTTAAATGGATTATGTGCACATCGTATATCGGATACAGCACGGGTACCTTACGTTTTGATGCATACATTCCACTTATTAAATAAAGTGCATTAGAATGGAAGCACGAACGATTCCGATCGCCAGGAATCCCTGCACTTTATTTTAGTAAAGGAACACGTAAGTACGTCTAATGCTTTTTATACTTTACAGAAGGAAGCTTATTAAAGGCGGCCATACCTTTCTTTCTCATAGCCAATATTGTCAAAACCAATACAAATCACTTCTTTGTTTACGTTTATCCAATTAAAGCTTTTTCATCACTTTCAGATTTTCTATGAGCTAAGAAATTCGTTTTGACAGTTTTTTATTTAGCTCACACTAAATGTTTATTGTTTATAAACTTGAAACTAGTCAACAGTAAGAAAATTTAAAATTTTTATGATATATAATAAGCGAAAGCACATCTATTGCAAAATAGTATTGATCACCCGGATGGGTATTGGTAAACTTCATACAAAAAAATCGTTAGTAATCCTAAGGTTAAGTAATCTACTACTAAAACCACTATGTTTCATATTATTATAGAAAAGTAATAATTTGTAAAAGTTTTTTAAACGATTATTCTACCTGAAATTAAAGATCGATGAAATATTTGCTGCATTTGAACCAATTTTATCTTTATGGATAAAAATTTTTGCCAGAATTTCGGGACATTTGGTCCGATTTGGGGACAAAGGGACAGTAGCCAAAATTCGGGAACATGTCCCTAGTAAATGGGACAGATGGTCACAGTAAGGAAGGGTAATTTTCCTTTCTAAAAACAAATTGTTATAACTTTTCCTAAAGCATTCCAATAATTATTATTTAGAACTATTCGGCACAATCTGTTATGGAAAAAATCTGTTATTCTGCTATGATTTCCCATACAGATTTTCTGACAGCTCAAAAAAAAAATATCCAATTTTTATTTCTTTTAAGGTAACATTTTCTAAAAACTGGTACGCACTTCGTTTTTCATTTCAATTTTCTTTACAATGAGTTATCAAATATAAAAATCGGACTTAAATTAAAGAGTTTATAACTTTTTTCTGTGTTCGACATACCAGAAAAGGCACTTTAAGGATTTTTGAAAAAAAAGTCAAGTTTTAGCAGCTGTTTTTTTCCTATTTTTGGTTTTTTTTTTAAATTTTTTGCACAAAGAATCTCAAAACTATTTTAAGTTCATTTTTGGGTTGATTTTTCAAAATTTGTATCTTTGGGTTTTTGGGAATTTCTTTCATAAAAATACTCAAACTCGATATTTCCAAAAAGGCATACTTCTAGCAAAAAATTTCATATTGACCAAATTATTAAACGTAATCGCGCCATTTTATGTGTCTGTATTAGGTATAGTCTTAAAACATATTTCCATGGCATTTCACTGTATTTTTTTTAAATTTGGATTTTTCCGATGTTTTTTAATACAACAAGAAAAAAAATGAGATTTTTCTAAAAGGTAAATATTCATAACTCTGGTAATTTCCATGTTTGATAACTTATTTTAAAGAAAAATGAAATAAAAAACGAAGTGTGTACCAGTTTTTAGAAAATTTGAGCTTAACAAAATGTAATTTAAAATTTTTTTTTTTGGAAAAACAGCATTTTCCCCATATATAGTAAATTCAATTTTCAATATAGAGGTCGCTACAGACACATTCAAGTATCAACATTTTTTTCTGAAATTTTTAGATAAAGGGTGGTTAAATTTTAAGGGCCGATGTTGAATGTGAACCACACCTAAACGTCAAGTGTTTTCTGCATTTCATTTGACATTTCTCAATTTCAGACTAATTCAATTTGAACCATGGAAAGATATACAATCGAGCAACGCGTTGAAGTCATTCAGGCTTATTATGAAAATGAGTGTTCAAATCAAAATGTATATCGTGCACTTTGTGATTTTTTCGGTTAATTTAATCGTCCAAATGTGCGTACAATCGGAAAAATCGTGCAAAAAATTCAGCAAACCGGGTCTGTAGGAGATGTGAAAACACCAGTGCATGCTCGTACAGCTCGTACTGCAGAAAATATTGCTGCTGTTAGCGATAGTGTGGCTGAAGAGCCGTCCACCTCAACTCGTCGTCGTGACCAACAATTGCACCTCTCACGCTCGTCGTTGATGAACATTATGCATAAAAACTTGCATTTACACGCTTACAAGGTGCAATTGACTCAAGAACTAAAGCCTCTTGACTATTTTAAGCGTCGTCAATGGTCAGAATGGTGGCAGGAAATGGCAACAGTGGATGATCAATTTTCGATGAAACCATCTTCAGTGATGAGGCACATTTTCACCTCAGTGGATTCGTCAATAAGCAGAATTGCCGCATTGGGGCGAATGATAATCCAAGAGTGATTGTCGAAAAACCAATGCACCCACAAAGAGTGACTGTTTGGTGCGGTTTATGGGCTGGCGGCATCATCGGGCCGTATTTTTTCCAAAATGATGACGGTCAGGCAGTTACTGTGAATGGTGTTCGCTATCGTGAGATGATAACGATCTTTTTATGGCCCGAATTAGAAGATATGAATGTGGACGATATGTGGTTTCAACAGGACGATGTCACTTGCCACACAGCTAACGAAACAATGGCTCTTTTGCGCGACAAATTCAATGGCCCTGTTATCTCACGTGGTGGTGATGTCAATTGGCCGCCAAGACCATATGATTTGACACTGTTGGACTTCTTTCTTTGGGGTTATTTGAAAGAAAAGGTGTACGTCGATAAGCCAGCAACAATTCAAGAGCTAAAGGATGAGATACTTTCGCACATTAACTGCATAGAACCTCACTTATGACTCAGCGTCATCGAAAATTTGGACCATCGGATGGAGGTGTGCCGCCGAAGTCGCGGCGTCCATTTGGCCGATATTTTGTTCCATACATAATTGAACCATACCAATATTATCATAGAGCAATTCCATATGAAAGCGATCACCTTTTGGACGACCCCTCTCCGATTTTAAAATAAATAGTCTCAATCGATTGCCCAGCAAAAAATAATGTACCTACATATTTTTTTTTTTTTTTGTAGTGACTGGTTTAGTGGTGGTGTACACCACTGTCATGTGACAAAATTGAAGAATTCTTCATAAGGGACCTCATTGAAAGTTGTTTAAAAAAAAAACTACTAAAGCGATCGCAACGAGTGATAGCTCGTTGGAAAGGTATTGAATCAGGCTTTAATTGAAAAATAAAATTTTCCTAATTTTTCTCAGAAATTTACCTTTTTTCCCATGAAAATTAAATTTTCCCATGAAAATTAAATTTTCCGATTTTCCACAGAAGCTCCTAAATTTTCCGGCTAATTTTATTTTTTTTGGATTCCTCATAATTTTTGCTTTAAGAATCTTAAAAAGAATTAAACAATAAAAAAATGGGCCCCGACTCCTTGTTTGGACAGTAGAAGAGCATTTAAGAGACCACTTTGTTCTCATTGTTTTTATATTTTTTATAATTGAATTATTTTTAATTATTTAACATTATTTTATTTTATTATTAAAAATACATTTTAAAAATTATTTTACAGTTAAAAATACATTTATGAAGAAAAAATCAATTTTTTTTTAAGAGCCCCAAGTTGAGTGTGTAGTGAATATGGTCTGCCTGTCTTCACAAGATCGGCCATAAATCCATGGATAATAGCAGCAGTGGCATGTAATGGCACACCAAACCCGACTGAGGCTACAGGTCATAAAATGTTTTGTAAATTTTTTAAATTACCAGGTAATAAATATTTCGCCTAAAATGACACGTGCAGAAACAAGTCATAAAACACGGATTTTCCATAAATATGGCGAAATATTTATTACCTGGTAATTTAAAAAATTTACAAAACATTTTATGACCTGTGGTCGGCTTATTGGCAGTAACCAATTAAGTCCCTCTTTAAAAAACATTTTATGACCAGTAGTTCACGCAAATTTTCCTATTAAAGAAAAGCAAATATCGCTTATTTTTTTTTACCTATTTTTTACCAAAAAATAAATATAAATACTTCACACACTCTGAGTCAAATTTCAGTTGAATACTAAACGTGAAAGTGTTAAAGTGTTTTTTTTGTAAAGTAAAGAGTAAAGTAAAGAGTACCAAAAAATAAATATAAATACTTCACACTCTGAGTCAAATTTCAGTTGAATACTAAACGTGAAAGTGTTAAAGTATTTTTTTTTGTAAAGTAAAGAGTGAAGCTGTAAAGACAATTTAAAGTAAAATGAATAAATTTTGCTGCAATCCGTTTAACAAGAGTGGACATCGTTCGAAAAAGATAAAAGTATTAAAATTAACTGGTGTTTCGAAGCGATACATGAATGAATCGAATGAATGAATAAATATACAATACGGTGAAGAAGCAGAATTCATTTGCCCCAAGTGTAAAATCGATTTGTCTCAACAAGCAAATGCATTGAAACAAATGCAACCACAATCCGAGAGTGTAATGACAATAGAACAAAATGTTTCATCTGATAGTGAGGCAGACATTCCGATGGTCAATATGTCTTTGAGTCCTTTGAATGAGGCTATTACCACTTTAGGTGAAACGCCTATTAGAAAAAGAAAGTTGCGAAGTGAAAAATACAGGAAAGAAAAAAAGGCAAGTTTATGAGTGCAATCGCGACAATATTTGATGAAGGCTCTGATAACGAATGCAGTCAAGCAGATGACGTTGATGACGGCAAACAAATGATTGAGCAGTTGAAACAGTTGAAAGCAGTTGGCGACTCCCACCAAGAAATTTGGCTCAAGGACCCTCAGCGAAGCAACGGTGAAATTGATTCAAGATTTTTACTGCAATGATGACAACAGCCGCACCTGCCCAGGTACACGTGACTA
The DNA here is from genome assembly GCA_914767935.1 of Coremacera marginata. Lineage (NCBI taxonomy): Eukaryota > Metazoa > Arthropoda > Insecta > Diptera > Sciomyzidae > Coremacera > Coremacera marginata. The sequence continues at coordinate 151,184,082 of OU612043.1, forward strand.
TGTTATCACACGTGAAGATGGAGAAAAAGTACACAAGCAGCGCAGATTATTATTATGTAATCTATCCGAAGCATACCATCAGTTCAAAGAGAAATACCCAGCAGAAAAAGTGGGATTTTCTAAGTTTGCCATCCTACGACCAAAAGAATGCGTGCTGGCATTAGACAGGCACGGAACGCATTCAGTCTGCGTTTGCATGTTTCATCAAAACATCAAACTAATGTTCTTTCCATGCAAGAAATTGAAAGTATTTCACGGTGAAATTGAAACATATAATGACCTCCTGACGAAGTCGTTGTGCGCATACCCCACGGAAAATTGTCATCTGTCCAAATGCGACAATTGTCCGAAGATTGACGAGCTAGAGCAATATTTGGCGGAAAAGTTTGAACAGCTGTTAATTCAGGAGGTGCATTTCAAACAGTGGATAATTAGCAGCGGCAGATGTTCCCTTGAGACCGAGATGCAATCGAAATTTCTAAAGGAAAGTAAGGAGAAATTAGCCCAAAATGAATTCATTGTGATAAGCGACTTTGCCGAGAATTACACTTTTCTCGTTCAGGATGAAATTCAGTCTTATCACTGGGCAAACGACCAGTGCACGGTGCCTCCTTTTTGCATTTATTTCAAAAACGAAGGTAACGAACTACAGACCGTAAGCCTTGTTGTTGTCGCGGAGAGTTTAGCTCATAATTATGTGTCCGTTTATTTATTTCAAATGAAACTGTTTGAATTCTTAAGATCAAAATTCGATGCAATCGACAAAGTAACGTTTTTCTCAGACGGCGCGGCTTCTCAGTACAAGAATAAAAAAAATTTTTACAATCTTTGCATAATTGAAGAAGAACAAAACTGCAAGGTCGAGTGGCACTTTTTTGCGACGTCCCACGGTAAGGGCCCATGCGATGCGTTAGGGGGGAACCCTAAAACGCATGGCGACTAAGGCAAGTTTGCAAAGGCCATATACTGACCAGATCTTAAATGTACAACATTTGTTTTCGTGGATTCAAAGCAAGGAAATTGCCATTAACACAGTTTTATGCATTCAAAAAGAACACGATGCCATGGAGCGACGAATTCAAAACAGATATAATAATGTCAAAACTATAACTGGAACGCAAAAGTTTCATTGCTTCATACCAAATATTTCTGATATGTCAATTAATGTAAAGCGGTACTCGTCGTCTGCCGACGTGCTAAATTTAAAGTTACTTTAATTTTATAATGATGCCAAGACAATTGAAATTTTTAATATATATTGTAATTAAGTATAAGCAGCAAAATAAGAAAGATTTTTTCTTCATAAATGTATTTTTAACTGTAAAATAATTTTTAAAATGTATTTTTAATAATAAAATAAAATAATGTTAAATAATTAAAAATAATTCAATTATAAAAAATGTAAAAACAATGAGAACAAGGTGGTCTCTTAAATGCTCTTCTCCTGTCCAAACAAGGAGTCGGGGCCCATTTTTTTATTGCTGGTTCTTAAAGCAAAAGTTATGAGGAGTCCAAAAAAAATAAAATTAGCCGGAAAGTTTAGGAGCTTCTGTGGAAAATCGGAAAATTTAATTTTCATGGGAAAATTTAATTTTCATGGAGAAAAAGGTAAATTTCTGAGAAAAATTAGGAAAATTTTATTTTTCGATTAAAGCCTGATTCAATACCTTTCCAACGAGCTATCACTCGTTGCGATCGCTTTAGTAGTTTTTTTTTAAAACAACTTTCAATGAGGTCCCTTATGAAGAATTCTTCAATTTTGTCACATGACAGTGGTGTACACCACCACTAAACCAGTCACTACAAAAAAAAAAAAAAAAATATGTAGGTACATTATTTTTTGCTGGGCAATCGATTGAGACTATTTATTTTAAAATCGGAGAGGGGTCGTCCAAAAATTTGCCAATTTTGATCGTTTTCATATGGAATTGCTCCATAATAAAAAGAAATGACAATGATTTCCCTTAAAATTTAACCACCCTTTATTACTTTTGCATTATAAATAATTTGCAAAAGTTTTAAACATTTCATATATACGTATAAAAAAAAAAAAACAAAATAAGGGCCACTCTAATATGCATAGTATACTTATTAAATAAGTAATCAGTAAATGAAATCAACTGTGCTTTAGATTATGAAATGGTATAATTTTTTTTTGGCTTTTTCGACATAATTTCGATTACATTTTCGCACCTTACTTCAACGTCACAATGCACGTTCAATAACGCCAACCCGTTCATACGTTTTGCTTCACAGATACGTTTTTAATCTGCGTAGAGATAAAAATGAGCGTTCGCTTGAAGCCACGGAAATCGGAAGGGTTGCGCAAATTTGTAGAATTGCTTCACTCAGAGAAAAAATATGTTTATATATGTTTGGTTTCAAAAACAAAATATTCAGAGGGAACCACCTAATGATTAACAACTTTTCTTCAATAGCATTATTTTTCGATATAAGAAGATATTAGTTGTGTCCAACATTAATATAATTGCCTTAAATAAAAAACTAACGTCTACATTAATATGCTTGTGACAAAATAGAATTGTGTGTTCTACCCAATAAAAATATATTTGCATCACTGTTACACTCAAAAAGAACAGAACTCTGCAAATTTAAAACAAACAGAACTCCTTTCATTTATGTGTTTCGCCTAGACATACATATATCTGTTTCTTTTGCACTTGCACGAAAAATAACGGAAACCTTGTTGCTCTTTATGCGCTTGCTTTTAACAGTTGCCAAGTCTTGGCGTCATTTTATGTTTCAAGCAGCCGCGATAACGTGTTAAAAAGTTTAGCTCTTGTAAAAAGTGTTTCTGAAAATATTTGTTTAAATTAAAAGTGTTTGTGTTTTCAAATTAATAAAATAAAAAAAAAAAAAAAACAAAAATGAGGCGGTTCAGCAGTAAAAATAGGTGAGTTTTGAAGCAACTTTGCTGATAAAGCGGGTGCTTCGCTAGCAATTATTGTAATGTCGGATAAACTTAATATGGTTACTTCTCAGCATAATTAAATCCGAGAAAAACTTATTTACTGTTTTCTAAATATATTTTGTTTGCTTCAAACCAACAATTCCTTCTAAGCGAATATTTTGCAATCACAGTGAACAACTTTTGGCATTTCTTTTGCTAAAATATGTTTCCAAGTAAATATAGTGTAATCACCGGTAAATATATTATGTTGTTCTTAATTATCGTTTTGAAAATAATTGCTTGACTGCAAGTAAATTATGTATTCTCCAATTAATATATATTTGTCCGTGAATATTTAATGTTATTCTTGACTAAATTATATTTCCAAGCAAACAAATAGTAATAGACTAAAAGTTCTCAGTCCATTTATAATTACAATATATTTATATGAAAACATATTTTTTTTAAAGCAAATTATATTGTTTTAAATTCAAACAACAATTGTTAAGGTACAATTAAATAATGTTAAGATGCAAATATATGTATATATTAAGAAAATTGCATTAATTAATCATATTATATGTGGAACCAATTATGATTACTTGTTTCCAAGAAACATGCAGAAACATATCATACTTCCTGCAAATTATGTTTGGGAGGGTCTATTATTTTTCAGCGTGTTGTTGTAGTTGTTGAGAGGACCAATAAATGATTTCGCTCGTTTTTCTTTTCGAATCTTCAACAGTGTCTGCAAAAATACGGAATACATTGGACCGCACTGTGCGGTATTTGGATATGTTTGATCCGAAAAATGCGGTGTTCTTGTGACTTCACGTTGCGGTTGTATGTTTGTATTATTTACTGAAAGATATCGCGCCTTTAGCTGTAAATAATACAAATATAAATAAATATATAAAAAAATAAAAAAAGAAAAAAAAAAAACAAGAATAGGGGCCCTATTCTCTAACTGTGGAAAAAGCAGTGTACACTAAATATTGTGTACACATTACAATCTAATAAATAAATAAAAAATAAATACAGTTTCCGATTCACTAGCTTTGAAAATGAGTTTTTAACTTTTAAAAAGTGTACACAAACAGCAAATTATATTTACTCAGATTTTTTCTGTGAATATTTCATTGTCGTGATATTCCCGTTGTAATTTGGGATTGTATTTTTACAAAATTTCAGTCAAGGAATAATTAAACACACAAATAATCTTTGTACAAACAAATAATATTTTTCTATAGTAATGTTTATTTATATTTACGATTAATTTATTTCTTTCGAAAATTTGTTTATCACTATTTTAAAATTGACAGTCAGAAATTTTTATTTAGCAATTTTATTTTTTATTCAGCAGGTGATTGTATTTTCAGTTTTTAAAATCAGTTGAGATTAAAAAGTGTGCACTTGGAGTGAATATGAAATTATTAATTTTGTGTACACAAATTTTGTGCACAGTCATGAAATAGAGCCCCAGAACTCAGTGCATTAGAAATAGAAACAGCTACAAGCGTTTTCAGCATAAGGGTATGAATATGTAAAATGAATTTTGAAAAAATCAATGTTTTTCTTTTTGGTACCCATAGCCCACATAATAAACACAAGTATATCACATTTAAATGCAGGTTCTTCGAGAATTTCGGGGGAGGGGTTTCAACCCCCAAAATCTTTTTCCCCCTGTGGAAAACCAGTGGGCGTGGTTCTTATCCAATTTTTCCAAATTCCATAGAGATGGTTTATATTAAATATCAAAGCTGATGTGCAAAATTTCAAGACGATTCTTTAATTTTTGTAGATTTTTAACAGATATTAATTTAAAATAAAGCCTCTTTGAAAGGTAGGTAGGCGTGGTTTTCATCCGATATCGCCCATTTTCGATCTTGATCTTCATTTTTTAAAAGGAAACTTAATTTTTTGAATGTCTCATCGCGATAGCTTTAAAACTACGGCTATAATCGTGTCGACAGGCGGACACACGGAAATTGACTCAGGTTGTGATGCTGATAAAAAAAATATATATTTTTCTATACCTGCCACGACTCCTTCTTGGCGTTACAAACGGAATGACAAAGCTTATATACCAATTACGCAGTACGCGTTGGGGTATAAATATATTCACTATTTCATTGTAAAATGTATTTCATTTGTATTTGGAATGTACTTGTATTTGTATTTATTTTATAAAGCATTAGTACAAATAAGAACTAAGTTCTTTTGCAGTTTTAATTTTTACTCTTCTTAGAAATGTGAAATTTTGTACTAAAATGTATTCGCTATTTTAAAAATTTCTCGGATTCATCTCGAATTCGAATCGAATAAGAGGTATCTTACCCGAGTTCTCGGTTTCGTTACTTACTCGAATCTTACCCGAGTTCGTTTTGTGGTTTAATGGACATTTTACATGCATATTAATTACAACAATAACACAAGCAGTTACTGAGAAATATTCTTGAAATGATTCGTTTCAACAAAGAACACGATGCTGTGTTCGCGACTTCGGCACGAACTAAAGAAACAAGCATAAGAAGGTCAGCAGAAACTGAAGCATCAATGCATGATTTTCTTATACAAAAATGTAAATTTGTCTTCTTTGATTTTCCAATCTTGTGACTTTATCAAAGAGGTGATATATTTTATCTTTGTACGAACGATAAAACGTTAGCATGTGCTTGAAAAAATTTGTGTAAGTGACTTGTATACAAACCGTGCTTTAAGACGTAATTCTACGTCAAAAAATTGTTTTTACCATACTTCAATAAGTGTTGCATAAACCTTCTGAAAAGAAATTATTTTCCTTCTAAATGCTGTCAGGCTTCACACAAAACATCACATAATTGTTTTTTCATAATATTTTTCAAACAAAAATAGGGATAAGATTAACAAGTTTTTAAATCACTTTTATTCAAAATTTAAAAATTTTTTCATAATGTTTAGCTATCAAAAATTACTAAATTGTCAAAACCTATTTTACAAAAACAAAACTATAAATTTTGGTCCGATTGGTCAAAACGACAACACTGCTTCTATCTATCTCTTTCGCTTTTCGCTATATTTTTTTCCCCAAAATACTAAAAATGTTCTCTTTTGCAGGCTTATAAAGGACCTGATGGCAAAATCGACTACGATACCTTGTTCGAGTCGCTAAATAATCAATCCTTTCGCAGACGTTGGATTAAATCGGCTACTCTATATTTAGCCGATTGGGCTAGCTACCTGGCAAATCCTGAAGTTTACCTGAAGTAAGTACAAATTTTTGACTCTCTATTTGGTGTTTATCTGAACATCACTTGAAAAATATTATATTAGTGCCTTTAACGATTTATTTTTGTAAAGATACCAAAAAATTATTTATTATCGGTAATGGATATTTTATTATCTGGCCGTCTTCTTCTCTTGGGTTCTTAAGTCTGGTTTTCACAATGTCAATTTTATGACGCCATAAAAGTTAATCAGTTGAAATATCAACTAAATAAAATTTTCTATATTTTCTGTATAGCTCAATTCGATTATTCAGTTGCTATTAAATTTTCAACATTGTCATTTTTTTTTTTTTGATTGGCAGCAACTCACCATTGCAAATTACATACTGCAAAGCAAGCATTAGTTAACCTCTCAGGTATAAATTAAAAATATTAATTAAAATAAAATTATTAATTAAAATAAAGAAAAATTTACTTTTGTTGACAAATAGAAAAAAATTTCAGTTTGAAATAAACTTTTTCTATTTCCTCGATCTGTTTAACATAAAAAACAATTTTTCTGCAGTGCTCTTCAACCTTGAATTAGTTATTTTTTGGAAAAAAATAAAATATTGGCAAAGCTGGACTTAGTGACGGATCTAGAAATTTCTCGTGGGAGGTGCTAAATTATCACATAAAAAATTACAAATTAACTTTTTGTAGAGTATGGACCTGAGAATATTACTAGGGATACATTGCTGAATTTAGTTTGTTGAAAGAAAATAAATTTCTTCTTGAAAATTTGCTCAAAACAAAAGATCCTTAAAAACGGTATTTTCGAAAGTAATTGTTATTTTACATTGGTCATAAATTGGTCATAGAAAAAAAATAGTACAGGGATAAAATAGTGGGCTTACTTTCGATAAAAAAAGTGAACAAGTACGAGAAAAAAAGCTGAATTTTTGAGAGCTCGTAGTTCATAGACTACATTCGTCAGAGAAATGTAGCGGCACTCGATATTTGTGATATAACTGCCGTTCCTGAGATGGACCTCTAAGGCGAATAAAAAAAATAACAGTTTAATTTGTTTGACGGTACACTCAGAAAAAAGCATCTATCATTTTGTGATAAAAAATTTCTCTATTTTTGATAATAAAAATTTTTTCTTTCAAATAAAATTTTCTTCAATTAGAATAAATTCTCCCATATTCTATGAAATATTTCTTGATTCGTGGGAAATGAAAATACTTTGTCTCTTATTATGAAAAGTATTTTTCTCACACTTAAAAATCCTCATTTTTAGAGAAAAACTTATAGAAAATGAAAAATGTTCTCTATTGTAGATAAATAATTTGCTATGCGAAATATTTTCTTCAATAAAAACAAGTCCTTTTGCAAAATAATATTAAAATTTTAATACGTTTACTTTGCGTAGAACCATATATGCAATACTTCTATATTGGCAGCAACCTATCTTTTGTATTTGTATTTGTATTTATTTATTTGGTATGCCAGTGCTACAAGGTAAGACAACCTTATGCTTACTGCACTGGCATCATATATTTTTAGCGTAATGTAGTTAACATACATATAATAAAAGAAATTTAATATTAACATGTAGATTCCATAATTTAGAAAAAAATTTTAAAATAAAAATAGTTCAACATAAATTAAAGCAAATATTTAAAATATAACGATATTAAAGAAAAATGTAAGATATATACTGTGGTTACATGCAGAGTTAACTCTGGGCTTACTCGTAGTTAACCCTGCATGTAAACGAGAGTTTAGTTGAGTTTCGTTAAATCCAAGTATACTCCACGAAACTTGCTGGATCTAGGACCCCTTTTACATTGATCAAGACTTGAAGTCAAGTTTTTTTGACGTTCTCTTTTGAACTTGACGAAAGCTTTCACATTGGTCAAGACTTGAATTCAATTTCTTGTCTTCTTTCCTTGTTTTCTTAAAAAATAAAGCGAGATAGGTAGCAAGCAAACTGAATTTTAATAAATTACTATTAGCTCCTTGTTCCACTTAAACGACAATTTTGGCTATAAAAATATATTATTATTAAAAATATCTACAAAAACCTCATTAAATATGTCACACACAAATTTTACTGCAACTGAAGTCTAACAAACTCACATTGACATGCGAAAAATAAAATAAAAAGTACTGCCAACAACGCGAAAATCACAAAAGGAACACGAAAAAATTGCCGGTACAGCTTCAAGTTTTTTTCCCCCTTCCGTCGCTTCCGATGTGCGGCGAATTGCCTACAAGCTCTAAAACTTGACTTCAAGTCTTGATCAATGTAAAAGGGGTCTAGCTGAGTTCTATCTGTCAAAATGCATTATGGCATTTATTAGAGCCAGTCACATTATCAAAATTTTCATCCAACAAGTCATCAAAAAATTTGACCAACAGAAATATATATGGAATTTGACGAAAAATTTGACATGTGAACACTCCTCAAATTGTTGGTCAAATCGTTTGACGAAATCAAAATATTTTGATTTTTCGGTTGTTTGACCAACGATTTGATGAAAAACTTGACGTGTGAACACTCGTCAAATTTTCTAGTGCGATTTCATCACTTAAAAAAGATTTCAACGCGAACGCATCAATTCAAAATGCACGATGAAGAAGATTTTTGTAATGATTTTATTGAAATTTATAGACTACATCCATAACTGTGGCAGATCAAATCTGAAATTTACAAAAAAAGAATTTTAAAAAATAAAGCATATGGAGTGCTGCTGATGTGTTCTCTAAAAATGCTGCTGATGTGGACTCTAAAAATGCCAAATTTATTACTATCAGCACAGTAAATATTTGGTCGAATTGAAAGAAACGGCCAAAAAAAAAAAAATGCAGAGAAAATACAGTTCGTCTTACAAATTTTTCTCCAATTCGTACTATATGCGTACTCACTCACACCAATTGAATCCATGCATTCGTACTATTTGAACTGCTCTAGTTTTAATTTTCAATGACAAAAGTTGTAAAAAAATTAAGTATCATACGGGCATAAAGAAATGACGGCTGGAAGAGTTTTTTGGAGTGCTCACGACACCTTGCTTTTAATAAAAATATTTAAAGAAAAGAAAATATTAGATATAATGGACGGGAAAAAGTATAGCTTGCAATTTTATTATTAATTCTTTCCTGCGTACTCTTGATTTAAAAATATTCCTTCTTCGTACGGCCATCGTTGTGCATTGCCTTGTTAATATTTCTACCACTTGCTCCATTCCTTTGTATGATTTAAGCACAAAATTTCAATTTTTTTATTCATATCCATTGTGAAACACAAACTGTTTGTAAATAAATATGGCAAATGTGAAATAAATTTGACAAGTCTAACTCAACTCGATGTTTTGCATGTAAACAGCATGGAGTTAGTGTCGCCATGTTTTTAACTCGACGAAAACCCTAACCCCGAGTTAACTCTGATTGTAAACACATTAATAGATTTTATAAGATATTACTTAACTTTGAACGAAAATTATTGCAACGGAAAAAGATGCGAAGTCAACATTTTTTTTAATTTCACGGCATTTTGAATGGATCTAAAAACGGGAGATAACTAGTTCCAAAGACGAATTGCAAATATGTAGAATTTCCTTTCGGAAGTGTAACAGAAATGACGTAATTGTATTAGTGCATTTGCCCGATTAGAACGTGAAACAGTAATACGATTGTGCAGAAAGGATGGTTCTCCAGTGTAGAGCACTTTATGTAGCAGAAATAAAGTTCGAAATTGAAGTATGTTTTCAAAATTCATGTTGCAGATTTTTATTGTGTATTGCGAAACATGGTCTGAATGTTTTAAGCCAAGTGTTTTAAGCATTCAATATTGTTGAATGGTACATTGAGTTTTTTTTTACTAAGAGAATCGCAGTTGGCAAAGATTTCACATCCATAAAGAAGGGTAGGGAGAAGTAAGCTTTTGCAATGAGAAATCTTATTTTAAGTGGAGTAAAAGTTTGTGAAACCTTCAATACCCTAAGCATACCATAAATTTTGCCGATTGTACTTCCAATGTGAGTGTTCCAAGTCAAAGTCCTGCTGAAGATTACTCCAAGGTTTTCAGCTGAGTCAACAAAATCAATTGCAGAGTTGTTCAAGATAACCTTTGGATATTCTAAAACGTTAATTTTTTTTTTTTTTTTGAGATGACTATACATTTTGACTTTTTCGGATTAAGAAATAAGCCATTTACGCTTGCCCATTTTGCTATGCACGCTAGGTCGCTTTTGATGGCGGATACACAGTAAGAAATGTTCTGACGCTTACAGCTAACGTACAACTGAATATCGTCAGCGTTCATATGAATATTATAATGTTGAAGAACATTTAGTAAATCATTCACATAAATTGAAAATAGATGAGGCCCAAGGACAGAGTCCTGAGGAACTCTCCTGTTAACCATCAGAAACTCCGACGTCATGTTATTGACAAATACGGCTTGATATCTTTGAACAAGTTACGACCGCAATGGGTTAGCTGCTGTAGGAGAAAAATTAAACATATTATCCAATTTGGCGAGAAGAATATCATGATGGACTGTATCGAACGCCTTTGAATAATCAAGCAAAATTAAGAAGCTCACTTTGTTAACGTCCAAGCCTGATCTTATCTCTTCGACTATATCTATTAGTGCAGTAACGCAAGTTCTCTTTGTCCGAAACCCTGACTGTCTGTCGGATAACAAATTATTGTCGCAGATAAATTTATTACATTGCCGATGTAGAATTACTTTAAACGCCTTAGCCAAGTACGATAAAATGGCTACAAGTCGATATTCCCTGCATGTTTTAGGTACTGGAATAATTTTAGCTTTTTTCCAGCTTTTTGGAAAAATAGATGTTGAAAATGTGGGTTATGTATGGCAATACAACAGAAATACAATACAATAGAAAGGGCTGATGGATTTCCAATGAATATAAACTCCGAAATCAAAGAGAGATAGCCTATATTAAAAATCTTTGCTTATGTTAGTAAATTTGAATATTTTTTTACTTCTACAGTCAAACAAATGTCAAGTCATTGCAGGGGCTGTTGAAATGAAAAACTGTGGCCCCAAACAAGGCCACAACTATTTTTATAAATAAATATATCTGGTGTTGAAAGAGACCATATTTTGTCTATTTCAAACGTGTATCAATGTATAAATTATTAATTGATTTACAAAGTAATAATCTATGATCATTGAAAAAAGGAAATGTGTTAAGAAAAATTGCCTATTTTTATATGGTCATCCATTAATTTGTTTGACATTGGCATTTGGCATATGAGGAAGTTTTGAAAATTTTAACTTAAAATTCTCACTAATTAAGCATATGTTGCACACATCCATAAAGGAAAGGAACTCTATTCTTAATTTTTGATAAAAGTGGCATTTCACCACCTCTAATTTGCTCCCTGCATATATCACATTTAATGGTTAAACTAACTTTTCTCGGTACAAGCCCCGCTGTATACCTAACCACATTTTGTTCTACAAATATTCTTTTCCAGGTTTTCTGCTGAAATTCTTCACACATAAATCACATATCCCTCTTTGGCGCATTTTTGTATCCTTTGGCAATCTGTATAAATATAAAGTATATATGTAGATTATGTATGTAGATCATGTAGATATGTAGATTAGAGTGGGTACATTTTTTTCTAGACTAAGCGGTTGCCAAAATGTTATCTACGACGAATTCTAAGAAGCTTTGCCCAAGGAACTTTGGGTCTAAAAATTCAAAATCAAGTTCCCCGTTTTTAACGAGAAACTTTTTGTTTTTTATATTTTTTTAAAATATACTAAAACTAAGATAAAGAAGAAAAACATATAAGTAAATATATTCAAAATAATCCAAAAATTAGAATGCTTTTGATGTTCAGTTCTGTTACCTGTCCGCTCATAAAAATTAAAATAAACAATTTTGCGATGTTTTCAAAATATCAAACTTTAATTACTTTTATCTTCCGCCAAATCTTATTGTAGTAAACAAAATTATTTTATTTCTAAACCACAGTATGCTGTAGAAACGAAAAAAAAATTCCCATAAGAAGTACATTGAGCTTTTGGACAGCGAACAGGCAGCGGAATTTTTTTTGGTAGGTAGTATTCTGTTGAAAGAAAAAATTTGTTCAGTGTAGCCAAGTTCACAACCATGTGTGGAGAGTTAAAATATCAGAATTTCGCTGGCATTTATATATATATTATAATTGCCGCGGAAATTGGACATTCAACAATAAAAAAAAGCAGTAAGTATGTATTGGAGTTGAATTCTTTATTAAGGGGGGACATGACATTAGGAGTTTTTTGAAATCGAGTTTTTTTTTAATAATTTTGTTTTTTAGCAAATATTCTTAAGATTCTAAGGAAAAAAATTTCATGGAAAAATTCCTACGGGTTCAAAAGTTACAGCCGAATTAGTGAGAGCGCATTTTTAATTTTTGCGCTACCTACGTACGGCAGCTGGTATATACTTGTTTTACTTGCTACCTGACTTTTGGGGGGTGTTATTTCGTACCTTATAGTATAGTTATTTGCAAATGTTTCAACTACTTGGTATCACCATAGGAGCTACAGCATTGAATTTTTCCAAAGGAAATGATGCAAATCGTTTGAAATGCGCCAGAGTGAAGGCAAAAAAAGCCCGAATTGCTAAACGATTGCAAAACACTATAACAAACAGCACAACACAAGATAACGAAGGCATACAGTACGAAGCAGGCATGGCAGATTGAAGGTAACCTTTTTTTTCTTTGTTCACAAACTTTGAACGCGTTTATCTCGAAACCATGTTTTTCGTACTGGTTGCGGCACTAGCGGGTTCATTTTTTGACGAATTTTTTTTTTTTTTTTGTATTTTTTTAAACTTGATTCGCTATCGTATGACACGAGCTTTTTTTTAAATTTTTTTTCGATTTTTTATGCATTTTTAAAGTCAATATTTTTTTCGAAAAAACACACTTTCAAATTTGGAACATCACCAAAAATTGAAAAAAAATTTAAAAGAAAAAGCTCGTGTCATACGATAACCAATTTTGTTAAGGTTTAAAAAAGTCATTTTTTTTTCCAGATCGGACAATTTTTGCAACTCCCAGCGCTGCAACCACGAGGCCCCGTTTTTTTCTCTGCCGCCAGTTTGGAGCTCTATAAATCCATGTTGGAGTGAAAAATATATTTTTTTTGAATTTTTTTCCTTGTATTTGTTCAATTCTCTACAATAATAAAATTTGGAAAAATGTTGGTTTTTGACTGAGTTATGAATTTTTAAAAAAAGGTCTGTTTTCTCTGCCGCGAATGTCTTGTCCCACCTTAAACAAATTTATTTAGTTTATTAAGTGCTTTTTCTCCACACATAAAATTTTGACTCCACCCCAAAATTTCGTGTGTAGAATTATACATACTAAGCTTAAATGCAAAACAAAAACTTAACTGTTAAGGGCGAAAAGGGAAAAATTAATATACTTTTTATTTCAGAATTACGCATTAAGTGTTGCGTTTCGACTTTCAAACGTAACTGCCATAATACCACCGCTATTTTTTTCAAATAATTCGACGTGAAACGCTAGTCAGTAGTTTATTTTAATTTTTATCAGCGTGGAGGTAACAGAAGTTAACATAGGAAGCATTCCAATTTTTGGAATAATTTGAATTTATGTATATTAGGGCGGGTCAAATTTTTTGGCAATAAAGAGTATAGCCAAAAAGAAATCTACGAGCAATTCTAAGAAACTTTGCACAAGAAACCATTGGTCTGAAGTTAATAACGAGCTGCCGGAAAATACGTTTAAGTTTGCAAGTCGGAAAAAAACATTCTCAATCAAATTATTTTAAAAATTTTATTTCTTTTTTTTTATAAAAACTTGTCATGGTATAAATATATATAAATAAACAAAATCATTTTTACTCTCTTGGATTAGTTATAAACGTGAAGGGATTAAATAAGGAGTCTATTGTGTTAATTTATTTTTTCCTAGGGCAACCTCCAGAGGGCGCTACAATACATTTTTTTTTCTATTTTAAGGAAAAAATTGTTTTTTTTTCATTTTTAAAATTTATTTTTATGCAATTAACCCATTTTTGTCCGATACCAGAACGCGTTGGAATTTCATAATGAAACTTTCAGATTTTGTTTTTAGTGATCAAATTAAGAAAATTCCAAAGTTTAAGATATTTTCGAATTAAAATTTTCGGCTACGAAGTAGTCGAAAAATCGAAAAATAGCCCAATCTGTATACAAAAATTCAAAGATTTTAAATAAAATATTGTTATTTTTATTAAATGAAATATATGTAGAAGTGACATGTGAAAATATTATAAGAGTATACATATAGAGCCATTTGTTGAAAAATCGACCATCTGTGTTTTATCACACAGGTAACACATAGTTAAATTGATTCTCATATTTTAGTCTTTTGGCTGCCTGGTTACGGAAATAGTTTTATTTACGGATTTCCATGCACTAAAATCTTACAAATATGCGCATATTATGCAAAGTCAAAATTCAAAATCATGCAACAAAAATACACTGCAACCACTAAAATATGCAATAAAAATATTTTTATTTATATATTTTATTTTCAGAAAAAAAAACAACAACTAAACTGTTAAAACTAAAAAACTTTGGATACAAACAAAAACTATAAAAAAACAAAAACATTAAAACTATTGCAATTATGAGATCAACCTTGAATTATCGCCCTATTGGCATAAACGATAAAATTTTGTTTGCAGTTTACGAAAATAGAGTTTTCCCGATTGTGTCTTAAGAAATGTTTTTACATTGAAAACTATCGTTCTACGTCAACAGATGTAATAGGAACATATTTTAATGAAATCAGTTCGCTCACAGAACAGTTTGAAAAGCAATTATCTTTATTTAAGTCCATATGGCTTGAAATATTCCTCATTTTCTGGAAGCCTTCTTTTTTTTTTAAAGAACAAAGTTTCATCCACCAATAGAAGTCGAATTAAATGTTAAAGAGAAATTGTAAATTTTTAAATGGATTTTACATGAAGAAATAAACGAAATTTTTGAATATATTTAAAAATTTCAAAAATTGTTAAAAATTTGTAAAGAAATATGCATTTTAAGTAATAAGTTGCAAGATATGCAAAAACGATTGAATGCCATTTTCAAGAAAATTTCATGATTCGCAAAGATTATATAACTATTTCACTTTTAAGATATCCAGATATTAAGATAAATATGCATTTGCATGGCCTATACATTACATTTATATATTTTTTATGATTTTTTCAAATATTGTCAAAAAAAGGTACAGGGTTGTCAAGATTCGAAGCGCCCATCTGGCAATACTGTAACTTTCCGCAGTGATGCCAAATCGACTAATGACATACCGCGTTTGAAGCGTCATTTCAAGCAAATGTTTACAATGGAACAGTACACGCCACGCGAACGCTCTAAAATTGTTGAAATTTACATTCAACAAAACAAGTCAATAGTGAAAACTCAACGTGCTTTCAAAAAAATAAATAAAGTGAAAAGTGCGCCTTCCAAGAAAACAATTTATCGTTTGTATGAACTGAAAATCCACAAGAGATTCAAGAGGTACCTCTTCACGATGCAAAAGTCACTGTTTGGTGCGGCGTTTGTGCTAAAATGCTCATTGGGGCGTTCTTTTTCGAAGATGATAATGGCCACAGAGTTACTGTCAATCAGGAGCGTTATCGCGATATGATAAACAATTTTTTCATGCCAATCGTTCGTCGAAAGCGTATCAGGCACTACTGGTTTCAACAAGACGGCGCGCCACCACACACAAGCCGCACTACAATCGATTTTTTGAAATGGGCGCTTCGAATATGGACAACCCTGTATATTTTTTAACCGCTTACCTGAATGGGTATAAACAGGAAATTTAAAAAATTAGTTTTTTTTTCGGAATTATCATTTAATTGAATACACATTTCACCGTGTATTCAGACCAACTCTGAAAGAGTTTGGAAAAATCTTTTTTATTTTTTTCAGAAATTAATTTGAAAGTTAGTGGTCGAAAAATCGACCAGCGGGCTAAAATGGGTTAAAACACAATAAAAATGGAAAATTAAATTTATCATAACATAAATACCACAAATTTTGATTTTTTTAAATCTTTTTTTTTAAGAAATTCATACGTTTTGAAAATCTTTCTTACTTTCCATTTTGGGTACTTTTCATCGACTTTCTAATATCGATGCCATAAGCCCTTCGTAATTTTTGTCGGTAACACTTCGTAAAACGCTATTGAAAAGCTGAACATGTAGTTCTATTGCTTGTATATGGCAAGCACTATCGGGGTCAAGAAACGGTGGATCTGGAAAGCCAATGCACTGCACCAAATGCTCGAATAGAATATTTGCTATTAATAGAGGATCAAATAAAATGTTGTCATTATTAAAATTAATCATATCGAAATAATCTTTGCAACTATAATTGATAATTGGTTTTTATACGGTCTAACTTCGTTTGGATTCCACAAATTTTCTCTGATATAAACTATTTTTCTTATTGCTGCTTGACGAATTTCCATTCTTTTATTAAACAAAAAGCTTTTTAATGACCTTCTTCAATTGGTGTCTTGCAAAAAAAAAAAAAAAGAATAAAAGCGAAATGGCCATTTCAGCCCTTAAAAGGACTTTGACCGAGCTTCTTTTGATCAATTGTGTTGTGAAATGTTTGAACACAAATGATCGAGAACTGGACCTACAAGTTTTATGCCAACTCCGAATAGCTTATGTTCTCAAGAAACTTTTCATGATAGTTTTTACTCTCTGAGGTTTGCCATTGTCTGCAGAGAGGTGACGGCCGAACAGAAAATTTAATTCAATTGAAAAAACTTTCTTTGTCGGGTGAGCATTAAACCAGGGTTCTCTGGCGTATGGGCCACGCACTCTACCCACAGCGCCACGGCCGCCACGGGTCTTGCTAACAGAAGAAAAGAAAACCAAAAAATTCTATTCTAGCGCCCTCTCGCGTTTGCCTTACAAAAAATTAAATAAATAAAATAGATACCTCGTCCAAAAAACCTCCCTGACCAGTTTTTATAAAAATTTAAAAAAGTTTTAATCTCATTTCTATGAGAACATATTTTTTCCGACTTGCGAACTTAATCTAATTTTCCGGTAGCTCGATATTGACTTCAGACCAATGGTTTCTTGGGCAAAGTTTCTTAGAACTTCCCATTGAATATTTTTTGCTATACACTTTGTTAAATTTTTTTTTTTCCGAACAAATTGGCCCTGCCTAATATATATGCTTATACGTTATTCTTTTTTAACCTAATTTTAGCATATTTTAAAAAAATATAATATGTATACGAAAATTTTCTCGTTAAAAACAGGAAGATCGATTTTGATTTTAGACCCATGGTCTCTTGGGACCTTCTTAGAATTCGTCGTAGATTATGATTTTGACAACGGCTTGGTGATTTTTTTTTTAAATTCATACAAATTGACGGACTCTAATGTATACTTATAAGTGTAAAATTATTCGATTTGTTTGAAGTTTTTGTTTTTTTTTTGCACAAAAAACGTACCACTTTTTATTATAAGCTCTTATTTAACTTGCTTCGTTCGTATATATGTATCAGGTGGGCAACTAAGTAATTGCGGATTTTTTTTAGAAAATAAAAGATAATGTTTTCATGGAACAAAATAACTTTATTCTGTAATGTATTGCCAATTTTGAGCAATGACCTTTTGTCATCTTTCAGGCAGCATCATAATTCCACGTTCATAAAACTTCTGGTTTTTATTAGCAAAAAACTGACGATTTGACATCATCATTATTATTGAAATTTTTACCATTCAAGGAGTATGTCCGCAAATCTTGCAAACAATTTTTCGACAGCTTGTGGGTCTCCGATTAAGCTAAAATCAAGCATACATGTGTAAGCCCGATGACAATGCAATATTAGGAAAAATTTTTTGTCACACCCCCTTTTACCGCCCACAAATTAATAAAAAGGCTTTATCTCGAAAACTACTAGACCGATTCAGATGAAATTTTGGTAGTAAATTTCCTTCAAGTAGAAAATGGGGTTTAAGAAAAAATATAAGGTATATATATATATAGGTATATTCTAGATTCATTTTCAATTTTCATACATTTTGAAAATTTCTAAGCAGACGCAGACCGCCAAATACAGAATACAATACCCAATATACCGTAAAGACCGTTAAACATGGCGGTGCCAAAGTGATGATTTGGGCTTGTTTTTCATATTACTCCGTTGTCCAATACACAAAATTGATGGCAATATGGATCAATTCCTGTATGTCAAAATACTTGAAGAAACTATGTTGCCTTATGCTGATGAAGAAATGCCCATAAAATGGGTGTTTCGGCAGGATAACAATCCTAAGCACACCAGCAAACGTGCATAGGCTTGGTTTGAAGCAAATTGAGGTAATGGAGTGGTCAGCCTAGTCGCCGGACTTGAACCCCACAGAAAACCTATGGGGGGAGGGGGATATCAAAGGAGCTGTTTTTAAAGCCTCTCTGAAATATAATCAGTTGCTACATCAGCGCTACATAACCAAATATTAGACTTTAAATTAAATTTCATATCGATTTTATTTTGTTAATTTATTTTATTTTCATTAATTTATCGACATTTAATCATTATTGTTAAAACTGTTGTATTTTAATGAACACATGAATTGAATTCTATATATTTATTCCTGTAAGGGTCCCCTTATTTCAGCAAATCTATAAATGCTACAGCAAAACTTGATATATCATTAGAAAGGTCTTGAGGTGTTGGTAAGCGTAAAATAATTAGATTTTTGGAAAGTCATAGCGTTTAGTAGATATGAGCGTTTAAATTTGAAAAATATGGTAAAAAGACTTATGACACGAACTCGCTTCAATGTGAATGAGAAAGTGTGATTTCCAAAGCGAAATAGGGAAGTACACCCGATTTTCGGGGCGTTATCACTAGTATTTATTAATTTTTATAAAATAAAATAAAAACAGCCTAAGTTTATCGAAAGAACTCTTTTCAGTTTTTGATTTCAAAATATCAGAATAAGATATTTTAATAAAAACATTTCAGCCACATGAACAATTTTTAAAATAATCAGCATTTTTGTTACCTACATCAATCCACTGCTTTTATTATAAACATAAATGTAAATGCGTAGAACTTAGTTAAAGCAAATGTTTCACAAAATGACAAAACAGTGCAACTCGATTAAATCCGAGACAGTACATAATAATAACTATTTTTTAATTAACTCTTTTGCTTACTTCAGATATACTTCTCTGTTTTAGAGAAAAAAATGCGCGCAATAAAGAAATATGTTGCACCAATATTAAGAAAATATATCTCTATTTGAAGAAAGGGGTTTTTTTTTTATTGTGGGAAACTATGAACGCAATTTAAAGAAAAGATTTATTAAAATTCAATAAATATTCATCTGTTTTTGGGAAAAATTGACACAATAAAGAAAACGGTTGAGCCTGTTACAAAAAATATTTTTCTGCTAAAAAGGAAAGGAAGTTTCTTTTTCATGGATGCTTTTTTCCAATTTTAGGGAATTTTTGGGATCACATTTAGAGAAAAGCATTCTCTGGAGCAAAGTCAATACCATTTTTTTCTAAATATGATGTCTTTTTTTTCATATTCCGAGAAACTTTTTTTCTGAGTGCACGAACTTGCACTTGCATGCATCGAGCTTGCACCACTTGCATGTAAATGTTCTTTTATTATAGTTTTATTGTTGAGTGCATCAATGAAACATGTATTTACAAGACATTTTAACGGGATAGTGGAAATAAAAATAAATTCCTCAATTTTTGTCGTAGTTTAGTTTTAACACCCTTTATAAGATTTTGAACAACTTTCTTTGTGATGGAATTAGCCGTTCCTTGCAATCAAACCGTTCTTCATTCAGCGTTCAATCGGTTGGAGTTCGGGGGGGATTTGGTTGATTTTCATATTTGGCTTTATTAAGTTTGAACTTGAGTAGTTTCCAAATCTGGCCAGAATACTGCGGAAATATTATGCTTCTTATGAAATTGTATCATCCGCTTCTCTAGACAATCTTTCTGATATAATTCGGAATTTATTGTGCCTTTAGTTCCAAAAGAGGACGATTTCAAAACACATGTGCAAATGACTGGTCACACAAGAGCCTTCTCATCAAATTGGATTTGGAATTGTGGACCCGGTAGTGTGTTAGAGTCGAATTTAACGTTGATTTCGTCATCCATTACTATGCAACTGTTGTTTTATTTGTGCAAACGCTCGTACAATTGCACTCTTGTTTTTCATGTAACATGTAAATCAGCGGTCGTACCTTTGGTTCAACCCAAAATTTTATTTACGATAGTCAACCTAAATAGAATTTATAGCCACTGAAATATTTTGTATAATTTCGGCTTAATCTTCAAAGAATTAGTTAACTACGAGTATTAATAAGCTTTAAGGAACCGTTTTAAACGGGTTCCTATCTGAAATACTTTACAATTTATAGCGTTAATCCTAGGGCTCTGGATTGTTTTGTTCGGGTACCCGGGTGCCCGGGTGCCCGGGTTGAGATTGAACCCATTCATCGTTGTGCACGGTGGGTTGTATTATGTTACATACATTATACACACATTGAAGGATGCACCACCCCCAGGCGACGCCGTGTATTCCAAATACACGGACCTACTTTTGCCTATTTAAATTTTACTCTTACATTGAAATTTATTGATACCAAATCATATCTTAACTGCATATTAATGCAATACCAAGCAAGTTCGTTGAGAAGACATTTGATTTTGAAAGATTTTATAAATATGTATTTCTGTGAAATGCTTACCAGTTTTTTCGAGGTAACTTTCAATGAGCTTTGCAACCGTTTTTTCTCTATTTTTGTTAACAGTTAGATTAAATTAAATATACATAAGTAACAGAGTACTTTTTGACAAGAAGAATTTAGTTACTAATAAATAAGAGTATGTATCGATGTAGGGTCTAGTATTGACCTAATAGTTTAACTAATAAAAACGACTAATTTTATTTCGTGATCGTGATAAAAATCGTACTAAAAGAGTTCGTTTAGGCAATAAACAGTTACTTAATAGTTCAAATCACACATAAATATTAGGCACATTCCCACATACACACATTCATATATCACCTACTCCCGCTCAAGCACTTATTGAAAGAACGAATAACTCTGTGCGGCTAATTTGCTTGCATTTAAACCGCTATGCGACTTCAGTTAATTGTGGACAAATAGTCAAGCTCTCTTTTGGTCTCCTCCAGACTTGTTTTGACTCAATATTCTTTCCGTTAAGAATCATGACTTTGTATATAACCAGTTTTTCGTTTCATATATATTAGTTGAATAGCGTGACACACTTTTGGCTCGATTCTTCAAGAACTTGAATATTGTCATTGCTGTTGGCCAAGAAGCAAGCACGACTTGTCTCCTCACAAGCTTGATTTACAGCTTTTGGCTGTTTGTCTGTCTGTCTTTGTATTAGTTTGTGTGGTAAATCTTTACATTTGGTACAATAACAAAAATACGAACCATACGGTCATTTAACCAGGAAAAATAACTTGTTTGCGTCATAAAAGTGTGTCAAAGGCAAATGAAACCCATATAAGAAATAAAAGAGGGTAGGGAGAAGAGTGAAGATAGAATTCCATGTTTGGATTTATCACATTTAGACAATCTGGGTTGACTAACTTAAATATTGGTTCTATCTAAAATTCTGTTAATTTTCTTATTTAAATAAAGAAAAAATGAAGAAACTCGTCCGAGTATTCTAGTAGATGGTTTCAGTATAATTCCTTAAGTTGTTACTTAGTGATTTAAGCTTAATATTTGCTAAAAATATTTACACAAAACTCAGAACCTATACAAAGAGTGAAAATTTAGGTTAACTGCATGTAAACGTCTTTTTTGGCTGGCCATTATTTTCTTTCTCTCTTCTGATTTTTCGGTCAGTATTTCTTGTGGAATATATTTAAATTCTTTGCAGTTGACTGAATTAATTAATTATTGCTTTTAATCTAAATATTTCCCATTCTTTATTAATTGAATGAAATAGTCTTGTGTGAATTATATTTGTTAAGAAATTAAGAGGAATGGCTTAATGTTTTTTTTTTTTGCATTTATGGTTTGGTATTCTGATTACTGTGACAGATTTATAAAGAACTGCTTGTTATACAATAGCTTTCGACGAATTGGAAAAGATGACAAAAGAAAATAAAAAAAAAAAAATTAAATTAAAAAAATCACTTTCTTAATATCGTTACCGTTGTTCTTAAGATTTTCTTAAGTGATATATTCATAAATTAGTAAAATTTAAGTGGTTTGTGTTTAATTTTTTTTTTTGTTTCATGTAAAATAGTTTTATAAATTATTTACTCAACAGATATTATATTATAAGGCAATCGCACCAACTTTAAATAAAACTAAAGTTATAGAATGAAACTATTGTCTGAAAACATAACTTTATGTTGTAGGTTTATTTCTGATGTCTGGTGTTTCATTTCGGGGTGTCTGTTTTATATGGGACTTTGCACGGTCAATATTACCCAATTTAATGCAATTGGTGACAACATCTGTTAGAATTTACCTCTGTTCTTAATGTTGAAACTATTTTTGCTGAGTGATTCCGTTATACGAGTAGTTATAGAAAATGTATGAGATACAGGCCCGTAGACAGGATTTTCCTCAGAGGGGATTTTGATAAAAAAAAAATCTGTAAGTAGATATCAGTAAATAATTAAAAGCAAAGATATGAAAATTTTTCTAATCCAATGCATTATTATTTAAGATTATTCATGAATGTGACTTTTTGAAGTGAAGTTTTTTACGCCTCGTTTTTTAAAATGACCATTTTAGTGATGACCAAGAGCTTATTGAATTTTTGAAGTGAAGCTTTTTACGCCTCGTTCTGTAATTTGCTTCAGTGAAATCTCAAAAACGAGACTTTTTAATATCGACATCGTTTTTCTTAGAAACTGATGTTTCTTTGTTCCTTTCGTCTATTATAAGAAGAAAAAGTATATATATACAGTGAATCAAAACAGTTTAGGCACAGAGCTATTCTCAAAGTTTGTATCTAAATAACTTTTTCCATCTAATGAAAAAAAAAAAAAAATATTATGGCATCATTTGAAAATTAAAAGTTTTTTTATTATTCACTGCAAAAATATTAAATTTGTAATTTTTGTTTTTTATTATGTTACTAAAAAACAAAAAATTCACATTTTTACATAAAAAATGTTTAGGCAAATGGGAAAAAATTTTAATTTATTTTTGGTTTTCATACATTAAATACTTTGTTAGGCCTCCTTTGGCTTGAATAACTGCCTGTATGCGCCTTTGCATACTCCCAACTAGGTTTGATGTCTGTTCGGGTGTTATATTTTCCCATTTTTGGCGAAGGGCCTCCTTTAGTGAATCTTTTGATGATATGGGATGGCTCCGAATTTTTTCTCCAATAATTGCAAAATATGTTCAATAGCATTCATATCTGGCGACTGTAGAGGTGTTTTGAGCTGTTGGCAATGGTAAATAAGCCTTTCCTGCACAAGGTACGACGCATGTTTTGGGTCGTTATCTTGCTGAAACAAAAATGGCTTCCCATTCATGCCCAACTTTTCAACACTAGTAAACAAATTGTCTTTCAAAATATTCAAATAAGAGCGCTTATTATTTTTTTCATCTAGAAAGGCAAGATTTCCCACTCCAGAAGCCGCTATACACCCCCACACCATGACATTACCACCGCCGTGTTTGACTGCTTTAATTAGGTTTTTTTCTTGGAGCTCATTGTTTGGTTTCCGCCAAACTTTTTGTGCACCATCTGATCCAAAAAGGTTGAACTTTGATTCATCACTAAACATTACACTGTTCCAGAAGGATTCCGACTGATGTACATGAAGTTTTGCAAACTCCAGCCTTTTTTTTCTTATTAATAGCCGAAATAAATGGTTTGCGTCGAGGAACTCTTCCATGAAAACCAGCTCTATGTAGAGTATTGCGTATTGTTTGGGGATCGAAGTTTTTATTGAAACTGCTGCATTTCATTGCATAATTTTACAGCCGAAATCTTATGATTTTGGACCACTGCAGCAACTACAGTGCGCTCCTGGCGTGGTGCTAATATTTTTGGGCGTCCAGATCTGTTTTCACGTTCTAATTTTCCTGTATATATGTAATGTTTTATAATGTTCCGCACACTTGTATAGGGCCTCTGCACTATATCACCAATTTCGCGATAAGATTTTTGCTGCACATAAAGGTTTATAATAACTTTTCGAAAATCTACCGAAATTTCTGAACGACTGCTCATTTTGCTCATTCAATCACGACATCAAGATCAATACTAACTTAAATCAATTGACAATTAGATGGTTGCGCAATAAATATGTGCAGAAAACGGAATAGATCAAAGAGAACTTATAGATTATCGTTATATTTGCAAAAACAAGGTACACATACAGCCTGTGCCTAAACTTTTTTCATATGCATTTTTTCTTCTTCCGCTTATATTTCGAGTAGTGTATAAAGTAAATTTTTTTGTGTATTTCAATTAAAATTCATCTAATTATACTAACTGCATCAAAAGGTTGGCCAAATTAGTTGCTTTTAAATATTAAAGCAAAGCTCTTCTCAGAAAAATTGACTGTGCCTAAACTTTTTTGATTCACTGTATACATATTATACAGTGTTTAATTTATTATTATTTCTTTGATCTTCCGCTGGGATTTCAACTCGCATCGTTGTGATTAGGAGTTCATAACACTATGCACTGATCCAAAATCATCTGTTAAGCACAGTTGTTGATTCTATATCAAGTATATATTACTAAAGCTATGTGGAAGTAAGTCACAATAATCTCGTAATAGATAGAGGATTGTGTTTCGGCTATTCTACGAATAAATACATTGCACATAAAATGTCCACTTGCTATTACCTGCTACATGATGTCACCAGCATCGGTGTTTTAATAACAGATTTAAGCAACAGATTGAAAAATCTAAGCTTTTCAAAAATTAGTAAAAAAAAAAGAAAATACTTAGAGCTACTTAGAGCTCACTATAATAAAAATCTTAATTTAAAAATCTAAATTTCTGCATTAAAATTGAAAAATTGCAGACAAAAATAAATTTTTCGTCTGATTTTACCAAACACTATATTTATTAGACAGAGGTGAAGAAGGAACGAAGGAAAAATTTCAAAAAACTTTTCGCGCTGGCTATGTTAGATTGAATTGGCCGACATATGTTATGTCGTCACAAAAATATTTAAATGTCATAATAATTTTCAGATTTTTTCCATCTAAAAGTATATATATGGTATAGCTACTTATTAATGTAGATACATTTGAACTAGAGAGACTTTTGTTGTAATATTTTATTTGTTTACTGTAAACAATAAAACTCAAAAATGGCAAAGTTAAACGACGATAAGTGAAAGAGTGATTAATGAATACGCTCAAGAAAGTTGTTTTGTATGCAAATGTAAGGTATCAACTCATAAGTTATTTTGTGTAAATTTAAAAGTGTGTAAAAATTAAGCACTAAAATAAATCCGAGCCTTTAAAATTGAGCAAATGAGGCATTTAAAGTTTGGGTAGTACGAATGTTTATTAATAGTAGTAGAATTAAAATTTTAATTGTATGGAAGACAGAAGTGTAGTAGATGTACTAATATTGAAGCTCTTTCGGCAGCACTGGTTAGCGTCTTTACTGATAAGAGGAAATGTCCGTGGCGAGGCCGCGGTCCACTGGGTCCTGCTAGTTTCTAATATTTACAGTTTTAAGAAAGTACAAAAAGGAATACGACTGCAGTGTCAGTAACTATTTACCTGTAGTGTAAGTAACCTAGAAAATGTCAAATAAATATTTTATAGAAATGCAAATTTTTGTAATTTTTTTTTATATTTTTCTGTAGTGCTTAACATATCAATATCTTGGCAAACAAATCATAACTAAAAATTCAATACTGAGGAAGAAATAGCAATTAGTTCAAAGATCCCTTTCCTGAGTGGATTTTGTGTATTGTCAGTAACCATGATACATTTGCGTTTTTCCCCCGTTCAATTTTAAAACCTCTGTAAAAACAAAATTATTACTTCATGCAGTAACCCTCAGAGAAAACTTTGCAATATAAAAAAAAAAAAAACAAAAGAGGAAAGAAAACTAGTAAGGGTGGAGCTTCGGCAGGGTACCGAAGCTAAAATACCCCCTGCGGCCATATTGAAGTATATTCGAAGTCTTGAGCCACGACATACACGATGACATTCCGTTTTATATATTAACGAAAGTTCTCCTATTTTGATGACGTCACTTTGCATGGGAAGTAGGCGTGGCTTTGATCCGATTTTGCCATATATCATAGAGATGGTTCATATTATATATCAAAGCTAAAGTGCAAAATTTCAACACATTTAACGTTTAAAATAATGCCAATTTGTATGGGAGATAGGCGTGTTTTAATTCGATTTTGCCAAATATCATACTGGTGGTCTATGTTATATAAGTTAACAGATCGGGTTTTCCGAGATCTGGAGTTCTTTATTGTTATTTAATTTATTTGAGCTATGCTCAACTGTTTATCATAACATCAAATTCGGAACTAAACAATAATTTTTTGACAACAACCATAGATACCAATTTTACAATAAGAAGAAGAATATTATTTTGGATTCCATGAAATACTTAATAAATTGAAATCTTGAGAATATGCAGTGTCTACATTTTCTCACTGTTTCAAGTTATACGCGAGCAACTGTTCGCTGGTTCGTCACGTACAGCGCTCATATTACAGATGGCTGGTTATTGTTGACTGTCTGATGGCTGGCTGTTGCTGCTGTCTTAATAACGTGGGCGAATTTAGCATGTGACATTAACTCCTCCCTCTGTTAAATTCAAAACGTCCCTGTTTTGATCACTGATTCTGTTTAGAATTTCCCTAAGGTCCTGCTCTGCGTTTGCTGATAATTTCCTCTTCCTGTATTGTTTAACGAGAAAAGTTACTAGTATGCTGATCATACCAATGGTCGTCACAAAGATCATTATTAACCAATATGTTTTGTGCGATTGTACGTCTTCATTAATTGATGCGATGTGGTTTGTGTTATCTAAATGAAGTTTGTGAAGATACGGCAAGGATAACTTCAATTCGTGCTGTAGAAACTTCATGTCCATGGTTTTTGGAGGATGTGGTTGTGAAAATGTAGAATTCAGTTTAGTTGTGAAGGTTGATCCGTTAATTTTTACGGATGCTGAAGTAAACGTCAATAGGAATGTTCCCGAAATCGTTAAATTTTGCTGATCAGTGATGGTAGTATTAACGACTTCATTCAAGATAATGATTCCTTCATCGATTTCTTGGACTAATGGTAAGTGATATGTGGTCTCTGTTGGGCATGCTGCCGAGTTGTTATTCAATAGTTGCTGCAAACATGGTGATGTTGTCGGTTGGCAAATTTGGGCGACTGATATATCGGTGCAATTTTTAACTGGTCGAGTTATGCCATAACAATTAGCTGCTTCATTAATATCTAATTTAACAATAGTTCTATCATGACTTACAGGAAAAATTTTTATAAAGTCACAAAATTGGATAAGCTTAGGAGTTTTCACAATATAAATAATAAGTTCATTGTTTTGTAATACTTTTACAGTAGCAACTCTTAAAATATTACTAATACTAAGAGGTACGGTTTCAGAGTCGGTTAAATGATTGATTTCAATATTGTCTAATATGAGCGGATTAATTATGTTATCTCTTGCAAGAACTATGGACAAGACAACATTGTTTAAGTGATTAATGATGGCTATATTTCGGTTTGCGATGAATTCCAACAATAACTCTTCCCTGTTTCGAAGAACATCGTTAGTTATATGCCCCTTTTGGAGGATATTGATTCTCCCAGTCAATTCATTGATTTTGTCTTGTATCATCGAATTAATTCTTGTTTGTCTGTTGCTGTTTTCTATCAAAATTTTCTGTTTCGTAACTAGCAATTCCCAATCCTCATGATCAGGAGTACCGGCTATGAACTTAAGTGCTGAGCCTAAGAAGTCTATTGATCTAGCAAATCTTCTATTTACATGAATTGCACTTATTATTCGATCTATTTCTTGTAATTGTGAGTCTATAGTTTGCAGATATTGCGAATTGTTTCCGACTTGTATCAGTGTGTCCTCTGTTTGTGTAATAATCTGCTGATAGTCCGTCAGGTTTGTCTCGTGAATAAGGTAAGTGTATTCGTCAAACACTGCTACTTTTCCCTTAGTTAGTGCTATAAAATGTGCAGATGAGTAGTCAGTTATTCGGGTTGCAGTCAGTCGGAATAGATGTATAACCCTAGAAAGAAAAAGAAAAAGAGAAAGAGAAAAAAAAAAAAATATTTAGAAAAGAGAAGAGTGAAAAAAAACAACAAAATGTTATCTTAAATTATTTTTGTGCACCCTTTTCCCATTGATTAGTACTGTTGTACCCAAATCTTCTTGTATAATGCCTTCTACAAAAACTTTGTCAAGTTTGTTTCCTAATCGTCTATTTCTGCGAATAAAAACTTTATCTCCAGGTTGGTAGGTTTTATTAATACTTTTTTCGTTAGATCTACGCACTGTTTTTTGCTGAGCCGTAATTAATTTATTCTGTATTATTTTTAGTTCGTCTTCCGAATAACTGTGGAGTATATCTATGGGTTTTTTGCCTGTAACGGAATGGATAGTGTTGTTATATTTAAGCGTTGCTAATAGAATTAATTCCATTGTATCTGTTACATCATACTGCGATTTAAGGCAACGGGCTATTTCTAGCAGCGTTGAGTGTATTCTTTCAACTTGTCCATTGCTCTTGCTGTGCATTGGGGCCACGAAATATTGTTCTATGTTGAAGTGATCTCTAAGAAATGTGGATATAATGTTGGATTGAAATGCTTTTTCGTTATCCGAAACTAGAAGTCTTGTATTTTTAAAATTCAAAAGAATTTGGAAAAGAGCTGCTTTGATATCTAAAGAGGATCGAGGTTTATCCATACGCTCCGTATGGATAAACTTAAACTTCACCGAAGGAAATGCTGTCACTAATTTGTCTTGGATGAATGCCAAAGTTTGTAAATCACAATGAATGGCGTTAATGGTATTAGGGTTGATGGTGTCCGTTAGGTATTTTATTAAGGTGTCAGTAGTGGCAAAATTTATGGTGTGTCGGATAAATTTTCGAAATATTATTTTTGTACCCTTAAAGCTGTGGGTTGTTCGAGATAGGATAAACTGGTTTTTAAACTGGTTTATTGGGAATTTAATTGTCTTGATAACTTGCGACGAAGAAAGTTCACTGTGTACTGTTGAGTCGATCGAGATGTCCGTCATTGCGTTAAGGTATTGCCTGCTCAAAGCATCAGCGACCTTGTTTTCTTTTCCTGGTTTGTAGTGGAAGGTGGGTGCAAATTCTTCAATAAGCGCGCGCCATCTTTTGATTTTGGAATTTGGGTTGCGATCGGAAATCGCGAAAGTCAGGGGTTGGTGGTCGGTAAAAATATGAATATTTGTTATTCCATACAGATAATGCCTTAAAGCCTGTAGAGCCCATACTATAGCTAATAACTCCCGCTCATTAGTTGCGTAGTTTTCTTCTGCGCTCGCAAGTGTGCGTGAAATCATTGTAATGGGTCTACCCTCTTGTGACAGCACTGCTCCCAATGCTACACTTGAAGCGTCTGTTGTTAATTCGAATGGCTTAGTATAGTCTGGGTGTGCTAAAAGAACATCTTCAGAGGCCAGGATATTTTTTAATTTTTCAAAGGCAAGACATGCTTCTTCGTCAAATTCTATTTTTTTGTGTTTCGAGTGTTTGGTTCCAATATGACCATTTTCACCGCGGAGGTACCTTGTAAGAGGCTTTGCTATTTGAGCATAGTCCCTAATAAATCGTCTGTAATACCCTGATAACCCAAGGAATGAACGCAGTGATTTTAATGTTTTGGGTTTTTCGTAGTTAAGGATAGCGTGAACCTTATCGGGGCATGTTTTTATACCGTTTTCGGAGACAAGAAATCCAAGAAATTCTACTTCTGTTTGAAAAAATTTGGATTTTTCGGGTGAGACTCTCATTCCTGCTTTTTCGAGTTTCTGAAGTATTTTATTTATGTGCTGTAAGTGTGCATTTTCATCTGGGGAGTAAATTATGATATCGTCAATGTAAACATGACATATCTTTCCTATGTCTTCCCTTAGGATGTCGTCTATTGCCCGTTGAAAAATGCTAGGTGCATTTTTCAGTCCAAAAGGCAAGCGACAAAATTCGTATTTGCCATTGTTAACATTGAAGGCTGTTTTTTGTCTATCGGCTTGGGCAAGTATGATTTGATGGAAACCAGATTTCAAATCGAGGGTGGTGAAAAATTTCGATTTGCCTAGATTAGCTAGTATTACAGATGTATCTGGTATGGGGTATTTGTCGGAGATCGTACATTCGTTTATTTTTCGGAAGTCAATTACCAATCGTAATTTTTGTTTACCGTTTACGTCAGTTCCCTTTTTGTTAGCTACGTGTATAGGGGAGTTGAATGGAGAGTTTGATTTTTGGATTATACCATCGCGCAGTAAAGATTTTATTTCTTCATTGACAAATTCGGCCGCTGAAATTGGGTAAGGGTAACCTCTTGTGTAAATTGGGTTTTCTGTTTTGGTTTTGATGGAAGCTTGCACCACAGTGTTATAAGGTAGAGCTCTATTGGGGTATGCAAAGGCATTTGCATTTAATGAAATTATAGATTGAAGACGATTGAGCAGATGTGGGGGAACTAAATTGAAATTTAGGTCAATTGAGTTAATTTCTTGATAGTTTTGATGCGACAAAAATTCTTTGCCAGTTTTGTGGTAAAGAATACCTTTTTTTACGTCTATTAAGGCCTCAATGTTTCTGAGAAAATCGTAACCTACAATACCGTCGAAGTTTTTAAGAGCGGGTAATAGATAAAAGGTTGCTGTTTGGTTCAAAATGTTTACTTTACATTCCTGTTCTATAATGTTCGTTCCATTAACGGAGCTTACTTTAAAAGGTTTCACGACTGCTTTAATATTGTTTAAAAAACTATGTGGCTTAATGTAATTCTTGGATGCCCCGGTATCTATTAGAATACGAAGCTCTTGACCATTTTTGTTTTTTTTTGTTATGAAGGGCAAGAGCGACGTTAGCCTAAAAAATTTATTTCTTCGGTTTCAGTCTGTTCGTCATTTTCATAGACACTTCCTCCATTTTCCTCATCATAAACAGAATCTTCAACATCAGGGTCATTCAAAGGCTCTCCCAGCATGCAATTGATTCTTTGCATTTTTTGTTGCATCGTATTAGTGCGTCCGGAGGAAATTTGTTCTCGTTCTCGCTTAACAGCGCGATTATGGCAATCGTACTGTTGCGATTGATATTGTTGTTGGTATTGTTGTTGCTGTGGCAGCCTGTTACTTGAATTATTGTTATTTTTTCTGAAACCAGACGAGCCTGGGTCAATTTCCATTGGTATAGGTTTATCCCCTGACTGCTTTGGTCTATAAGATGGGTGAGAGTTGTAATTAAGGTTTTTTGGAGGTAGTAATTGTTGTTGTGGTCTATTACTTTTGATTAAATTGCCCGCAGCAAATGTTTTGGCAAAATCATGTCTTCTTTGATTTGTTTCCAACTCTTGAGCGGTTGCCAAAGCCGAAGGTAGATCAGCTGGCTTTGCTGAAAACAAAATATCGCACAATGGTCGCCGCAAACCAGAGATAAAAACTCGAAGGGCGTTTTCTCGTGCGCGTTCATTAAGTACAGTAACTACGTCTTCGTTATTACTATGTGTCATCTTATTTTTGTCCAGTATTAAAGTCAGTTGCTTGTCCACGTTGTCGTAATAGTCAATAAGAGAACGGTTGCCTTGGCGAAGAATGCTTAGTTCGTTTTCCAGGACATGAATTGGTCTTCTGTCCGAGTAACATTGATCTAGCCTTGCAATTATGGCCTTAAAATTAAGAATTGTATTAAAGGAGGAAAGCGTTGCGTTAGCAGAACCGGTAATTTTGTTCCTAAATA
The DNA here is from genome assembly GCA_914767935.1 of Coremacera marginata. NCBI lineage: Eukaryota > Metazoa > Arthropoda > Insecta > Diptera > Sciomyzidae > Coremacera > Coremacera marginata. The sequence continues at coordinate 151,216,234 of OU612043.1, forward strand.
TTCCCATTGCTATGTAGTAGTGTTCCGAACCTTCCTTATAATAATTCATGGCGAAATGCGTTGCTTCTCGCCAAGCTGGATATGCTGAAGCATTTCCGTTAAATTCTGGTACAGATTTAATAAGATCTAAAGTTGTACTTTTGTTTTGTACATTTGGTAAAATAGTAACTGGAGCATATGACTCCACACTTGGTAAGCTCAATTGGCTAATAGCGTTTGTAATGCCTTCCAGCTGTGCTGTAAGGCGACCATTCAATGCCTCCACAGCTGCATTAACTATGGTAAGTACTTGTTCTCTAGTTACTTCCATTTTTTTTTAAATTTAATTGAGACGAAAGGGAGAAGAGGAAAAACAAAAAATTTCGAAACAGAAAATTAACTGTTAAAAAACAAAAATCCCACACTGATATTTTTTTGCAATAATCACACAAATAAAATAAACCGGAGACTTTAAATACTTGAAATCAATCACTTTCACACAAAAATTTTTTGTTTATTTATTATATATTTTTTTATACATGAAGACTCTGATTCGTACTTACATAAAAATTATTATATTCATCTTAATAAATTTTGAATACAGGAATGTTTACAAAAGATTGGTCCTCTGCTGCTTTGGGATGCTGCTTTTTTTTGGTTAATTCGTTTCCTTGGTTGCTTCGCCTTTTCTCTTTGAAAGATGTAATGAATTGTTTTTCTTCTGATTTTAGTATATGTCTTTAATTGCTTTTGGCATTTAATTGCTTAATTTTTCTTAAACACTTTAAAAATTTTAATGCTTCTTACATTTATTTTATTAAGTCCCTTTTCAATGTCTCTCGCATTTACTTGTTTGATTCATAAAGTTTATATTTTTCTTACAAACTTCGTTAAAGAATTCTTAGTGCTTCTGAATTTATTTTACTAAGTCACTTTTCAATACTTTTTGCATTTACTTGTTTGATAAAGTTAATATCTTTTTTAAAACTTTTTTGGAAAACTTTTAGTGCTTTTGAATTAATTTTATTTAATCACTTTCCAATGCTTTTTGCATTTACTTGTTTGATTCATAAAGTTAATATCTTTTTTAAAACTTTTTTGGAAAACTTTTAGTGCTTTTGAATTAATTTTATTTAATCACTTTTCAATGCTTTTTGCATTTACTTGTAAGATTCAATCACGTTGGGCGCCAGTTAACAGATCGGGTTTTCCGAGATCTGGAGTTCTTTATTGTTATTTAATTTATTTGAGCTATGCTCAACTGTTTATCATAACATCAAATTCGGAACTAAACAATAATTTTTTGACAACAACCATAGATACCAATTTTACAATAAGAAGAAGAATATTATTTTGGATTCCATGAAATACTTAATAAATTGAAATCTTGAGAATATGCAGTGTCTACATTTTCTCACTGTTTCAAGTTATACGCGAGCAACTGTTCGCTGGTTCGTCACGTACAGCGCTCATATTACAGATGGCTGGTTATTGTTGACTGTCTGATGGCTGGCTGTTGCTGCTGTCTTAATAACGTGGGCGAATTTAGCATGTGACATTAACTTATATCAAAGCCTATATGCAAAATTTTAAGACATTTCTTTTATTTGAGCAGATTTTTTAAGAGATTTTACTTTTAAAATGAAGGACTTTGTATGGGAGGTGGGCGTGATTTTCCTCCGATTTTTCCAAATTTCATAGCCAGGATTAAGACTGAAGAGCAAAGCTCACCTGCCAAGGCATTTCTTTAATTTTTGTGGATTTTAAAGACATTTTACGGTTAATATAAAGTCACTTTATATGGGAGGTAGGCGTGGTCTTCATCCAATTTAGCCCATTTTTGAACTTGATCTTTCTTTTTTAAAAATAAACTTATATTTTGAATGTCATCGCGATTGCTTTAAAATTGCGGCTGTATTCGTGTCGACAGACAGAAGGGCATTCGGAAATCGACTCAGGAGATGATGCTGATCAAAAATATATATATTTTTCTATACCTGCCACGCCTCCTTCTTGGCGTTACAAACGGAATGACAAAGTTAATATACCCCTTACGCAGTACGCATTGGGGTATAAAAATCATATGAATCTTTACCCTGACATGGAAATATCGTTTGTAGTGTAAGTAACCGCTGGAATTACCCTGGTGTGAATATTAACGTTTGTTTTTCAAATTTACTTTATTTTAAATAAATTTTTTTAATTTATAGGCTTGGGCGTTAATTTTTAGCGCGATCTTTCACGTATCATAGTTTCTTTATTATTGCTTTGTAAACAAGTTCACATCGAGTCTGACTGAATTTTTTAATGGAAAAAAGGAGTGGTGTCATATTGCCCAATGTCATAAAGCCCAAAGCGAAAAATGTCACAAAGCCCAAGGCATGTCATAACGCCTAAATTGAGGGGAAAAATGGTCACAGCAGCCAACTCGAATGTCATAACACCCAAGGGAAAAGAATTGGGTTTTATGGCATTCCATCAAAGTTTAAAGTCATATCGCCCAAAATAATGCTGACTGTTGTGATCATTTTTCCCCCCAAATTTGGGCTTTATGACGTTCAGCGTTACAATATGACACAGGCCATAAAACCCAAAGTCATAATGCAATATTTCGTACAAGGGCAAATTTTGAGAGTACCTTGCAAAATCGTAATTATTTCCATTTGAATTTATTTCTCTTTAGAAGGTGCAAAAATCAAAACACAATCAATTTAATTCTTAAGTTTTTTTTTTGAAATTAAAATGATTATTTTATAATTTTTTTTTTTTTAATTAATTTTTAAGACTCAACAACAAAAGCTATCAATGCATTAAAAATGCAAAAACAAATGGTTTGCCCTTGTACGGAATGTTAAAAACAAATTCCGCGTCGTTGGTGCGTTGCTTGGTATTATTTTTAGAGGAAGAGTGAAATAATTGAAAATATCATAAAGCCCAAATTTTAGTCATATTACCCAAAACTATTCGGAATGTCATAACGCCCAAATTTTTCCTTTGTGTGACATGATTTCCTTTCATTTGGGCACTGTGACTATATTTGCTTTTAGATTTGGGCTTTGTGACATGCTTTGGGCATTATGACCTTCCTTGATTTAGGCTTTCTGACGTTGGGCGTTATGATGACGTGTTGGGCTTTATGGCACAAGGTTTTTCGCCAAAAATAATATGTCATAAGGATCAAATCTGCAAAAATTTTACAACAACAAATTACACACAACTTTTATGGGCGTTGTGACTTCCTTTGATTTGGGCTTTATGACATTGGGCTATATGACACCACGCCGGAAAAAACGTTTAGCAAAGAGTGTGTTTGAAATTGGGTTTTAACAACGGAATTTCTTGTTCAGACGCATTGAAAATGTTGCAGAAAACCTATGGGGAGTCTGCTCTGTCATGTACGTAGGCATTTGAGTGGTAAAAATTGTCTTACGAGGATCGTAGAACTTGCCTCACCCTTCTCATCCAGCAACATCAATAAGCGATGAAACACAGGTGCGTCGTTGGACCCACGAGAGAAGCGAAGTTTTTTTGCAGTTACATAGATTTAATAATTTAATGGATTTTTTTTAATAAAATAGCTTTTAAATTAAAAAATTTAATGCATAAAGTAAATAAAAAAACACACGCTAATATTCGCACCAGTAAATTTTATTACAATGGATTATTATTTTATTACGTGCTACATTCATTTAAACAAGCAAGTAGAAGTACTTTTTTGTGGAATGTATTTATAGCAAATACACAATCCTCTATATATTAAGAGATTATTATGATCTAATGCAACATAGCTTTAGTAATATACTTGATGTTGAATCAACAACTGTGCTTAACTTAATTTCCCGCGGTGGATCGAAGAAATATTTTTAATATATTGCATTTACATTTTCTTGTTATAATAGACGCAAGGAAGAAAGAAACATGAATTTCTAAGAAAAACGTTGTCGAAAAATACAAGTTTCGTTTTTGAAATTTCACTCAAGCAAATCACAGAACTAGGCGTAAAAAGCTTCGCTTCAAAAAGTAAAAGACATTGTGTTCGAAAATTGTGAGCTTAATATATCGACTGGATCGGCGCCCACTATTTTACATGATGTCTTAAGAATTCGACGGGTTGCAACGCGACTTAAGTCAATGCTCAATATTATATGAGTGTTTTAAAGAATGATGGAAGCACATTTTATGGTTATTTCACCAAAATAATGCACCAGCACCATGATGCTCACACATCACGCATTGTACGCGAGCAAAAATCATGTTAATATCGTTCAACAAGCACCATATTCGCCAGATATGGCCCAGTGTGATTTTTTGCTATTCCCCAAACTTACGTTGTCACTTCGTGGAAAACATTTTGAGACGATTGAAGTCATCAAAGAGAGTTCGCAGAGGGGGCTAAAGGCCATTCCGAAATCAGCCTACCAAAAATACTTTCAAGAATGAAAAACACATATGTGTCTTGTCTCATGTACTCTCTACGTACTCTCTACGTACCAAGAATCTTCAAGTTATACATAAAAATTTTTGGTTTAAAATTCCTCAATATTCAAAATTCATAAAACTAAAAAATTCTTCCTCATACTCTTTTACCACGGGGTAATGTGAGTTGAAGTCATCAAATGTTCGGATTAATTTTCTTAAAAATTTCAATTTGGAGGGTTGTAAAAAAAAAATGCAATTCTTTGTGTAGTTAAAAATGGCAATTTTTATTAGCTTTTAAAGAAAGGTAAATTGGTAAAATCGTTTTATTTATTTTTTAGTAATATGCAAAATACTGAAGAAGAAATTTCTTGTTTTTTCGAAATAATGAATTTGTAGCCAAAAATCCTTTAAGCTCTTTGCGAGACCATTTACCGTTTGTTAATATTGAAGTGCTATATACCAAAATGCATGTTTTTAAGAGTAGAATCAGAAATCAGTGTGTCCCGGGAACTTTTCGAAAAACGTTGAAAAAATGAAACAGTCTAGTGTACATACAATTAATTTTCGTACATTTTAACTTTTAGAAAAATAATTTTTTTTTTTTTCAACACCAAAACTTTCTACTTCGGCTTTGGTTAAACTATGAAACACGAATATATTTAAATGCTCATCACTTAGTTAGTTTAGAGACATGAGAAGCCATTCCGATGACTCTATTTTCATTAATCATTGTCTGCTATTCTTGTTATTTGTGCCTCTCTGTCTTTATAACGTTTATCTTTACCAAAACTGTGCGAAGCTTTCTACAATTTCCCGTTAGATACGATTTCATGATATGAAAAAATTTGACCTTAATATGGTTCTAACATTTTGTTTATATTTTTTTTTTTTGCTTTCAGGTACTTCCAAACAGCGCAACTCATGTTTAACGGTTTCCTCAAGTCTCAAGGTTATCCCAAAAATACATTCTTCGAGCCTAGTCGAGCCAGCGAAACCATCTCAAATCTGTTGGATCATGTTGCCAAGCACCATCTTAATGTTAAGATTGATTCACGCCAGTACGTCAAACCAGCTGTTGGTTATGCCAAGGAACTATTAAAGTTGGGTCAGGCACGAGGTTTGCTGCAATTTAATGCTACAGAGTTGAGTGATAAATTAACGGATACGCTTAATTTGGAGGTAAGCTTTATTCTGTATTATTCATTCGAGAACTTATATTAAAATCTTTTAAAATCGAATTTATTCCCACTTAAATTTAAATTAACCTTGGATAATTTAGCCGCATCCAATTTTGTGGGTGCACAAATTAGTATAAATCGCATCGGACCACCTTGTAGTTATATTCATGTATATTCGGAATGCAAAAACGTATCCACTACGACAACCTAGAGCGTAGAAAACCGTGTAGATAATTTTCCAGGAAAATCCATTATTTTGGCGATTTTTAACATTTATTTATACCTAAATTTTTATTTTGTGGAAAAGTTTTAGATAGCCGCCAATTCCAATGTTAGTGTGTTCAGCTTAACGGCTTAGAAATTGGTTTATTTTGTTATGAAAGGCTATTTTCCGCCCCAATTTACTTTATCTCACTTCACCAAATGATAGCACCGAATACACTCTGAAAAATATTAACTGTGATATTAACAGTCGGTCGCTGTTATTTTCAAACACTGTTCATTTTAGAGATTTCCGTTCAAGTTAACATTTTTCTTCGTTAAATAAACGGTTTTAAGGAAGTTTCCACTGTCGAATTTATCTATCTGTTGATATATTTCTACTTTGACGAGTGACGGTTCTCTGTGGCGTTTCTACGCATGATGACACCCGGGGCGGATACCAATGGTTTCACCCCTATAAGAAATTACTAGAAAAAAAAAAATACATTTGATCAAATTGGATATTTTATATTTAGGCTTATAAAAAACGTAACTTTTTAAAGTTACAAAGCGAAATACAAGGCAAGGCAACGAAATTTTTGAACGAAGCGACCTTCTTAGTGACCTTTTAAGCTTACAAGATTTATTTTTGACTGGCTTCAGGTCATCCAAATATAAAACAATTAATTTTATATGTAAGTTTTTGATATACATTTTATTCTCGATATTTGCTCACAGAGAACTGTGCCCACAGCTAGATTGGTGACCAGTCCAGAGCTGTGATGGGCTAAAACTTGGAGTAGCTGGGGTGTTAGCTACGAGGTCTGGCCAAGGACTTTAAAACTGGTACCACGGGCAGTCAGCGGCCCCCGGTGTATGTCTGGCTTCTGCTGGCATATACTGGGCTGACTGGATTGGGCTGGCCCTTCGGGGAGTCTTCGTGGTGGCTGTGGTTTACCACCCATATCACGGGCACAGCTATCTTGCTCGGTGTGGTTTGCACTCTCAAACCGGGCGCCATACCCGTTAGTATGGAAGAGGTTTTAGATAGGCCTCCACCGACGCTTTGTATCGGTCCCAATTGTTATGGAACAACATTGAATTAAGCCTTCACGGCAGGTGTCAACGTTAAACACAACAAATCTATTGTGCCCACAGCTACAGACACAAAACTAGTCATAAGGGGAAAAATTGCAATAACAGCGTTCTAAGGACTTAGTTTAAAATACTCCGTGTCAATTAGAATACGTTAATTTTTAGTTTAAGAATTGTTTCATTGCATTTGTTTTATATATTGCAAATTTATGTTAAAATTTGTGTTACAAAAATATTTTTATAGTGTTTTTGTTCCTTCAGTTTTCCTGATAATTCATCATCTATTATAGTATTGTCAATTCGAAATATCGAGAATAAAATATACATCAAAAAATTACATCTAAATTTATTTCTTTTATGTTTGGATGACCTGAAGCCAGTTAAAAATAAATCTTATAAATATTTAATGTTTTCAAGTTGTAAACAGCACGAGTTAAATTTGTGATAATTTAAGTGAAAATATCAAAAAAACTTTATAATAAAAACTATAAAATGTCGAAGTGTTAAATTTGCAAAAAAAAAAACTGTAACAATTTTAACCTAAAATCAACTGCGAAACGTGAACATAAGGAAACTCGAGATGAACAGCTGATTTTGACAACTAGTCGTATTCTTTCTTCTCCGAGTTGTCTCAACCTTATAATTCTGCCATGCTCTAATCCTTTGTTTTGCGAACATGACAAATAAACACTCACGTGAAAAATATTGTGAGAAGCAAACACAAACCTTATTTTGCCATCTGGCTATTATCAAGTAAGACGCATGTCGAAGAAGTAGCCAACTGCGCGGAACTGCCGGCAGAATCCTCCTCCGAAATTTGTATTACTTTCACATACCTTAGAATGGAACCAGATTATTTCTTTGAGTTTTAAGGTGCTCCTCTTTTGCTGTTCTTTGCTGATAGCCGCTAGATCTTTTAAACTTATGCATTCCATGTGACATTTTCTATTTATATTTAAAATCAACACGAATAATTGTCAATTACAAAAAAACAAAAAACACAAACAGGTGAAGTTCAAAAATTAGTGATGGAACTTGCATATTTCGATGGAGAAGAGAGCAATAAAAGACGGGTTGCTAAACGAAAGCATTTTTTTATTGATGGAACTGACATTTTTCAATGGGAAAAAATGCACCCAAGCAGGCTTGCTAAAAGAAATGATAACATTGCTCATTATTTTAACAGAATTTTTAAGTTAAAATAAGCAATTCGTTATATGAGAGACAATTTTTAAATTTACTTAAATTTACTTATTGAAACGGTTTTTTTTTTCTGATTAAAAAAAATTTTATCGAAATGGTGTTACCCCTAATATGGTGGTACCCGGGGCGGGATTCCCCCTCTAGGAACGTCTCTGACGGTTCTTCTTTATGCCTTCAAATCAATGATGACCACAGCACCAGTATTTGTTTTATTCACTCTCTCGTGTTCGATATGCAAACACAAAAGCAAAAATGCCCGCGGGCATAGGCTGTAGGGAACACTGCTTTAAATACTTCGTAAGCGCTGTTCTTTTTAACCGACTTCAAAAAAGAGGAAATTCTCAAGTTCGTCGGTTTCTCTGTTTTTTCTTTTTTTTAAATGTATGTACATCGATAACTCCTAAACCATATGCCTGATTGCCATAATTTTTGGTGAACAGATATATATCATAATCACGGAGGTGCCCATCTAAAAACACTGTATCTCTAATAATATTGACACTAGGGTAATGCAATTTAGTGTAGGGGTAGGCATGCTTCGACAAATGGGCGTGGCGATATTAGAAAAAGAGTGTATCTCGAATAATATCGATACTAAGGTACTGCAATTTAGTATAGGAGTAGGCATTATTATTACAAATTACGGTCAAGAAAGTAGGCGGTATTTGAAAATTGGGAGTGGCAATATTAGAAAAACAGTGCATCTCGAATAATATTGATACTAGTGCACTGAAATTTATTGTACTACAGGGGTAGGCAGAATTATTGAAAATTACGGTTAATAAAGTAGACGTTATTCGACAAATGGGCGTGTCAATTCTAGATAAACACTATCTCAGTTAATATTGTATTAATACCGGTTTTAAACAATTCAGCTGACAGGCCGTCAGCACCCGGTGCTTTATTGTTTTTGAGTCGTTGGATAGCAACTCGAACCTCTTCATGGCTAGGTGGTGGTACTTCTACTCCGTCAACGTTGATTGGTGGCACTGAACTGTGCTCTCCATGGGCGGCATTGGTGAAATCGTCGCTAGGAAGTAAATTGGAGAAGTGCCGTCTCCACAATCTCAACACACACTGTGTATCCGTATTCAGATCTCCATTTTCGTCTCTACAAGTGGATGCTCCGGGCTTGAAACCTTGGACTAGACACTTTTCACAAGCTTTAGAAGGAATTTTGTGTGCATCTTTCAAGCCGGTTACTTCGGCGAAATGAGCAAAATGTAGCTTCAACATCTGAAAATTATGAGAAAAAGTTAGGGAGGGAAATTCGATAGATTGCACATTTTTGAAAAAAATCAGAGCAAAAACGAATTTTTGGCAATTCGCGAGGAAACTGGACAAAAATTAAATAAGCATTGATAATAGAAATTAAAATGTCAAAACAACACCAACTTACGACGCAACTGACTTGCGCATGTGTTGATGTGTACTCAAATACCACAGAATTCGGCATCAGCTGTCCTGATTTGCGAAAAAAGAAAGTGGAATATAAATACACATAAAGAAGATGTATTTTGTAGAACAGCGCCCTCTGGGGTTCAAGATAAAGCAAAATACATAGCAAAAAACTCACCGCACCTGAAAACCACTTGTAAAAATTTTCTCGCAAATCGGATGTACAGCTAGGAGTTTTTCGACATTTTTGAAACATTTGTACTGCAGTACCCTATGGTGTTCAAGATAGAACAGAGTAGATAAGTCATAAAAACTACCGTACCCGAAAACCCCTAAATACAAATTTTCATGTAAATCGAATGAATGGTTTCAGAGATAAACTATAATAACAAAATTCGTGGAACTCGATCGCAGCGCCATCTGCGCAAAAAAGATAGCACCAGAACCCTTGCCTTACTCGAAAATCGCAATTTACAAATTTCTATCCAAATCGGATGAGCAGTTTTGGAGTTTTTCACGATATCCTAAGATTTGTACTAAAGCGCCCTCTGGTGTTCAAAACAGCGCTAAAAAGATAAGTCCAAAACACTCACAGTATCAGAAAACCCCTATTTTCCAATTTTTATGCAAACCGGATGCACGGTTTAGGAGTTTTTCGAGGTTTTTCAAAATATTTGCACTACAGCGCCTTCTGGCGTTCAAGATATAACAAAGTAGATAAGCCAAAAAAAACTCAGCGTGTCCGAGAACCTCTACACACAAATGTTCGTGCAAATCGGATGAACGGTTTTGGACTTTTTCGACGTTTTTTAAAATATTTGTACTACAGCGCCCTCTGGTGTTCAAGATAGAACCAAGTTTATAAGTCATAAAAACTCACCGCTTCCGAAATCCTCTATATACCAACTTTCATGCAAATCAGATAAGCGACTTAGGAGTTTTTTAACGTTTTTTAAAATATTTATACTACAGCGCCCTCTGGTATTAAAGATAGAACAGAGTAGATAAGTCATAAAAACTCACCGTATCCGAAAACCTCCATACACAAATTTTCATGCAAATTGGATGAACGGTTTCGGGGATAAGCTAAAAAAAATAATGCCTGAAACCTGATCGCAGCGCCCCCTACCGGGTCCAACCTTTTTTACTGAATATAAAGTAGCCTATATATTGACCGGGGGTATAAGGAACCTAGATGTTAAGTTTCATTTAAATCCATCCAGTGGTTTTCGCGTGATGCTCTAATAGACAGACAGACAGACAGACAAAAATAAGTTCGTGGTTCATTCGGATGCGATAGTCATCGCCGACTCGAACAGGACCGAAGATTTTGCGAAGAACTTTTCTCTCGAATACCCCCAGAGCGGCTGCGTCATTTTGCGAAACTACCCATGCCTCAGCGCCATAAAGCAGCACAGGTAGAATGAGCGTCTTGTGGAGTGTTAGTTTTGTCGATCGAGAGAGGGCTCTGGAACTTAGTTGCTTACTGAGCCCGTAGTAGCACCTATTAGCAATTATTGTTCTTCGCTTGATCTCCAGGCTAATTTCGTTTTTGGTATTAATGGCGGTGCCAAGGTATACGATTTCCTTGACTACTTCAAATTTTTAGCTGCCGGATGAAACTTGGGAGTCTAAACGCCGCGCTCCCTTGTTTGTAGACAGCATATACTTTGTTTTACCCTCATTTATCGTCAAACCCACTTTGGCTGATTCCTTTTCGATAGCGGCGAAAGCAGCGGTAACATCTCTCTTGGTTCTGCCGACAATATCAATATCATCAGCGTACGCAAGGAGCTGGACGCCTTTGTAGAAAATGGTGCCATTACGATGCACACCGGCCTTTCGTACGATCCCCTCCATGATGATGTTAAAGAGATCGCAAGACAGTGGATCGCCTTGCCTGAAACCTCTTTCGGTATTGAAGGTTTCGGAGAGGTCATTTCCTACCTTGACGGAGCTGCGTGTGTTGCTCAACGTCATTCTGCAAAGTCTAATCAACTTTGCAGGTATACCGAACTCAGACATTGTTGCGTACTGGCAATCCCTTCTCGGGCTATCGAACGCAGCTTTAAAATCGACAAAGAGATGGTGTGTGTCAATTTGATTTTCCTGGGTTTTCTCCACGATTTGTCGTATGACTTTAATGAGTGAAAAAAGAATGAAAAATGTAACTAACAAGTTCCTTATTTTGATTTTCCAATAGCTTACTAAGCACACTTTACAAGGTGTAAAACCTAAGAGTTATCAAAAGTTCGGCTCTTAGGTAAAAGCTACCAAAAATGATACGTTACGTGACAAAAATTTTAAGTGGTTTTTGACTTGGATCACAAAATTAGTAAAATTCTGTAAGTTGGCAAGAGTTTTTGTACAAAACTTTTTTTAGAAGGATTTGAAATAGTATAAGTTTATTTTCAAAGTAATCAAATTTAGAAACCTTTCCTCGTTTTAATTTTTATTGGGCTTAGTATGAAACGTAATGTGACGTGGCGTTACGTGACATTTTTTCCATTGTAATTCATTTGGGTAATTAAGTAATTATGTGATTTAGTTATTAAAAAACAAACTTAATATATTCTGTCTCTCCTTGCCTCAACCATTTTGCATTATTTTTAGCCAATGCCTTCCATTTTTACTAAAATAAAAACGTTTACGAAACATTTACAAAACATTAACTAAAAAGAAAAATTACATTTGTGAAACAGTGCATACGATTTGATCATCGTAATAAATGAATTTATATTAAAATTGCTTAAATCAATAAAATAAAAATGTTTCTCTAAGACAATATCATTAAAATAAGTTTTTAAAAACTTTTCATTTTCGTGTCACGGTGGACTTTTCGGCGGAAATGCCCATATATATAGATAGATAACCATTACTCCTTTAAGCTTAAAAATTTTTTTTCCAAAATGAAATAACGTGATTTTCTATGTAAATTTTACAAAAATTACCAAAAAATTACCCTTTACGAAAAATGACGTAAAAATAAAACAACGCAAAATCGCACCTCTATCTTTTCAACATATTTTTTAAATAAGTTGATAAATAACATATAAAAAATAAAAAAAAAAACAAAAAATGGTTTTTGGAGTTATTCACTCTCAAAGTTGGAAAATTATTTTCAGTTTTTTAATTTCAGTAAATTTAACGCAATGTTTAATGTTGAATAACTTTTGAAATAAATGCTGCATTTTAATATTTAAATTCATATTGAAAATATAGTTATTCAGAAATTTCTAAAACTATCAAACATGATTCATTTCTCTTAAAATTTATCCCACAGCAGACTCACAAAGTATAAATGACTCAATTTACAAATTTTAATTTTAGGCGAAAAACTGTCATCCCATATAATTGAATTAAAGACAAAAAACGCAAAATCGCACCTCTATCTTTTTTTCCTCAGTTTTAAATAAATAAAAGATCACTTTTTGAAAGTTTAAGCAAATTCAAAAATATTTTTTTCCTCATCACTGCTGAAATTTACAGATTTTTTAATTATTTTTAGAAAAACTACATTTTACAAACTAATTTTATATTTGATCTAATTGAAGAATTTCTTTAAAAATTATAGCATTAGATTCTATATTTTTCAAAAATATACAATTTTATATACTTTGAACATCTCGTTCGAGAGTTATGATATTTTATCTGTAGAAGGTATATGCAAGGACGAAAATTGGTAAATTCACAGAAAAAATAATCAATTTTCAGCTCATGCAGTGTATCCAAATCTTCACGTATTTTCAAAATTTTTGCAGAATTCTCTTAGTTGAAGAATTATCTGTCGATTGATATATAATAAGTCATAATATTAAAAAAAAAAATGCAAGTTAGTTTTGGCCGCAATTATTACACTGTGCGAGTCAACTTTGACACTGTGTACAGTCAAACTATTTTCCACTGAGCTATTTATTGATTGCGTTAAGAATAAGGAATCAAAACGCCTCAATCAATTTGCGTGACGTCATGATACATTGAAGTGTTCAAGAGCAGTACATTGCATTAATTTTCTTGATGAAATTTATTGAAATTTTTATAGTATTTACTATTAGATTTTCCAATTGAATGATTAATGTTTTCATTAAAAATTGTAATATGCATAGTGTTTGAATCAAAGCGGAACTATTTTTAATACACAATTATTATAACTTGCAATTATCGAGCATTTATTTTAAATTAAAATCAAAAAGTCAGTTTTTTGAGTGTGCTTTTACAAATGCAATATGATACTCATTTTTCGCATGTGGAGCTAAGCATAATTATTCAGTGGCTTCATGATCAGTTTTTTTAAAATAGGATTTTTCTGAAAACCTTCCATACATTCCGTAACAAAAAATGGACAGTATTTACAAAAATATCCGATTCACGTGAGAAAAAGTAAGCAATTCATAATTATCCAGAAATTTTTGCGCTGCACATCTACGTTATTCTCCTTTTTACATTTTTTATTATGTAAAGAATAGGGAGATCGATAGGTTTTTGGCGGAGTCCAATGATTTAATATCAGCAACTTTTTTGTGTTACCAGCACGGTAGAACATGTCGGATGGACATGGCATGTTGTACCATTAGAAAACAAATCCGAAGGTCGGTCCGACATGTGGAATAAAACTCAAATATTTTTGATTTCTCTGTCGGTTCGTTCGAAATGTGTCAATATGAAAAGAAGGCATTTAAGCAATGCTGCTTCTTGTATTAGTAAAGATGAAGAATAGAGGGGAATGTTTAATTCTGCTTTCTTTGCACTTAAAAATGTTTTGCATTTTATTATATTATTCAATTTATCAAATTATATAACTGTTTGCTTTTACGCTAAAATTATTAATCATGTGCAAATGCTTGACTCTGAATATGTTTTAAAACTAGTTTAGAAAACTTGTATATTCAAGAAGCTTTGGGGGAAGCGGGGTCGATCGCCCCAGCGTGGATCCACGCTTATTCAAACACCATTCAAAATCCAGTCATTGACATTCAAATAAAAGACTCAAATAAATAACATTCGTTTTATCTAGCCAATTATCGTACATAATTGTAAGCAATTAAATATCTTTTATGTTTCTCTCTTCTTGACTTACAAACAGGTTATCGAGCCGGTTCTTAAAGTGCATCGTGCCTATAGGTTTATAACGAAGACACCACACTGCGATCGCTACGTGCTGTGTGAGCTGAATTCTCCAGAACAAACTGCATCGGAACAATCGCGTGCCCTCATTTCTGGTGTGAGTCCAAAAATTGTCAAAGTTGGCAGCATGGGTGCTGCAATATTTATTAGCACTGAAACTGGAACACCATTTTGGACACTTTTTGGGGTGATTAATTCCCCATATAACTGTGATGTGAGTATAAAATAGTACACATTTTTATATATGTACGACTGTATTCATAAACAGATATGAATAACTTATACTGTAGAACAGCTCAAATGATACGCAGGCAGAATTTGAAACTAGCTCATTTTAAGTCACAAAGGTCGAAAAAAATTTTAGAACTTGCTAAATACAGTGTTTTTTTTAAATATGTATTTTACTGCTTTCTATATTAAATTTTAAATCAATTTTAAATGGACAAAATATAAAAATAAAAAACCGATTCCAATGTAAAATTGTGCTCTAAACCCAACGGTTTACTTCGATTTCTAATCAAATTAATAGCACTCAAAATAACAACAAGCAAATCACAAAAAAATATTTTTTTTTTCATAATTTCAAATTCAATCTTTCAGCTCACCACGGAAAAACTATCCTTAACAAAATATTTTGGTATAGGCCTCTTGGTAATTGTGCACAGTTTGTAAGCACAGTTTAAAAAAATCAGGACTATTTTCGGCTAGAAAAATATTATTTTGTACTCCGATAAAAGAAAAAAAAAAAAAAGTCGTCAGCATACCTTTATGTATAATATTACAAATATCGAATTGACCTAAATTATTTCGTTGTCTTCATATATGTATATGCAATATTGGTTCCAATCCAATATACCGTGTCCTGCTCCAAAATGATGTAACTCTTATTGCCAATCTAATTAAATAACGCCACATAAACGAGAATATTGCTATAAAGGTTGTAACAGTATTTTTGCGGCACTTGTGGTATTTGTCAGAGACACTTAACGGATTTGCATTTTTTGATAGATCCATTGACGTCACAATAAAGTGGATCAGACTTATGGTGATGAAATTAAAAAAGGATTTAAAAAAATAATTCCAAAAAATGCATCGTTTTGGACTTGGTGAATGTGTTAATATTAAACACCGATAGATTCATTTCGTGAAACACATTAATATTCCTAAAGTCATCGTTTCCAGAGAAAATATGTGAACAAGATCCCTAAAGTTTCTTGCAAATCGGTCCGAGCTTTTGGGTAAGCAGTTGAGTGGTCCTTATTTGTATGGAGCAAACATTTTTTTTTTTATCTTTACGAGCACCTGAGGTTTTGTTCCTTAACA
Source organism: Coremacera marginata (assembly GCA_914767935.1). NCBI lineage: Eukaryota > Metazoa > Arthropoda > Insecta > Diptera > Sciomyzidae > Coremacera > Coremacera marginata. The sequence continues at coordinate 151,232,154 of OU612043.1, forward strand.
TGAGAGAGGTAAACTGTGAAATTTTCAGAAAAAAATATGGATATTAACACGTGCCGCAAGCGACCTCTATGTTGAAAATCTGATTTATATGGGAAAATAGTGCTATTTTTCCAAAAAAAATCCCAATTACATGTTCTTAGGCTCAAATTTTGAAAAACCTGCTACGCACTTCGTTTTTTATTTAATTTTTCTTTAAAATGAATCAGCAAACATGAAAATCGAAGTAAATTTTTTACTTTTGTATTAAAAAAATCGAAAAAATCCAAATTTGTTATGGAAATATTTTTTCTAAGACTATACCTAATACAGATACAAAAAATGGTGTGATTACGTTTAATAATTTGGTCGTAACGAATTTTTTTGCTAAAAGCATGCCTTTTTGAAAATTTCGTGTTTGAATATTTTTTACGAAATGGACAAGAAATGGACAACGAATAGCTTTGAGCTATTTTGTGCAAAAAATAAAAAAAACCAAAATTCGAATCAAAAAGTTATTGCTGTTGAAACTCGATTTTTTTCAAAAATCCTTAAAATGCCATTTTCTGGAATATCGAGTACAAAAAAAAAAAATCATAAAAAATCTAAAAACCAAGATTTATCTTTTGAAATGACTCCAATAATTCTTTATATTATATCTGATTTTCTTTGGAGAATTTTTGATTTCCAGTGTTGCCAAAATATATATAGGAAAATTTGGCCAGATTCTTTCCAGCAAAACCTTACAAAATCATTTATGGGAACTTGTAAGGGAAAAACGGAATTTTGAGAAAAATTTTACTTAAGGTATAATATACGTGTAACAACCAAAAAGAAGCATTTTTTTCAAAAACTTTTTTTTGATACAAGGAGTTATTTTTTTTCAATTAATATAATTATTGTACATAAAAAGTACTTTATAAAAATATATTTTTTTTTAGAAAATAGTTTTCAGGCTTTTATATGGAGGGCGCTGAAAATAACATTAAAAAAAAGACATCCAAAACGGTTCGATGAATATGGCCTTCCCATGTATCTGAAACAAAAAAATCAAATTTAAAGTACAGACCATTAGTTCGGCATCGGCATGTTTATAAAAAAAAAAACAAAAAATAGTAGGAACTTGAATTAAAGGGAATGCTTAAATTAAACAAAATGCACTAAGATTCATTGAAATTGAACTTATTTTGAGCTAATTTAAATTTCGAGCTATCTGTCGAACCGTTTTAAAAAACTAGATTTTGTATATATTTTTAAAATTATCGGTTGATAATATTTACTCTATTTACTTACTAATATTTAATCTGCAATACAAGGTATGGTTTTAAAGACATGTATGTATATTCTAGATACTATGAAGAACACATTAAGCAAACAAAAAAAATTTTTTTTTTTAAATTTACACGTATATTATTCTTTTATTGAAAAAAGTTTTTGTTATTAAAAAATTTTTTGTTTTAACTTAAATAATATTTGACAAGAATGGACAAATTTTAAACTCAAGTTAATTGAGCTCTAGGTGCATATTTATACCCCAACGCGTACTGCGTAAGGGGTATATTAACTTTGTCATTCCGTTTGTAACGACAAGAAGGAGGCGTGGCAGGTGTAGTTAATATATATATTTTTGATCAGCATCATCTCCTGATTCGATTTCCGTGTGTTCTTCTGTCTGTCCGTCTGTCCGTCTGTCGACACGATTACAGCTACAATTATAAGGCTATAGCGATTAAATTCAAAATATAAGTTTATTTTTAAAAAAGGAAGATCAAGCTCGAAAATGGGCCAAATCGGATGAAAACCACGCCTACCTCCCATACAAAGTGGCTTCATTTTAAAAGTAAAATCTCTTAAAAATCTGCTCAATGTAAAGAAATGTCTTGAAATTTTGCATATAGGCTTTGATATATAATATAGACCACCACAATGAGATTTGGAAAAATCGAATGAAAACCACGCCTACCTACCATACTACCATAAAAAATCTCTTAAAAATCCACAAAAATTAATGAAATGTCTTGAAATTTTGCACATTAGCTTTGATATATAATATGAACCATCTCTATGATGTATGGAAAAATCGGATCAAAACCACGCCTACCTCCCATACAAAGTGACGTCATCAAAATAGAAAAACTTTCGTTAATATAAAAAACTGAATGTCATCGTGTATGTCGTGGCTAAAGACTTCGAATATACGTCAATATGGCCGCGGGTGGGTATTTTAGCTTCGGTACCTTGCCGAAGCTCCATCTTACTAGTTTTATTATGATTTTACGCATTATGTAAGTAAATCCTATTAAGTAAGGGTATCGAAATAAATAAAAGCTAAAATTAAATTAAATATATATTTTTATATATTTTTATATATTTTTATATGCTTGAAGAAAGAAACGTTCATCTATATAATTTATTTTTTAATTAGTGACTTATTTAAAAAAAAACAATATTATTTCAAAGAGAAAGTGGATAAAAAATGGAAATTACAAAAACAAATCATGGTTTTTTACCAAACTGAAAAGGATTTAAAAAATTTGTTTCTTCCAAAAACTTTAAATGAAACCAATGTTTAAGATAGATATATATACAGGGTGTCTCGCAATTGAGTGCAACTATTTACGGAGGTGAAAGGTTATGTTGAGCTGAGCAGAAAATCGTATGAGAGGGGGGAAAGGGGGGCGGGATATATTTCCACGTTATTAGGAGCTACAGGGTTAATAAATATTTGATATTGTTTCTAGCTGGAAAACTAACATACATACATCTTATTTTAATAAAGTTAATAAAAATATAAAAGTCTTTAAAGAATTTTATAAACTTTTTTTAAGAATAAAAGTATCTTATATTTTAACTATTTTGAATAAAAGTTAAAAATGAGGAATAACTTTTATTCTTAAATGTAAAAGTAAAAGTAAAAGTAAAAGTAAAAGTAAAAGTAAAAGTAAAAGTAAAAGTAAAAGTAAAAGTAAAAGTAAAAGTAAAAGTAAAAGTAAAAGTAAAGTAAAAGTAAAAGTAAAAGTAAAAGTAAAAGTAAAAGTAAAAGTAAAAGTAAAAGTAAAAGTAAAAGTAAAAGTAAAAGTAAAAGTAAAAGTAAAAGTAAAAGTAAAAGTAAAAGTAAAAGTAAAAGTAAAAGTAAAAGTAAAAGTAAAAGTAAAAGTAAAAGTAAAAGTAAAAGTAAAAGTAAAAGTAAAAGTAAAAGTAAAAGTAAAAGTAAAAGTAAAAGTAAAAGTAAAAGTAAAAGTAAAAGTAAAAGTAAAAGTAAAAGTAAAAGTAAAAGTAAAAGTAAAAGTAAAAGTAAAAGTAAAAGTAAAAGTAAAAGTAAAAGTAAAAGTAAAAGTAAAAGTAAAAGTAAAAGTAAAAGTAAAAGTAAAAGTAAAAGTAAAAGTAAAAGTAAAAGTAAAAGTAAAAGTAAAAGTAAAAGTAAAAGTAAAAGTAAAAGTAAAAGTAAAAGTAAAAGTAAAAGTAAAAGTAAAAGTAAAAGTAAAAGTAAAAGTAAAAGTAAAAGTAAAAGTAAAAGTAAAAGTAAAAGTAAAAGTAAAAGTAAAAGTAAAAGTAAAAGTAAAAGTAAAAGTAAAAGTAAAAGTAAAAGTAAAAGTAAAAGTAAAAGTAAAAGTAAAAGTAAAAGTAAAAGTAAAAGTAAAAGTAAAAGTAAAAGTAAAAGTAAAAGTAAAAGTAAAAGTAAAAGTAAAAGTAAAAGTAAAAGTAAAAGTAAAAGTAAAAGTAAAAGTAAAAGTAAAAGTAAAAGTAAAAGTAAAAGTAAAAGTAAAAGTAAAAGTAAAAGTAAAAGTAAAAGTAAAAGTAAAAGTAAAAGTAAAAGTAAAAGTAAAAGTAAAAGTAAAAGTAAAAGTAAAAGTAAAAGTAAAAGTAAAAGTAAAAGTAAAAGTAAAAGTAAAAGTAAAAGTAAAAGTAAAAGTAAAAGTAAAAGTAAAAGTAAAAGTAAAAGTAAAAGTAAAAGTAAAAGTAAAAGTAAAAGTAAAAGTAAAAGTAAAAGTAAAAGTAAAAGTAAAAGTAAAAGTAAAAGTAAAAGTAAAAGTAAAAGTAAAAGTAAAAGTAAAAGTAAAAGTAAAAGTAAAAGTAAAAGTAAAAGTAAAAGTAAAAGTAAAAGTAAAAGTAAAAGTAAAAGTAAAAGTAAAAGTAAAAGTAAAAGTAAAAGTAAAAGTAAAAGTAAAAGTAAAAGTAAAAGTAAAAGTAAAAGTAAAAGTAAAAGTAAAAGTAAAAGTAAAAGTAAAAGTAAAAGTAAAAGTAAAAGTAAAAGTAAAAGTAAAAGTAAAAGTAAAAGTAAAAGTAAAAGTAAAAGTAAAAGTAAAAGTAAAAGTAAAAGTAAAAGTAAAAGTAAAAGTAAAAGTAAAAGTAAAAGTAAAAGTAAAAGTAAAAGTAAAAGTAAAAGTAAAAGTAAAAGTAAAAGTAAAAGTAAAAGTAAAAGTAAAAGTAAAAGTAAAAGTAAAAGTAAAAGTAAAAGTAAAAGTAAAAGTAAAAGTAAAAGTAAAAGTAAAAGTAAAAGTAAAAGTAAAAGTAAAAGTAAAAGTAAAAGTAAAAGTAAAAGTAAAAGTAAAAGTAAAAGTAAAAGTAAAGTTTTTTAAGAGTTATTTTCGAGCCCTGCTTCTTACTAAATTGCGCAAAGTTCCACATTCATTTCGTTATACATAAAGATGTAGTAATCAGTGTTGCCGGAGTAAACTTTTTTTTTTAACCAGAACACAAAGTAAAAATAGCCAAAACATAAAAAAATAACCAAAATATTTATTCATGTGTTTAAAAAAAAAAAAATTCCATGCTGATTTTCTTAACTTTGCTTAAGTTTCTTAACTTCTTTAATTTTTCACCATTTGCATTTCATGCTAAAAGCCATCATTGTTGGCTACTCTTTAGTGACAAGTGATTTGAGTTGCTCATTTCAAATTATTGTATATTCGGCTGTGTTCGAAATTGCAACGAATTCAGCAACAATTCGCAAAAAGAGCTGTCCACACTGGCCTCACTACAAATGTCAAAGAAAGTCGGCTGGTGAGGTCAGTATAGCGAGCTCTTTTTGTGCAGTGTTGCTGAATTAGTTGCAATTTTGAACACAGCCTTATTGCGTTGTACTGCACGATTGACATTATTGGTAAAATTGGTAAAATTGGGGAAAATTCACCATCACGAAAAAATTTTAAATCATTTAAGTTAATGATTCAATTTAAGTTAATGAAAAATACTCGAAAAAAAAATAGCCAAATGAAAAACGAAATCGCAAAATAACCAAAAATTGACAGCGAAAAAGAAAATGTGGGCTATAAAAAGCCAAAATGGCAACACAGATAGTAATTTTTGTAATAAATTATAACATTTTTTATCTTTACAGAGTAAATATCCAGTTGACTGCAGTGGCTTCCATGTGGGCGAGGCCAAAGTGACCACAGAATATATTCACAACGAGTTGTAACCAAGTTCTTAAACAAAATTAAGTTAAGTTTGATATAAAATCATTTAATGTGTAATTAGTTAATGTTAAAGTATTATCGAATAAAATAAATGAGAATAATAGAAGAGAACACATTCTTAATGAAATAAAATTCAGTTGATTTAAGTTGACTTTCTTGATTTCAATTTTATTCAATAGCAACTAATTTTACACATCCTTACTTCAATATTATTTGCTTGATACTTTTACATATTTATCAATAGTAAACTAAATACTTTGTACTTGCACCGTGCCACAATAGCACCTCTACTTCTTCATGTTTTTGCAAACCCAATCCATGCCCTCCTATAGACACGAAAAACATGTACAAATAAAACATAGATAGGTTTTAAGTTTGCTATTTTGGATTCATTTTACACTTACTTTGATGCCTGTTCCCTCTGCAGCTGAGCAAGCTTGTATCTGCCAGGTGCGCTCTTCCAAACGCACCAAACCAACGGCTTCGGCAACCTCAGAAGCGGTCATTGCATTGGGCAGATCTTGTTTGTTGGCAAACACCAATAGTGGAACCTGTTTAAGACGATTGTCCAGCAGCATTTCGAAGAGTTCATTGCCAGTTTCGGACAGACGCGTGCGATCAGTGCAATCAATTACGTAGATCTACAAATGTTTTAACTGGAATTGATTCAAGTTGTTTTTTTTTAATATATTTTTTTTTGTTTTACCAAAACATCCGTATTGGCAAAGTAGTTTTTCCAGTATGGCCTTATTTTCCACTGTCCACCGATGTCCCAAACATTCAATTTGAAGCCATCCGCCGCTACAGATTTTATGTTAAATCCTGCCGTAGGTGTCACCTGCAATATATTAGATGTAATTGAATTAAGTGCTAATATTTTGTGCTTTGCTTAATTTAAATATTATTAACTGTTGTAACATCTTCGGATGCAAGTTGTTTTAAAATAGTTGTTTTTCCAGCATTATCCAAGCCAAGCAATAGAATGCGTGCTTCTTTTTCAGGATTTGGCCGCAATTTTCGTAGTAGTGATAAGAGACCCTGTGAAGAAAAAATAAATACAATTTTATTAAATGTGTCTAACTTGTATACTTTGTAAGTTTATAAAAAAAATGAAAGTTTTTGAAATGGAATTTTTCATGGCATCGGTTGTAAGTTTAGCAAACGCAATGGATGTGAACTAAAAATTAACTATTAGGATGAAATTTGGAATTTAAGCTAACAGGTATCTGATAAAGGTTGTATAAGATTATGGAAACGGCACGCCCACAACGCCTTCATGTGCAACTGAACTGAAATTAGCTTATTTGTGAAGTTTTTATTTGTGTATCAACGCTACGAATTTTGTGACTAAAAGCGTTAAAGATTTCTACTTTTTCGGTTATAAGTTTCACTTCTACAGTGCGTCATGGTCAAACACACATTTCTAATGTTTATTTATTTATTCATTTCAGTCTACTGATTTCTTACAATCTTACAGACTATACATATATTTTACCTTAAAACTAATTAAAAATAGTGAATAGGTTTAATCTAAAATCATGTTATGACACATTAAAATTTAAAATATGCGAAAGACTGTTGCATAAGTGTATGCATCTTACTATTGGGTCATTGTCAGCATAATTGGTCCTGTGAAGATTTTCTTCAAACATACGAGTTCGCCTCAAATACCTTGGTGCTTCATAAATTTGGAAGAGAGTTGACAGTTCCTCACAATTCACTTTACAAGAAAAAATATTATAAGCAAATAAAAGAGAACTAACCGATCTTCTATCTTTTAAGGATTGTAAGCCAAGTAATTTACGACGAACTTCATAAGCTGAAGACCATCAGGCCAATAAAGCTTTTTAAGCGCATATTTACTCATATGTTTTTGTATTCGTTCAATTCGGTCTGAACTTACTATATAATATGGGTTCCAAACAATAGAACAATATTCGATTATACTACGAACCAAGGAAACATATAATGATTTAATAGTTAAAGGATCCTTAGGAAAGGATCGTGTATGTCTTTTAATAAATCCCAGCATGGAATATGACTATGATATAATATAATCACAATAATATTTAAAATTTAATTGAGTGTCAAAAATAACCCCCAGGTCTTTAACTTCCTTTTTCCGATTTAAAACGTCGTTATTCAATGAGTTATTGAATAAAATACTATTTGCAGATTTAGTGTATGAAACTATACAACATTTACTGATATTCAAGGTTAAATTGTTTGAAAGACACCAGTTGTTCAAAACTGAAAGGTCACTTTGAAGATTCATGCAGTCAGCTGTGTTCGATATTCTATAAAAGAGTTTAACATCATCAGCATACACTAAACATCTAGCAAATCTCAAATGTTTAGGTAAATCATCAATAAATATTAAAAATAAAAGAGGTCCGCAATGGCTACCTTGTGGAATGCATGACGAAGCATCAATAGCAATATTGGAGATAATTGAACCAATCTTAACATAAAGTTTGCTTTCCTTTAAATAACTTTTAAAAAAACCAATTAAGGAATCCGACAGTCCGAAAGTTTTTTAGTTTATTTAAAAGAATTTGGTGATCAACTTTATCAAATGCTTTGGAAAAATCAGTGTAGTATTTCCAAATTTTTGGAAATAAGCAATAAATTTGAACATGTTGAAAAAAATTTGAACAGGAAAAAATCCATGTTGAAATTCAGAAATTACTCGCTGTACGTGCTCAATCAATTTTATTTTAAGTATATGATCAAATAATTTGGCAATTGTGCATTGTTTCACAATTGCCCTGTAATTATTTACATCACAACGATTGCCAGATTTAATGATCGGAATAATTATGCAAGTTTTCCAGACATAAAGAAAAATTCCTTTTCTAATGCAAAGGTTAAAAAGAAAAGCTAAAGGAGTAGCAATATTTACAGCACACAGTTTGAAAAACATTGGTGGGAGATCCCCATGTTCAAATTTATAGCTTGGCTTAAGATGCGAAATTGCTAAAGCTACGTCGTCACCAGAGACATTAATAACATCCAAGGAACCAATATTCGGGTCAGCAATATTGAAATTGTTGTGATTTATGTTTATTAAGCACAGTGGCGCAGTGGTTAGAGTGCGTGGCCCATACGCCAGAGAACCCTGGTTCAATTCCCACCTGACACTGAAAGTTTTTTTAATTGAATTTATTTTTCACCTCTCTGCAGACAATGGTAAACTTCAGAGAGTAAAAACTGCCATGAATTGCTTCTTGAGAACATAAGTCGTTCCGAGACGGCATAAAGCTTGTAGGTCCAGTTCTCGATCATTTTTGTTCAAACATTTCACAACACACACAACACCATTGTTCATAAGAACCAGGGTCAAAGTCCTTTCAAGGGCTGAAATGGCCATTTCGTCTTTTTTTTTGTTTAATTTATAATTTATCATTGTGTAAATTCGAGTCATTTTGAGTTCATTATAATGAATGAAATTATAAAAGTGCGACAAAATGGGACGAAGCTAAAATACCTGGGAGATAATGCTATGTTTCTGGTAGGTCTTGCCGAGTTAAAGAATGTTCTATACTTGAAATTTGCCGGACACCCCCAAAATCTAGACTTACGGGAAAAAAACTGATTTTGCCTATCTTTGCCCACTTATTGGCCTATAACTTAACTGATTGTCAACCGATTTAAACGTTAAACCGGATCCTGAAAGCCAATACTTGAACCTTTCCAACAATATATAAACTATTTGGGATATCTTAGGAAAGCTGTGTGTATTTACTCTGCAATTACAAGTTTTTTTCAAATTTTTCGACTTTTTTCAATTTTAACGATTTTTCTGTACACTAAATTCTATAGATACCACACTAGTCCTGTATGGATTCACAAAATACATGTATCCCAGCAATTTTTACCCAATTTAATTTTTTAAAATCCATCAGTAATTGACAAAGTTATTAAGCTTTTCATGAAAAGAGATTTTTTTCGAAAAATACATTTTCGGCATGACAACTCAAAAATGTTTCCTTGACCGTTTTTTTTAAGTCGGCATCGAAATAATTTTAATTTTTCTTTCAAAATATTTTTCTATTTTTTGGTGAAAATGTTCTCCTTGCCCATCGCTAAACTGACCTAAGTTCTCTGGAAAGAAGTCCAAATGCGTATGAAGAAAATGAATTTTAATGGACATGTTGTGTCTCATTGCATCATATGCACATACAAATTCAGTCACAATTGCCACTAGTCGTTGCTTCTATGGTTTTCGAGGAAATTAGTGCACAGCGAAATAAAACTCTTTCACGCACGTTGTTCCACGGAATTTAACTTCCTTACAAAGTTCGTATCTCTCATGACATTTCGTATTTGAGATCTAATGAATAAATTTTAAGTTCATAAAGATAAAAAGATAAAAAAGTAATTGATATGGAAAAATGCATTTTTATCTCCTTTTATTTGCGCTTCACTTAGTTTTGGAAGCATAAGAAAAAGCCTCGCCGTTTACATCTAATTTTTTAACGTACTATTTCATATATCCGATGTTCAATGAAAACAGTTTAAGAAAAAGTAATGAACAGTACGTCAAATTAAACAAAAAACAATATCTTCACCTAAATTAAACTCTCATTTCATATAGTTGTCGTGATCCTTTTAGTGTAACAGTGGTTCCAACCAGTGGACCATACTTATATTAATTGTAGTAAGTTGAAGAAATGTATACATAGCTACATAAAAAATACAATGTTAATAAAACATCATCATTTTATTCATATTAACATTTATTATCTAAATAACAAATTAGACTCTGGAGAGGAAAAAGTTTGTCGACCGCTGCTGTTAGAATTTTTTTTGGTCTGTCAATTAAGTAGAAGCTGAACAAAAGAAAGAATGAAAGGCCCATATTAGACGATGTCCGTTTGTCCGACGAAAATTAACACTTTTTACTCTCTTGTCCGCTGGATGGTCACACGACAGAAAATTTAGGGCGGACACATTTGACATTTCATTTAGTTTGAGTACATTTTCTACTGCACTTTATTTTGTGCACTTTGAAAACAATTACTTTTAATAGCAACGTTGCATAGAAAAAGTACTTTTTAGCTGCTAAAGTGTAGCAAAACTTTTATTTCACCACATCGCCACACTGTTGTGGCCGTTGGCTGCTGACATCAACAGCAGACAAAATGAACATATTTTGTCCGCCTTACAAAAAGTTCATCCGCTCTCACTCTCACTGTTTTTTGACAGTTTCACATTGAAAGCAACAACAAAGATCGGACAAACGGACATCGTCTAAAATGGGCCAAACAAAAAAACACAAAAAAACATTTTACTGGCATTTAAAAAAAATATCTCGTCACGTTAAGTTTAATAAGTTGAGCCAGTGGCTTTTTTGAAAAAATCTATTTTCATGAAAATTTGAATAACATTACTAAACTAAATTGTGTTTAAATTGTAATTTCATATATTTTATGAATCCATACAGTATTAGTGTGGCCTCTATATAATTTAGTGTATAGAAAAATCGTCAAAGTTGAAAGAAGTCGAAAAAAATTTAAAAAAGTTGTATTCGCAGAGTAAATACACACAGCTCTCTTAAGTTATCCCAAACAGTTTATATATTGTTGGAAAGTTTCATTGGTATTGGCCTTCAGGAACCGGCTAAATTTTTAAAATCGGTTGATTATCAGGTAAGTTATAGGCCAATAAGTGGGCAATGGTAGGCAAAAACGGTTTTTTACCGTAAGTCTAGATTTTGGGTGTGTCCGGCAAATTTCAAGTATAGAACATTCTTTAACTCGACAAGACCTACCAGAAAAATACCATTATCTCCCAGGTATTTGGAACTGTAGCACAGTGTTATTATTTGATATTATTTAAAGAAAAATAATAGCGCAGTAGGAATAAGAAAAAACGCAGGTGCGTCTTTGGACACTCGAGAGAAGTGAAGTGTTTTTCAGTTTCATAGATTTAACAATTTAATGGATTTTTTTTATTAAAAAAGCTTTTAGATTCAAAAATTTAAAATAAAAAAAAAACGAAATGGCCATTTCAGCCTTTGAAAGGGCATTGACCGAGCTTCTTATGATCAATTGTGTTGTGTGTGTTGTGAAATGTTTGAACAAAAATGATCGAGAACTGGACTTAATTGTTTTATGCCGACTCCGAACGGCTTATGTTCTCAAGAAAAAATTTAAAATAGCATAAAGTAAATTAAAATACACACGTTAATATTCACACCAGTAAATTTTATTACATTGCAATATTATTTTATTTATTTTATTACGTGCTACATTCATTGTTATTTCAACGCAATTGTGGGCAATTGTTAATTTTTGCCGATACTGAGACATCTTGTAGCAAGTAGAAGCACTTTTTTGTGGAATGTGTTTATAATATGTTGTGGAATGTATTTATAGCAAATACACAATCCTCTACCTATAAAGAGATTATTGTGATCTTCTGCATAGAGTATAAATTATTATCTAGAGATTGCATCAACTCTGCTAAATCTCTGGCATGTGCTAACAGAGGTTAACCAATGAGTATATATATAGCAGAGAATTTTTTTCGCTCTTGAGTTTTAACTCAGTCAAATCGTGGTTAACAAATAAAGGGACACCGAAAAATGTTCGAAAACAGCGCAGTCGGTATTTGTGCGTCGAAAGATTTTATCTTCGAAAACAGCGCTCTCGGTATGTGCGCATGCGCCGCCATTATTGTTGTGCGCTCTCAGAATCTATGAAAGTGGTTTGACTGCTTTTTTCCTTTTATTGAAATCATGGTGTAAGAAAACCAGGTGAAAGCGTTTTTTTCACCTCTCTCACAAAAATTGTACCCGCATCTGTCAAAAACAGCAGAAATAAATGGCTGCGTTCAGCAGGTACAATGGTGTTTCAATCATTGGCTGCATTCAGTGGAAAATTTGCTACGTAGGTGTTGAACAACTTTTGGGCTTAATGGTATGTTGAATAAAGTGCTCGCACAACACGTTCCCTGTGCGGTCGCCATCTTAGGTAGCGAAAATATTTTATGCTACCTCAGTTGAGCAGCTTACGCTTACTTTATTTTGACAGATAAATATACCAAATATTAAATTTATTAATTACTAATTTATTAAATTGCTTAGAAGTTCTCTTAATTAAATCTATTTGCTTGAAACGTGTGCACACAGAAACTAAAAAAAAAAAATTTGAGACAAAAAGCATTTATTGTCGAACAGCTGTTTGCCGTTTGACGTTTCGAAAAAAAAAAATAGTTCAGCAGAAAGTATCACTTTATGCATGGCAGAATTATAACACCGGTTGGCTCAGTGTCCTCACGCGTCAACGAATAGTGGATAATGAAAAGGTTGGTAAGTCGTCAAAACGACGAATTTACAAGGATTTGCAAATTAAGAAAAGTTTTTATGTTTCCAAGTTGCAAGTAGTCGCGTGTGTTAAATTTGTGATAGTTTGAGTGAAAATATTATTAAAGCAGTGTAATAACAACTTTAAAATGTGAAAGAATTCTTAAATTGGCAAAAAAACCTGTCAAAATTTTAACCTAAAATCGACTGCGAAACACTAACATAAAGAAACGTGAGATGAACAGCTGATTTTGACATCTAGCCCGCTTTATTCTGCTTTCTACTTCATTCCTCACCGAGTCCGCCCTACCTTATAATTCTGCCATGACTATGCTACGTCGCTATCTGAGCGCTCTTTCGGATAGAATGCAGCCATTATAAGGTTATCCAGATATTTGAAATACCCTTATTTTATGTAAACAAAAGACACAGCTAGATATTATTGTAGACGTAGAGTTTTTTGTTTGCTATATTTTTTGATAAATTTATTTCAATCTTAGTTTTAAAAAATGGAAATAAATATTTCGGATAAATATGAATTTTTTATTTTTCCTAAGTAAAGAGCTTATATATCTTAAATTAATTTGAAAATTTAAAATTTTAACAAACAAAATATATTTTTAATGTGTAATAAGTATAAAATTAGTTCAATAAATAGTTCGAATTTAATATGATATTTAAAGAATCAATAGAGTTTTGATAGCACAATGACCATGCGCATTCTCTGTATATGTAAACCTGCGTAGTAGTTATACACATTTTTGTAGCTACATTCTGGCTCTACGGCACATCTCTGTAATACATCTGAATTGTTTATTGTATTTATCTCGCTGAAGATAAACAAAAACAATAACAAACGATAAAAATTAAAACAGCTGATATGCATATATAACATAAATGTAAATTTTACATACGTATAAATAACAACAATAATACAAGCCGTTACTGAGAAATATTTGTAAAACAATTCATTCCAAGAAACAACACGATGTTGCGTTCGTGATTTCGGCACGAACAAAAGCAACAACCATAAGAACGTCAGTAGCAACTGAAGCATCAATGCATGATTTTTTCTTATTATATGGATATAAGATAAAACTGATTTTTGACACATATTTTGTCTTTGTAAGATGAATATTAAAGGCTGTAAGTATATTCCAAAGTGACCTCCAAAAACGTTAGGATGTGCTTGAAAAAAATTTGTGGAAAAGACTCCCAAAAATGACAAACGTGCTGTTAGACGTAATTTTAAGTGAAAAATATTTTTAAGTTCTTGAAAAAATGACAATGGTTCTATCACGAAACACTTAGAACACATATTAACACAACCATTAACTATAAAATATAGTTTTATATATAATATAAAAAAAAAAGTTCTGCGTTGACTGAACTCGTTTGTCAAAAGAGGAAAAAAGTAAAAATTTTTGATTTTCCCAAACACAAATGTAAAAAGCACTATTTTTATACTTTTGGTTAAAGAAACTATTTAAAACTATTTTGAAAACATTATTCCAATAAATTTTACATATAAACTGACTACATAATTTTTACTTATTTTTACTCAAATATAAAAAAAAAACATATATGTACTAAAAATATTCATACAAACTCTGTACAACAACAGAAGATTTATTTATTTTTTTTTTTATTTTTCTAATATTATTTTACGTCTAAAATGTGACTATAACATTTTTAAAGCTCATAATATTTTGGTTCAACACAAGCAAGTATTTCAAAAAGTAGTAGTCAAATGTATCTTTATTGGTTTGTACTATGAAAAAGTATGATATTCCGGCAACTGCGTGATTTTTATGTCCTTACAAAATTGCTCTTTTGCTCTCCTCCTCAAATAAGAGTATACATTCTTGTGAGTAGACGTCAAATATCTCGACAACCTTATAATAATTGAATCATGCGGCAATGTTGTTATGTGTTAATGTGTTGAAGCTATTATTCTTGTAAGTTGACGTCAAAAATCTGAACAACCTAATAATAATTGAATAATGGGTACAACATGTTGTGTCTCTGATCAGGCATCAGTTTACGTTCCTTTTTTATTTCTGTGAACACGATTGTTTTAAAAGTGATCAAATGGGGAAAAATTGTGTTTTCTCGTTATATTTTGCGTTATTTATTTCATTTGTTATAAAAGCACACTTATTCTAAACAAGCCAAATTTTTAACTGGAAATATTCAATACGTTGAGCAAATGTATCAAAAATATAAAGTACGGCGAAAGACAGACATTTTTACATGTTGTGATTAGACACTAATATTTTTTCGTTCAGCAGACACACACTAACCGATTGCACAAAAGTTGTACCTGCTGAACGCAGCCAATAAAATTTGGCACTAATCAACACTTGCTCTCTCCCTGTCAGAATTTTTTGACAGACCAGGAGCAATTTAAAGTGTGGTGAAAAATTCGCTTCCACCTGGAATTGGGAATGCCATGGGATTTGATATATAATATAGGCCATCACTATGATGTTTGGCAAAATCGAATGAAACCACGCCTACTTCCCATACAAATTGACTTTATTTTAAACTTAAAATCTCTTACAAATCTGCAAGAATTGAAGAAATCTATTGAAATTTTGCACGTAAACTTTGATATTTAAAATTTACCATCTCAATGATATTGGACAAAATCGAATTAAAACCACGCCTACTTCCCATACAAAGTGGCTTCAATTTAAACGTAAAATCTCTTAAAAACCCACAAAAATTAAAGATAAATCTTGAAATTTTGCACATAAGCTTTGATATATAATATGAACTATTTCTATGATATTTTGCAAAGTCGGATAAGCCACGCCTACCTCCTATACAAAATGGCGTCATCAAAATAGAAAAACTAGAATATATGAAAATATATAAAATAGAATATATGAAAATGAATGCCATCGAGTATGTTTCTAAATTACACCACATCGTTTATCCAACCTATACGAAATTTTGCACATATATTCTTCGGTATAATGTAAAGTTTTTTGACTAGAAAAGTGGACGAGAACGAAAAGAAGTTTTTCGTTTTCCGCAACTGAAAAATTCACCAACTATTCTTTGCTTGCGACCTGTAGTTGTCTTAAACGAGTATTCAGTTGTCTCTAAAAAAACGAAAAATATCGAAAAAATAACGAATCCGAAACATTTTTTAACTCATAAATTCAGGATAATTAAAAAGAAAATATACTTTCTTACTTCCATCGTTGAGACTCGAACGTCGATGTCTAGTTTACTTCGTGCTCTACTCAACCTGTTGCACCACCGTCTATTGCATTTTCAGTCAGCTGCTAATGCTGCTGCGTGGAACTCAATTGCGTTGAAGTAAAGGTATAATGTTTTTGTCGTTTATGGCAACATTTGCCGTTAACGAAAACCTTATTTGACTTGAAATTAGTAAATAAAATTAGCGTTGTAGGTTTTTATAATTTTCTTACACCATGATTGAAATAGATTCTGCACAATGTTTACATTTTTGGCTGGACGGACTTGCATGGATTTATTTCAATATGCCGATTGGATATTTGCAAGATTCTGGCATTTGTGTGAACTTATGAAATGATTTTTTTTCAATATTTTTATGTAAATTTCTTTTTTTTAGGTCAAATAGGAAATTTTTCATTCATTTCAAGTCTAATTTAATCGAATTTAATTTGAATAAATTTTTCATTTAATGCAATTTTTATTTTCAAATAAATTGGATTAAATGGAGTTTAATGTTACATTTTTTAGCTTTAGATAAGTTCTTAATTATCTGAATTTAATCCAACTTATTGTAATTTTAAAAAAATTGCAACAAATAAACTTTTTTTACCACATTGCTTGCATGCATTTATTTCTATATGAATATATTGAGTATGAAAATGATTTCTTTCCCAATATTTCTATTTTTTTTAGGTCAAATAGGAATTTCTTTCATTTAATCCAATTTATATTTTCAAATAAATATATATACTCATTGTATATACTCATTGGCACAACAATCATGGCGGCGCCTGTGCACATACCGAGAGCGCTGTTTTCGAAGATAAAATCTTTCGAAGCACAAACACCGACTGCGCTGTTTTCGAACATTTTTTGGTGTAACTTTATTTGTGAACCAGGATTTCAAAGAGTTAAAACTCAAGAGCGAAAAAAATTCTCTGCTATATATATACTCATTGCAAATACCGACTGCGCTGTTTTCGAACATTTTTTGGTGTCCCTTTATTTGTGAACCAGGATTTCAATGAGTTAAAACTCAAGAGCGAAAAAAATTCTCTGCTATATATATACTCATTGCATTGCCACTGTTTTGTTACCTGTTTATAAACAAAACGCAGGTGCGTTGTTGGACACACGGGAGAAACGAAGTTTTTCATAAATTTAATAAATGAATGTTTTTTTTAATAGAATAGCTTTTAAATTAAAAAAATTTAAAATAACGTAAGGTAAATTAAAAAACACACGTTAATATTCACACCAGCAAATTGTATTGCATTTCATTATTATATTATTTATTTCATATGGAATGGGATGGGCACTATTTTAAAAAAACCTCCGTTTCGGATAACCGGTTTTATCAATTTCGCTTTTTCACCGAAACTAAAAACCGAAGAAAAACACCGGTTTAACCAAAAACCGACATTTTTAAGAGATTTGTAATAAAAAATACTAAGATTTCTTTAAAGAATTAATTTTAAAGCTGAGTTAGAAGATTTTTGAAGTTAGTATATTTTTCAATCTGTATTTATTTGGACTAAAATTGTTACACATTTTAAATTTTGTTTTTTGCAAATGTTTAGGAAACCGAATATTATATAAAAAAAATTCAGATAGAATATGCATTCAATATATAGTAAGTATACTTCTGCTACTATATAGAACAAGTTTTTAAAAGGAAAAACAAGAGCGTTTTTTTAAATATTTGTTTACATATTAAAAAGCTCATAACAAAAGGTGCGCTTGAGATTATACTAATTTTTAATTAAATAGCAATTATATTGCTGTTAACTGCTGAAAGAGATCGTATACATACTGAAGTTTTCAATACATAAAAAAAAGTTTTTTCAGTTTTATCAGTAAGTTATCCATATCTTCATCAAATTTTAATCAGCTTGCGCACATTGTATACTGTTTGTAAGATAACCATGTTTTTGCCATCAGTAAAAAGGGATTCATAAGGGAATACAATAAAATTTGTTGGATTTGGTCATTACTAAAAGTTATTACTTTTAACTTTGCTTGGTATTTGATCGACTATAACTCCATAAAATCTTATTGGATTTTGTTATGAATCATACTGTTGGAAAAAAAAACAAAGTGATCTTGCAAGGGATATAAAATTTTTGTAGGTCAAATAAAACTTGATGAATTTATGAATAAATCTACGAGCGATTAGCCAAAAAAAGTAAAAAATTTTAAATTACAGTCAAATCAATATTTCTCATTTATACAGTTTAAAAAACTCTTTGTGCAACCTACGAATCCTTCAGACGACTTGCTTCATCGAAAATCACATCACTAATCGTAGAAACAAAATTAATTTCGTTAATTTTTTTGAAAAGGAAAACTTCCAAAAAGATTACCTTATCGAACTTCTGTTTTTTTAAATGCTGGAGGGGGTTTAAGTGCCATTGTTAATTTTTAAACTTTTTATTCAGAGAGTGCACTCTGCCAAGCAACTAATTTTCACATTTGCCGCCTTTTTGTCAGTGTTGCATTGCAAGATTAAATATAGTTGTCGCTTTTTCACATTTTCCACCGGTGTTACGGTTTTTTGTCTTCTAAAAAAACACCGAAAAAACTCTGGCTTAAAAAAAACCGATCACTCTTAAACACCGACCGGTTTTGCCCATCCCTAGCACAATGATTGATATGCCCAAACACAAACTTCTTGTTTGTTATTTCGTTTGCTGACAAAAATTGTTATAAATTCCATTTTTGGCCCAAATTCAAATAGTTGTTATTCCCATCAGAATCTTCAAAAAGTACTAAACTCATTTTCATTACAATAAAATAAAATTCCAAATTATAATTTACATGGAAGTGGATAATATTTCAAATTAAACTAAATAAATTATATGTTTTTCTAACAAATTTAAACGCTTCGGCTGTATGTGTTTGCTATTTGCTTTTATTTGCTATTTTTTTATGTATTCATCAAGTTTTACAGCTGACAAGCCTGGGACAAGCTTTATAAGTTGCGATTGAAATGAATACCAAACACATTAGTGCGGACTTAAACCAAAACCTGTTGCTGTACAAGCAATAAGATACACAAAATCCACAGCAAAATTATTTGTACTGCACTGCAACCCTGATAAGACAAGCAGCTGATTGAAAAAAACAAGTGAAATTTTTAATTTTCTGCACAAGGTTTTGGTCGTATCCATGACGATTTTATAAACAAACAATCAATTCCATGAACAACCGATTAATATTAAGGAATTTCACAAAGGCTAGCAATACTAAAAACTGTTTTAACAACCATTATTTAGCAATATATTAAAGAATTCGAATTGTCAAACTCACCATTGACCAATTTGAAGCTTTAAAGTTGCTGAATAGAATCTCAAAAAGTGAGTAAAGAAATTTCAAATACACTTAAATTGAATCACAAAATACAACATTACTGCAGCAGCGATTCTTACTAACTAGTTAACTAGAGTCTAGTATATAGAGAATTGTGGCTGCAAAAGTCCGCCAGCTAAACATAAAAGGAAGGGGTGTTTGTTGACGTGACGCAGCATTGCAGACAACGACAAAACGACCGACCGAGTTTCCATCCGAGCTTCCGCTCAAGTGCGGTGAAGTGTAACGACAAAGTTATAATCATTAGCGAAGAATGTTGACTATATGCGGTTTCAATGGATTCGGACAATTTGGCGTAGAGCATGGATGCAGAATAAACCAGCCGAAAGGTGAAATTGTTGCCTTCTTTTTAAAAATAATGATTATGTTGTTTAATTGTAATTAAAAGGCATAACCTTTGAAGCTTCTACTGATGTGAAGAGTGAATTGCTTGTCGCCACTTGGAGCTACACAGCCTTTGCTGCTGGCTGCCAGTTGTGGCTAAAGGGCTGCTTGCAGAATAAGCCAAATGCTCATTTGACATTAATTACGGCTGACCCAATTAAGCAGCTAGCGGCTTGCGATAAATATTGTTTGGTATTGTTGGAAAGTGGGAAGCTTTTTAAAATAGCTCCAAAAACCGATAGCGTTTTGCAGGAGCTGAAATTTGCCAATTTAAATGAAGACATGGATGTGATGCAGGCGTTGCCAAGAAAACGGAGCATTTTTGGCGAGTTTCGAAGCAACTTGGAGTACAGTTTGAAAATAACGCATATAGCTTGTGGTGTCCAGCTTGCGTGCGCCATAAGTAGTACAAATGGTGTCTATAATATACCCAGCAAGATTCATCATTTTCCGCAGCACCTCCGTGTGCAGCAGCTAGTTTGTGGTTTTGAGCATGCCTTACTATTGACCACGAATGGAGATGTATATGCCTGGGGTAACGGAATGTGAGCTTGCATGGTAAGCATAGATAGCAATTTCTGTTTTGATTAGTTTCTCTCTATGTCTTTGTAGAAGAGGTCAACTAGGCCAGGAACCAATGGGAATTAAAGAGTGTCCCACATTAATAGACGCCTTGGCGGGCATCAAGGTATGGCTATCTGATCTGATTTGAAACCTGACTTAATGCCTACTTTCACTTTCAGATAACTTGCATCGCAGCTGGTGGTTGGCACAGTGCTGCAATATCTGCTTTTGGTGATTTATATACATGTGGATTTAACCCAAACGGTCAATTAGGCTTGCGCGTATTTAAAGATAACAATGGATTGAAGAACCCCACCGTTTATCCGCTGCCGCAGCTTGTAGATTCGCCCATCTGCTGCACTACGGAGAATAAAGAATCCACTGAAGTTGGGAATGAATGTGCGCCTTTAAAAGTTTATACTGGTTCCCGGCATACCTTTCTGCAGATGTCTTGCGGTGTTCTATTTGCAAGTGGTTGGAATGCACATGGCCAGCTGGGATTAGTTAGTCAAAACGATTTCGTAGACCAATTTAGTAGAGTTAAAATGGAGGATAAAAATGTCGATATTGTTTGCGGTGCATGGTGTACGATTTTCAAGAAGAGATAAGTTCTCATAAAATCATAATCATAATGATACTATAAGTTAAATTATGTGTCAAAAATATTAGATCCAAGTTGTACGTAAGCAAACAAAAGTAAGAGCAGAAACACGAAATTGTGCGGGACTATATGCAGCCGCTCATGGGGTAAGAATTCCGTTGCGGAATTCCCAAACTGTTATTTTGTATAAAAGTCACATACAATGACCGCACAATGAATTCAGCCACAGTAGCGGAATTCCCAAATGCCTTAACGACGATTGTCGCTGTCATTAACTAGCGATAACTGTCATTTTCTATGAACGTGGCACGCACTATAACCGATAACGGAAAAGGTTATTATCGTTAACTTTTTGGGAATCGAGCTACAGATACACTTAGTATGATGACAGCAAATATCGCACACTAAATACAAAACAGTCACAACTCAAAATTTCTAGATATCTAGGAGAAGAAAAAAACTAATTTTTGAAGGAACTCCATACGAAACAATGATACAAAACTTTTTTTTTGAAATTATAGAGAAAGAAGATGTGTAAAAAATTTTAACAGTCAAAGGAATCATCTCATTTTTAAAACTACAAAAAGTTTTACATAAAAAAGTCAAAATTTGTAAATTTTGAGTTGTGACTGTTTTGTATTTAGTGTGTGATATTGGTAGTCATACGCTGTCAAAATACAATACCCGTCTTTTCGAGCGAATACATATTCAGCCGAGCACTCAAGCAAATACTCCAAATTGGACGAAAACTTTCCAAATTTAACTTGTTTTTTCCACAAAGTTATAGAATTCGAAAGGTGGCAATTTTGGCTGGTTTTGGCAGCATAGGAGTATCTATTTCTCGGAACTTTAATAAGTCTAGCTCTGTTCTTAAGGGCCCTATAGACAAGCAACTAGCCTTAAAACTGGTTGATAAGCTGGTTGCTGGTGTTTGCTGGTTGTTGAAAATAAATTGTGTGTAGATAAGTCGATTTATTATTTACAGTTTTTCAACAAATTTTTCAATCCGTAAGTATTAAATCGTAATTGATTTCTAGCGATGTGACATTAACCGGTTCTTCAATAAGTACTGTGTTTGTAGCAAAATCAGCAACCAAACATCAGATGCATTATATTGTTTCATGTTATATTTTAATCAACTAAAAGTATCAGCACACATTTAAATCAAACAAAGTATTTAATAACATTATAACATCGATATCATATTGCTCTTTGATTCCTCTATGAATGAATTTGGTTTCTTTGAATAACTAAATTAAGAATTGAAATCAAATTTAAATTTTTTGCTGACATTGATTTGATCCTCGTCTGATAAATCAGTTTTTTCAGGTGCTGTTGCAAATATTCCTTTGAATAATGGGCAATTTTCGCCTTTCGTTCGACGACATTTGAAACATTGCTGCTTTTCTTCTTATTTTCGAAAATTCTTTTATCAATGCTTTTCGCTTGTTAGCGCTCATTTTTGCATTCTAAGCAAAATAAAATAAACTAGAGTATGCCAGTGGCCGAAACTCGATCTTTTCGCCACACCACCCCCAAGCGACGCCGCATATTGGCTCAGAATAGGTTTTCATTGGCCAACATTTTATACGTTTTGAACCGATGGAGATATTTAAATTCTTTTTTGATTTTTTTCAACTGACAGATAATCCCTTGAATTCGTTGTGTTTAAAATTTTGTTAAAATCGATTGAGTACTTATTGAGAAATTCAAGGTCAAAGTTGAACTTTTGAAATTTTGAACTCAGTATGAAATTATGCTTTTCTTTTTTTTTATCTTCTCTTACTTCGATTTCCTGCCCGTTAATTTCTGTTTGTAATGGATGAAGCTGTGTACTTTGGGCTCTGAAATCGCTTACTTATTTCTTAATGGTAACCTGGGTTTCCTTTTTGAACTCAAATTTGATGGACCTGCAGTATTTCGTGGAAGATGGTGTGCGATTTTTCCAAATATCCCTGGTGTGCGTGGTGCTGGTCGATGGTTATGAGTCTTCCAAAACCTTTTTTAATCGAATGGCACAAATGACACCATGAACATATCCGTGTCCAAGGTATTTTTGCATAACAATTGCGTGCATTGTCCGGAAGAACCATCACATCCCGTTTTACAAAAAAAAAAAAATTAAGTTACAGTTTCCATATTGCTTCAACTCATTTTCTTTAAATGATTGTAGCAAGCGTTGTGCTGTGTGATCAAGTAATGATTGTAGTTGTACCACTGCCGAAATTGGTGTAATTGCTATAGTGTCGTTAGATGGCAAACAGTTCTTTTTAGCAGCAGTTATGTGATGATATGATGGATACAGATTTGAACCTTTATCAATCGCACGCAATCTGAGCTCAGTATATTGGTGCTTTGTTAATTTCAAATCCAAAAATAATGCTAATGTCTCCTCATTTGAGTTCTGTTTTTCCTCGCTCAGTGTTGGTACACTTTTAATAATCCGTTTTTTTCTCACTGGACTAGCATCAATAACGTTTGCAATGATTTCCAGTTTTGCATATTTTTTATCTGCTATCTATATCTATATCGAAGTTTATTTTTCTTTGAACGTAGCTTAGAACATCTTCCTGTTTTTTGTTTCTTAAATACGTAGGGTGCCTTTTATATTTCGGGATTTGGCAACCTGGTGTTGCAATCTGTCAACTGAAAGCTCTATCGCAAAGTTTGACATTTGTTGGCTTATACGTACTCAGAACGTTTTGACATACGAGCGTTATTTGTGTTGTTTATAGTAACTTAAAAGATTCATCTCGGTCTAAAAATGGAATTAAATCGTGAACATTTTCGTGCGATTATTTTTTACAACTTTCGACTTGAATTAACACAGCAACAGTGCATGGATGAACTTAATTCAATTTTTGGCGATGAAGCTCCATCAAGGACCAGTGTTTATCGATGGTATGGTGAATTCAATCGTGGTCGTAGTTCACTCCAAGACGAATTTCGTGAAGGTCGTCCGAAATCAGCTGTTGTTCCGAAATCCATTGATGCTGTGCGCGAACTGATATTGCAAGATCGTCATGTTACCTATCGTGAGATTGAGGCAACCTTAGGCATAAGTGGGACCAGCATACATTCAATATTGCATAAACATTTGACTGTCAAAAAAATTTGTTCGCGTTGAATCCCACACAATTTGTCAATCGCTCAAAAAAAGGCTCGTGTCTTCGAAACACGTCTATGACATCGTGATGAATCGTTGATTTACGCGTATGAGCCCGAAAGTAAACAGCAGTCGACTGTATGGGTGTTTCAAGATGAGCCAAATCCAACAAAAGATGTTCGCGCACGAAGCACTTCCAAGCAAATGGTCGCCTGTTTTTTCGGAAAATATGGACATGTCGCAACCGTACCACTAGAACAACGCAGAACAGTCAACTCTGAGTGGTACACAACCATTTGTTTGCCAGTTGTCTTCCAAGAAATCAGGAAAACCAACCGCCGAAGACGGATCACTCTTCACCACGACAATGCGAGCTCTCACACTTCGGTTCAAACAACTGCATTTTTGAGCACCCAAAACATCGATTTAATGGGTCATCCGCCGTATAGTCCTGACTTGGCACCGAATGACTTCTTTTTATTCCCAACCGTGAAGAATAAACTGCGTGGACAACGATTTTCGACGCCCGAAGAAGCGGTTGCGGCATTCAGAATGCATGTTTTGGAGATACCTCAATCAGAGTGGCAAAAGCGCTTCGACAATTGGTTCAAACGCATGCAAAAGTGTATAGATCTTAATGGAGAATATTTTGAAAAACAATAAAGTGATTTTCGATGAATAATATTTGTTTTTGTTCTCTAATCCCGAAATATAAAAGGCACCCCTCGTACTCCACAGTCAATTCTTTATAACTGAATCTGTCCATGATTTTTGAATCAATTTATTTATTTCAAATTGCAATGGCTGAGATATTATAGCAAATGAGATGTATCCGAATATCACTTCCTTATAAGCATTTCTATACCGTATCTTTACTTGATATAAGCCCTATATCAAGTATCAGCACCTGTATCTATTTACTTATTGCCTGCACCAGTTCTATAAAGGTAAGATTTAAAACTCCAAAACTCCAAATGTTTCATACAGGTAGAATGAAATGGGTTAATTAAAAAAAACTCAATGCCTCAAAACTCCAAAACTGCACATGTTTCATACGGGTTGAATGAAATGGGTTAATTAAAAAAAAAAACAAAAAAACTAGGCACTATTTTAATTACCAGAACCTGCATATATATTTTGTATTTGCACCAGAGACAATGAGTATATATATATACTCATTGATAAAACGGGCAAATAAAACTGAAAAATCCTTTAAATTGCATGCAATAAAATACCTAAAGTTTAAATAGAATACATCATTGCATACTTATAGGGATGGGTTTAAATAAGCGTCATTCGAATATTTGTGTGAGTAGTTTGAGCAAAACGAAAAAAGCCTCTACGAGGGGATCGTGGGGGTTCAAAACTACATATGGGGTGAACGAGGAGGCTGGATGCTTTAATTTTTTTGATCCGTTTTGATCCTTAGAAGTTCTATTCCACTAAAGTTAATATTTATACAAAAAACAGTTATTTTGTAAACATTTCGTTACACCCAAAATATAAATAGTACAGCTACAACCTCAGACAATAATTTAACGATAATAGCCCAACCTAACAAAAACCCTCTATTGATTATAGTTTGCGAGCAATGGCCATTTATTTTCGATGAAACAAAAAAAAAATCACATTTTCTTGAAATTAGCAATTAGTTTAACCTTATGCCACGCCCACAATTTTAGATATTTTGGCCTACATTTTTAGCTACCTAACTTTGGATATACTTACTACAAAATGGCGCAAAAATTTTATAAATCGGTTACCACAAAAAATGGGTATTTTGGCCAATGGACTTAATTCTTAAGCCACAGTGCGCCGGGTATTCCAGCAGCATTTTTCTTAAAAAACTATTCGGTGCACTCCTTTTCCCTACTCAGATTCATAAAAAAAAAAAAAAAAATCATCAAAATTGGTTAAGAACCATCCAGCTAGCAGTTTTCTTTAAAAATCCGCTGGTGCTTCTCCCTACTCTGATTAATTAAAAAAAAATTATTAAAATCGGTTGAGAAACACAAGAGAAAATGCTACTGAACCGTTTTACCTTCGCCTATTTATATATAGAATTAATATGAATTCCGACTGTTTATTGCAACAATATTCAAGGCTTACGAAATGAATTGTTTCAAATAAGAATATTCTCGCGATTCTCTTACGCAAACAATTTTAAGAGCCTCATTGAATGAGTATTTTTGGTATCACAGGCAGCATTGCCGTTTGGCTACAATTGTAGCCAAATTGCTACATTAAAAATGAAAAGATCTTATATTGATGAAATTGTTTGTGCCTTGGAGTAGGCTCCTAAATGGCTTAGATTTACAATTGGACCCGGTAGGTGGTGCTGCGATCGGGTCACAAAATTTGTAGATTTTTGATAAAAAACAAATTCTTGCAAATAACTGACACTAATTATAAAACTTAACAATTTTTTTGGCTACACTACAGCTAGATTTGATATATATTTTTCTACGGAGAAAATGTACTGGAGTGGCAACACTTATCACAAGTGTCATGGCAATATTCATTTGTATGCTATTTAAAATAAAAGTTTTTATAAAAATTAATTCGCAGCTGCTATGGAATAAAATTTGAATTGATGTGAAATTGAGAGCATTTGTGGATCTGAAATTTTGAATCTGAGCAGCTCTTTTACATTTAGAAGATCCGAAAACCTGCAGAAGATCCGTTTATTTCCCTTCCTGCTACGTACGATATTTTCAATATAAGTTATGTTATAGTACTGGAAGTGAAAAACTGGTCTATGCGTTTGTAGAAAAAATCATCAACCAGTTTTCCAATCAGTTCCGATTAGTTGCACTTCTATATCTCTATTTATACAAGGAGCCGTCCAGTTTCAAAGCTGAACGAAACAGTTTCACAATTCGTTTTGTTTTGTAAAGACCGAACACTTAGGCTTAACCAAAATAGACGAGACGATACGTAGTAATTTCATGAACGTCTGAGGAGATGAGACGTTAAAGTTCTGCCTTAAGTTTGCAGTTTTAACTAAAATAAATCTCTTATAAATAAATCTTATAATAGTTGCTAATAAAAGCTAATAATTATTAGGTGCGAAACTAAAACACTTGCTTATGATTAAATTTGATTAAATTTGTAATTTGATGATAAAATTACACAATCCTTGTTATAATAATGCAGAGACAGTTCTAAAGGCCTGTCTATATAATGCTGGAAGACAGATCTATCTAAATTGAAATTACCGCAGTTTCGTGGTTTCTTTGACTTTCATTGACTTTTTGTAGATCGATTCAGATCGCTCACATCGTATGCAAATGTCAGAAATTGTTTATTTGAATTTATTGTTTATAGCTATTTATTGTTAATTTGTTGTTTATTGCGCTTGTTTATTTTTAATTTATATTATTTTGTGTATTAGTTAAAAAAAAAAGACACAGTTTCGATAGTGTCGTAAGTGTGGACGTAAAATTTTTCGTTTGTTCATTTTTATGTTGGTTTAAAATAAATATAATGGGTGATTCCACGGTAACTCATGTTACGATTATACTATCTGTGATGACTAATAAAGTTAGCATACCATATTCTATTGACCAAAAACTAACCTCCTCAAATAAATTTAATTAAAAAATAAAACAAAGAATGTGTGTATAATTTTATACCAATTTTTGCGTGTTTAGTTTTTCTTTAATCTCTTTGGCAATGAATGGTAACTCACGTTACATTTGGTGACTTGTTTTCGAGTTAGTATGAACTTGAATAAAAGTCTGTTCTCTTCAAAAGTGAAAGCATTATTTAAACAACAAATAATGCCCCTATCACCGTCAGCGAGTCGAATAAAAAACTAGTCGAATTCGCGGGCGCGGTATCACAGTGTGCGAACTTTCCAGATATCATTCGACCTAAACGTCAAAAGCTGGCGAATGAAAAAACTTTGTGAATAGCCGGCGAATGCATTTCCACATTAAATTTCCACAGAAATTTCCACATTAAATGCATTTATTTTTAACCTAATCTTTATAATTTTACACTAATATACACGTTATAAAAAACACTAACACTCAGCCGCTACATGAAATAGTGCAGCTGCTATTGGAGCAGGAAATAAATGTTCCATCAAAAATATTTTAAAAATTCAAGATCACTTGATTTAACTGTTGGCGTCTACCAAATTAATTCAAAAATTACTCGAAGGTGGTTACAATTTTTGTTTTACTATTTACTAAAGAAAAAACCCGAACGAATTGAATTTGTTTTCTTCGAAATTTAATTTTTTGACGTAACTTTGTTTACTTTAATGTTTTTATGTTTTGGCAGCATTGAATCTGCGGCGAACAAGTAGAGTCACAAACCGCAAATACGGCAGAATTGAAAGTTCGCCAACTGAGTCGAATCGAGTAGAAAATTCGATTCGCTGACTGTGATAGGGGCATAAGTTTTTATTGAATGTTAAAACGAGATCACACACAGTTTTCCTGCATTTAATAATTTTTTTTTTGAATCCGAATCAAATAATAGTCACTCACGTTACGCAGATTATAGTAACTCATGTTACAATTTATTCGATCCTTAATTTGACAAAATTTTGGACACTGAATATGACTTTAAAAAAATTTGTGAAAATACCACCATACAAACCGCGGTGTAAGACGTAATTCTACGCCAAAAATTTACGAATAAATGCAAGCAATACCATCTTTGACTATCTTATCAATAGTTGATAAACTATATTGAGCTTGCTTCACGAGAAACATAACATAGTTTCTGACTGGATGTAGTAAACAACTAAACGCTTTAATCTAAATAATATGCATTTTGTTTTAAGCATAGCGAAAATGTAGCAGCTTCTTTGAAAAAAGTCACCTATTGTGAAACTGGTTGAAACTGGTGAAACTTTTAGGTTTCTGCAAAAGATAAAAACGAATATGGAGAAATACGAGCTTCCTGGTTTGTGTATGTTAATTATGCATCTTAAACTTTCGCTTGGTTGTTGTCTCCGTTCTTTAAGGACGTACAGTGCATCTACACTTTGCAATGGGAGAGAAGATCCTGCGATTTCAAACTGTAGTCAAATCTTTGGTAAATTGTATAGCTTTTTCACGGAATTCCGGTTAAGTCGTTTACCTGGCGGCTGTAAATTGCCAAACATAAAACAAACTGGTAAGGATGGAGCTTTGACAGGCTACGGAACAGAGAACTGAACAAGCCTACTTGAAATCTATTTCAAGTACTTGCTTAAAATACAAGTTCAAGCTTGCTTGATAATTTTCAATTAAATTTGACTTGAATATAAAGGGTGGTTAAATTTTAAGGGCCGATGTTGATTTTGAATAAGACACAAATTATTTAGGAAAATATTGTCATTTCATTTTATTATGATAATATTGGTATGGTTCAATTATGTATGGAACAAAATATCGGCCAAATGGCCGCAGCGACCTTGGCGGCACATCTCCATCCGATGGTCCAAATTTTCGATGACGCTGAGGCATAAGTGAGGTTCTATGCCGTTAATGTGCTGAATTATCTCATCCTTTTGCTCTTAAATTGTTGCTGGCTTATCGACGTACACCTTTTCTTTCAAATAACCCCAAAGAAAGAAGTTCAACGGTGTCAAATCACATGATCTTGGCGGCCAATTGACATCGCCACCACGTGAGATAACACGGCCATTGAATTTGTCGCGCAAAAGAGCAATTGTTTCGTCAGCTGTGTGGCAAGTGGCACCGTCGTGTTGAAACCACATATCGTCCACATCCATATCTTCCAATTCGGGCCATAAAAAGTTCGTTATCATCTCACGATAGCGAACACCATTCACAGTAACTGCCTGACCGGCCTCATTTTGGAAAAAAAAAAACCGCCCGATGATGCTGCCAGCCCATAAACCGCACCAAACAGTCACTCTGTGAGTGCATTGGTTTTTCGACAAACACTCTTGGATTATCATTCGCCCAAATGCGGCAATTCTACTAATTGACGAATCCACTGAAGTGAAAATGTGCCTCATCACTGAAGATGATTTTCTTCGAAAATTGATCATCCACTGTTGCCATTTCCTGCCACCATTCTGACCATTGACGGCGGTTGAAATGGTCAAGAGGCTTTAGTTCTTAAGTCAATTGCACCTTGTAAGCGTGTTAATGCAAGTCTTTATGCAATAATGTTCACCAACGACGAGCGTGAGAGGTGCAATTGTTGGGCACGATGACGAGTTGTGGTGGACGGCTCTCCAGCCACACTATCGCGAACAGCAGCAATATTTTCTGCAGTACGAGCTGTACGAACATGCACTGGTGTTTTCACATCTACAGACGTTTGCTCAAAGTTTTGCACGATTTTTCCGATTGTACGCACATTTTGACGATTAAATTGACCGAAAAATCACGAAGTGCACGATATGCATTTTAATTTGAACGCCCATTTACATAATAAGCCTGAATAACTTTAACGCGTTGCTCGATTGTGTATCTTTCCATGGTTCAAATTGAGTAAGTCTGAAATTGAGAAATGTCAAATGAAATGCAGAAAAAAACTTGACGTTTAGGTGTGGTTCAGTTCAACATCGGCCCTTAAAATTTATTTACCCTTTAAATAAGCCCACGACAGCTTGCGACTTGCAAACAGTGTGACCAGAAGTTTTTTGCAGAAATATGCATTTTGTTAAAAAAATATATGCTAAATATTCCACTTACAATTTTTATATTCCACTTTCAATGTAAAAGAGACATATAAACACAATTGATTATAGATATACAAGAAGCACAAGAAAACAAGTTTAACAACATGTACTTGTTGATTATTATCAGTCTTTAGAATTTAGAACAATCAGAATTTATAAAACATAAAGTAATTCTAATAAAATTACATTAATAAGATGTAAACAGAAATACGTATATCAGTTCATTTGTACTTTACAAGTCTTTTCAAGAAATATATTCTCTTAAAAATAGTTACATATAATTTTTCTCACAGAGAACACTAGATTTTTAAAATACAAACAAGTAGGTGTATTAAATATCGTCACCTTAAATCTAAAAAGCCGTAACATCATTTGTGATTTTTTATAGGAGAAGCCAAAACCGTTTTAAAATTGGAAATATTATCGATTTTAAAGCCATTCTTTGGACAAAATCCAAAAATAACTATTTAATAAACGAAATTAAGAAGAGGGGACGACTTTTAAGTCTAATATACAGAGGTAGTGTAAAATATTTACATATTGCTAATATTTTTTTTATTTACCGTTAGGTTTGCTTAAGCTTACTTTATGTTATTTGCATACTGCAAGGCATGCAACAACAAAAACTTTGTTTGCAAATTATTTCCAACAACAATAAAGTTGTTCTCTTTCTTTACTTACTTATGTGGCCGTAACAGCCCGTGTCCGGGTTTTGGCAGACCTCATCAGCTCTCGCCAGGCGCCTCTGCTTTGCGCGCGCCTTCTCCAATCTGATACACCAAGTGCGGTTAGGGCTTCCTCAGCCTGGTCCATCCATAGGAGGCATGGTCTCCCTCGTCGTCGTTGACCAGCGACCCTCGCCTCGAGCACCTTTTTCGCTGGAGCTTCGTCGTCCATACGATGAACATGACCCAGCCAGCGTAGTCGCTGCACAGTTATATGCCGAACTACGTCAATGTCTTCGTAGAGCTCATACAGCTCGTGGTTCATTCGGATGCGATAGTCATCGTCGACTCGAACATGACCGAAGATTTTGCGAAGAACTTTTCTCTCAAACACTCCCAGAGCGGCTGCGTCAGTTTGCGAAACTACCCACGCCTCAGCGCCATAAAGCAGCACAGGTAGAACGAGCGTCTTGAAGAGTGTTAGTTTTGTCGATCGAGTGAGGGCCCTGGAACTTAGTTGCTTACTGAGCCCGTAGTAGCACCTATTAGCAATTATTGTTCTTCGTATTATCTCCAGGCTGATTTCGTTGTTGGTATTAATGGCGGTGCCAAGGTATACGAACTCCTTGACTACTTTAAAGTTATAGCTGCCGGATGAAACGTGGGAGTCTAAACGCCGCGATCCCTTGTTTGTAGACAGCTATACTTATATATATACTATACATATACATATATATATATATATATATATACTATACTTTGTTTTACCCTCATTTATTGTCAAACCCACTTCGGCTAATTCCTTTTCGATAGCGACGAAAGCAGCGGTAACATCTCTCTTGGTTCTGCCGACAATAACAATATCATCAGCGTACGCAAGGAGCTGGACACTTTTGTAGAAAATGGTGCCATTACGATGTATACCGGCCTTTCGTACGATCCACTCCATGATGATGTTGAAGAGATCGCAAGACAGTGGATCGCCTTGCCTGAAACCTCTTTCGGTATGGAAGGTTTCGGAGAGGTCATTTCTTACCTTGACGGAGCTGCGTGTGTTGCTCAACGTCATTCTGCAAAGTCTAATCAACTTTGCAGGTATAGCGAACTCACACATTGTTGCGTATAGGCAATCCCTTCTCGGGCTATCGGACGCAGCTTTAAAATCGACAAAGAGATGGTGTGTGTCAATTTGATTTTCGTGGGTTTTCTCCAGGACTTGCCGTAGCGTGAAAATCTGGTCTATGGTGGACTTACCAGGTCGAAAGCCACACTGATAAGGTCCAATCAGTGTTTTTGTAATCGGCTTTAATCTGACACACAGTACGCTTGAGAGAACCTTATATGCGATGGAAATAAGACTGATACCTCTATAACTAGCGCAGATTGTAGGGTCTCCTTTCTTAAGTATAGGGCACAGTACACTGAGGTTCCAATCGTCGGGCATGCTTTCTGCTGGCCATATTTTGCTGATGAGCTGATGCATGCGCCTTATCAATTCATCGCCGCCGGTTTTAAACAATTCAGCTGACAGGCCGTCAGCACCCGCTGCTTTATTGTTTTTGAGTCGTTGGATAGCAACTCGAACCTCTTCATGGCTAGGTGGTGATACTTCCACTCCGTCATCCTCGATTGGTAGCTCTGAACTGCGCTCTCCATGGGCGGCATTGGTGGATTCGTCGCCAGTAAGTAAATTGGAGAAGTGCCGTCTCCACAATCTCAGCACACACTGTGTATCCGTATTCAGATCTTCATTTTTGTCTCTACAAGTGGATGCTCCGGGCTTGAAACCTTGGGTTAGACGATTAACCTGTTGATAGAACTCTTCCTTCCTCTTTTCGCGGTAGTTTTCTCGCATGGCTCGCGTTGCAGCTGACTGCAGCGTTTTTTTATATCCGGCGTTTTTTACTGCTGTCGCGATGCGACACTCCTGATCGTACCATTGGTTCCGAGGTTGCGGGCGCCGGAAACCAATGACTTCTTCAGCGGCAGCGCGCATGGAGTGGGATATATGCGCCCAAAGTCCGCCGGCGTCGTCGGGTCCAGAGGTTGGTTGGTTGAGCTTAACCGAGAGTTGAGCGGAGTAGGCCTCGGCAGTTTGTTGTAATTGCAGCTTAGCGACATCTAGCTTTCGTTGCATTCCTGTGCGTATGTTCTTCGCAATGCATAATCGCGGTGTTAAAAACTCTTAAAAATACATTTTAGTTGGTTATAAAAAAAATTACACAATTTAGTTTTTAAGCGAAGTTTTCTTGCAGTTTTATAGATTTAATAATTTAATTGATTTTTTTTAATAAAATAGATTTTAAATTAAAAAAATTTAAAATAGCATAAAGTAAATTAAAAAACTCACGTTAATATTCACATCAGTAAATTTTATTACATTGCATTATTAATTTGATTATTTTATTACGTGCTATATTCATTTTTATTTCAACGCACTTGTGAGCAATTGTTAATTTTTGCTGATGCTGAGACATCTTGTAGCAAGTGGAAGCACTTTTTTGTCGAATGTATTTATAATATGTTGTGGAATGTATTTATAGCAAATACACAATTCTCTACCTATTAAGAGATTATTGTGATCTTCTGCATAGAGTGTAAATTATTATCTAGAGATTGCATGAACTCTGCTAAATCTCTGACATGTGTTAACTTAAAAACATGAAGAAAAAAAAAACTCTGTTAACCTCTGTTAACACATGCCAGAGATTTAGCAGAGTTGATGCAATCTCTAGATAATAATTTATACTCTATGTCTTCTGCAACATAGCTTTATGTTGAATCAACAACTCTGCTCAAAAGAGGCTTTTAGATCAGTGGATAGTGAAGTGAACTACTACTCACAACGGTGCGAGTTCAATTTCCTGCTGAGGATCGAAGAAATATTTTTAATATACATATATATTGAAATTACATTTTCTTGCTAGGAACAAAGAAACATCAATTTCTACGAAAAACACAGTTGAAAAATAAAAGTGTCGTTATTGCGATTTCACGATTTCACTCATGCAGAACGAGGCGTAAAAAGCTTTGCTTCAAAAAAATCTAGGTGTCATTCCTACCCTCTATCTATCTTGAATTTTAAATTTTACATCAATTCCGAAATCAGCTACCCCCTAAATCTGCCAACGCGGAGTCCACAGAACCCTTAAAAGTCTAAATACTCTTAAGCTTTTCCTACACAAGCTCATTGAATTTTTTGGATACTTGCTTTTATATTGAATACTTGCCTACAATTTCAAGCTTTTCAAGCCTTTTGCCGAAGGCATCAATTTTTTCCTTTACTCGGGACTTCGTGCTGTTCGCTTGTAAGCTAGCATACTTGCAAGTAATATGACCAGAGTGGAATATTATATGCCACGTTGGCATATTTTACCATCGGGAAGCATATTTTTTTTTCCAAAAATATGCAGCATAACAAATGGAATATTTTTCAAATTCCTATATTTTCCAGAATTTACAAAGAATGCCATAAAAAATTACTAGTTGATTACTAAACGATTAGTTTTTTGCTATCGACATTTTATATTTTAAACCACGTTTTAAAACGTAAAAAAGGAGTTGGATTTTTCACGTTTGAACATGGCTACATATTCAGAAAAAGAGTTGCAATTCTTACCAAATATTTGACAGATTAATAAAGAAATTTAAAACTACGAATTTCTATGATAATAACACAAGCAACAATTTAAGTATTGATCTCGAAGATGAGCCTTAATTTTAATTTTGTACATTAAATATCGTTTATTTAAATCAAAAAACCATTACATTTTTAATTTTCATTAGAGAAGCCAAAACTAATTTGGAAAAGTACATACAGAGGTAGTCAAAAATATTTACACATTGCTCAATATTATTACGTGTTGTAAAGAAAGAGAAAAACTTTATTGTTGTTGGAAATAATTTGCAAACAAAGTTTTTGTTGTTGCATTCCTTGCAGTATGCAAAGGACATAAAGTCTTTAGCAAACCTAAAGGTAAATAAAAAAATATTAGCAATATGTGTATACTTTTGACTACCTCTGTATATTAGATTTAAAAGTCGTCCCTTCTTCTTAATTTCGTTTATAAAATGGCTATTTTTGGATTTTGTCCAAAGAATAGCTTTAAAATCGATAATATGTATAATTTTAAAACTTTAAAATAAATAATTTTAAAATTTTTATACGAGTATGTGTATAATTTTAAAATGGTTCGGCTTCTCCTATAAAAAATCACAAATGATGTTACGGCTTTTTAGATTTAAGGTGACGATATTTAATACACCTACTTGTTTGTGTTTTAAAAATCAAGTGTTCTCTGTGAGAAGAATTATATGTAACTATTCTTATGAGAATATAATTCTTGAAAAGACTTGTAAAGTACAAATGAACTGATATACGTATTTCTGTTTACATCTTATTAATGTAATTTTATTAGAATTACTTTATGTTTTATAAATTCTAATTGTTCTAAATTCTAAAGTCTGATATTAATCAACAAATAGATGTACTTAAACTTTTTTTCTTGTGTTTCTTTTATGTCTTTAATCAATTTTGTTTATATGTATCTTTTAAAAGGAAAGTGGAATATTCTTGTGGAATATAAAAATTGTAGGTGGAATATTTAGCATATTTATATTTCTTTAGCTAAATGCATATTTCTACAAAAAAACTTCTGGTCACACTGCTTGCAAGTCGCAAGCTGTCGTGGGCTTATTTATATTCAAGTCATACTTAATTGAAAATTATCAGGTTCAAGCTTGCTTGATGTTAAAAACTCTAAAAAATATATTTAAGTAGGGGACACACTATTATAAAAAAATTACACAATTTTTTTTTTCCCATCAGACCCATTTTTACCTAGTGTTTGCTCCAGCATCGAATTCGTGAAAATAATTTAAATTAAGGGGGCAACATTATTAACCATCTTGAATTTAAAAATTCTGACATCAGATTCGAAATCAGCGACCCCCTAACACTGTTAACACATATTTATCCAGCGTTTCGTATACGCAACGGTTTACTTTTCTTAACCTGGAGGTCATACCGTGATAAATTTTCATGATCTCCAGAAAGAATATAAAATTTTAAGAATTTATATAATCGACCTGTTTCGCTCAAGGCGGAACAATTACTTTTGTTTACTTACATTTCCAAGCTTGGGAAATTTGGGAATTTTCCATTTTTTTTGTCTCTAATTTTAAACTTCTAAAAAATCTAAAAAAAGATGAAGTAAAATATAATTCTTAGACGATCGTCTTT
This sequence comes from Coremacera marginata, assembly GCA_914767935.1. NCBI lineage: Eukaryota > Metazoa > Arthropoda > Insecta > Diptera > Sciomyzidae > Coremacera > Coremacera marginata. The sequence continues at coordinate 151,268,655 of OU612043.1, forward strand.
CTTAGGATTTATATTTAACTGTTGTGAATTTTTATGAAGTTCGGCTGACATACGTGGCTCCCGCGGGTTGACACAACGATGGTCCTTAACGAAATACGTTTTTGTATATTTTTTGTTGTTTTGTGGAAATTCTTGAGATCAGTATTGGTGCAAAATGCTCGACTTTGCTTGTAGAATATCATACAATTTCGATCAATTTGAAAATTAAAAATCTCGAGGTGGCAACTCCATTTTTACATTTTCTTTTTAAATTTTTTGATTTTTTTTCTAAGTTAGACCAAACTAAACATTTTTGGAAAGTTTCATCATTCTAGCTCAACGGGAACATGGGTCAGTCCATTATGGGTAAATTGATGCTTAGAACTCTAAATAATACATTTTATTAGATGGCAATACACTGGTAAAAATGTAGGTGGCAAGGCTATCCTCCATCTTAAATTTTAAAACTGTGACATTAGATTCGAAATCAAATCCGTTGTCAGGATTTCAAAGTTACTCGCAAAAATATAAAAAAATCTTGGTGGGATTCCTACCCGCCATCTTGAATTTTAAATTTTGACATCAATTCCAAAATCAAAAATACAAAAAAATTTAGGTGGCAACACTTTCCGCCATCTTGAAATTTAAATTCTGACATCAGATCCGAAATAAGCTATCCCCTTAAGGCGGTCTTCTCATTCAAAACCCGTTTTTTGGACCCTTTTTAAAAAAATTCTTATTTGAAAACGCAAAGAATAATTGAAAACTTTTTTTATTTATTGCATTACAAAAGGTTCAAAGTAAATAAAAAAATTTTTTTGCCTCGATACGTGGGCTGTTCAAAAAGTAATGAGACTTCAAATTTGGTGGTGAAAAAAAAAGTGTCGTCACGGCGGTCACGATTCCGGGTCTCCGGAGCGTCTGAAATGAAAAAAAAAACGGGGTTATAATCAGTATAGATGTAATTCTCGGGTGAACCTCAAGCTTAATTTTGTGATTTTTTTTTGACAAAATGGCGGCCATTCAAAAAAAAAATTTCAATTTCGGGTTTTTTTTTTGTAGTTTAGTGTAAAAAAAAAATAGTAAAAAATTTTTTAAAATTATGGTCGAAGTTCACCCGAGAATGGTGACAATTCTGCGTCGATTTCACTTTGTTTCATGAAAATCGGTTCAGTTAAACTGGAGATATCATGGCCGCCAGTTCGAAAAACGTGGGTTCGAGATAAACGCGTTTAAAGTTTGAAGTAATTTTTTTGGGGGAAAAAAAAAAAAAAATCAAAAATGTTTAAATGCAGTTTTAAAGCGCTGACAATTTTTACTTACAAATATTAGTCGGCGATGCCAGCTCCATACAGGCCACCTTCCTCTTTTTCGTAGAAACTGCTTTCTGCTGTCCTCTCTGCTCTGCGTGCCGTTCTGCCAGTTTTTGATGATGCCGCAGCTCGAGTCTCTGATCGGTTCAATCTGTCTTCATTGCGAGATAGTGCGTATTCGTATGCGTTTTTGCCAATCGCAGTACCCATCAAACCCATAATTTTAAGTATGGGTATAAAACCGTCGTTGAAGAGGCACGTTGCAATGAAATTGGCCACTTCGATGGTGCGAGCGCCTGAATTGATGTGTTTGGGCGAAAGTGACCAAAGAACAGAATTGTAGGACTCATTGGAATTCTGAGTTTCAGATCCAAGGCATCTTTCAAGCAAATTATCTGCCGACAGCGCTTCGTAAGCTGGTTTTATTACCTCCATCACCAAATCAAATAGCTCATTTTGACGAAAACCTTGCTTCACAAAAAAGGCTGTATCGTCTAAAGTATTTCGAATTTCTAAAAATCCTTTTAGGGGCATATTCACAACTACCCAAGCTATAAATAAATGCAAAAAAAAAAGTCAAAAAAAAAAAAGTTGCTCAATGAGAAGACCGCCTTAAACTTCCAACCACGGAGTTCAAAGATCCCTAACAAGTCCTAATACACTTAAGCTTTTCCTACACAAGCTAATTGAATTTTTTGAATACTTGCTTTAAATTCAACTAGCTTATACCCGGCGCGCTTCGCTGCGCTAAGCGCTTATCCCCTAAAAGAGGGCGTAGCTTTAGTGAAACCATGCTTTTATAGTAAGTTCTTACCGAGTTTCATTGATGTGCGACAAAAGTGCGCAAATGTGCGCAAAAAGTACCACGCCCCTCGTCCAGCAGCCGTAAAATGTTACCTGTGGAACGGCATGTGTAAATTGAGGTCGAATACTGAATTCCGAGGCTGTGCGACCTATAATTCCAAAACTGTTCGAAATCAAAAATTTTAGGTGTATTTAAGGTGCCTTTTACGATCGGCATCAGACTTCACAGGAACCCTCTCAACGCTTTGGTATAAAAATTGGCTTAGCGGTTTCGAAGTCTGTACGTGATATACACATATACCCACATACGTATATACATTAAGTCGCCTCACGCTCTTTAGGAAAACAAATTGTTCAGTCTCGTTCTTCAAAATAATCCATGGCTTATGTTATGATGATCCCCAAAATATTTCGACTAAAAATATTAACTGGCATGGCAGTTAGAAAAAAACAAACGGTCAGAAATAAGAGTAATGAAAAAAATTTTGTATGAAAAAATCTTAATTTTTTTCCGTTGGACCAAAGATAATACGGATTTTTATGGATTGTTTTAACTTTTTTCATATTATTTTCACTAAAATTCAAACGAATCTTTTCCTATACTTCTTTTAGTCAAATAAATTGTACGATGTAAAAAATGTATACATTTGTTTGTAATTTCATTCAATTTAGTTATTCACTTTACACTATATTTTATCATCAAAAGATAATTTATTTGACTAACATTTGAGTAACATGGCAAAACAAAAAAAAAAATTTTAATTTGAATTTTAGTGAAAATAATACAAAAAAAAGTTACAAAATTAATGAAAATCTGCATTATCTCTGGTCCGATTGCACAAATTTAAAATTTATTGGTGCAGATTGGAAGAACTTTTTCATTACTATTAATTCTGACCGTTTGTTATTTTTAACTACCGCACCAGTAAATATTTTTATAAAAAACTCGATGTTTAGAGCATAATTCAAACCATTCCGTGGCATACTGGTTGAGGTGCGGGACTTGAATGCCATAGAACCCAGGTTCGAATCCCACCTGACACGGAAAGTTTTTCAATTGAATTAATTTTTCTGTTTGGCCGTCACCTCTCTGCAGACAATGGCAAACCTCAGAGAATAAAAACTGCCATGAAAAACTTCTTGAAAACATAAGCCGTTCGGAGTCGGCATAAAACATGTAGATCCAGGGATGGAATCGGCTACAGTGATAATTGATATTTGACAATCCAAATCATTGCTTTTGCTCCATGTAAGGTTATTATCAAATTGGCAATCACATTTTTCCTTGCCCATTTTTTGTGCATTGGCCGACAGTAACCATACGAACTAAATTACCAAATCTTAGTCTTCTACGGCAAAAGCCGTCTGATATAAAGCCTTTTTACTGATTTGTGGGCGGTAAAAGTGGGCGTGACAACGTTTATATTTACATAGTGACTGCCACTTGTATCCATAGTACCTGCATACCAAGATTCACTATCAAAACTTGAACATCCAGGAATTAAAACAATTGCTGAAAAGTGGGCGTAGATATAGTGTGACCACGCCCATTTTTTGTACAGTCACCAGAAGTAACCATCTGAACAAAATTACCAAATTTTAGTTTTATATGATTAAAACAGTCTGATATATAGCATTTTTTTGGTTTGTGGGCGATAGAGCCAATTTGAGTTGTATGGGAGGTACCCCGCCCCCTTGTCCAACCAACACCAAACTTCACAGGAACACTTCCAGAATGTTGCTTCAGTATCCCTAAAAATTTCATAAAGTTTGGTGCGGTGGTTTTAGAGTCTATACGTGATACACATATATCCACACATATCCACATATCCACATACCCACATATCCACATACCCACATACATACATTCATTTTTATATATATAGATTAATTGGATACTTGCAAACTTACAAGCTTTTGCCGATCGTTCAAGCTTTTCAACTTTCTTACCCGAGAAAGTAAGCCTCAACAAGCCAAACCAACGAGAAGGCAGGGATATGACTTGTATCTGTTTGGAATTTTTGTAAGCAGGCTAAAGGTTGCTTTTTCAAGTTTGGATACACTTAAATTCAAGAACTTGAGAAGTACAGTTCTCTGGTACAGAAGCTAAAATACCCCACCGCGGCCGAATTTAAGTATATTTGAAGTCTTTAGCCGTCTATAAAATTTTTATGTATAATCTGCCAAAATATTTGTGTCATACAATTAATTTAATTTTACCCTTAGAGTAAAATGCCACATAGAGTAATTTGTAGACTGCTCATTATGCTAAAAGCTATATGTGCAAAAATTGATTGTTATGTGACAATTCATACCAATGGTGTAAAATAATTTCGTTTAAAATTAAATTGCCACGCCCCGTGTTCAATTCTGCCCAATTTTCTAGACTACTGACTGCTCATTATTCCAAAGAATATGTGTGGAAAACTTGGAAGAAGTTGGACAAAGGCTATAGTTTGACTTAAATTAAAGCGGCACGTCTCTGTCTAATTCCGCTCAATTTCTTAGACTAATCACTGTTCATTATTCCCATGAATATATTTTCAAAATTTGGTTGAAGTCAGAAAAACAGTGTGAAGGAGTTCCATTAAAATTATAGTATACGCCCCCTGTCTAATTCCGCCCACTTTTATGAACTATGGACTGCTCCTTATGATAAAGAAAATATTTGCAAAATTTGGTTAAAATCGGACAAATGGTATAGAGGGAGTTCGACTAGAAAAAAATGACACGCCCATTGTACAATCCCACCCACTTTTGTATGCTTAAAACTTCTCATTATACTAAAGAATATATGTGCGAAATTTGGTTAATATCGGAGAAACGGTGCAGATGGAAATTTATTAAAAATAAAGTGCCACTCCCCTGTCTAGTACGATCACTTTTATGAACTACAGATTGATTCTTATGCCAAATAATATGTGAGCAAAATTTGGTTTAAGTCGGACAACGGTGTAGAGGGAATACGATTATAATTAAATTAACACGCCAATTGTCCAATCCATAGTTGGGCACTTTGCAGTACCAGTAAAATTGCAGTAAAATAAATTTTTACTGATAATGAAATTTTATTTGCATTACCAAAAAAATTTTACTGATAATGCAATTCAGTTTGCATTACCAGTAAATTTTTACTGATTACTGAAGAAAATTGCAGTAAAAAAATTTCACATTTTTGAAAAAAATCAGAGCAAAAATTAATTTTTGGCAATTCGCGAGGAAACTGGACAAAAGCATTGAAAATTGAAATTGAAATGTCAAAACAACGCCAACTAACGACGCAACTGACTTGCGCATATGTTGATACGTACTCAAATACCAAAGAATTGGCCATTAGCTGTCCTGATTTGCGAAAAAATAAAGTAAAATAAAAATACATAAAGAAGAAAAGAAGATATTTATTACTCTTCGCGCTTTGCTACGCCTTACTGTATTTTGTAGTACAGCGCCCTCTGAGGTTCAAGATATAGCAAAATACATAGCGCCAAAAGACTCACTGCACCCGAAAATCACTTATAAAAATCATACCTATCGGATGAGCTGTTTTGAGTTTTTTGCGGTATTTGTACAACAGTGCCCTCTGGTTTTAGAGATAGAATAAAAAAATAACGCCAAAGCCCTTTCCATACTCGATAATAAAATCCTATATTTCCGATATACACATTTTTATCTAAATCAGATGAGCGGTTTTTGAGTGTTTCACGATTTCTTAAGAGATTTGGTGCTAAAGATAGCGCAGGAAAAAGAGTCGAAGATACCCACTGTATCCGAAAACTCCTATGTAAAAATTTTCCACACAAATCGGATGTACAGCTAGAAGTTTTTCGACATTTTTACAACATTTGTACTGCAGTACCCTCTAGTGTTCAATACAGAACAAAATAGATAAGTCATAAAAACTACGTACCCGAAAACCCCTAAATACAAATTTTCATGTAAATCGGATGAATAGTTTCAGAGATAAACTATAATAACAAAATTCGTGGAACCCGATCACAGTGCCACCTACCGGGTCAAATTGCAAATCTGAACCATCCAGGGATCCACTTAAACACACACAAAAAATTTCATCAATATCGGTGCAGCCGTGTAGGAACAGTTTAATAACATGCACACGCACAAATTGTACAACAGCGCCCTCTAATTTTCGAAACAGAGCAAAAGAGATAACGCCCAAACAGTTGCCCTACACGAAAATCCTTTCGCAAAATTTTTCATCCATATCGGATGAGCGGCATTCTACTTTTTCACGATTTCTTAAGAGATTTGTACTACAGCGCCCTCTGGTGTTCAAGATAGAACAGAGTAGATAAGTCATAAAAACTCACCATATTCGAAAACCTCTATATCTCTCTATATATACCTCTACATATATACCTCTATATATATTTATCATTATTCTCTAATAAATTTTTCAGTACAGCCAACTTTTTTATTTTTTAAGATATGTTTATGTTTTTGGTATCATTGAAAAGAAAATTGAATAAATTACAAAAATGATGCTAAAAAAAAATTTCAATTATTACGCGAAATTCTGAGAAATTTGCACTCAAAATTTAAATTTGGTAGTTTCAATCGATTGATTTAATCCTCACACGAGCACAGCTCGGAAACGGTTAAGTTGGTGGGTTAATAACGTAAACCAAAGTCGTGAAATATTAATAAGAATGTGAATTAATAAGAATGCTCCTAAGAATGTGAAAATAGAAATAGAAATAGAATTATAAGTTTGTTTCTCGAAAATTGTTTTCATTTGATATGTTTGATATTCACTATTTGAATTGAAATGTGGAACAAAGACTACATTTTGCTAATTAAAACTGTTGGGATCATTTTCTTAGGTGCTATACTGCAAACGGCCTCAAATCGCACCGACCCTTCTGGAATTCTCCAGATCATCCAGTGTGGCCAGTCCGCCACTGGTGGAGAAGAAGTTGAATTGTAAGATGTTGCTTGCCATGGCTGAGATTTTCACCAGGACCTATTAGTGCAAAAATCAGACTCACTAACCAGTACACAATAGCCGCTGAAGTAACGTGTTATTTTTATATGTAAGTCCGACCTATTTTAAAACCCACCAAAAAAAAAAATTACTGGTTGCGCGCCTGCATTGTTTACAGTCTGACTATGCCCATGCATAAAACTATCCATTTGTGACCAGGGATTGGAAAGAACCCACAAAAGTTCTTATGACTAAACTTGGAATGAAGATAAGCCTTGTTTATAGCACGCTATTGACGACCCGTTTAATCAATATTGAGCTGACGAAACCTTTTGTAATATAATCACTTAGCCAATTACATTAAAAATCAATGGGAGTTAACAAAGATGCGTGAAAGTCGTGAAAACGTGTATACTTGAAAATGTAAACGTTTGAACTCACTTTTACAATACTTTTACAACATCACGTGTACTTTGTCTTTAACATTCATGTGCAGTTCGAGTTCATGTCTTAAAAAACGAATTTCACAGAGTTCAATCTTTCGTGTACACGTGTGATTCAGTACATGTGAATAAGATTAAGTAGGTACAGTCTGGAGTGAGTGATTAAAAAATAGTGAGATCGGGGGTGCTAAGCAAAAATCTTTTTAACAACCAGAAATGTGCTTGCCAAAGTTGTCGTTTCTGTGAACCAGCATATCAATCATGCATTTAGTTTCAAACTTAATTAAACTAAAGTTAAGCTGTTTTCAATAACAACCTTTTAAAAAACTCTTAATATAAACCAAAGGCGATCTAATAGAATAAAGTTCCCAAAATCTCCCAAATGAGTTGTTAAACTTGCACTTTACATTTTCTGGCTACATTTACAAGCCAACATAATATTGTATCTAAGGATAAAATTAAATGGTTACCTGCCATCAACCTACCAACGGGAGATAGTACCCGTAAATGTGCTCCAAAGTGACAATGATGACGATGCTGATGATGATGATGTTGGCAACGTGGCACAGTTTGTGTCAAAAGATTAAAAAGTTTGTGGTGCCCTTGAGTTCTCAATCTGTGTGCAGCGACACGATGCCAAACAACTAAAAGTTGATGTTGAAAAGTTTTAGGAATTCTCTACAGGCACTCGATTGTCATCGTCTGGTGTTGCCGAAAAATGTTTTGCAAATTTGAGTTAAGTGCCCGAAGCATATTTTGTGGTTTGTGGCTTATGCATCTGCACTAGCAGGATGCAGGATTCAACAAGTGTATGGAAATTTATGGAGTGCAGTCAAAGGTATTGTTGTGCAAAATTTACGTACAATAGAATTAAATTAAAGTGCCTTTAGAACAGCTGGCTTGAAGTAGAACTATTACTATGAATAGGGGTTATTTCATATATTCGTTTGACCATGAACTGGATTCTATGCTTAATTTCGGTATTTGTAAAACTTTCCCAATGAAATACATAAAAATATTTTGCAAGGGTATTGATGGAGATGAGAGTGGTACCTCAACAGAGTTGTTTTTGTATTTTATGCAATAATCTATGTTACTATTGCTGTTGTTGTTGTTGTTTTCTCACTTCCTTGCCTTGTGAGTGGGTGACATGCTCCAGCTAACTTTGGCTGCATCTAGTAATGCTTCACATGTTTCGCACATGTTTCGGTGTTTCCCAAACGCCCGGAGCACAGCATCGTTTGGCGATTGCAGCGAAGTCGTTTGTATTGCAAAACTAGGTTGACTGAAATTGAAAGTGCATCACGAACTTGTGCTAGACACTCTTGTGCAGATCAGTGTGTTGCCAATAGTTTTTTTAAAAAAGGCTTACTGAGCAAAAAAAAAAGGCTGAAAAAGTTAAAAAGCCAAAAAAAAAAGGCTAATAATAATGAAATTTTTTTTATTTTTAATTAAAATTTACACATTTCCATAAATAAAAATAAAAAATGTATTCTAGATTTATTCTACTAGAATTCTTAAGCAAATAACATATTTCATTTGAGATCTGAGAATTTAAAATTAAAATAAATCTTAAACGCGTTGGAGTTCCGAAACAAAATTTTCAGACTTTGTTTTTAGTTGTCCAAAACTTACTGATTCTCATATTTTAGTCTTTTGGCTGCCTACTTACGTAAACGGTTATCATACATCACATTTGTACATATATTTTTTTTTTGATTTTTTCAGAAATTGTCTAAAAAAATGTTTTTTTTTTTTAGCGCTTACCTGAATAGGTAAAAACAGGAAATTTGAAAACTTTATTTTTTTCTGAACTTTCACTTAACCGAACCCTGTATATGCGGAAAGAGTTTGAAAAAATCTTTGATATTTTTTCCAGAAATTAATTTAAAAGTTAGTGGTTGAAAAATCGACCAGCGGGCTAAAATGGATTAACTCAATTCGCGTTTGTAATTTGGAAGAGCTAACGCGGCGGATGTTTAAACTGCAACTACTTTTTGTATTTATGTTTATTTGCATTCTTATTTTCATTCTGTTTTTGTGGAATAAATTTTTATACTTTCTCATCTCTTCATCTTCATACCCAATCTTTATATTCTTTCTTACCTTCGTTTATCATTGTTATAAATTCAACTCTCCGGTAGCTTTTTCTGCTTTTCTCTGCGTTAGGTTCTAGTATTTTGTCTACTGGCGCTGATGATAATCATAAAACAATGGTTCAAGTACTTTGTAAACAAAACAGTGGCTTGAATATTGTTCATTTTAATGCTCGCAGCTTAAATATGTCCAAATTAGACTATAATGAGTACATTTTAGAAGATTCATTAATAGATATTATATGCATCTCAGAGACTTGGTTATGCAGTGAGATAAGTGATGCAAATTGCACTATCAATAACTTTAAATTGATTAGAAATGGACAAAAGTTGGAGGTTGCAGTTTACTATAAAACAAATCTGAATGCTAAAGTTGTTAGTTAATCTTGTGGTCCTGGTATAGAATTCCTGAACATAAGTTGATAAGTTGATGAACTTGTTGATTATAATATTTTGTATTACTTTTTAATTAAATTTTTAACTTGTTAATTCTAAATTACTATTTGTTTTAAGCTATATTTATTTATCAGTTGTTTATAACTCGTTGTTATTATGTTGTTCTTACTGAATTTAAAAGACTCTGTCTTACATGTGAACTTTATTAGTTAATAAATTGAAATTGAAATTGAAAATAAGTGTGCCAGATAGTTTTACAAAAATTCGAATGTCTTGTGTGTACAACCCCAATAAATGTTTTTCTGTCGAACCATTGTTGTCTGGGTGGTGATTTTAATATCTCTCAAATGACCTTGGAAAACAAATTCTGTATGCCAAGATATCGTCACTAGGATTGTTTGTGATCAATGATATTATGCCTACATGACACTGCAAAGGGGAACGAACCTTCACATGGCAACGTGTCTGACCGCAACGAAAAACGGACAATGATTTACGGATATGCACCTGGAATGTCCTCCAGGAAATGCGATGGAAAAGGCAAGGCTGGTCTAAACAGGCACACTGCGATATCTAATACAGCTGCTATGTGGAGAGGCGCGAATTTGGATGTGGATTCGTAGTGAGCCGGAAACTACTCCACCATATTTTCCGGTTCACACCTGTGAACGAAAGATTGGCCACGATCCGCATCAAGGCAAAATTTTTCTTCATCAGCCTTATTTACGCGCACGCCCCGAATGAGGAAAAGGACGAAGCCGTCAAGGACGCTTTCTACGCTAGTCTTGAGGACGTATACGATCACCTTCCGGTCCATGTCGTGAAAATAGTCCTCTGCGGTTTCAATGCGAAAGGCGGAAGGGAAGGCATCTTTGGCCCCACTGTCGATCAGTTCAGTCTTCATGAGACCTCCACGAACAACGGTCTAAGACTGATCGACTTCGCCGCTGCGCGAAGTAGTTAGTTACTTAGTTAGTAGTTAGTCTGGTGGTAGTTAGTAGCACCAGATTTAAGCACCTCGATATCCACAAGGCTATTTGGCTGTCCCCTGATCAAAAAACGCGAAACCAAATTCATCATGTTGTAATCGACGGAAGGCATGAGGCATTCCTATGCCTCTAGTGTTGTACATATGTGCGTACATTTCGGGGGATCAGTATTGAATCGCCGCTTATAGAAAAACGTTGCAGTCAGCTGCAACGCAAACCGTTCGAGAAAACTACCACGAAAAGAGGAAGGAAGAGGGGCGCCTTTTCAGACGCAAGAAAAAAGAGCAGGAAAAGCGTGAGCGTGAGGAACTAGAGGTATACCAGGGCAAGAAGGATGCACGAAAATTCTATCAACAGGTTAAGCGTCTTACCCAAGGTTTCAAGCCCGGAGCATCCATTTGTAGAGACGAAAATGGAGATCTGAATACGGCTACACAGTGTGTGCTAAGATTGTGGAGACAGCATTTCTCCAATCTACTTACTGGCGACGATTTCACCAATGCCGCGCATGGAGAGCGCAGTTCAGTGCCACCAATCAACAATGACGGAGTGAAAGTATCACCACCTAGCCATGAAGAGGTTCGAGTTGCTATCCAACGACTCAAAAACAATAAAGCAGCGGGTGCTGACGGCTTGTCAGCTGAATTGTTTAAAACCGGCGGCGATGAATTGATAAACCGCATGCATCAGCTCATCAGCAAAATATGAGTAGCGGAAAGCATGTCCGACGATTGCAACCTCAGTGTACTGTGCCCTATACTTAAGAAAGGAGACCCTACAATCTGCGCTAGTTATAGAGGTATCAGTCTTATTTCCATCGCATATAAGGTTCTCTCAAGCGTACTGTGTGAAAGATTAAAGCCGATTACAAAAACATTGATTGGACCTTATCAGTGTAACTTTCGACCTGGTAAGTCCATCATAGACCAGATTTTCACGCTACGACAAATCCTCGAGAAAACCCAGGAAAATCAAATTGACACACACACCATCTATTTGTCGATTTTAAAGTTGCGTTCGATAGCCCGAGAAGGGATTGCCTATATGCAACAATGTCTGAGTTCGGTATACCTGCAAAGCTGATTAGACTTTGCAGAATGACGTTGGGCAACATACGCAGCTCCGTCAAGGTAGGAAATGACCTCTCCGAAACCTTCAATACCGAAAGAGGTTTCAGGCAAGGCGACCCACTGTCTTGTGATCTCTTCAACATCATCATGGAGGGGTTCGTACGAACGGCCGGTGTGCATCGTAATGGAACCATTTTCTATAGAAGTGTCCAGCTCCTTGCGTACGCTGATGATATTGATATTGTCGGCAGAACCAAGAGAGATGTTACCGCTGCTTTCGCCGCTATCGAAAAGGAATTAGCCAAAGTGGGTTTGACGATAAATGAGGGTAAAACAAAGTATATGCTGTCTACAAACAAGGGAGCGCGGCGTTTAGACTCCCACGCTTCATCCGGCAGCTATAACTTTGAAGAAGTCAAGGAGTTCGTTTACATTGGCACCGCCATTAATACCAACAACGAAATCAGCCTGGAGATAAAGCGAAAAACAATAATTGCTAATAGGGGCTACTACGGGCTCAGTAAGCAACTAAGTTTCAAGGCCCTCTCTCGATCGACAAAACTAACACTCTACAAGACGCTCGTTCTACCTGTGCTGCTTTATGGCGCTGAGGCATGGGTAGTTTCGCAAACTGACGCAGCCGCTCTGGGAGTGTTTGAGAGAAAAGTTTTTCGCAAAATCTTCGGTCCTGTTCGAGTCGGCGATGACTATCGCATCCGAATGAACCACGAGCTGTATAAGCTCTACAAAGACAATGACGTAGTTCGGCGTATAACTGTGCAGCGACTACGCTGGCTGGATCATGTCCATCGTATGGACGACGAAGCTCCAGCGAAAAAAGTGCTCGAGGCGAGGGTCGCTGGTCAGAGACGACGAGGGAGACCATGCCTCCGATGGATGGACCAGGCTGAGGCCCTAACCGCACTTGGTGTATCCGATTGGAGAAGGCGTGCTCAAAGCAGAGGCGCCTGGCGAGAGCTGATGAGATCAGCCGAAACCCCCACACGGGTTGTTACGACCAAATAAGTAAGTAAGTAAGTAAGAAACTACAATAATACAACTCCTAGTCTTCTAGATTATTTCATTGTTTCAGTTACATATGTTGTTTCTCTTTTTGATCAACTGTCCTTTATCTCTGATCATGATTAAATGTTTTGCTCGTTATATGTAACTCTGTCTCGTAGTGCTACTTCTCATACCTTTTTGTATCATGATTTTAAACGTCTGAAATCTCTTTGAAAAACATGTGGCACTTCGTACGTTTAGAATTAAAAACATCACTTGTCCTTGGTTTACTCTCAGTATGTGCATAAAAGTTTAAAAAAAAGGAATAAACTTTATAAAATATGGAAAAAAAGACCAACGCCTGACAACTGGGAATTATATAGATTAGCCAGAAATGAGGCTGTTTTTAAAACAAGACAAGCAAAAACGCAATACTTCGCAAACAAATCAAAACTCTCTCTTCCATCTAAAACCCTGTGGAACAACATAACAAAACTTGGGATACAAAATCGTAATTCCAGTGAATGTGATCTAAATCCTGATATTCTTGATAATTTTTTTGTTGACTCTGCTACTACGTCCGATAATAATTCAATCTGCTGTATATCCACCAGTAGTCTGACCATTCCACAGTCTTTCAAATTTACTCCAGTCAATGAATTCGATGTTGGGAAATGTGTAGGACTCATAATATCAACTGCCATATCTGAAGATGGCATTTCTGTGAAGTTCATAAAGCTGTTACTGCCGCACTTTATCAGCTCACTCACGCACATTATTAATCACTGCTTTGTAACATCATCATTCCCTGATTTGTGGGAAATTGCTATCATACAATCAGTTGCAAAAAAAAGAAAAACTGGGGCTAATGATTTTAGTTAGGTCGATAAGCATTTTGTCTCGATTAGCTAAGGTATGTGAGAAACTTATGGCTCAACAAATCAGAAAATATTTATCGGAAAAGAAACTATTATCACCATTTCAGTCCGGTTTTCGAGCTGAACATTAGTGTTCTTCGGCAGTAGTAAAAGTAGCTTGAGGATCTAAGACCAGATTATGATGCAGGTTTTATGACGTTGCTATGCCTACCTGACTTTACCAAGGCTTTCGATAAAGTCAACCATACTTATATATGTCAAAAGCTTAGGTATTATATTGGGTTCTGTAATAGTGCTGTTAATTTAATGTTTAGTTACTTGTCTAGTAGATTACAACGTGTTAAATTTGGACATAAAACATCAGGCTATAAATTAGTTTCTAGTGCAGTCCTACAAGGCCCTACACTTGGCTCACTGCTTTTCTCCATTTTTGTCAACGATATATTTAGTGCCTGTAATTATGCAGCTGTACACGCATATGCGGATGATGTCCAGCTTTATCTTTCTAAGTGAACTGGACTTCTTGATGATCTATGCTATAGAATAAATGAAGATCTCAGTAGGATCTATGAATGGGCAAGAACTAATTGCCTTCAACTTAATACTACTAAATCTTATGTCCTGCCTATCTGTAAAAATTAAAATTGTGTTGATGATGTCCCTGATCTGTTTATTGGGCAGAATAAGCTAGCTGTGGTGTCCAAAATAAAAAATCTGGGTTTCTAGATTAACTCATCTTTATCCTGCGTAGACCACGGAAATAGTGTAGTACATAAAGTATATTATGTACTACGCAATTTGAGAATGTCGTCTAGTGTAACTCCTGTCAGTATTAAACGTAGGTGGTACAACTTATTTTGCCATTTATAACGTATTCAGATGTAGTTTATAGTAGGCTTGACTCATCCTCTCAAATGAAGTTGCAAATTGTGTCGTCCAATTATGCTACTCGTTATGTAAATGTATGGGCAGAGAAAATTTGACCGCCTCTATACCTTTAGAAACGCTATACTTGATTGTGACATAATAACCCACCTTAATGCACGGAACTGTATTTATCTACATAAACTTATATATAAGAAATCTTCTGCCTACCTGTATAAAAAACTTCAGTTTTGTTTATCTAGAAGAAGTCTTCTTCTCATTGTTCCGAGACAGTTCGTAAACTTTGTCTAACTTATTCTTCGTCAACGCCATTAGACTATAGAATGCTCTGCCACGTAGGATAAGAGGAATCAGTGGGAGAGGTATTCTTAGATAATCTATCCTATCTCTCTTTTCTTCTACTTAATCTGTTTATCCACTTAACATTTTTTTATCTTTTTCTTTAAATACACTTTAAAATATATAGTAATTTTTAATAGTAATTTTTTTCTTTATTTTATTTTTAATTTTTAATTTAATTTTTAAATTGTTTATTAGTAAACAATTTCTTTTTGCTGGTGTTATAATTATATGTGATGTAATTTACACATTTTTCTTATTTTTATCGTATTATAAAAGAACTTTGTTCTTATTGTACAATGGCTCAGTAAAATAAACATAAATAAATAAACAAATTTTTAGAGGTCCGACATTATATCCTCGATATAAACTGTCATGCGATTTTAAGAAGTCTTCTGATATAACAAAGTCGTGATAAAATTTCTTAAGTCTTTTTAGAAAAGAAAAGAAAAGAAAAGAAAAGAAAAGAAAAGAAAAGAAAAGAAAAGAAAAGAAAAGAAAAGAAAAGAAAAGAAAAGAAAAGAAAAGAAAAACACACGTGCGTCGTTGGACACACGAGAGAAGCGAAGCTTTTTCACAGTTTCATAGATATGATAATGTAATGGTGTTTTTTAAATAACTTAAATTAAACAATTTAAAACATTAAATATATTAACAAAAAAAAACACACATTAATAATTACACCAGTAAATTGTATTATATTTTATTATATTATTTATTTTATTACATGTTACTGTCGTTGTTATTTCAACGCACTTGTGCAACTTTTACTATGCAAAAACAAAATAAAAGCATGTACCAACAACAGCATAAACGCATTCACATAAAAAAAAAAAAACTATTAATTTGCCCACCGTGATGATCGCCATGACTTACTGATCAATAAACCGACACTATTTCAATCGATCCAAACAGCTATTTTAAATTTTGGCGTTTATTTAATGTTAAATATATAACTGCAGCTATGTTAACACTCATATATATATACTAGCTTAAACCCGCCGCTTCGCCGGGTTTTCAAAAAGTTTTCATTCAAAAATTGATAGTGGGTAGGCTTGATTTTTCGCTACCAAAACGATTTTTTATTGTTTAAGTAATACTACAAATTATTAACCTTAAGATTGTTACATCATCTGATAGGAAATCGAAAACCTAAATTTTGGATTTAATTTTTTTTACAACAAAAACAACTTTTATCCAATTTTTTGGCTTAAACTAAAAATTTTTGAACATTTTTTAAAAAATTTTTTAAAAATATTAATACTTTGGTTTAGTAAAAATTTCAACTTATGTTTGAAGGATATTTTAACAAACAACATTTTTCAAAAAAAATTATTGAAATCCATTGCAAACTGACTGAAATATTTGCCTTCAAAGCTAAAAGTCGTTTTTCTCTCATTCTCAGCTTATAATTAATACTAAAAAGATCTGGTACTAAAATTTTTCACAGTTTTCAAACTATATACATGAATTTGGTATCAAATTGAAGGAAATTTAAAAGCGTTTATTGATTTTGTTCTCGTTTAACCGAAGTGCAATTTAATCCATTAGGGCCGAAAGAAAACCATAAAAAACAGACATTTTTAGACTTGAAGCAACATTTTGGTGAAAACTATGTATGCCATTGAGCAGAAATAAGTTATTATTGCATGCTAATTTTACTTTTTTTAAAAAACTGGCACTAAAACTTTTGAAATATTATGCAGTATTTAATGAAAATTCGAGACGCATATGTTTCCATATAGTAACATTGGTTGTTAATGGGTTAAAGTAAAGTATCCTATTGCACTCTCTGCTGACCTATAAATATGTGTACAAAATTTTCTAAAAATCTAAGTTGTCGTTTAAACGTGATGAGTGAACATAAAAAGTGGCTACAGATTTATTAATAGTATAGATACTCATTGGACCAGTGTTGTCACTTGCAAATTTTAAATAGTGGTGGGTTGAGTCTAAAATGAGTGGTGAATTTTAAAAAACTGGAATATATTGAAATAATATATATATGGTAACAGATCGATCCTGTCGCGGTAACGTTAATCTTATTACCGAAGAAACTCACCTTTTGGTAATATTTACATCCTTTTGGTATTCTACAAGCAAGAGTATCCAGTGAATATTGTTACCATCTCCTTAGGTGGTAACAAGCAAAACAGCCAGATGCAAGGAAAGAGTGTGATTTGTTCTTAAACGAGCTTACGGCTTTTGAAAGCGTTACCGAGTGACAGAATACCGAATACTAAGACCGGTAACAAATTTCGGTAACAAGATTACTATTACCGGTAACGCGCAGAATATATCTCTTAAGGAAAAAATCGACTGAAGTCCTGGAGCAAAACAAATCATAAAAAGTAGACCATAAAGTAAGTTTTTTACGCTGAATTAGTTTTATTGCAAATAATTCTCATTAATGTTCTTAAAACAGAAAAAAAAAAAATAAAATATTAAATGTAATAATAAATAAAATATATATGCAATAAAATTTCTAAAATTTTAATTATAATGCAATAATTTTTATATAAATATATCAAGAAGTGATATATTTTGGAAAAATGCAAATAGTGGGTGATAAAAGTGGTAAAAACCAAAAAAGTGCTAGATTTATCACAATTGTGGAAAAGTGGCAATACTGATGATTCTTGTAGCAAGCGATTTAGCTGCTACCCAAACCATAAACATCAATTAATCAACTCTTGTAGCAAGTGGCTAAGCAGCTACCTAAACCACACAAACACATTAATAGATTATTGAATGTGCTGCAACATAGCTTCAGTTGCGCTTAATACTAAATCAATGCTTCGACATAGCAAAGGTGTTTGGCTCACTGGATGAGTTATAAAACTCCTAACCAAGGGTGTGCGGGTGCGAGTCCCCACCGGCAAGCGAAGCAAAGTGTTTTTTTATAATTTGTTATATTAAATTGTCTTGTTGTAAATAACACAGAGAATAACACAAAGAAACCGTATAAAATTCTAAGAAAAAATCTGTCGAAAATTTTTCAGATTTCACTCCAAGCAAATCACAGAACGGGGCGTAAAAAGCTTCGCTACAAAAGAAAAGAAAAAAAAAGAAAAGAAAAAGAAAAAAAAAAATGAAAAAAGAAAAAAAACAACATTCGGAATTCAGAAAAAAATTAAAGAACTTTGAAGTTAAAAAGAAATGAAAGGAAAATGAAGTTATATTTTTTATTATCAAAAAAGGTTCAAATCGCTAAAGGCTAAACTCGATTTTTCAGGCTAAATGACAAAAAAATATAACTTTTACCTAAAAATGGAAAATCAGGGAAGATTGCTAATTTATTATACTATCATTCCCTCCTTCAGTGCAACCAAATGGTTAAAGAGCAGTTTGCCTTCATACCAGTAGTAGTTCAAGGAATGTATTTTTTCATAAAGCCAACTTGTGTTTTCAACATGGCGATATCATGGGAAATATCAATTGTACCTTTTGTTTATGGACAGTTACTCAAAAGTTCAATATTTATGTATAGAATAATAATTTTTGTACTTTCGTGACACAGTTTGTTATCAAGAGGGCTTATTATTTTATTTTGATGACTTAAGTAGTACCTAGGCTCGATCCTCGTAGCATATAAAACAGACCTTGCTGTTTTATTTTTTGTTATTCATATTTTTATTTATAAATATTAAAAAGAAAAAAAATTTGTCGAAAAACCTATGTCGGGAATAATGCACTTTTCCTTTTCCGTGCTTGCATCGAACCGCGTAGAATTCGACTGCAAGTTGAACGTGCTACCATCGCATCATTGCCTCTTTTGCATCAATGCGAACAAAATACGAACAAACCCGAAAGCAATCACCGTAGTATACATCTTCCAATTTATTAAATATGATTGATGGCAGTAAAAAAATGTATTGTTTATCCAAAATAATCATTAATCGATTACAAATTCGCTTTGTTGTTAGAAGCCCTGACCTTGTGCTACCGCGCATACTTGTTTAGGTTTATTTAACCGTGCCTACTTGCATCGTATTTTATGTTGCATTTGCCACGCTGTTTAATGAAGTGATCCAGACATGTATATATATATATAGAAGAAACTCAAACATTAGCTGCGTTTTTTTAATAAGAGATCAGGATCATAACATCGAATTTGCAAGCAAAGCAAAACATGATCCAGCAAGTGAGCGGATCAATTCAATTGATCCAATTCTATGTTTTTAAGTGTTGTGGTCGCAACTGTAAAAGTAGGCAACACCTGACTTTTTGATGATGGCTAGGTGGCGCTGCTGATCTTATCTTTCAGCTTAAAAAGAACATCATCTGTTCGTTTGTATGCAGAATATAGCGACATCTGTCTGTGAGTAAAAAATATCGCAAAATTTGATTTAAAGCGTTTTTTTCATCAATAGCCGCGTTTTTCAACATCCAAATCATATTTGGATTACGATTTAGAGTGCAAAAAATCAGTTTCACACCTAGATGGCGTCGTGAACATATAAAGAGCTGGATTTTATTTTGCATGCAAATCGGATTTGGATGTTGGAAAAAACGCAGATAATGAACAAGTTCATTTTCGGCACAATATTTTTGTAACATAACCTTCTGATGTTTAACTTTTGATTAAAGTAGTGTAGGTAGTCTGGGAGCTCAGTTGGTAATGGAAGAACTTGTTAGCAGTGGATTGTGTGTTCAAATACCGCACCATGCGATGTTTTTTTTTAATTTCGATATAAATGTGAGTTAAAAACTACATTTGAATCACATGGAAGATTTCATATTTATATGGAAATTCACAGATCTAAGAATAAAAAAAATTTAGATTCAACGTTGCATTCGTTAATATTGCTGCATGTGCTGTTTCCATATCAATCAATGCAAGGCTTACTTCGAAAAACGATAAAAACTGCTCTGGAGTCATATACGGAACAAATTGCATTTCATATCACAAATATCGATAAGTGTGTATCAACGAAATAAGACTAAACAAAGCAGAAAAAAGGCAACAGGAATATTTATATAAGATATTTTCTGGAAAATTTCAGTCATTTAGTGGTGATATGTTGGCAATATTTCAACTTATCGATTTTAATAAATTGAAATACTAGTAAGTTCTTGCAGCTGACCCTGCACTGTTGTTGTTTCTTTCGGCGCCCCTATTTAAGTAAATTGTAAAGAATTTCCCAAGCAGTTTTTGAAATGAAAAATTGACATTCCATTGTGACTATTGGGACATTTGGCTCCAGAATTTGATCAACTATGAGTCATAATAATCTCATTATAACATTTTGATCTGTGAAATATTTTTTAAAACAGAGATAAAAACCTATAAAATAATATTCCACTAAAAAAAAATCCAAACAGTTTCTATGTTTCGTTGAAATAATTTTTGAATGAATGTGACTACTGGGACACTGAAAAATCCCATTTATCTAGCTTTGAACACTCAAAGAAGAATTTTCTCATTTCTCATTCTTAGGAGCTACAAGGTTAACTAATTTTTCACGACTTTGATTCGCGTTATTATTTCTAGCAGAAAAACTAACATACACAAAACTTATTTTGATAGCTCATTGTAAAGGCAACAAATTCACCTTTCAAACGGTATATCAACAAACCCCACCGACTAAGCCGTTACCGAGATGTACTCATGATGAAATCAATCGGTTGAAACTACCAAAATTCAGCTTTGAGTGCAAATTTCTCAGAATTTCGTGTAATAAATGAAATTTATTTATGATTAGTTTTGCAATTTATTCAATTCTTTTCTTAATTACACCAAAATAAAAAAGTTGGCTGTACTAAAAAAATTATACTTATTAAAAAATAATGATAAATATGACATTACAATTAGTTTTGCAGTAGATAATAGACATCTGCATGAATCCATTTGTTTTGCCTGCAGCAAAGTTCACACTTTCGTACTGTACCACATTTTATTGTAATTTTCAAACTTGTGTACAGTAGTTTCAAATCAAATACAGGCTGAAGCGAGTAGTGTGCAACATCCGGTTGGATCTTAACAGAGTGTGTACACTAGTGGCCCTTATTTTTCAACTTTAAAAAAGTTAAGCTCCCAACCCCCAATCCCGTTTCAATCAACAAAATAATGATCTGTGCAAAATTTTAGCTTATTCGGACAACTTTAAGGCGACCCTCATCGAGGCGACAAAATCCAGAAATTGGCTAAAAACATTCTAAAATAAATATCCCAAGAGTTAATTCCGAAAACCCCGAAATAACATGAAAACTTAATAAATAAATGTTTTTTAATATTAAGAGACACCTATTTTTATTACAACAAAATTAATATGGTTCTACAACAAAATATGAACGAACTATACGTATAACATAACATTATGTACTTTTAAGGGACGACATCTTTCTGCTACATCGTTAACAACTTGTGTCTTCTGAAGTTTTTGAATTCCATGTTGATAAACAGGATTATCCTTCCATGATGAAGGGTCTTTGTCGAGGAAATCGGTGCTGAGAGAAATTCTCTTGAAGAAATTTTTTGTACCAGAAGTTACAAGAGAGGAAAACTTGATGTTTGTGTAGAATGAAAAATCATTTTGGTGCAGAATGTATCTCTTCAGTTGGTTGTTTGTTTCTTCCGCATCTTCCGATTTCCCTGATTGTAACATAACTTGAGCCATATTTGTTTAAACGGTTGTTGGAACATTGTCACCAACAAATGAAAGCGCCACATTTTCGGGAACTAAGTACCAGAGATGGTTAGAAATTTTTTTTTGCTGCGGCCTGACTTATTTCTGGATCAATATCATTGTAATTTATAAGTTGCCTCATAAAAAGAAAATCATGGTAAGGAGTTTTTATTGCATCTGTCGACAGAAACCAAGCTTGAACATACACTCGAGCTAGAAAAATACATATTCTTTTTAAAGAGATATTTTCCTTTACAGATAACTCAAGCTGATCTTGAAATAGATATATCTTCAATGCATAAATAGCTTTTGCCATCCACCTATTTTCAAAAAGAAGGGAGAACAAAAATTGAAATATTTATTAGTTTATTAGGCACAGAAATATTTCTTAAAAGGTGTTCCATAGATAACCTCATAAGGAGCTAGAAACGCCAATGTAAAAATTAATAATAAATAAATACATACCTAGCCTGCCTAACTGCTCCTGGTATATGTAACGAAATTCCGTTCATAGGAATGCCACCAAGAAATATCATTGTCAATTCTAATAGTTCTCGATAATCATTTCGGTGTCGTTTTTGTGCAGAAAGGTGATGTTCAAGAAATTCAAGAATTGTAGAGCGGATATCATCAGGCAATTCATTGCTACCAGTTCTATATACGTTTTTGTCGAGTTTCGTCCACTTTTCTTTAAATCTTTTAAAAACCGCCATTTCTGGGCCAGTAGTTGAGCCCAACAGTGAGTCGAAGCAACTTCTCAAAACTAGCTCAATAATATGATGACGGCAAGGGAGTTACAAGAGATCACGATCGAACAATTTTTCTAGGTTTATACAACAACCATTTATTCGCCCTGTGTTACTTGCCGTCGTGTCACAGCAAAGTGCCTGAATTTTATTGGTTAAACCCCACTTCTCCACTGCTTGGTAAGCAGCCATGGCTTGGTCTTCTCGTGATGAAGTTGGGATTTCAGGGACTCCCAATAGTTGCTCTTTACCTTCAAAAGTTACTATTACTGCCAGTCGATCAATCTTCTCAACACCTGCGAGAGTTGGTAGTAACTTTCCGTCCCAGTGCAACACTAATTCTTCGCAGTGGTTCAAGTTGAACTTTTTCTGAATTTTTATTTGTCGCGTTTCTCTAAATGTTTTTCTAAGACGTTGAAAAGAAGTGCGGTTTAATACCAGATTTTCAGCATCATGTTCAAAAGCTTCTGCAACAGCCATTAATATGTAAACTCTATTTCGATCAGTGATTTTGCATCTATCAAAAACTTCAGCGAGCGAGAGGGGTAAAAAACTGTAATGTACCACGAGTTGTACGAGCGGTTGCCGCCACTGCAGTTGTTGCTATTGCTGATGTTTGATGCAAGATGCCATAAGAATTTTCACTGTCGTCATCATCATCACTACTTTGGCTGCATGGAGTTAATTCATATGTTTTTGATGCATCAAAATTATTATCCATTTCTTCGTAAGTCCTTTTTTTTCTAGCAGTTTCTATTGCAATGCGCTTCAGTGCTTTTTTTCTTGGTTTTCTAATTTTTTATCTACAGCTATCATTGAACCCGGTCGCCCTTTTTGACGCTGAAGTAAAAGGAAGTGCTTATCTTCTTCATTTTGCATCTGTACCAAAGCATTTGAATGTGCTATGTCAAAAAGATCATCCATTGTTTCCACAAACATATCTCTTTTCTCCTTTTCCTTGACTGTAGTTCTCTTAAAACTTGTTTGTAAGCCTTTCTATTCACGATGGAACTTTAGTAACTTTTCAACGCAATGGTCACTTCTTTTAGTAGGAATTCGTCATTGGCTCCGACGATTTGATTTGAAATGTAGCCAACAAGAGAGATATCAAATTCTTTTCTTAAGTTATGGGACGCACTAATTGACGTCTACCATTTCAAAAATCTACAACAACACACATTTTAATATAATAAAATTATTTCAAACAATTATAATAAACACTTTTGCTAAACGCACTATTAAAGTACAAACATTATTTACTTATATTTTAAAACACAGTTCTTACCTTTCACTGCTATAATCAATCGTTTTTTTTTTTAATTTTATCCACACAAAAACACACTACTAAAAAAACTTTCAAAAACATACTTCAGCTGCGACTACGACGAGAACAAAGGCAAAGTTACTTATTACAATGCGCAAATTCCGCTGCGCAGCGCAACAAGTAACAATATTGGAGAGGATTTTGATTTGAAGAAAAACAATTCCAAGAGGGTTTTTTGGCCACTTCAGTATTTTTTCGTACGACTAGTTTTTTTATTAAAAATTCCGTATGTACAAGAGTTTCACAGAACAGAATTTTATAACAAAAAAATTAGAATTGACTCAGAATCTTTCGCAGGGATTTTTTGAAAATATGAATTCGGTCAAATATTTCAAATATATATGCTCGATGAGGGTCGCCTTAGAATTGTCCAATTAAGCTAAAATTTTGCACAGGTCATTATTTTGTTGATTGAAACAGGATTGGGGGTTGGGAGGGGCAAAATTTTAACTTTTAAAAATCTCCATATAGCTAAGAGCCACTCTAGTGTACACTACTTTGTCTTTTCAAAACATAGCAAATACACCAAGTAGATTTTGCTGTACCGCTTAAAATATATATGAAGATCATGTTAAAAAATCATGTCTAAAAAAGTCTACTTTATTTTAGGATTATTTTATTCACTTTGTATTAAAAGTATTAAAGTTTAAAAAATGTAATTTTATTCTTTTTAAGGTTTGTATGAATTATTTTCACATTCTTTTATTTAATCTAACCTATTGTATACACATGTATTTGGTATAGGAGCACAAGTACGCGAGGAAATTTCATATCGAAAACATTTCGGTTTTGAGTACAGTACCTGAATGCTTTATTTTAGTTTTATAGTGTACTCACTAGTAGTTGGTTGTTGACAATGATAGAGTGTAAGTATACGTGTTTCAAGCAAATGTTTTGAAGAGGCGTTCAGATGTTTAGTAGATAATATCATTGTTTTCTAATAAGTATACTTTTTTAGTACAGCCAACTTTTTTATTTTTAGAGATATGTTTATGTTTTTGTTGTCATTGAAAAAGAATTGAATAAAAAACAAAATTGATCCTAAAAAAAAAATTCAATTTATTTTGCGGAATTCTGAGAAATTTGCACTCAAAGTTAAAATTT
This sequence comes from Coremacera marginata, assembly GCA_914767935.1. Lineage (NCBI taxonomy): Eukaryota > Metazoa > Arthropoda > Insecta > Diptera > Sciomyzidae > Coremacera > Coremacera marginata. Next base: position 151,293,597 of record OU612043.1, read on the forward strand.
AGTAGTTTCAACCGATTGATTTCATCTTCACACAAACACAACTCGGTAACGATTAAGTCGGTGTGGTTTGTTGATATATCGTTGGAAAAGTGATTTCATTACCTTTGCAATGAGTTATCAAAATAAGTTTTCTGTAAGTTAGTTTTTCTGCTTGAAACAATAACGTGAATAAAAGTCGTGAAATATTAATTAACCCTGTAGCTCCTAAGAATGCGAAAATAGAACCCCCCTCCTATACGATTTTTTGCTCAGCTTGACATAACCTTTTACCTCCGTAAATAGTTGCACTCAATTGCGGGACACCCGTATGGATTATGCACATATATATCGGTGATTCCATGCCAAATAGGACACTTTTGTGTAAAAACTGATTTTGACGATTCGGTTTTTTTTTTCAAATTTTTGCACGTCGCACACAGGGGCCGCTTGTATAGGAGGCTGGCCAAAATTGATTTTTTTAATAAGTAATTTAAATTAAGGAGGATAATTCTATGACCGTTTAGAAATTTTTGCTTTTCTAATTTTTTAAAAGCAATTTTTAAAGCTATGCTTTTAACAGGCTTGCATTTATAAAGCTATGTATGTGTAGTTGAAAATGTCTGTGAAGTTTCTGTATTCAGAAAAACTGGTTTGAGCCTGTCTATATGAACTGTAGCGGTAGTGCTATTTTTAAAAAATGTAAAGAATTTTGGTGTCCTGCGTTTCCAGCTAATTCGTAAAATTAAAAAAAAAATATTTGGCCTCACTCAATGATAAAAAAATTACAGAGTTTTTAAATTCTGACAACGGATGCGGTTTCAGTGACCCATTTTTACCTAGTGTTCGCCCACCGAATTCGTAAAAACAAAAAAAAAATCTAGGTGTCAACCCTAATTTTTTTATAGCCTATAACCGTCCCATCATAATTGCCTACATTTAAAAAAAAAATTAACTAAATTGGTTGAAAATATCGGGCAGCAGAGGAAAACAGACGCTTTTTATATAAAGATTACAAAAAATGTATCATAAATTAACTATTTAACAGTTTTAATAGATCCACGGAAAATAGCTAAACTATTTATATAGCTATATATTTTCAATAGCTATATATTTCAAATATTTACGACTCAGAACTAGTGGAGAATGTTTTAATTTGTAACTTGCTGCCATCATAATTGTGCTTGCGAAATTTTTAAATTTATTTAATATGATACAAACACAGTTAAGCAGAAACAGGTGTACCTTAGAAAAATTCAATCTTGTAAATACTTAATAGCTTAAAAGTTCATTAAATAAACTTCTTTATATGTTAAATTTATGCTTATCAATTAATTTTTGTTCTTCCAACAACGATTTGACAACGTTTACAAATTAGTTGCCTGATTAAAGGAACAAGTTTGCTTAAATTCTCTAGATGGCTGCAACACTTCCGGAAGTTGAACTTCCTGTAACAATTTTGCTGCTACTCCTACTTCACATTTTCCCATATTTCGCACTTTTAAGAAAGTCAGTAAGCGGCGTGAAAGACGAGTTAGAACAAGTTTAATAGCATGTTAACCTTATGATGTAGCGTAACATAGATTTACATAAGAAGATAGCAAGTGTTTGTACAATGTAAATATACATACATACAATCATACATATACGCACAATAACCAGGAATACAGGATAAAGTCGCGCATCTTCTGCCACTCATGCCATTTGCTGCAGCGCAACTCAAAGAGATTTGAAGCTAATAATGAAAAATAGCAGTAGCACCAGCAGCCACAACCTAGTAAACTTTATCCTTTGGAACAATTGTTGACGCCACCAACAACGTCATTAGTACAAGTTTTAGAAGTCAACAATCCGAATGGAATTTCTTTTGCGGGTGTGAGACATAAGATGTGTATAAATGTGGTTGGCTATTAAGTGCGACTTCTACATCAACGGCAGCTTAACTAAGTCAACACTTGACCTTGGTTCGAATTCGCTAAACATATATACTTTTATCTACTTTGCTGATGTTTTGTAGTATATAAAACATTTGTATTTATGTACGGCTCTGCATAAGTCAGCTTTGTGTATTGTGTAACCATCACCATAATATCCTAGATAAATTTATGTCAAATAAAGCTACTCGTACTCGCGCATTCAAAGAGAGTTTCATGGCTTTTAACTATCAGAATATTAAGAAATGGTGGACAGTTTGCCCAATCAAGTATTTTACAAATAAAAATTTAAATATAAACGGCTTTATTCATAAAAACTTATCAACCTTTTATAAGGAACATACCCAAAAACAATGTTTAAAGGCATTTAGTAGCGATAAAACCTCTCATAAAGGCTTTATAAATGAGAGCATTTTAAAAAGTACTGAAACCTCATATAAGCCAAGGTCGAATAAATGAAGATAGTTGCACGGCTGAGAGTCGACTACCATAACTGTAAAAAAAAGCGTACTACGCGTAGACTCAGTTGGGCTCAGTTTGCCAAGTGACAGCAAATTATTTCTGCTGATTTTGACAATAATGGTAGCTGAAGAAGAGAGTACAATCAGCCGCGATGCTACCTTCTTTTAATTGTACTACGATATAAACCATGATCCAATTAGTATAAGGTTGTCCAGATATTTGACGTCTACTCACAAGAATAAGAATGTATTAAACCCTTATTTGAAGAGGGGAACAAAAAAGCAATTTTTTATTGCCACAAAAATCACGCAGTTGCCTGAATATCATACTTTTTCGTAGTACAAAAGACAAAAGATACGTATGACTACTAAATTTTCTACTAACATACTTATTTGTTTTGAACCAAAATTATATTTTGAGCGTTTAAAAATGTTTTGGTCACATTTTTGACATAAAATAGTACTGAAAAAAATAAAAGTTTTGTATGCAGTGGCGGCCGTGGCGTAGTGGGTAGAGTGTGTGGCCCATACATCAGAGAACCCAGGTTCAACTCCCACCTGACACAGAAAGTGTTTTCAATTGAATTAATTTTTCTGTTCGGCCGTCACCTCACTGCAGACCATGGCAAACCTCAGAGAGTAAAAGTTACCATGAAAAGCTTCTTGAGAACATAAGCCGTTCGGAGTCGGCATAAAACTTGTAGGATCAGTTCTCTACAACATTTCACAACACACACAACACAATTGATTAAAAGAAGCTCGGTCAAACTAATTTGAAGGGCTTAAACGGCCATTTCGTTTTTTTTTTTGTGTATGCAGTACACATTGCACAAAGAATATGTATGAATATTTTTATGATGCTTTTTAGTTTTAGTAAAATTAAGTACAAAATGATATGGTCAGTTTACAGTTAAAATTTATTGAAAAGATGCTTTTTAAATCTGCGATAGAGCTTTAAAATAGTTTGTTTAACCAAAATATAAAAATTGTGATTTTAACATTTATATTTGGGAAAATAAATAAAATATTTTTGACAAATAAAAACCGGAGATAATCATGATACAATTTTATCTTTGAGCTTACCAACAGTTTTGTTGGGTTAAAAAATTTAACAAAAACATTTCCAAAAAGTGCACCAAAGAAAACTGCAACTTCTACTTATGACAGGTGCACGATGCATTTATTTATACCGTACTAGTTTTCTGATGAATTATTTATAATTTAAATTTGTGCATCTAAAGCAGTTAGTACATGTTTATTTAACAGACTCCAAAAGTGATCCAGAAAGAGAATGATTTTTTCGAATGGAAAAATAATCCATCTTCTTAAGGGAACTTAAATCCATTTTTGTTAAAATTTTAGGTGTGTTTATGAAAGAATTGAAAAAATTGTGTTGTTTTTTTAAAAAAGTATTTAAATTAAAAAAGAAAATATGTGTTTTGACGTCACTTCTTCGTAATAATAAGACCCCTGACGCACTAAGAAAGAAGGCCTCTTTTGGCGGATAATATATCTCAGATTTGAGAAATCTGAAAAAAACAAAAAAAAAATCCTGTTATAGTTCACACTTGACACTAGAGATTAACATCGAGTTTTTTGATTTATAAAAACTTAAAAAAAAAAATGCTTATAATTTAAGGGTAAAGGTAGGTGCATATGATTTCGTAGATCTTAAAAAAACTCTACCCTGAAAAATAAGTTGCTTAAGGCCTACAAGAAATTTCATGTAAATCGACCGATTAGTTTTTGAGTAATCTTGCCCACCGATTTTTTCTTGGTGTCTCATATATTTTTTTATTACGAAAATTTTTAAATTAAATGCTCTTTTAAAGTATGCAAAAAATTTAAAATTAATACCTTTATCCGTTATTTCGTAATCCTCTTATAAAACACACAAAGATTTTCCACAAAAAATTAATATAAATGAGTCCCCTTAAATAAAAATAATGAGAAGGCAATCAGCAGCTATACAAAAATAAATAAAAACTTAGCGGGTAACGGCCCTAAATTGCGCCAAGAAATCGGAATGATTTCATTCAAAAGAAATTTATTAAATTTATTACGAAAATTATTAAGAAAAAGTTTTGAATTGTCAAAATTTTTTACTTGAAATGTATTTACTATTGTAAAGATATACATCTTCATCTTTACTATGTATAATAACAGAAAACGTTTTTGTCTGAGTTTCAATTTCAATTTTAATTTCAATATATTTAAAAAAATGTTTACATATAACACAGCATTTTAAATGTAATAAGAATTACAGAATAACAAGTAATAAACATCAAATGAATAAATATAACAAGCAGAACTAATATTTCTATCAGTATAACACTTAAAAAAAAACAAAAATATTTCAATTCAATTTCAGAAGAGAGACACAGAAATTTTTTGATTCAAAGGTAAAATTTTAAAAATGTTGACAAACTTTTGATAAAAATGAAAGAATTCACTGAATTTATCAAACTCAAACCTTCTTTGACACTCATCTCATTGTAATTTGAGAGTGTTTTTATTATAACTACAAACTAACTACGGTACGTTTATGAATACATGTAACAAAATTTTAAAAAAGTATTTTGACATTAAAAAGCTTTTTGACTATTGATTGTTTTAAAGCTATTTTAAAATATTTTTATGAATACGGCTGTAAGAATCTTAGCACCAGAAAAAACCGATATTCTTAAAAATATGAAAAAAAAAAAAAAATCAGCCAAGACCTGGTATGTCAATATAGAAATATTGCAAATTCCAAGGAATAATACAGTGACAGAAACGGAATTCAATTACTATAGGTAATGAATGAATGAATGAATGAATGAATGAATGAATGGTTATGGTTATGGTTATGGTTATGGTTATGGTTATGGTTATGGTTATGGTTATGGTTATGGTTATGGTTATGGTTATGGTTATGGTTATGGTTATGGTTATGGTTATGGTTATGGTTATGGTTATGGTTATGGTTATGGTTATGGTTATGGTTATGGTTATGGTTATGGTTATGGTTATGGTTATGGTTATGGTTATGGTTATGGTTATGGTTATGGCTATGGTTATGGTTATGTTTATGGTTATGGTTATGTTTATGGTTATGGTTATGGTTATGGTTATGGTTATGGTTATGGTTATGGTTATGGTTATGGTTATGGTTATGGTTATGGTTATGGTTATGGTTATGGTTATGGTTATGGTTATGGTTATGGTTATGGTTATGGTTATGGTTATGGTTATGGTTATAGTTATGGTTATGGTTATGGTTATGGTTATGGTTATGGTTATGGTTATGGTTATGGTTATGGTTATGGTTATGGTTATGGTTATGGTTATGGTTATGGTTATGGTTATGGTTATGGTTATGGTTATGGTTATGGTTATGGTTATGGTTATGGTTATAGTTATGGTTATGGTTATGGTTATGGTTATGGTTATGGTTATGGTTATGGTTATGGTTATGGTTATGGTTATGGTTATGGTTATGGTTATGGTTATGGTTATGGTTATGGTTATGGTTATGGTTATGGTTATGGTTATGGTTATGGTTATGGTTATGGTTATGGTTATGGTTATGGTTATGGTTATGGTTATGGTTATGGTTATGGTTATGGTTATGGTTATGGTTATGGTTATGGTTATGGTTATGGTTATGGCTATGGTTATGGTTATGTTTATGGTTATGGTTATGTTTATGGTTATGGTTATGGTTATGGTTATGGTTATGGTTATGGTTATGGTTATGGTTATGGTTATGGTTATGGTTATGGTAATGGTTATGGTTATGGTTATGGTTATGGTTATGGTTATGGTTATGGTTATGGTTATGGTTATGGTTATGGTTATGGTTATGGTTATGGTTATGGCTATGGTTATGGTTATGTTTATGGTTATGGTTATGTTTATGGTTATGGTTATGGTTATGGTTATGGTTATGGTTATGGTTATGGTTATGGTTATGGTTATGGTTATGGTTATGGTTATGGTTATGGTTATGGTTATGGTTATGGTTATGGTTATGGTTATGGTTATGGTTATGGTTATGGTTATGGTTATAGTTATGGTTATGGTTATGGTTATGGTTATGGTTATGGTTATGGTTATGGTTATGGTTATGGTTATGGTTATGGTTATGGTTATGGTTATGGTTATGGTTATGGTTATGGTTATGGTTATGGTTATGGTTATGGTTATGGTTATGGTTATGGTTATGGTTATGGTTATGGTTATGGTTATGGTTATGGTTATGGTTATGGTTATGGTTATGGTTATGGTTATGGTTATGGTTATGGTTATGGTTATGGTTATGGTTATGGTTATGGTTATGGTTATGGTTATGGTTATGGTTATGGTTATGGTTATGGTTATGGTTATGGTTATGGTTAGGTTATGGTTATTGAACTCGTATCCTATAATCGGTGTTCCGTAGCAGTTTTAAATAAAAAGTCTTGGCATCCCGCGAATTTTAGCTCAGACACGTTTCTTATATAACATATATAATCAAAATCAATTCAAACTAAAATCGCAAATGATACACTTTTTTACAAAAATCAAAAAAAAATATGGGTTTTTGGGATATGGGATATGCATTTCAAAAATACAAATTTTGAAATAAGCAAACAAGAAATGAACAAAAAATAATTTTGTGCTATTTTGTACAAAAAATTAAAAAACCGAAAATCGGTTAAAAAGTTATAGCTGTTGAAACTTGACTTATTTTTCAAAAATTCTTAAAGTGCCCTTTTCTGGCATATTAAAAAAAAAAGACATCCTTTTTTTTTTTGATTTTCCTAAAAAAGTGTATCATTTGCGATTTTAGTTTGGATTGATTTTGATTATATATGTTATAAAAAACGTGTCTGAGCAAAAATCGGCGTGATGCCAAGACTTTTTATTGAAAACTGCTACGGAACACCGTGTATATGATACTAGTGTCCCTGTACTAACATTCGGCTATTTTAATTGCATTTTTAATTAGTTAATTTTTAATTAATTAATTTTTAGTTCTGCTCTTCTTAAAGCTTTTTTCTAATATAATACTTTATCAAAAATAAATATATTTTATTCCTAGAAAACAACTTTTATGATCAATGATGTGAAATATTCGATGCTTGGTCTTAAATTAGTAGATATGGAAATTGCTACACTCTGGTTCACATGAAAATTTAAATTGGAAAGGACTGAAAAAATTAATACTATTCAGTAATTAATAATTTTTTTTCAGCAATTATACTTGTATTTTTCGAATAACGTTTTTCGCAAAATAAAACAGAAAAATATTGCACATAAACCAAAAGGTTAGTACTGATATCTTTAACTATTTTGACCCGCTGTTTAACGGCTTACATTCTCATTTGAGAAAGTATTATACAGATTTTTTAAAAAACTACACAGTTGAAAAGATAACTTCTGAACCCTTCGAGAACACACCTTAATTTTGTATCGTTGAAAAAGTAATGAAACGTAAAAAAAATTAAAATAAAAAAAACGAAGTTTCGAGAGTATCGTAAGTGTGGACATAGACTTTTTTGTTTGATATATTTGTTGATAAATTTGTTGTTCTTGTTCATTTTTATGTTGGTTAAAAATGAATATAATTCAATCTTATTCTTAAAAAATTTAAATAAATATTTCGCAATAATATGAATTTATTATTTGTCCTGCAGTAAAGATCTTATATTCATTAAGATTTAATTAAAAATTTAAATTTAAACAAACAAAATATATTTTTATTATGTCATAATATAAAATTAGTTCAATTAATAATTCGAATTTATTTTATTTTAAAAATAAATGCATTTTTAATAGCATAACTGTCATGCTCAGTCTTCGTATATGTAAACCTGCATACCCAGTAGGCATTGGCAGGTGGTCGAAGCGCTACTAGGAGGCCTTGAAATGGATGTCGGACTCATACCCTATTCGTAGCCAAGCCCATTTACTTTTTTATATGAAATGGGAAAATTTTTCATGCCTTCCTCTCTCCCTACTCTAAAGAGGCATACTAGAAACACTTCTTTAGATTGATTTGCACTCAAAATTTAAATTTGGTAGTCTCAACCGATTGATTTCATCTTTACAAGAGCACAGCTCGGTAACGGTTAAGCCGGTGAGATTTGTTGATATACCGTTAGAAGGTGATTTCAATGAGTCATCAAAATAAGTGTAATGTAAGTTAGGTTTTCTGCTAGAAACAATAAAGTGTATCAAAGTCGTGAAATATTAATTAAGCCTGTAGCTCCTAAGAATGCAAAAATAGACCCCCCTCCCATACGATTTTTTTCTCAGCTCGACATAACCTTTCACCTCTGTAAATAGTTGCACTCAATTGCGGGACACCCTGTATAATAAAAATATAGATTTTCGTAAAAATACGTGTTATTTATTTTAAAATTTATGATCATGGATGATAAGGGGTTAAGGTTGTTCTTATTAATTGGCCACCCACTGTATAACGATGGTTACCGCACAAAAGTGATCAGTGAAAATTTTTAAATTTCCAGAAACGCTTTTTTTTGTTATTAACTAAAATGTACTGAAATTACATAAAAACATAATAAATTTATCTGGAAATTTAATGAGTTAAAAAATCACGAAATATCAAATAAAAGAAAACAAAGAGCATTGTTTGAAACATAGCTGTTTCAGTTTTAGTAAATTAAAGTCAATTTAGATATGCTCTACAGATATTTTTTCGCGGACCATACAAAGTGCGGACTGTTTCCACTATATATCTTGAATCACAAAAGAAATGAAAATTTCAAAGAATTAAGAGGAAAATTTGAATCATTTGACGATCTCATATTTTTAGCAAATAACTATTCTTAAAATCTCAACATTTTCACTTTTCGTCTACTGGCTTGCCACTAGCTTGGAAGTTTCTTCACAGATACGAAATGTCCAGAAATGTCCGTTTGTTGTAAAACGCAAGCGATCTAGCCACTTGGGGTTTTTTTGACTGGCAATAAATTCAGTAGAAAATTTCAGTGAGAGAAAGAGAGTTTGTTTTACTTCATATGAAAACGGAATTGCCAGACAAAAAACGCCAACTGACGTGATCAGTTGCGTTTTACAAAATACGGCCAAAAGTTTGACAACTCATACGTATTCTTTACTGTATTAAAAGTAGAATTCCAAAATGAAATTTAATTCACGTTTTCATATCGAAAAAACAATTTTATCAGTTTTGTTAAAACTTTCACACTCTGGCAAAACTGGCTGTAAGACGTAATTCTACGTCAAAAAAATAAGAGCGTCTGTTGATAACATGGTATTAAACTTTGAAATTAAGAATGGGTCAACTTACTGCAATTTTTCCAGAAGTTTTGTATTTTGCCCATAAATCAGACGAAATATTCCCTCCCCAAAAACACGCTATTTAAGAAAATTGCATTTAAATTGACGAAGCTTCGTTGTCTCAAAATAGACCTTATTATGGCATTCGCACGACTGTTGGTCCGCGAAAAAAATGCTTAAGGCCCAAACATAATAGGCTTGCGCTGACTGCAGCTACTATCAAAATCCAACCAACAGCCAGCTCAGTTTTTGTCAAATACTTAATTTGCCCATAATTTAGTTTAGTTGGATCACATATATATATAGTATGTTAATTGTAAGTAACCATATTTTTAAGATAATTTTACGTCAACATAAAATAAACTTATTATTTGAAAAGAACTCAACAACAACCCACAAAACGAAATGTAATTGAAATTTATTTACCTAATTCTTTTTTTTGTTTGAGAGATACGTACGGAGCATTCGATTTGGAAAGCTTTGGCTGCAGCCAGCTCAATTTAACGAAACTTAACCTATACTCTCTCATTATGAGTCTAAGCAATAGGCAATGAAGCTAGGCCACTTCTAACGAAGGCGTGCATTTTCTGCTACTTTTGGCGGTAACACACATGACTTCCTCGCTGCTTCTGCGAGCGCTTCTATGAGGCCCAATTTTTTCGCTACCCAGGGAAGTACAAAAATCATATTTTTCCTACAAAAACTATGTTATGCTACTAGTTATGCTTATATTTCAGGGTTACTTTTTCGTTAAAAGTTAAAACATATATTAGTTCAAAAATACTGAATAATAATCAACGTCATAACTTAGAAATATTCTTATATGACAAAAATATGTAAAATAAAACAAAATCACAGATTAAATAGTTAGGTACACATTAAAAGAAATAAAAAAATATATTTTTTTAATTGTTTTGGTTAACCTCTTCTTTAAGCCATTCTAAAGGAGTGCTTATATCATGCCTCTTTAAACCAAGGAGAGCGGAAGGTCTAGAAAATTTGGCCATTTCATATAAAAAGTACATGGGCTTGGATATGAGTGTGGAAGGACTACGAAATCCATAAGAAGTCCTGCTAGTAGCGCTTCGAGGCCCTGCTTTTGCCCACTGGGTATATCAGTGATGGGCAAACTAACACATAAACATGCATACTTGTGTATGTGCCCGAGAGAGCGCGGCAGCTCTGCTTCAATTTTTTTTTGTACCTAAAACATTTTCGTGAAAAAGTTGCGTAGCGAGGTCTTGCTTTCATGAACGAATCGATCTAAATGTGCGGCAGAATGCCATTGTTCGTTCATTGTTCGTGCGTTTCACGAAGTTTCTTATAGCGTAGGTGTGATAGCATTGCGTCGGCAGCGAAAAGCAGCCTATGCACATGTGCATAAGAAATTTGAAAATGCCCTTCACTGGTCTTTATTAATGAGCGCTTTGAAGCTCACACTGAAAACAAAGAAGTGCTGAAGCGCTTATTGCAGAAAACTTGTGAGCCATAGGGTGAATTTTTTTTCTTGTGCTTGGATTTATATTGCATAATTAATTTGATGTGTAGTCAGCGTTACCATATGGGCAGTTAATCCTGTTTTGGGCAGTATTTTGAGCATGTAGACTGGATCATATTTCTCCCAGGATTTGGGCAGATTTTTTTTTTAATCCAGTTGTTTAATTTTCGTTGAATAAAAAAAATAAAAATTTTATGTTTATAAATTATATATAAGTACTTATATAAAAGTAGCAAATAAAGTTGCTACTACTTTTTACATCCTTTCAAAAATTTGATCATGTGGCAGCGTTTTTGTTCATTTCTTTTCGCTTGTCTTTTGCAAATTACAAATGGGCAAATACTTAACAAAACCTGGTAAGATAAGGAAATTGTCGTTTATTTAATGTTTTTACTTAATTTTTTTCTTAATTTTAGACTCTAGTAAAAAATTTATTTGATGTGCTACATTCAATGTATATGATCACTACAAATTGTTTAAAATTACAAAGTAACAATTTGTAAATTTTGAGTTGTGACTATTTTGTATTTAGTGTGCGATATGTTCAATGATCTCAACATTACGAATGAATTGCTTTAAAAACTTATTATTTAATCTATTTTTGTTAATTTTATTACATACCTAATAAGAAAGTGATATTTTTGTATAATTATAACTTACTTTAAATAAAATATTAAAAATGTTATAATAAAAAAATTTTTAAATATTTGTTTTTAGTCCTTTTATTAGAGCAGTATTTTCTCTAAAAATGCAGGATTTTTTTTTTGAAAATTACAGGATTTTCAACGCTGGCAACGATTGTAGTGCACGAACTATCAAAAGCAAAATGACAGACAGACGGGTATTGTGAAATACAGATGACATAATGTGAATTTAATGTAAAGAACAAATAGTACATGCAGATGGACATGTAAAAGGCAGTCGAATAGTGAAAAGTGACAATATTTTTTAATCAAAATCAACATTATATGGACATGTCGCTTATAATCATTAATTAATTTCTTTCTCGCATCCCCTACAATTACTTTATATTGGTCATGCAATCTATTATGTCTTTTAATGCACAATTTGTTCCACATTAGCTCTTTATGACACACCATGGAGTCATGCTGTTATTTTCGTCATGCTGTGTAAATAATTCCAGATTCAGGTTTTTTTTTTTCTTGATTTCCTTTTATCCATTCTGACAGTTCGACCGAGCTTCTCTCAAGTGACAACCTATATTATGAACCTTGCCCGACACTGGCTTACATGCATCATATCTGTGTAATCGTATAAATTTTGACATTTGATGCAGCCAGTTCGAGCCTATTATGGTTAACCCTTTAAAATCTGAAACTCCGAATTTGGTTTTCTAAGCAATAAGCCAATCTAAGAACAAAATTTGAGCCAAATCGGAGATGGTCAGTGCAACTAATATTACACTAATAAACTTTTTATTAAATATACGGTTTTAGCCAAAATTACAGTTTAGGTCGGACACTGAAAGTTGCACGATATTGCAACAACATTAAAACTACAGAAAAAGAGATCTTATGACACCGGTGGTTGATAGTCAATGATTATACTGACTGAGAGGATTAAGTTCGCATCGTGCTCTTGCAACTGTCAAGTTTATGATGTATTTACTAAAATCAAAGTTTAAATGGTTTCTTATCAATTCTGGTCTTTAGGATTTAGGGGTGTAGGCTTAGTAGTTGAAGGGAAAAGTTTATTCTAAAATATATCTTCATGCTTTTATTTACGATGCTCCAGACTCTGATCTGAAATCGAAATGGTATCTTATATTTAAAAAAAAGTGGATACTTCAGAAACTTATCCATGTATTCGAAGTTTATTTATTTTTTGTAATGTTTTTCCAGAACTTCAATGCAACGACTTGTGAAAATATGTTATATGAGTTATTTTCGAATGCGTATCCATTCACATAAATGTCAACAAATGTGTTCGTTCAATCATCAAATTGTGTATATTAAATTTACGTCCTAAATTAAAATAAGCCATTTACTCGATATTTAGCCAAAGTTGCAATATTTATGCAGTAAAAATAAATTCCTGTGTAAATAAATCCTGTGCAGAGCGAGTGTTCTTGTGGAAAATTTGAATAGGCTTTGAGTAGAGGAGCGTGTTTCAAACAAGACCGCGTATTATTATATAGACCAACTTTATTCCCCTCAGCTAAGAGGGAGCATGGGGCTGAGTTGCTGCTGTAGGGTGCATAAACTAAAAAAAGGCAAAATAAAATAAAATAAATTATTATAAAAATGACTCTCCTCCAATGCAAAATTGGTGCAATTTAGCGGCAATGAACGCATACGTTGCGGAGGCCAACGCATGTGCGTAAATAGTCGACTAGATATGACTGTGTGAAGCGTCGAGGGCGCATATACTTACATATCATTGGCATGCATGCGTTTATGTAATTATGATATGTAAAATTTAAAATATAAATAAAATTTACGCACAACGAGCCAAGTTGTTGCAGAATATAACGCGTTGTGCGGAGTGCGCCTTGGAAGCTAAGCGTTTATGTGTGTTTTTCTCAAAGCTAGCCCTAAATTGCGTTCGTTTACAATATTTTGTGTGCAATGAGTTTATCGATATTTCATCTAATGAGCCACTCCAAGCATCAACCACAGCTATTGAAGCTTTTCTTGCATGTTCTGCGTGTGCTTTGAACTAACCTGGTCTTAACTAACCCCTGCCTCCACAATGGGAGCCCAAATAGCACATCCTGTCAGTCGGCTGGGTGTTGCGGAGAATGGTGCAAGTGGCAAAAGTGCACCCTAAGCAGTGCACTCGGTGCAACTAATGAAAAAATTTGCGTACAGCTGGGTGTGGGATGCTCCTCCCCTATTAGCTCCACCCTTCGTACTTGTGTTTTTGTATGTGTGTGTGCGTTGTTTGCATACTGCAGCCTGTACGCATTAACAATTTTGTTGTAAGCTACCCTCAATTTTATTTTACCGAGCTACTCTTGTTGTTGTTGTGGTTTATGTTGGGGCGAAAAAGTTTGTGAACGCGTTTCCGGTAACTTCGATACAAGCAATTTTCCGGTTGTTTAACAGACGCTGTGCCAAATGGTAAGAGCTTTGGTACGCTTATTTGCCAGTTGGTTTGGGATTCCAGACTTACGCACGGATTAATAAAGGAAAAAAAATAACTTTGAAATCAAAAGAAGATTTAATCAGTATTAAAACTGGTGAAAAGCAAAAATCAAAATAAATTATATATAAAAACATTTCAACGAAAAGCGGCAAAGCAAAGTAGAAGAGACATTTCAAGTTTTTCCTTATGCTGAAAAGAGTGTCACACTTCACAATATCCATGCTTTTCTTGTAATATATCAAAAACTGGAATAATTTCGAAGACATTATGAGAGCTCATAAATATGAGTACATTCTCAGCGTTCAAATTTGTAAATATTTAAGAGTATTTTATGATTGAATTATGAGCGCTCTTAAATTCCTCTTAATTCCAATTTTGTTTTGAGTCGTAGTTTTGAGAAGTGCGCATCATTAGATTCAGAGTAGCAAATTGGAAAGTGGAGTAAAACCAATGAAACGATTCGCTGCACTTAATTCGCCGCACTCGGAAGTCTGTGTGCAAAGAGGTTATATTCTAAAGCGATCTTACCAGATAAGTTTTCTCCTCTCGCCGCAAAATTTGAACAGGCTGAGACCGAACAGAACCAAAGCGTATGGCGGTTGTCGGATTCGCCGTTCAACAAAATATATGAAAGTGTATGCAGCCGCTAAAAATTAAATCGCCGTAAAAATTCCTTGACGGAAAAACGCCGGAATAGAATCTATTTTATTTTTTCTATGACGGCTGGCAGACCTCTCTCTGAGTGGCATAAGTGATGCCATAATTTAGCTAAGAATAAGCTTTGTTCTGTGTCTGAGTCTGTGTTGCATTCATGTTAGTTCAAAACAAAATATAAAATAATTTTCTACAAAATAAAGCATTCACACCGAAAAGCAACGCTGATCCGCCATCCGACAATCGCTCCTATTCTGGACGGGTTCTCAGCGGTTTTTGCCTATAGAGGCCCGTCATCCGCCATCCGTTTTGGTTCTGTTCGGGCTCTTACTTGGCTACTTCAAAAAAATAAATATTCGATTGATCAAATGACCTCCAAAAGAGATATAGAAGAGAGATATAAAAAG
This sequence comes from Coremacera marginata, assembly GCA_914767935.1. Taxonomy (NCBI): domain Eukaryota; kingdom Metazoa; phylum Arthropoda; class Insecta; order Diptera; family Sciomyzidae; genus Coremacera; species Coremacera marginata. Next base: position 151,308,925 of record OU612043.1, read on the forward strand.
TAAGAAAGTAAGAGAAGTTCTTGCTTCGGCAGAACATATACTAAAATTGGAACGATACAGAGAAGATTAGCATGGCCCTGCGCAAGGATGACACGCAAAATCGTGAAGCGTTCCACATTTTTTTCTAAGATAAGGAATATAATCATTAATAGACAGCAGCAAATCAAACTCATATGGATTCCCAGCCACGTGGGAATACTAGGAAACACTCTAGCCGACTCTGCAGCAAAGCTCGCAACAAGATCACCTTTGATGCTCATCAACTCTACCAGCAAAAAAGATATTAAAAACAAAATCAAGAACACTCATCTTCTCGTACGACGACAACAATGAACCGAATACGAACACCATTACAAATCTATTAACCCTACCCAAATAACTCCCCTCTTCCCAGTGACAATCCCTAGAAGACACATAGTCATTTACACTCGTTTTCGGCTCGGGCATACAAGACTAACCCACAAACACATCTTCGATCGAAACAACCTTCCTACATACCATTTCTGCAACTCAAATTACTTAACAGTGCACCACATACTCTACTATTGCGAAGCTATTAGTAGTAGTAATCCACATTCGTCAAGAACTCCATAATCCAAACTTTTCTGACATTATTCAAAATGTAAACCACGAAAATATCAAAATATTAATTAAATTTATTTGTAAACTTAAATTATTTTTTGTTATTTAAAAACTGTATATTTCTAAAGCTTAAGGCCTTTGTCGCTATAGCTTATCGTAAGTCTTTGATATTGTAAATTAATTTACTTGTCAAATAAATAAAAAAAAAAAAAAAAAAAACAAGTAAGAAACCATCACAAAAAATAATTTACTGAACAAAGCTTGCAAGCAAAAAACATAACCCAAAACAGAATCCGAATCACTGCTTTCATAAACGTACAACACATCACGGAATCGTCTTCAACTCGTCATTGAATTGCATTCAATTAACACAATTTTACGTGACGAGTTGTACGTTCACGGAAGCGGCGATTCGGCCACAAGTCTTACGACAATTGGGAAACTATGAAGATTCTCAATCGTAACATATTTCTTCCAAATTTAGAGAAAAAAATTTTATCTCATAATTGTTTAAACTTGCCACTCTCACCTCTACAGCGGCGATGGCTTCTTGGGTATATACAGCATGAACTCGTATTGAAGTGCAATATTGTCCATAAGAGTAAAAGTTTTACGTATAACCTGCTCTGATAGTCGATAATACGCACCGCCATGTGTGGTTTGTAAGTTTCCCGCACAGAACTCAAATTTTGGAATTAAATTTTCACGATTTATAAATGTTGTGCTGGTGTAGGCTGGTTGTATGTGTCTACGCCGATCCTTTGTACATATTTACTTCTTGAAATTCCTTTTATTAATATTAATATTCACCAAATGAATTCTATAGAAAATGATATGTAATCTTACCTTTTTTGATTAATTTACCACCACTGTTTTGTTGAGCTTGTTCAGATAATATGCTAACCATATTATAGTTTTTGATCTCTTCTCAAAAAAATAATTTACGGGCATTCAGAGTTGCCATCTCGTGCAACTACTGAAGAATATCCGATTTCTTCGCCAGACCGAATAGTTGCCAAGCTCGCGCAGCTGTTGAGTCTTCGCTCAAAACTTTTAACCTTAATTTCGCATTGCATTTTCAATCCACTCGTGTGCTCAGATTTTCAGCTAAAATGAGCATCAATGCAAAATTAATTTTCACGTCGGACAATCTGGTACAATTTTGCTCTAAATTTGAAGCCATCCCTGTCGACGTTCACACTGACTCAAGTGTATAAGCACCACCCAAAATTAACACCCGCGCAAAAGCTTACGCAATAAAACTGCCCTGCGAGAAATATTGTGAAGAGATACCAGCTATGTGATGAAAATTTCTCTCTAGCGTGGGAAGCGCTCCGCTTACGCTATGAGAACAAAAGGATACTTGTAGATAACCAGCTCAAGATCCTATTTGGCCTCCCAGCTGCATTAACTGAAAACAGTTTGGCAATCCAGAGGATTCAGTCGACCATTAATGACGCCATGCTGTCAGTCCAAGATGTGTGCATTGACAACTGGGACCCCAAAGGCGTCTAGTTGTGCTCAACAAAGCTACCAGAGGAAACGTTAGCACTCTGGGAACAATCGCTTACCTCACGAAAGAATTCCCAACTTGGCTACAAATGGACGAGTTTCTGACCTCTCGCTACGAAGTAGTCGAAATGGTCAATAGCATTAAAGGTGCTAGGTCCAAGAGGTCACAGCCGGCTCCTCAAACCCGAACCCTCAAACATTTTCAAATACCCGAAACCCAAACGCTTGGGGGCAAAATAAATTCCAATCTAATGTTCCAATCTAAACGCGCCTCAACAAAATTTCCAAAACAGGTCCAACAAAACAGGTCTAGTAAAATTATCAAGTAGAAAATCCCGCACAGCCTGAATACTCTTTTTGCCCAACCTGCAAACAAAAACATTCTCTCAGAATGTGCCCCAAGTTCAAAGCTCTTTCGCCCCAAGAAAGAATAGAATATGTTAAGCGGAACAGGTTTTGTTCCAACTGCTTGGCATTTTCGCATCTCAGATCCCAATGTAAAAGCGTGTTAACTTGTCTTTATTGCAAGAAACCGCATTCATTCAATGCTGCATCTCTAGACTCCGAATCAGAGCCATGATAGTGACAATGTACCTTCTTTCTCAAGGAATTGTCCTATCAACTCAATGCATACTTAAGCATTGGGTCCAAATACCAGCTCCAGTCAAGAACGATCTTGCTCCGTCTCAGAAGATGTAGCTCGAGTGTCAACTCACTTTGAAGCGAATGAAGACAGAGTAGTTTTACCAACCGCTCTAGTTTACATTCACCGTCTTGGCGACTTATTTACTCTGCGAGCGTTGATTGATCAAGGATAGCAAAGAACTTTTCTCTCAGGAAAAGTTTAGCAACGCCTTCTACTGCCAACAAGAAATCAGTAAGAAGCGACCAACATATCGGGAATGGGTGGAAGTATTGTTAACAGCTTAGTTTTAATCTCGAAGTGATTGCAATTGTGCTCACAAAACTAACAAATCTTCTGCCTTCTTATCCCCTCTCGAAACCAAATTTGAAGGATAAGAACTCTCTGATCCGAACTTTTATATTCCTGCCCAAATTGACATGGTCATCGGGAGCGAACGAACCCCCCCACTGAACCATAAGCGAAGGTTTTGAGTAAGGTGAGAGTTTTGCGAACGTTTTTGGTTAGAATTTTTTTTTTTTAATTTTTTCTTTTTTTTTTTGTCGCTAAAAAGTGCTTGCTATAAAAGACTAAATTCGTGAAAGCTTTTTCAATAAAGAAAAATTGTACATATTTTGCGAAATTCATTAAAAACTTATTTTGAGTCGAAAATGTATCATTTTTGTATCATTTCAGTAGGTAAGGCTTCCTTGTAAATGAACCATTTTTTGTTCATAAATGAGTTCGGAAATGAAGCATTTATGTTTCGTTTTTGCATTCTGAAATGAGTTCAATAAAGAATAATTTTTTTATCATATCAGTAGGAAAAAATTTCTCATAAACGAACTTTTTTTGTTCATAAATGAGTTCACAAATGAATCATAAATGTTACTTTTTATATTCTAAAATCAGTTAAATAAAGGAACTTAAAATGAAAATGTTGACCTTCGTACAAACGTCAAATGAACTTTTTTACCAGTGCGAGATGGATATACTGCTACACGTATGAAAATTTTCAACATTTCAACATTTCTATCAAAAATTAAAATCAAGCCCAAATAGAATGAAAACCACGAAAACATTCCATGCAAAATAGTAATAAAATAAATTCCCCAATTAATAACTTAACTATTTTGATATTTCATATTTAATTTGGAAGTTTGTCAAATTGGAAAACAATCACGCCTTTTCCCCTTTGAAACATCAATATCATGTAAAACACAATGCGTGAATTCCATCCCAGGTATATTAATCCTATTAGCACAATGATTAATATGATCTCTAATTTTAGTAATAATCATTTCTTCTTTAACAAAATATCGATATGTAATTATAAATAGTATTATGCAATAATAAAATTTATAATTCAAAAAGGTTATTTTTTTTTAACTCATTACTGAACAAAAAAAGGTTTGTTTTTGAGAGGCAATTCAGTCCAAAGATTGATACAAAAAAGGTTCATTTTCGAGTGCCGAAAAAGAACTTTTGTATGGTTCATTTTTGAACTCATTTAAGAAAAAAAACAGTTTGTTTCTGAGAGGCATTTTCGTCCGGCGATTGATTCAAAAAGGGTTTATTTCCGAGTGCCGAAGAAGAAATTTTTATGGTTCTTTTTGTAACTCATTTCCGAACAAAAAAAAGGATAATTTATGGTTCTTTTTTTAACTCATTTGCGAACAAAATAAGGTTCGTTTTTGAGAGGCATTTTAGTCCGATAAATGATACGAAAAGGGTTCATTTATGAGTGCCGAAAATGAACGTTTCTACCCGAAAAGGTTCATAAATGAATTCAAAAACGGTAGTTTTGGTTCACTGGGCCCACATTATGCTCGAAGGAGTTAAAACTAACATATTTGGTAGTCTTCTAGAGCAAAATACCGTTTTCGGCTGGTTCCTCAGCGGTCCCCTTACCGATTACTCTTTGCCTCCTTCTATTAATTATTACTCATTCTCAACTTGTGTCTCGCATTATACTGCGCCTTCTTTAAGTGAGCTCGTACGAAAATTCTGGGAAGTGGAAGAAATTCCCGAGCCCCGACTTATATCTGCCGATGATGAATGCTGTGAGAATTGTTTAAAAGGACCACCTTACGTCAGCCCGATGGGCAATACGTTGTTCGGCTTCCATTCAACTTTCGCTCTAAAGTAGCTTTGGAAGCCCGTTATGTGGCACTAAAACAATTCACCCGAATGGAACTTACTCTCAGCAAAAAACTGTAACTTCAATCTCAATACAATGAGGTTCTAAATGAATACCTGACAGCAGACCATCTGTACAAAACTCACTCACAAGAAATTTGTGAAGAAAATACCTCTCGTTTTATTTACCCCATCACGCGGTAGTAAAACCCGAAAGCACGTCCACAAAAGTGTGGGTGGTATTTAATGCCTCAAAATCTACCCAAAGTGGTCTTTCCCTTAATGACATCCTCCATATCGGTCCCTATCTTCAATCCGACTTAATGAGCGTCATCCTCAAGTGGCGCCTTTACCGGTTCGTTTACAACGGTGACATACAAAAAATGTATCGCCAAATTCTAGTTCACGAAGACGACTGTGAGTTCCAACGCATTCTAATTCGTTCTCAGCCCAATCAACCAATTCAGGATTTCGCCCTTAACACCGTTATCTTTGGTGTGAGTTGTGCTCCGTTTTTAGCGATTCGTACTCTTCATCAATTAGTTGAAGATTGCCGAAGTTCTTATCCCATGGCATCTGCAGTTCTCACACGTGAAATCCCAAGCTTCTCAAACTCAGCTCATAGATGCTCTTAAAACTGCAGGTTTTTCTCTTTAAAAAAGATCATAGCTAATCACCCAAATTTGCTTTCAAATGTTCCGTCGGAAGATCTGCTTAATTCAGAGTTTATAAAGTTTTACGATTCAAGTTCCAATAAAAATCTTGGAATCAAATGGAACGCACTAAGCGATTCATTTTGTTACATGATTCATACTCTGAATCTCACTATCTCGGCTACAAAAAGACAAATTCTTTCTGTGGTGGTAGCCCTTTTCGATCCTGCCGGATGGGTGTTCCCTATAATCGTCGAGGCAAAAATACTTTTACATTAACTCTGGCTAGAAGGCGTGGACTGGGACGAATGTGTCAAACCCATCTCTTTGGTGAAGTGGAATGTTTTTCTCGAAAACTAATCCATTATTGATAAAATTTTAACCCCAGATGGACTGGTTTCTCTCCCCATCACAGTATTCAGATTCATGGATTCTGTGATGCCTCTGAAAAGGCTTATTGCGCTATGATATACATTCGCAATGCTGAAAGAGCGATACCACTGCTTATTTGCTAGTAGCGAAAAGTAAAGTAGCCCCACTCCATAAAATAAGTTTACCCCGCCTTGAACTATGCGCAGCAGTACTGTTGTCAAAATTAGTTAAGCATGTGATGTCCGAACTCCAATTATCGGGTCATGACCTCTATCACTGGTCCGATTCGTCAATTGTATTGGCCTGGCTTAAAAAGCCCCCTATATGCGGAAAACATATGTCGCGAACAGGATTTCTGAAATCCGAAAAATGTGGAAAATGGAGACATGTATCCACCGCTGAAAACCCTGCAGATCTTGGCTGCCGTGGTTGCACCCCACAAGATCTTAGCTCATTGTGGTGGCATGAACCAGCTTAGTTATTACATAATCAACAGCAATGGCCCAAGCTTCAACCATCGACAACGGTTGTGCCTGAAGTTCGGAAAGTTGAAGTTTTTCATGCTTTGACTTCCGACGACGATTAACTGATTAACTGAAAAATTTCAAGGAAAAGCACTCTCTTGCCATTGAATCCATTCTTTGATAAGAATACGGTTTTAAGGGTAAATGGTCGTTTAGCAAACGCTGCCATGAGCTATGATGAATGGCATCCCGTCACTCTTTCCGAAAAGTCTCGATTCTGTCAACTGTTTCTTGAGTTTACTCACAAAGCTTTACTGCATGCAGAGCACCGGTTGATGCTTAGAATCGTGCGACAGGAATTTTTTATTCCAAAACTCTAGAGAATAAAATCAAATTCTGCCTAGTAAACTGTAAAGTGTGCACTATCTGCAAACAAAGGGTGCAGACTCAGATTATGGCTGCCCTGCCTACTGAGCGAGAGCTCCTATGCTCAAAGGCTACGTTTGCGTCTTCATAATATGTTTCTCGACAAAGGCCATACATCTCGAAGCTGTTTCCAATTTGTCTATGGAGGCATTTTGTGCCTCATTCGCACCATTTGTAGGTCGACGTGGACTACCTAAGAAAGTCTTCTCAGACAATGGGCGTAATTTTGTTGGAGCTAGCCGTATTCTACTGATATTTTCATAAAGAAATCTGCAGCTGATATTTCACTCAGATATAGTACTCAAGGGTTCGAATGGTCGTTGATACCACCCAGTGCGCCTCACATGGGCGGATTGTGGGAAGCGGCGGTGAAAATCTTCAAGACCCATTTTAAAAAAGTTGCCCAATCTCAGAAATTCATTTTTGAAGAATTCTCTACACTTTTAGCTAGAATTGAATCGGTTCTAAATTCATTGGTCATTTCCTTCGTGGTGCACCCCTGTTGTTCATTCCAGAACCCAATAAAGAAGACTTGTCTCTAATTAATCGCTGGGAAAAAATTAAAGTCCTCCATCAGCAGATTAGTCGCCGCTGGAAATAAGAGTATTTGTCCGAGTTGCACAAACGCTACAAATGGCAACACCCGGCACGAAATATATGTGAAGGAGATTTCGTTGTTATAAAAGACGAATTGCTTCTCCTCACCGAATGGCGGCTCGGCCGTATAGAAAAGATATACCTTGGGACGGACAAACGTATACGAGTGGCTGACATTCGTACAAAGTCTGGTGTCGTTACTCGTCCAATCGTAAAATTATGCGTCCTTCCCTCTCAATAAACCATTACATATAGCTAAAGCTGAGGTGCACGCCTCAAGTATTTCGCCATCAAGTATTTCTCATTGTATTTACCTCTTGAAATTCATTTTATTAATATTAATAGATAGTGACTTAGTAGACTATCTTAAAATTCGTAACATAATTTTCTTGCATGGGCTTATATACAGTAAATGTCCAGAATATCTTTATAATAAACTTGATTTTTTTCAGTCCACGAGATGTATGAACTTTATTGTCCCTAGGTGTAACTATCTGAACACTAGCAGGTACTTTTTTACTAGCACCATTAGAATTTGGAACTCCTTACCAAATAATATCAAACAAATAACTAGGAAAAACAATTTTAAAAACGAAATCTTTAAATATTTTGAACATTCGAACTAATGTCTCTTAGCTATCTTTTTCTTACTACTTTCTGCCCTCTATATTTGTTACTTGCACTTCTTTTCCTACATCTTAAATAAATTCAATTATTTTAATTTATTTTTAATTTAATTTTTTATATGTTACTTACTTTTACTTCAATGCAGCTTTCGTGTTTATTTTTTATAATTTTTTATAATTGTAATCTGTATAAGATAATTTTTAATAATTTTTTTATAATTGTAATCTGTATAGGATTAACTGTTAATTTAAGTTATCTAATTTTGTTTTTATTTTGAAATCATATATCTACTGATGTACTATAAAAGACTAAGTCTTATTGTACAAATTAAATTAATTAATAATAATAATAATAATAATAATAATAATAATAATAATAATAATAATAATAATAATAATAATAATAATAATAATAATATTCAGCAAATGAAGTCTATAGAAAATGAAATATTAACATACCTTTTTTGATTAATATACCGCCACTGCTTTGTTGAGTTTGTTCAGATAATATGCTAACCATATTAAACCCAGCCTTCTGCTGAATAACAGCCGTCGGCTGAAACACAGACTTTTTGCCTGTGACTTGTACAGGCCGTCCGTGTAATATACCGTCCATGAGTAAGGACAACTTAAAAAAAAGACCCTCTTTATATGCAGCAGAGAAACAGGCAACTTACCCCCGAATCCCCCTCCCCGTAAATTCATCAGCATAGATATTGCCAAAATATTCTGAACAGGAATATCAAGCCGCCTTGAAATCCCTAGAATCTGTTGAAACAACATCCAAAATAGTACTTCGCTGCCGCAAATACCTAAATGAGATGGCAGAGCATTTCAAAATACTCATATGCTGGATCCCCGGACATAGAGAATTTCTAGGGAATTGCAAAGCAGATGAACCCGCTCGCACCGAAACAACCAAACAACTCTCGATATAGAAAGGAAGTATTAGTATATTCCTCACCACATGTAAACTAGTCACAAATGAGCTATTCCTAAAAAAGACACAGTTTCGATAGTATGGTAAGTGTGGACGTAGAATTTTTTGTTTGATTATTTGTTGATGAATTTGTTGTGCGTGTTCATTTTTATATAATTCCATCTTTTTTGTTTAATAAATTGAAATAAATATTTCGGAATACTATGAATTTATTATTTTTCATGGAGTAAAGAATTAATATTTATTTTAAATTTAATTGAAAATTTAAATTTGAACAAACAAAATATATTTTTAATATGTAATATATATAAAATTAGTTCAATTAATAATTCGAATTTATTATATTTTAAAAATAAATGAAGTTGTTAATAGCATAACTACCATGCCAGTCTTCAGTCTTGGTATATGTAAGCCTGCATTGTAGTTATTTAATATTTTGTATTATTTATGTATTACTTATTGTATAAATCTTGCTGAAGATTAACAAAAACAATAACAAACTACAAAAACGAAAGAAATTTAAAATATTATATGCAAATATTCCATAATAAGTATTAATAACAACAACTTAAGCAGTTACTGAACAATATTCGTAAAATATTCTTGATTTATATAATGGCACTACATAGCTACTACATAGCGCTGCGTTTTTTAAATACCAAACATAAACTAATATAATGAACTATGCATCGCTTCTTCGTATTGCAACGTCTTATTTTATGTTTGAATCAGGCAGACAAAGTGACGCTACCCTAAGTGATTGGAGTCTACCAGCAGACTGAAAGTTTTTTAGCAGTGCAAGCATTTATATCCGTCTGCATTGCTTGTAAAGCTCTGAGAAATTCATAAAACGGTTCTATTCAACAAACAACACGATGAGAGATTTCTTCAGCAGCAACTGATTCATCAATGCATTTTTCTTCTTTTGTTTTGCTATCTTGTGGCTTTATTAAAGAAGTAACTGCGATATAACTGATATTATGACATAAATTTTATCTTTGTACGATGCATACTAAAGGCTGTATGTATACCCTAACGTGTCCCCCAAAAACGTTAGCAGGAACTTGAAAAAATTTGTGAAAATAACCCCATACAAAACGCGCTGTAAGACGTAATTCTACATCAAAAATCAACAATAAGTGGTCAACGGGAAGCACATGCCATACAGCGCGTCAGGTTTGACGAAAAATCACCCTAAAACGCTCAAAAGAACTGATCTCCCTGAGAAGGGAAAAAATCAATACTATGATAGGTTTATGAAGTTTAAACATCCTACACAACGACTTCTGCAAAAGATGCAGAGATGAAGAGAAGGAGGAATATACAACACATCTTCTCTGCACTTGCCTTGCGCTAGCTTAAAATCGCCACCTTCACTTAGGTAACTAGTTCTACAAAGATATTGTTGGTCCCTCATAATCTTGGGTATAACTAATCTTAAGCTTTGTCAACAGCTCAAACTGGTTTAAATAGGGAGTGAAATTAATCCATGATATCACAACGGGCTTTATTGGCCTAAGTGTGTCTCAAGGCACACAGCCGATTCAACCTAACCTAACCTTAATGCCAAGCACATGTATTTACTTTGACAACTGGTTTGACAGCTATCCCTTTAGGAAATTCTATATCTTTAAAAAACAAACATTTTATATTGCATACATTCTTCATATTAGCAATATTTAGCATAACCACAATTTTTTATTGTCATCTACAGGATAAGCTGCTTACATACATTTGCCATCTACTACTGGAAGGGAGTAAAAACATTCCTGCTCACCCACCTAAGGTTAGGTAAGTAGGGTCGTGCACCGTTACCGGCACTTCCGCGGGGGCCTATAGGCCCATTGCGAATTCCTTTTTTATTGTTTGTGGTACCATGTTAACCAATGGTCTTATTTATTCCTCTAACCATCTTGTGCTTTTCATGAACCTTCATGTGTTTAGCAGTGGTGTGTTAGCTTTTTTATCCGTCGCAAGCGGATAGCTTTTTTGCGACTCTGAGTATATGCGAAAAAAATAAGTACAAAAACCGACTCAACCGTAAGCGCACGCAACTCGGCTCATACTCTCTTCTACGAAGCTGCAATGCTCGGGTTTTTTCGGTTCATAAATACTTATTGTTGTTGTCGTCTTGCTGATACTTATCATACTTACCGAAATACTTATAATCGACACAAGCAGCCGAATCACTCGGCTCATCTACCACAGATACAAAGCAGAGCGCAGTAGAGCGCAGCAGTGAAAACGGAGCGAGTTTTTTGTAATTGTTTTGTGCGTTGTTTTTTTTTGCTGAGCATTTAGTTAGCAACAGAAAAACACGTGTTCTTCTTGTGTTGCTTTTTGTTTTTATCTTACAAAGTTGTTGAGGCTTATACATAGTTTCGATAAAAAAATACATAGTTTCGATAGTTTGTAGCTTTAAGGGAGTATTCCTGGTTGTCAAAACTTTTTTTGGTTTTTTTTTGCATATTTTTATAGCTTGGATATTTGAGAATATCGTCCTAAATAGGTTTTATGAAATTCAAAATACTTCAGTGTTTTCGCCAAAATGCGATTGGCTTAATTTGGCAACGGTTTGAAGCAACCACCGAATTTCGTTCAACGCGTTCTTTAGTAGGTAATAACTTGTTTGTATACGCATTTTAAAAATAAATTAATACACATTTTAAAGCTTAGGTATTCGAATGTTGGCAGCGTTTAGTTCGCTTTGAATTGAGTTATGATCTGGACGCGCGCGCGCATACAGTTTTGAAAAGTACAGTTTTGATAAAAATTTTTGTTTGTGCTAAGGACAATGGATAGAAAAAGTAATAGAAATAAAAATAAAAGAAACACTGGTAGCAATCGAAAAACTAGTCCCTTGAAACGCCAGTTTCGTGGTAACCAACATGAAAGAGATGAGAACACGCACTATTGAGATTGCTAATTATATTGAAACTGTCGTATTTAACGAAGGTTTTTTGCCAATACTTCAAATAATGAACCTAATGGGCATCCCGATTGGCAACGTCACATATGATTTCGCCATGTCTCGGAACGAAGAACGTTTGAAAAGGTCCGAAGCCATAGCTCTGGCCGCATTAAAAGAAGGTAGAACTGCCCGAATAGCACAAAGAGCCGCTGAGTTCTCATTTTTTGAAGAAGAGGAAGGAGTTCTTTATGGGGCTGGCATTGCAGATTGATATATGTAAGTATTTTACAAAACAAAAAATGTTTTATTGCCTAAAATTTTCTTTGAGTTTTTTCCAAATCACGTTTTTGAAATTCGAAGTCACTTTTCTCCAGTTCTACTAAACTGATTTTGATGAAACCAAGTGCAATCGACGCAGAATTTCTAAAACTGCATGCTCAAATTTTTCATTTACATTTTTTTTGATGCAAAAAAATAACTTCAAACTTAAGCGCGTTTATCTCGAAACCACGTTTTTTGAGCTTGCGGCCCAGATTGCGCCCGTAGTCTGAACCAATTTTGATGAAACAAAATGCAATCGACGCTGATTTGTCACCATTCTGGTCACTACCTCAATCACAATTTTAAACAATTTTTTACTATTTTTTTTACACTAAACTAAAAAAAAAGACCAAAAATTGGTTTTTTATTTTTCAATGACTGCCAGTTTGTAAAAAATAATCGCAAAATTATGATTGAGGTAGCGACCAGAATCACATCTGTACTGAATCTAACGCCGTTTATTTTTTCCATTTCAGATGATCCGAAGTCGAGTTATTCGGGCCGCAAGCAGCATACCTTTTTTTCGACGCCCAACTTTGAAGGCCGACAACTTTTTCAACAGCCCTGGTGCAAAGGAAAAAAAGTTTTTTGTTTAATTTAATATGTTCTTAATACAAGAAAGAAAACAAAATTTAAATAACTCTTTGCGTTTCCAAATGAGAATTTTTTCAAAAAGGGCCAAGAAACAGCCTTCCAACCAGGAATACTCCCTTAAATGAACTAACTAAAGCCTTAGTTAAACTGCTTATAATGAGTATTTACAATATAATTTTGTAAAATTTTTTTTATTATCATTAATACAGTTATGGAAAGAAAATGAGTATATATTTTTTAAAACATTTCTTATGAAGATATAAAATCTTGCCTGGACTACTAAAATGGTAAAATTCGGGTATTTTTATTTTTGACCAGATTCCTTCCCAGATCCTTTTTTTAATATTTTTCTTCGATTTTACGCAATGCAGTTTTCTAAAAGTGATAGCTTCTGGCTGTAGGGTATAAGGCGCTGTTGAAGAAAAACAAATAAAACTTACATCAATCTCTTCATTGAAGAATTCTGTAAACTATACACAAAATTCAAGTATCTAGCATTAATATTATAGGCGATAGCGTTAAAAACAGGCGAGGCGAGGGTTTTTGCTATGTTTTTGCCATTGGGTGTCGTTCAAGTGACTGACTCGTCTGGCTTCGGAGTAGCGCATTCTGTCATTCCAATTTTCCAAGACCTTGTTGATGGTTTCGGGCTTTTCCGATCTGATGGTTTCACGGATTACTTGGATGATATTGGCCTTAAGTGCTTGAAACGTTTCCGGATTGTTGGCATAACATCGGTTCTTCATGGTATCCCACAAAAAAAGTCCAAAGGGGTCAAATCGCAGCTCCGAGGCGGCCAATTGACATCGCCAAGACGGCTGATAACACGATTTAGTAATTTGGTGCGCAAAAAATCGATTGTTGCATGGGCTGTGTAGCATGGCGCGCTACACAGTATTTCAGTAAAAAAAAGTCGGTCCACATGTCTCTGTAACGCCCACCGAAACGTTGTTCCTAGCCTCATTTTCGAAGAAAAATGGTCCTATTATTCCACCACTCCACAATCCGCAACAAATTGTCACTCTTTGTGGATGCATCGGCTTCTCAACAATAACTTGCAGGTTTTCCGGGCCTACTAATATTAATAGTAATAAAAATAATATAAGCCCACCTGCCAGAACACCCTCAAAACCAGCTCAAGATCAAAACTGGTCACATAAAACAAATTTATTCCCAAAGTTTTCTCCACAGTCAAAACTATCTTCTCAACTGTTATCTTCTTCTAAATTTCCTATTACTCAATCGTCGAAACTCCCTTATCCTAAAGTTAAACGGGTTTCGTTTAACCTCAATAACGACGAAAAAAATAAATCTTATTCATATAAATATCCTAATTTCGTCCATTCCCATACACTAAATCCATCCCCACAGCCCGCAATAGTCATACATAAGCCTACTTCTACACAACCTGTTACTGCAACACGTTCACCAGCAATCACACCCTCCAATAACACACCTCCTCCCTTAATTACTTGCACTAATACTCAAACGTTCACTAATGCTACACCAGCCTTTCTGGATCCTCTTCTGCCACCTAATGCGAAGCTCACAAAAAATCTCGCTGACGTTAGTAGTGAGGGTCGTTTCGTTATGTCTCGTCTAAGAGACCGTCGGTTGTATGATAATGTTCGATTATACCTGTCTTACTTACATAATAAGTCTGACTCAGTCTGTATTGAAGGTACAACAAGAACAAGTGTTATGGTATCCATCCAACAAGAAGGTCTTCCTACCGACCCTGTCGAGCTGAAAAAAATTTTCATTAACTTCCATCAAAGCCTCAACATTTCACCCCCTGATGTTGAAAGCGACCTCACGGCATTTGCATCGTATACTAGCTCAAAGTATTTATGGCATTTACAAAGAGCTCGTTCTAACTTAAAAAATTTTTATTGTCCCTAACTCTCATCCTAAAGCAATGTCCGATTATCCAGCCTCCCGAAATACACTACCTTCAATTGCGTCTTTTAATATATCCTACCACAATTGTGGTGGCATGAGAGGCAAACTCAATAAACTGTTTGTTGAAGCTAAATCTTGTCATTCCAATGTTTTTGTATTTACGGAAACGTGGTTGAATGACGCTATCAAAAATGAAGAAATTCTAGATAGCAACTGGACAATATACCGGAATGACAGAAACTATGCAAGCTGTGGCCTGTCTCGAGGAGGCGGTGTCTTAATTGCCACACATAACTCCTTATCTAGTGAATTGATTGTAACCTGCTCCTCCAAATGCTTTGAGCACAAAATAATCAAAATAAGGCTAGATCAAAAAGCTTCCGTATACATAGGTGTTATTTATATTCCTCCGAATTCAACCCACAATTCCTGCAATGAATTATGTGAAGTCATAACGTCAATAACAGCTGCGTTAAACGAAGATGATAGAATTATTATTTTTGGAGACTTCAACCGTCCCAATATAACTTTTGTGCACGATGATGATGACAACCATCTCCTTCCAATTAACCTGTCCAATGCGGTCGACTTCGATTTATTAAGTACTTTTTATAGTAATGATTGTCAGCAAGTTGCTCCTGCTCCAAACCGAAACAATCGCTGGCTAGATTTGATTTTTACTAACTCATATGACGAAGTAAAGGTTAGTCAAACCTGTGAGGCTGAGCAGATATTTTCCAATACCCTCCCCCATACTGCTTTTACTACTGAGTTATGTACTAACAACATAACTTTTATACAGTCATTCAATAATTCTATTGTATACGATTTCCTCAATGCCGATTACAATAACATTAAAAATGACTTAAATTGTTTGGACTGGAACCACTTGTATGCAGTGCAGTAGAATTGGACGATGCTGTATCGTCTTTCGTTAAAAAAGTCTTTTCTGTGTTTGATACTCATGTTCCAAAAATAAAGAAAAAAAATAAACTATCGGAACCGTGGCTTGATTCAAATCTTAGAAATTTGAGAAATCAAAGAAATAAACTTTACAGTCATTAAAAATTGCGTCATTGTAAGTGATGAGGTAAAGGTTAGATACGAAGAGCTGTCTAAGGAGTTCTCCATTAAGTCCAAAGAGGCTTATAAGCTTTACACCAATTTAATTGGAGAAAGGATTATTGAAGACCCGAAAAAATTCTTCGATTTTGTAAATGTAAAACGGAAATCGACCGGATACCCAAATTTCATGTTTAAAGGCAATGTTACTTCATCTAACTCACAGGAAGTTTGTAATCTCTTTGCGGATCATTTTAAAGAAGTCTTTTGTTCAACTACTTCCCAAAATCAACCTACATTTGCCAGTATAACTAGTTAGTAGACCGACATTGGTTTGTGAAATTAATATTACACGGAGTGACATAACCAATTCCATTAAAGAATTAGATTCAAATAAATCTCCAGGTCCAGACCTTATACCACCAATTTCACTAGTTCAATGTTTAGACCAATTAATTACGCCGTTACATATGATTTTTAACAAATCCTTGCATACAGGTATATTCCCAATTTTTTGGAAATCTTGTCATCTTACGCCAATTTATAAAAATGGCGACAAGAGATCAGTTGAAAATTATAGGGGTATTGCAATATTGTCAGCAATTCCAAAGCTATTTGAAAAAATTATATGTTCCAAACTCACGAGCATAATTAATCCGTGTTTAAACGAGCAGCAACATGGTTTTCGTAAAGGACGAATTACAAAAATGTCAGACATTCTTACAAAAATGGAAAAGGGCCACCAAATAGATGCAGTCTATACAGATTTTAGTAAAGCCTTTGATCGTGTTGATCACGAAATCCTAGCTAAGAAACTAGAAAAATTTGGTATATCAGGTACTGTGCTGAAATGGCTCAAGTCTTATCTCTGTGAAAGATCCCAATATGTAAAATTTCAGGGTACTTTGTCTAAAAAGATTGTTGTCTCGTCAGGTGTACCTCAAGGTAGCCATCTTGGCCCACTTCTCTTCAACATATTTATTGCGGACATATCTGAAGTTTTGCATGATGTCCCCCATCTCTTATATGCAGATGACTTAAAATTATACTATAACATTAGATCAGAAGTGGATTCAGTATTCTTACAGAATAAGCTTTTTTCTCTGGAACAGTGGTGTAGTAAAAATAAACTTTATTTAAATATAAATAAGTGCTACGTTATAAGTTTTGCCCGTAAAAATGTAATCACATATAGCAGATACATGCCAAATAAGGTAGAACTTAAAAGGGTCAACCACATAGCAGATCTTGGAATAATTCTTGATAGTAAGATGCGCTTTAACCTTCACTACGATCATATCATATCCAGGGCAAACAAAATTCTCGGATTCATAAAAAGACGTGCAAAAGAATTCAAAAACTTTTGGGTAACTAAAACCTTATACTGCATATTAGTACGACCAATCTTAGAATACTGTTGCATAGTTTGGAACCCAGCTTTTGTAGTGCATAGTGAAAGGCTAGAATCTATTCAAAGACAATTCTTGCTTTTTGCATTGAGAGACCTATACGATCCTCGTGACTATACAAATTTACCACCATACGAGAGTAGACTTAAAATCCTCAATTTAATGTCGCTGTCATCAAGGAGGATATTACTTTGCTCATGCTTTACATTCGATGTTATTACTGGTAACATCGATAGCGAATACATCTCGAGCAAGATACTATTTAATGAACCAATAAGGCGAACAAGGTATACAAAATTGTTAAAAAAATCGCATCACACCACTATTTACGCATTGAACGAGCCCTTGAATAGATGTTGTAAAATATTTAATAATATCAGCGAGCACTAGACACTGCCAATATCGAAATTCAGATTCAAGCGTTCACTTTCCAAATCACTTTCCTTTACATAACTACCCCCTTATTAAACACCAATTCACGTTCTATGCCCAATGGTACATATAAGTGAATCTTCTCCAATTCCTTTTCACCATTCTGATCCCTTTTCTATTTCCTTGATCTAGCATTTGTAGAAAAATTGTAAATTAAAAATTTTAATGTTAAATAAGTAAAACACCACATTGTCATATTAACTCTATTCTCCCATATCCAAATGCCTCTTCTTACATTGCCGTCTACCACCCACAATTGAAAATTAGTACATATTTTTACTATGTGTATAAAATCTGTTAGTATGTAAGTTTAGTATATAAGTTCCCCCTTCGTTCTTCTTATTGTCTCTTCTTTTTGACGTGTTTTTGAAAATGTGTCGATTCATGTGGGCGGATTACGCCCACTGAGAATTGCATATCTTCTACACCTTAAACAAGGAAAGAGGAGAAAAAAAAAAAAAATAAATACAGCAACAACCTGTTAGAAAAATAAGTTAGAATAAGTATATTGCCTTGTTTGGCTAAATAAATGCGGTTATTTTGTTTGTTAACGTAGCCGCCGAGAAGAAAATGCGCCTCGCCAGAAAATATGATTTTTCGCCCAAAATCGTTGTCCAATTCAAGCTGTTGTATGTCCCAAACTGCTTAGCGATAACGAAGCGGATGGATGCGCCTTCAATTGCTGACTCAATTGAACCTTGTAGGCGAATAATCCGAGATCTTTGTGCAGAATTCTCCTCAGGCTAGTGCGTGGAATGTTAAGCTGTTGAGATCGATGGCGAGTTGATGTTCGTGAATTGAGTCTCACACTCTCGGCTACAGCATCTCGGGACCATGAGTGTTGTCCACTAGCATACCAGTCTAACGAACTTTTTGCTAAAACTTGTGTATTTCGGCCGAAACTTATCTTCAAATAACACTCTGTTTGGGCTTCACACTTTAGCAATAAGTATTCAAAAGTTCCCAACGTTGTTCAAGGGTAAGCGTCTCATTTATTTCCGCGGAGCTATGATATTAACTTTATGTCAAGATTTCGGGCGTAACACAGCTGCCAGTGTCAAAATAACCTATGATTTAAAAAAAAACCATACCATAAACCTTTATATGAGTGCCGAAGGGCTTCAAATTCTATAAGAAGGCCTGCTAGTAGCGCTTTGGAACTCTGCCATTGCTGAATGAGAAGTAACTCTCTACAAAATACATATTCATAAATTTCAAGATTTCTTTGAAATCTTAGGAAAGATAATGTTGGACACCTTGTCATCCAAAATGGGTAACTCAAAAATAAGATCCTGTCAAGACCTTTACAACGATACACATTTCTCTAAAGCTCTCTTCGATATTTTTCCGTTCATGGCCTAAAAATCATCATTCTAACGGGAAGCAGACTGCAGAAAATACTAGTAATATTAATTTTTATGACCTCTACTCTTACTTCAGATACTTGCATGCAGTCATGCCAGCTTTTTTTTCAAAAAACTGTAAGCTAAAAAAAACTGTATTTTCAACAACAAAACTCAAAAACTTTTAGCCTTATTCATAAACTCATTTTAAGGGCTGCGTAACTTTAAACCAGCCTTAAACAACAGATAGTTATTCATAAATGCTTTTCCGGCTTGTTTAAGATCTGCGTAACTTCCCAGTGGTAAACAAAGCGCTTCAAAAGCACTAAACAAGCTCTTATTCCATAGCGTTTTACACATCTGAAGCGCTTTTTAGTGGACCGAATTCTTATTAAATTTAACATTGGATGTCTTCGGATGGAAGCGCTTCTTAAGTGCACCTTATATATCGTTTAAAATGCGCTCCAAAAAGTAGTTTCAAAAAACTAAATTCTTATAATATTGTAAAAATGGTAATTTTTACTGCAAAAATGAATTTAATGTTTGCAAAGCATTACAAAAATTAACTCAAAGCTTACAAAGCATTACAAAAATCAGAGTTGATACGATAGCTGAAATCCTTAGCAGCCATTGTTCTAAATAATTTTATTCAAGGTTTTAATTTTTAATTCTTCACTTGCTTTCAGCGATTTGTATATTTTTAGTTTAGCTAGTAACGGTTATCTTAGTTTGACATTTACATTTATTATTGATTGCTACGTTAACTGGGAGCAATAGAAAGTTTTTTTGAAGCGTAAATTTTGAAGCAATTATTTTTTTTTTACCGCTGCACTATGGTTCAGAAAATCGATTTGGCGGCATAAACTCAAATAATGAAGATAGAACGCTAAAATTTCACATATATTATTCCACTATTATTCACAAGCATATATTAATAGACGGGCGTCATTGGTGGACTGCCACGACTACCTCTCGAACAACTAAAATTTATACATGTGAATATATTACGAACTATATAAGGTGTATTGTTGAAATTTGGAACAAAGCCGCAGGTAGCCACTGCCAAGAGCCATGCAGAAAATTTTGGAAATCGGACGACTGGGTGTGGTACCTTCTATTGTACGTTCTGAAATACATAAACAAATAAAAGAAATATTTTTATATTTCTATAATGTGTTTTTATTTTAGCAAATGGCGTTTTTCTTTACTCAGAACGATAAAAATTTGCTACCACGCCTATTTTTTATAGAAGTCTAATATTAAAAATTGTAGATAAAACATTGAAACTTTGTGCATATTTCTGAAATCAATTAAACATTTATAAGAACAATATGTATGTAAGAAGAATATGAAAGATTAATAGATTACGTTTTATTTATGTCCTACAAGCCATTCACCATGCTTCTTCTTATAAAATATCTGATGACTTATGGCATTTAATCAACTTTTCACTTTCCAAAACTCCAATTTTTGATTCTTTTATTTGTTATTTCCCTTATCTTGCTATTTATTTTGAAATTTAAGCAGATTCATTAAACTAGACTTGATTCCAATAATTACTTTGTCAGCAATCCAACTGGAAATTGCATTGTTCTTGCTTCCATTCTCTCTTCACTCATTGAAAATTTCTTAATTTTTAAGGTTAATTGATTGTGAAATATGAATTATTTTTTTGAAAAGTTGCAAGTATATGCAGATAAGTTTGCTCTCAAATGAAAGTACAGATTGAACGCTTTCACCACATATACCATATAGTTTATGACGGATCGTGGCCGATCCAACTAGTTTTGTTCCACGAAACATGGAAAAGATTTCTAAAATTTACAAAAAAAAACTTGACACATTCGAAAGATTATTTCTTACAAAACAACAAAAGTATATAAAAAGATAATTACAGTATTTTAAGTAACACACCTTCAATATAGTTCGGAATAGTTTTTACGTTAAACCTTATAGAAATAATAAATAATTTGCACTTAAAATTTCATAAATTTTTCAATAAAAAGCGTCATAATGCAGAAAGCCCAGAACAATAACTTCTGCGTAATGACAAATGAGGTGGATTGCCATGTGGTATGAAAAAAGAGATTTTTCAGATGTTTGTAAAATCACATTGTTTTTTTTATTATGAAGTTAAAAAATAAGGTTTATGCCGCCAAATGCGATTTCTAGACCATAGTGCGCTGAGTTTAACGCCGAAATTTGCGTTTAAAGGCTGTGAAAATTTAACTAATAATTTTTTGTCGTATCTCGATGAAGGTTGATGTTTATGAGAATTTATCATAGACATGCTCCATATCCGGTCTTTATAATATTTTTTTCAGTAACACATTTTTCAACTGTTTAGACACAAACCTTTCAAAATTACGCCAAAGAGATCTTTACTAAACCGAAAAAAAATTTTTGTTTTTTTTGGTTCAGATGAACCAGTCTGCAGATATCTTGCTCACCGCAATTTAAAACCGGAAAAACAACTAGAAAATTAAGAGCTTAGTGGATCACTGCAAGAATCACAAAAAAAGGCTACTGATGAGTTGGTGTAGCGGCCAACGAAACAGCTGTCTAGTCTGCTATGTGATTGATACTCTATATAGGGTATTGTTGTTGTTGGTTGTTTTTCCTTCAGTTGTTTTCTTCGGAAAGCAACATTGACCTTGAGCTCTATAAAATATAACCTTTAATCATTGAAAAATTATTGGAGTTATATTAACACATAACTTAAAAACTTATGAAAGAAGGTCGTAATTAATTTACAAATAAATAATACATAACAATAATACAAAACACAACATAAATACATAACAAAAACAATTTATTGAAAATAATATAAAATAAAATAAAATAAAATAAAATTAAATAAAATAAAATAAAATAATATAAAATAAAATAAAATAACAGAAACAGTTTAAATGATATTTTACTAAACGGAAAAAATAATATTCAATATAGAACATTTATATCACATTATTTTTGTAAATTGATTTGTGAATTTTTTTGAAATTTCAATGGATACTTAACCCAGTTTCACCAACTGTACTTAAGTTGTACTTAAGTTTAACCTCAGCTAAGTTCAACTTAAGTTTTCTGAGGAATTTGCGTTTCACAATCCGTACTTAACTATTGCCAAATTTAAAACAATAATATGGCATCACCATCAAAAATAGTTTGTGTTCATTTTTTTGACATTTGTGCGAAAACTTATTAGAAAAGGAAACTAATATGAGAGTTTAAAACACATTAAAATAAGTAAAAGAAAAGAATCCAAAGCAATTCCAATCAAAATCCATTTTAATTTTTTTTGTTTTCACAAAATATTTTCCATTTATATTGTTTTCCAAAATTGTTCTGCAGAATGATATCAGCTGTTTGCTATTGACGACTTAAGTATAACTTAAGTCACGCATTTTCCATACTTAAGTTCAACTTAAGTATAGTTGGTGAAACTGGGCCTTAAAGTTTAATTCAATCTATATAATAAAAGTTACAAGTTACACGTTGCATATTAACTTTGTCATTCCGTTTCTAACGCCAATAATGAGGCGTGGCAGGTATAGAATAGTATGCATGGGTCATTCTTTTTTTTCTTGAATATCTAAGTTCTGAGGTATATTTTTGAGTAAAAATTAAAAATTAGTCAATGCATTCAAATTATTTTGATCATGTTGATTATAGCTTAATAAATGCTTAAAAAATAAATTTAGTTGAAACTATTTTGTCATCAAAATATTGATAATTGCATATATAAATTCCCCTTCATAGCTGCTTCCGCTTCGAGGTTTGTAAACTACAAAAATTCTCCAGCAACAAAATTATTTTAATTAGAATACGATAAACACATTTGCAAAGCAAATATAACGGCACTGTTGATGCATGTGGAGCGACAAAAACAATATCGTATTTTCAAAAGAATTTTGTCTGTCAAGTTTTTGTTCCTCTCCAGTTTAAAGTAATGCGTCATTTATAATAAGTCCTTATTTTCTATTACTGGACCCGGTTTGTTCACCTTCGTGGTACCTCACAAATTTTTTATAAACAATATTGCAATATAACTATTTCAATGATTAAATATATTATGTATCATTAATTTAAATCCAGAATGTCGTTTTCGTAGCTATCATTGTAGGGTGTTTATAAGATAATTTGTAAGAAAAATTCACCTCCATGGGACGCATTTTGATTTTTTTTTTATCTCTGTTGTGATTTTAAAGCTTGTTTTCAGTAAATTATTACAGCCTATTGGTTGGTTGTTAGTTTTTTTGTTATATTTTCTTTTTTGTACTATAGTTAGCTATGGTATATATTTTTTTATTATTTTTGTTTTTTATTATTATTTCTTTAATATTTTTATTTGTATAACTATGTTCATTTGTCTGCAATCAACCTTAAATCAACCTTTAATCAGCCTTAAATCATCTTCATTGAAATAATTTTAATACAAGTGATATGAAAAATAAAAGTGATTGATCTGTCCCACACCCCCAACTCAATTGCAATTATTAATATTGAAATAAATAATTAAAAAAAATTAAATATTTAAGACAAAAAAAAATTTTGTTTTGACTTTTTGAAAATATTAAAGAAATTAAAGAATGACCCATATATGTTTCTGCAACATCACCTCCTGAGTTGATTTCCGAGTGTCCATCTGTCTGTTCGTCTGTCTGTCTGTCCGTCTGTGATCACGATTACAGCCGAAATTTTAATGTTTTCGCTATGAAATTCAAAATATAAGTTTCTTTTTAAAAAATGGAGATCAAGTTCGAAAATGAGCTAAATCGGATGAGAACCACGCCTACCTCCCATACAAAGTGACTTAATTTTAACCGTAAAATCTCTTAAAAATCCACAAAAATTAAAGAAATATCTTGAAATTTTGCACATAAGCTTTTATATATAACATGAAATATCTCTATGATATTTAGCAAAGTCGGATGAAAACTCTCCCATACAAAGTGACGTCATCAAAATGGAAAAACTTTCGTATATGTATAAAACTGAATGACATCGGGTCTGTATGTACCCAAATTTCGTCCACATGGTTTATCCAACCCATACATATATTCTTCGGCATGATATGGAGCCTTTAGACTAGAAATGTGGGTGTGGCATTTTACTTTTGATCAAGCTTCTGTTACACCATGTGTCTGACTTCAACCAAATTTTGCATACATGAGCCTTAGTAATTTGAGCAATCTAAAGTTTATAAAATTGGGCGGTTATAGACTGGGGGCGTGGCACTTTATTTTTAGACTGGCTCAGTCTACACCGTTTGTCCGATTCCAACCAAATTCTTACATATATTCTTTAGTATAATGAGAAGTTTTAAGCCTACAAAATAGGGTGGAATTGGACAAGGGGCGCGTCAATTTAATTATAATCGAGTTCCCTCTACATCGTTTGTCCGAATTAACCCATTATGGACTGACCCATGTTCCTTTTGAGCTAGTATGATGAAACTTCCAAAAATATTTAGTTTGGCCTAACTTAGAAAAAAAAAAATCAAAAAATTTTAAAATAAATATATGTAAAAATTGAGTTGCCACCTCGAGATTTCTAATTTTCAAATTGAACGATATTGGATGATTTTCTACAAGCAAAGTCGAGCATTTTGCACCAATATTGATCACAAGAACTTTCACAAAACAACAAAAAATATACAAAAACGTATTTCGTTAAAGACCAGCGTTGTGACAACCCGCAGAGCCACGTATGTCAGTCAAACTTCATAAAAATTCTCAAAAGTTAAATATAAAGCCTAAGAAAGACGATCGTATAAGAATAATATTTTACTTTATTTTTTTTTTAGATTTTTTAGACGTTTAAAATTAAAGAGCAAAAAAAATGAAAAATTTCCAAATTCCCCGAGCTTGGAAATGTAAGTAAACGTAATTGTTCAGCCAGAAAACAGGTCGATTAGACAAATTCTTAAAATTTTATATTTTTAGGGATCATGAAAATCTATCACTGTATGACCTCCAGGTAATAAATGTATACCGTTGCGTATACGCAACGCAGGACAAAAATGGGTTAAGCCAAATTTTGCACACATAATATTTGGCATAAGAATTAGTCTGTAGTTCATAAAAGTGGGGGTACTAGACAGGGGAGTGGCACTTTTTTCTTGTCTATTTTCATAAACACCGTTTCTCCGATTTCAACCAAATTTCACACACATACATATATTCGTAGTATAATGAGAAGTTTTAAGCATATAAAAGTGGGTGGGATTGGACAAGGGGCATGTCAATTTAATTCTAGTCGAACTCCTTCAACACCGTTTTTGTGACTTCAACCAAATTTCGCAAATATATTATTTGGCATAATAAGCAGTTATTAGTGTAAGTAAATTAGCTGAATTGGACAAGGGCGTGCCACTTTTATTTAAATCGAACTCCTTCTATAGCCTTTGGAATAATGAGCAGTCAGTAGTCAAGAAAATTGGGCGGTATTGAACGGGGGGCGTGCCACTTTAAATTTAAGCACAATTATTTAACACCGTTAGTATGAATTTGCACATTCCAATAAAATTTTGCACATATATTCTTTAACATAAAAAGCAGTCTATAAATTACTCTATGTGGAAGCTAAGGCTAAAATAAAATTAAGCGTAAGACACAAATATTTTTGCAGATTATACGTAAACATTTTACTGACGGCTAAAGACTTTGAATATATTTCAATACGGCCGCGGGAGGGGGTATTTTAGCTTCGGTACCCTGCCGAAGCTCCATTTCTTACTAGTTTTAATTAAGGTGTAATATACGTGTAACAACCAAAAAAACGCAGCTTTTTTCAAAAAATTTTTTTAGATGCAAGGAGTTATTATTTTTTTTCAAATTTATATACATATTTATATAAAAAGTACTTTATAAAAATAGATTTTTTTTTGAAAATAGTTTTCAGGCTTTTATATAGAGGGCGCTAAAAATGACATTAAGAAAAAGACTTCCAAAACGGTTCGATAGATATCGCCTTACCCATTATCTGAAACAAAAAAATTAAATGTAATTTTAAAGTACAGACCACTAATTTGGGATCCCCCTTACGCACGACCTCCGGAGGGTTTTTTTAAAATTATGGCGAAAGTTAAAGTATAAAATTAAAAAAAGAGATTTTCGCACGCTTTTTTGTCTATAAAATAAAAAATATATAAAAAAAAAATTTTTTAAAAATAAGCTTTTATTTAAAACCAAAACTTGAATTGAAAAGAAAAAAAAAAAATTTCAGTGACATTTGTCATATATGTACATAGAAGGTATATTCTAGATTCAGAAGAATATCTCTCTTACTTCCCATCATCATAATAAAAGCGTACGTAAATAGGTAAGTTCTAGGGACGTCTATAAATTTAGAAAGTTTCAAAAGGTAAAATATACAAGTTTACTACACAATATCAGTGGAATTGAATCTTTTAGTAGGCTTACCTGTATATAAACCGCAATCCATTATACAGGTTTAATGCACAATATCAGTGCCTTAAGCTTTTAAAATTTAAAAGTATTTTACATTTTGGAAATTTATAAATTTATATACGTCCCTAGAACTTACCTATTTACGTACGCTTCTTTTATGATGATGGGCAACCAAGAGCGAGGTTCTTCTGAATCTAGAATATACCTACTTTAAACATATATGACAAATGTCACTGAAAATTATTTTTTTCTTTTCTGTTCACGTTTTGGTTTTAAATATAAGCTTATTTTTTAAAAACTTTTTTTTATATAGTTTCTTTTTTACTTTTTAGTCGTAAAGGTTTATTTTGAACATCTTTTGTTTTGAAAGCCTTACATATAGCATTTTAATTTTTTAGACCATTAGCCTTAACAGTACATATTAACATGATTTATACCATTTACATTATTTATTGCATAATATACTTTATTATGATATAGCATTTTTATTGATTTGTGGGCGGAAATAGAAGGTGTGGTCAAACTTCTTTCTTCTACTTTTTGTTAATGTGCTGCCAAATTTTCAGCTGAATCGGCCTAGTATTTTTGGATATAGATATATCGTTTTTATTGATTTCTGGGCGGTAAAAGAGGGTGTGGCAACATTTTTTTCTAACCCATGCAATACTTGAAGGATATTTACTGCCAAAATTTTAGCTGAAACAGCCCGGTAGTTTTGGAGATATATGAATTTGTGGGCGGAAAAAGGGGGTGTGGTGAAATACTTTTCTTAAACCCCATTTTCTACTTGAAGGAAATTTACTACCAAAAGTTCATATGAATCGGCCTAGTAGTTTTCGAGATAAAGCATTTTTATTCATTTGTGGGCGGTAAAAGGGGGAGTGGCAGAAAATGTTTTCATAATATTGCATTGTCACCGGGCTTACACATGTATGCTAAATTTCAGCTTAATCGGAGACCCACAAGCTGTCGAAAAATTGTTTGCAAGATTTGCGGACATACATACCTACGAACGAAGGAAGTTAAATAAAAGCTTATAAAAAAACGAAAAATAGTAGGTATTTATATTTAGGGGGATGCTTAAAGAACAAAATTACAAACAAAATGCAAAAAGATTCATTGAAATTTAACCAATAGATTTCGAGTTATCTATCGAACCGTTTTAAAAAAACTAGTTTCGAGGAAAACGTGTTTAAAGCATTTTTTTCGAAATTTTGCACATATTTTTAAAATTATCGGTTGATAAACTAACTATTATTTAATCTGCATTGCCAGGTATAGTTTTAAAAACATGTATGTATATTCTAGAAATTATGAAGAACATATTAAGCAAACAAAAAAAAAAAATTTTCTTTTTGAAAAATTTACACGTATATTATACTTTAATGTATTATTTCAATTCTAAACTTTTTAAAAAACTATAATTTGCACTAGGAGGTAATTTTAAAAACAGCGTGCTTATCTAAAAAACTGTATTTTACAGTTTTAACTGTAAATATGGCATTACTGCTTGCATGTCCACTTTCGATTGATCCGGTCGATTGTAAATTATATTATTGTTTTCGTAAGAACACAATACTTTATATTTAAATTCTGCAGTAGGGCCGAGTTAAAAGAAGGTCTCAAACCATAATATTACACTTTCCTTGTTTCCACCTCAGATCTTAACAATCTAAATTTTCATTGTGCTGCAAAAAAAAAAAAAAAAAAATTCACATACGCAAACATATTTACGATATATAGTATATAAAATTTTACTGGACAAACATGTAATCGTGAAGGACTACTTATAAATCGGATATTGAATCAAATACTTGGCCTTAATAAAACGTAATTCAGCGCTGTTGAAAATAAAACGCATAACAAAATTTCGCTGAATAGTTTGAACACGGATAGTGTTGGGCAACGACAAATATTTCATTGTTATTTGAGCTCTTTTATTTGTTTGGATTTTGTTGCTTAGGTATCTTTGGTAAAGTTGTTCCGTTTCAATACTCTTCAATACTTTCAGCATAATATATGTTTGCTTGTTTCCGCATCCGACACTGAGGAACGCAAAGCGCATAAATTTCTATTAGAGTGAAAGAAGACGGAAGGGGAAGAAAACGGCGAAGAAATAGACGAATGCACGCATGCAGGAAGCGGAAACCGACGCCATTTATGCGATAGCTATCTTAGAGCATGTATCGCGGGGTGATGATCTTTTTGCTGAATTTAAAGGTAGTGGAGGTGGTTGTTGCGGTTGGTGTGCTGAGGGTGCTTGAGGGTTGAGGAATTTTTGGGTGAAGCTGTCATTTCGAAGTTGCGTATTCGTTGTGTTTGGTAAATTGTGCGTAGTTATTGTTGAGGTTTTTGTGTAGCTTCGTTTTTGTAGTTGTTGTATATGTGTGTAAGCGGAAGTTGTGCGTTTTTTTGGCATAAATACTTAGTTTATGGCTAACAAGATAAGTAGATGCATTTGGTAGCTGAAACAATTGTTAGCTGGTGTAACTGTTTTTTTGTTTTGTTTTACGTTTTTGTTTCTTTTCTGCTATTGTTATCTTAAGTGGGCGGAAGTGTATATTTAAAGCGCAATTTATACGAATTACAATAATAAATATTGCCACATTGAAGGTTTCTAACATTGCGGATTTTTTCCCCTTCGTCCTCCGCTCTTCTTCTTCTTCTGCTTATTCGACTTTAATTGCCAGATTTATCCATGTCGGTGCAGTGCGCCTGCGGTGTCGGAGGAGTTGTAGCAACTTGGCTATGATGTGCTTTCGACAACATTTAATTGCTGTTTGAACTAATGATAGAGGTGCGCGGATCGGTGCATGCTGCATAAGAATTAAAAAATTAAACAAGCACGAAAATGTATTCAATTTATTGTTTAAGTATTTAAATTAAAACGAAAACAATAAAATGCAGCCAACTTCATATGCAGCAACACAAACACAATCATGCACTGACGACTGACATGCATTTATACCGTAACTAAATATCTACATTGTTGTTTTTGTTTTGTTTTCTTTTTTTTTTCTTCCAGAACGCTTTATTCTGTTTTTTTTTTATTTTTTTTTATTTTAATTTAACCCGCGCATGCTGAGCAATCATAAATTTGAACATAATAAATATATGTTGGGTTGGCAACATTGTTGTGCACCATTGCAAAATAATAGTAAAGAATAAAAATGGCAAATGGAGGCCTGCTCTGCTAATTGTGCTTTGTTAAAAAATTTAAATTTAATTGCAAGATGGAGGGGCAAGTAGCAGGTATTATGTTCTATGTCACACCAGGGCCGTATACAAGAAAACACAGAAGAGAAACTGCCTAGGGCGCTACTGTTCTAAAGAGAAGCAAAGGAGATTAAACTATACGGTTAAAAATCTTGGAGTACTTTTTAAACCAGTGGTTGGAATAATGTATTTTTTAAACAATTTTTTATTAGAATTAATACTTTTCAAAATACAAAAAAATTTTTAAGTCAAAGCTGTACTCAAATTTAATAAAGTTGGAATAAAATTAAAGCTTCAGTACCTACCGTTTAAAGTTGAATACAAAATAAGTAAAAAGTAATACAATCGGTTTCAAAAACTAGTTCAAATGGAAAAGATTTTGAATTTAGATAACCATGATATAAGATTTAATACTCGTACAACATGTATTACATTTTCAAGCATGATGTATTGAATTTCAATACTTTCCGTCTTTATTTTCAGATTGTCAAGATACAAAAGTTTTATGATTCAAACTTACTTTTTCGGTTAACAAAGCTTTACGTATATAATACAATTTTTGTGAAACATTTTTTATTTGATTATGGCGCTCAAGCAACGTTTCCTACTTGCATTTCAATGATGACGTGAGTTCGAAACCTACAATAGGAACTAGTTTAAAAATTATAGTATAAAAGAAAAAAAAAAAAAAATAGAAATAAATTTTGTAAACAAAACTAGTTTTACACAAGTACGCTATGGTTTAAGATCGAATACCACTTGTAATAAGGTTTTTAATCCACATCGGGTATTGCATTTAAACTCGTTTGGGAATAAAACTTAGTTTTAGTATTTGGCGTGGTTTAAATTTGAATACAATTACGGTGTCGTCATGTATACAGAAAATAATTTACTAAAATTTAGTCCAAGATTTTTAACCGTGTAGGTAGGTTGGCAGGTTGAAGCGGCTGTCTCTTATGAGACACCGGCCAATAAGGCCCCTTGTGGTACCATGGTTTGTCTTTCCCTCTCAATTTAAGCCAGTTTGAGCTGTTGACAAAGCTTAGGATTCGATAGATCGAATATTCTAAGAGACCGTCTAGATCTTAGGAGAACCAGTTACCTAAATGAAGGTGGCAACTTTCAGAGAAGATATGTTGTGGATGCCTCCTCCTCTTCATCTCTGCAGCTTCTGCAGAAGTCGTTGTCGTGGATGTTTAATCTTCGTGCGTGATTAAGCAGTGTCCTGTTAGGACACATATCATAGTATTAATTTTATTCCTTTTCAGCGAGATCAGTTCTTTTAAGCGTTTAAGGGTTATTTTTGGCCAAACCTGAAGCGCTGTATGGCATATGCTTCCCGTTGACCACCTATCATTGGTTCTTTTTAGGGATGGCTCATTTGTGAGTAATTTACATGTGGTGAGAGGTATGCCAATACTCTATCGGGAGTTGTTTGGTTGTATCGGTACTAGCGAGATCATCTGCTTCGAAGTTTCCTTGAAAGTCTCTATGTCCTAGAATCCAGCAAAGGAATATTTTAACCTGCTCTGTCGTATCGTTGTTTCAAAAGATTCCGCTTGACTGTCAGATAGTATGTAGGTATCCATGGAGGATATTTCATTCATCTGAAGCCAAGTTACTGCTTCATGTATTGCGGCAACTTCCTCTTGGAAGACACTGCAATTGTCAGGGAGATTGAATGCTAGATTAATGTTTAATGTGCCAGAGCAGACCCCTCCACCAACTTTGTCATCTAATTTCGATTCATCATTTCTGATGACATTGTTTGGTAGAAGGTTCCAATCTCCCACTCTTCGCTGGAGGAATGGATACAACAAATTCAAAGCAAAGCTTTTGTGTGATGTAGTCTACGGACTTAGGTATAGGAGGAAGGAACTTTCTAATGCTAGAGTGCCCAAATGTGTCCTCCCTTCATTGAGAGGTGACCTCTAGACGGATGGCTATATTAGAGCCAACTGTTTTACTAGGATAACAATTCGTGTAAGTTAGAGCATAATGTCTAATGCATCTGTAGGAGGTGTTTTAAGTGCTGTACTAATGCACAGCTCATCTGATCTTTGAACTCTATGAAGTTTAATGAGGTATGAAGCATTCCCCCAAACAAAGGCATAATATAGTAATATTGGCCTAAAAACTGACGTGTAAAGCCAGTGAGTGGATTTCTATTAATCTCTCGAGAGTTTTTAGTAGAAAAGCTGAAATGCTAATTAGTCGGAGATCTTTTGGGATTTCGTGTGAGCTTTTGCCCACCTTAGGTATAGAAACTACTCTCACATGTTGCCAAAGTGTGGGGATGTGATTAAGATCTAGGTAGCCTTAGTAGATCATCATAAGCCATTGATAAGTTATCATAAGCCATTGTCATAAGCTTTTTCAATTTCTATTGGGGCTATGCCGTCTAGTCCTTTTGACTTAAATGGTTTGAAGCTTTCAATTGACCATTTAATCTTTAAGAGCCACTTAATAATTAGTCAACGCATCAATGGAACCAGTGGCTTTAGCTTTGTTAAAGAGTTTTCTCTTCAACCAAGGTATCTTTTGCTTCTCCTTTGGTATTTTAAACGGACATCGAGAACTTTGTTTATGGACTTAATGAGACTATCAACGAAGTTTTCCAAGGATTGTTTGCTGGTAGGACGGTTTGCTAGTCCATTTGTAAGTTCTGTTTTCAAAGTATTTATGTAAAGAACCCAGATGACTTGTTTAAGATTACGTGATTTCGGAACAAAGTTATCAATGTCAAAGAGATCCTATACCTATGATCCGAAAAGTAGTGTTTCTTTTTTAAACTCTTCACTTTCTAATCCTATCAGATATGTGGTAAGAGGCAAATGTAATGCCTGGAACTTTCTGCATATTGCTTATAATGATGGTTATAACACCCAACATTACTTATAATAAGATTGGTAGAAAGGATGTAATTAAAGAGAGACTCACCCCATTCGTTGGTACCTGAGCTACCCCAGATCACATAGTCAGCGTTTGCATCGCATCCGATTATCAAGCCTTTCGATTGAGATGCCGCTGTGGAGACTAAGTGTCTTATATTTTCTTCCGGAAGAACTTCCTGGTCGTGTGCAAGGTAAGCTGCGCTAAGCCATAATCTGTTTTGGCGTACTCGACCTTGGTGTCCTTGTTGCTGAAATTAGAGAGATTGAGTGCACTCAAGTTATTTTTGATTAAAATACATGCTCTTGGTCTACCTTGAGATTTGGTATACTAGCTAGCGTGTATATTGGAGTCCTCATCCCGCACACGAGATCACAGACTACTCACGACTCTTGTATCAGGACGATGTCTTCTTCATCTTTGCTTAGGCGGAAAATAAGGCTGGCGAACGCAGCCTTTGAGGGGGGGAAGTTAATCTGCAATACAAGGCTGCTAGTAGTGGGATTCATCTCCACGACTGTTATGTCGGACTCATTGTCTGAATTTAGGAGGTCAACCTCGAGGGACAAAATTGATTAATACAGGTAAAGCCATTTGAGAGAAGCTAGATCGAACTGTAGGAATGGATGAAAGGAAATCAAGAAAAAAAACCTGAATCAAACAATTTTTAGCTAACAGCTAATTTGCCAATTCGAACGAAGCCGAAAAAGGAGTGCTTTTCTCTCAAGTGACTTAACTTATAATAATCAACCTTGTCCAGGGAGGATAGGCGCAGCGATTCTGGTGCAGGTGTACAGGGTTGAGACGTGTCATCCTTAATTGTGATGGAATCCTGCTGCTCCTCCAATAACGTCTCATCTTTTTTAAAGATCCTCAGAAGCATGGATGAGAAGCCATATGTAGTCTACCACGAAATTTTTGGATGACAAAAGAGCCAGGGTCTCTTTATTGATAACAAAAGTTACCGATCTAAAGTCGCCATTTTGCTTATTAACCCGTGCTATCTTCCAGTTTGCTATTGGCAGATCATGGTTTCCCAAAAAAATTGCCTCCAGGATTAATTTTGGATCAAATGGTTCGAAATGGTTGTTGAATTTTTGAGTGTCATTCATGATCGCTAATGTGTACCCCGCTATAGGTGCACTTTAGTTTCAAGCCTGCTGCAGCTTATTAAAATTTATTTAAATTTATTTTATTAAAATTGCAATCTTAAAATTTGTTGAGGATTTTTAGGACGATAATTGTCGGCAATTGACCATAAGAAGCTCGGTCAAAGTCCTTTCAAGGGCTGAGATGGCCATTTCGTTTTTTTTTTTTTTTTAATTGTCGGCAACAGATGACCGACTAAAAATGTTGAAATTTACATATTTCCTCTTTAGCACATTTTCTTGTTCATTATTCAAAAAGTATAAATCAATTATCGTCGTAAAATTCAACCAAAAATTATTTAGAGTTCATTATTTCCATGCCCAGGGCGCCAAGTTTTTTTTTGTTCGGTCCTGTGTCGTGCAGATATTTTTGCACATTGGCCAGAGAATTGTAATCGGCTTGGCTTAAAGTTAAAACTTAAACGTTTTTCGAGTGCAAACTTAATGTATATATTAGGGTGTCCTTATTTTTCGACTTTTGAATTATCATCGCGGCATGTCATTATTCGATTAAATACATCTAAATATGAAAGAGATTTTTTGTTTTCATTTATTTATATTTATATAGAGGTCTCAACCAGTTGTCAAAGTTTAGTCCTCTCACCTTTCCAAGTCCCTTGGTGTCATTCGCCGATTTGAATAAGCTTCGGATATGTGATAGAGGACAAAAATCTAAGGTGCACGTATTTTTTTATAGGTATGGGAACTCAGGTTTAAATGTTCAAAATGGCGTCCGAAAATTTCACATAAGTGCGTTTTTTACATAATGGCCATCTTTGGAGCCGGCATTTCGAATTTTCAATTTCTGACTCCAGATTCATGTTTATCGACCCCAAAAACCTATAAGTACCTGATATCAAGTATATACGAGTTCGTCTTCTAGTCTTGGCCACTTTTCCGTGCCATTTGTACCAATGTGCTTTGGTAGCGACCACTAAATGTCACTTAAAAATCAAAAAAAAAAAAATTTATTAGTTTCTTATGGTATATATTCAAATAATGTGTTTATTGTGAATGTGAAATTAAATGAAAAAAAAATTATTTTTCTTTAAGGACCACCCTAATATGTATAGAAGAGCAACAAAAAAACCCAACAATAACCATGTAAAAACTAGTACTACACAACAACAACAACAATAACAAGAATTTAAAGCGTACTCATCTAGATTTCATCCAGCCATGGTTTCGTATGCGTTGTTATTGTTGTTGTTGTTGTTGTTGTTGTTGTAACTGCTACTGTTTAAATTGTTGTTGTTGCTATAATTGCAATTTGGCAACAGTTTTCCCAAAGGCAGCCGAAGTCAAGACACGAAGATAAACGAGTAATTAATATGTGTAGGTAGTATATTTATTAAAAAAATAAATTAATGCAACAAAAAATAATTAAAACAAAAGCTTCTTCCTATTACTCTCGACCCCGCTACTTGACTCATTTGTTGGCTGTCAGGCGTTCTTCCATTCGTTTACTCACTTGGTTGCTCATTTAATTTTTTGCCAACCTTATTTTTTAAAATTATTTTTAGTGCATCACGTGTAGCGTTATGTTGCTGCTTCTTCTTCTTCTTCTTTATAGTTCTTAGCTCTAGAATTTTTCACTTGTTTTTCATTATTGTTGCATTTGCGTTCGTCAAAATATTTGTGTATTGCAATAAGAAGAAAAACAAAAAAGAAAAATAATTTGAAGATAATTGCTCTCTTCAAATATATTTGAGAATTTAAGTTGGAAGTAGCATCGAGTAATCGTATAGAATATTAGAATCGAACGCTGGGCAGCTTAGGGTAAATCACTACAATTTAGACCCATTTGTTTAATTTTCAAAAATAGCTACGGGATTGTTTATGTATTCCGAAATGAGCACTCTCGTTTGTGAAAGAAACGAACAACAAAACCTTTTGAAATGAAAAAATGTATTGCTTTTTGTGTCCCACAGGAACGAGAGTGCTGATTTCGGAATACATAAACATGTGCTAAATTGGCCACTTGGTTGAACTCATCTATACACACTATA
Source organism: Coremacera marginata (assembly GCA_914767935.1). NCBI lineage: Eukaryota > Metazoa > Arthropoda > Insecta > Diptera > Sciomyzidae > Coremacera > Coremacera marginata. The sequence continues at coordinate 151,344,509 of OU612043.1, forward strand.
ATGAAAAGTCTAAGTTGTCGAAAGGAATGCATAATTATTAATAAAAGCTTTTATAACTTCTCGTTATTATTTATAAAAAAAATTTATTAAATAAAAAGTGTGTGCATGTTTATTTCTTCAATATTTAGTCCTGTAGTCCTGACAACTGCACCCGTTTTTATTCGACTGCAGAGGGAGGATCTGAAATACTTTTGAAAATTTATGGAGCAGGGATCCTATCTAATGCATATCTGTATCTTTATTTATATACTCGTATTAATACGCAAACAAAAAAAGTTTGTGATCCCTTTTTACCTGTGTAAACTTCAATATAATCGCATAAAACTTATATCGATGGAAAGGTATTTTCGAGTAGATGTGCTCAATATAATTTTTACTCGAATATATTGTCATTAAGATAGGTAAAACTAAACAAATGTAAAAATTCTTTTTTCCCAATGGGACAATGAGAAACTAACAACAAAATATAAATATAAAAAGAGCACATCTCTATTTTACATCGTTGCTGTAGCATAAGGGGGGGGGTTCAGACGATACAGCATGCTGTCAAACCTTGTGTGATGACCTTGATATCAAAATATTTGGATTGTAAGTTAACATGTATCGAGCGTTCGAACGATCCAATATTTAGTTGCTACGGTGCCGTACGGCAAGGTTTGACTGCATGCTATATCGTCTGAACCCCCCTGTACGCGAGCACAAGGTTCATTAATATAGGTTAAGTCACTTGAGAGAAAAGCACTCTTTTTTCGCCTTTGCTCGAACTGTCAAAGTAGCTGTTAGCTAAAAATTGTACAGATTCAGGCTTTTTTTTTCTTGATTTCCTTTTATACATTCTGACAGTTCTACCGAGCTTCTCTCAAGTGACTTAACCCATATTAATGAACCTTGCGCGAGCAAAAGTAGAATTTGAGAGACTCACTGATACTTCAAAAGAGCTGTGCATCATTGTTGTTGTTGGTGCTTTCTCTTAATTTCTCTCTCAACAAAATAAATTTGCCACCGCGTCAGCGTCAAAGAAACTGTTAAACTGCGGCTTGTTTCATATAACACACGCACAAAAGACATTTATAATTGTTTATTTTGTTCAATACTTCTGTTCAGGCTATGGGTTGATGAATTCAGCAAAAAAAAAAACAAATTTTGGCCACAGGCAAACTAGTATATGAAGTTGCCCAAAAATAAAATCTGTACATTAAATATTGTTTTTAAATTCTTTTTGCGTTGGACATTTTGAATGATGAGGAGTCCGAAAATTGCATTTTTAAAAATTTTGTCTGACTGTCTGTCTGTCTGTCTGTTAAAGCATCACGGGAAAAAAGCTGGATGGATTTAAATAAAACTTGAGATCTAGGTTCCGTATATCCCAGGTCAACATACAGGATACTTTTTATCCAGTAGAAAGGGTTGGACCCGGTAGGTAGCGCTGTGATCGGGTTACAGGCATTTATTTTATAATTTATCACCGAAACCGTTCATGTGACTTGCATGAAAATTTGTATGTAGATATTTTCGGATACGGTGTTTTTTGGCTTATCTACTCTGTTTTATCTTGAACACCAGACGTGCTGTAGTACAAATATTTTAAAAAACTTTGAAAAATTCCTAAGTCGTTTATCGGACTTGCATGATAATAAGTATATAGGGGTTTTCTGATACGGTGAGTGTTTTGGACTTAACTTTTTTCTACTATCTTCAACACCAGAGGGCGCTGTAGTACAAATCTCTAAATACATTGTGAAAAACTTCAAAACCGCTCATCCGATTTGGATGAAAATTTTTGTAAAAGGATGTTCGTGTACGGCAAGGATTCTGACGCTATCTATTTTGCTCTGTCTGGAAACTAGAGGGCGCTCTTGTACAATTTGTACAGGTGTATGTTATTAAACTGTTCATAAACGGCTGCACCGATTTTTTGAAATTTTTTGTGTGGGCTTGAGTGGATCCCTGGATGGATCAGATTTACAATTGGACCCGGTAGGTGGCACTGCGATCGGGTTTCAGGATTTTTTTTTTATAGTTTGCCTCCGAATTCGCTCATCCGATTTACATGAATATTTTTATATAGAGGTTTTCGGTTGCGGTAGTTTTTATGACTTATCTATATTGTTCTATTTTGAGCACGAGAGGACGCTGTAGTATAGATGTTTTAAAAATCTCGAAAAACTCCTAAGCTGTACATCCGATTTGCGTGAAAATTTTTACAAGGGGGTTTTCAGATATGGTTGGTATTTTGGACTTTTTCTCTTCGCTATTTAAACACCAGAGAAATACCTCAAAATCGCTCATCCGATGAAAATTTGTACATATAGATTTCGAGTATTTCTACATATAGTAAGACCAGTAAGACCAGAGGGCGCTGTTGTACAATTTATGCGTGGGTATGTTATTGAATTGTTTCTAAGCGGCTGCACCGATTTTGATGAAATTTTTTGTGTGTGTTTGAGTGGATCCCTGGAACTTTCTTTTTATCTTGTCTCCGAAACCGCTCATCTGATTTACATGAACATTTTTGTATAGGGGTTTTCGGGTACGGTAGTTTTTATGATTTATCTATTTTGTTCTATATTGAACACCATACGGCACTGTAGTAACCTCGAAAACTCCTAAGTCGTGCATACGATATACATGAACATTTTTACATAGGAGTTTTCGGATAGGGGGAGTATTTTAGATTTTTTTTTGTGCTTTCTTGAACACCAAAAGGGCGCTGTAGTAAAAATTTCTTAAGAAATGGTAAAATACTACAAGACCGCTCATCTGATTTGGATGAAAATTTGTGCATAGGGATTTTTTGAATATGGAAAGGACCTTGGCGCTATTTCGAAAACCAGATGGCACTGTTGTACAAATACGGTAAAAAAGTTCCAAACCACTCATCCGGTAATTATGATTTTTATTAGAGGTTTTCGGGTACGGTGAGTCTTTTGCGCTGTGGATGTTGCTATATCCTGAATACCAGGGGGCTCTGTACTACAAAATACATTAAGGAGTAGCAAAGCGCGAAAGGTGGTAAATATCTTATTTTCTTTTTTATGTGTATTATACTAAAATTATATTATACTTTATTTTTTTCGCATATCAGAACAGCTGATTCTGTGGTAATTGAGTACGCGTCAATACATCCGCAAGTCAGTTGTGTCGTACGTTGGCGTTGTGCCATTTCAATTTCTATTTTCAGGGCTTATATAATTTGTATCCATTAAAAAAATGGCTTATACGCAAAAAAAAAGAAGGAAAATGGTCAAAAAAGGGGTACAAATTTAAGATACATAACAATAACGTAAGAAAGAAGCTAATATTGACAATCTCTAACGAACAGCCTTTAACTTATATTTTTCTATTTAATATATGTAAATATGTATTAACTTCAAAATTTCTTAAGGTTAATTAATTTAATAAATTTATTCTAGCATTAATTTAACAAAAGTTTAAAAACAAAACAATAGAAATTCCTGGTAAAACTAATTTTTTAACATATCAACGTTACCTGAAGCAAGAAAAAATGATCAGAAACTTAAAGTTTTGAATTTCAATGCAAGTTACTCTGCTTTTTTTTAAATACATTTAACTCAATTCTTTTTTGTCTGAAACGTCAATAAAAGTACTTTATTAAAATAATAATAGCTGTTAGCTTAGGATTAATATTTTTTGAATGTTTTCTTGAAAAATGGTGCAACAGTTTTAGCAGCAAAAAATAATTTAAATTCAAAATTGCATTGGCAAAAGTTGTTTCAGTTTAACAAAAAACAAAATTAATTGTTTTTGTACTATCTACATTAATAAAACTCATTTTCTACTTAAAATTCCCTATTTCGAGCACCCGCCTACCCCCTCCAACCTATTGCGCAAATCTTTGTGTGCATACGTTCTTTTAACTATTTTTTTGATTTAAATAAGTTTTGATTTATTCATAAGGAATACTTAGAATGTTTGGCTTTTTTTTATATGTCTATTCATTTCTAGTACATAAACATAATAAAACTAAAGGTTTAAATCTACGTTTAAGTTGACATTTCGAATAAAGTTAAAATCAAAAACGCTACAGTTGTTAACAGAATTCTACTATATAATTTCCTCTACTATGTTTTAAATAAATTAGATTGCTAGAGAGTTTTTACTGATTCTACGATTAGAATTACATTTTATGAGAGCAAACAGTTTTGGAGAATCCACGGGTTATGAGTTGGTGTGAAAAATAAATAAAAAAGTTTTTTTTTGAGGCAGCTCCAGTACAAAATTAGTCGATAATATTAAAAAAAAAAAAATTTTTCTTTTATATATAAATGATTTGTTATAACTAGAGAGCGTATTTTTGTGCAAAACTGTATACAAGAAATATGATAGCTTAAACAATATTAAATTGTCAAATAAAATAAAATTAAATTTTGAAATGCATAATCAAATAAGCGTAAATCGATGGAGAGTGTCATTTAAATTTTTTAAAATTTTTTTTTGAAATTTATACAGATTTTGTGACGCTCTCCTTTCCACTTTTGCATACATGTTCCCATTCATCGATGCCCCCTTTATCGTGCAAGATGATAGGAACTAACCTAATGTATTGCTGTGCCAGATTTCATCATTGCTGCATGAATGTGTTCCAGAATGTAGTCGTTTCCATTTTTAATATTCCCACCAATAAAAAAAAAGGGGTGAAACTAGGTGCGAATTAAACCATCTATAACGGTTAACGATAACTTCAATTTGTGCAAATCGATGAATTGGATCATACACTTAGGGGGAAAAATATTAAATTTATCCAAAAAGTTTTTAATTTATCCAAAAACAAGGTCGTTTTTGAACTATTAACGCATTTGCATAAAACAAATGCGTAAATATTTAAAATTTTTACAACAAAACAAAAAAAACGAAAAAGAATGCTTTAGCCGAGGACTCGAACCTGAGCTTCGTCGCTTACAATACTGGCAAGCACCTTAGCCATTATGCCACGGCCACCAAAATTTAGTTTTAAAAATTGGGTTAATAATAATAGGATAACTAACAACAGCAAATTTTTAAAACAAAACGAAAAACAATGTGCCACCATCGGACTCGAACGTACTAGGCACCCTCGCTTACAATCAGGGCTGCCAACTCTTTTTAACCAAATTCTCCAATTCTGACGTTCAAATTCCCCCATTTGGTAAGCGATTCCCCCACAAAAAAAAAAAAAAAAAATAAATGTACTTCAAAACAGATTTTATTAGTAAATAACATAAAAAACAACATAAAAACATAAAATAAAATAGACTAGAATAATTCTTTGAACATTTTATTTCTATTGTAATAATGATGGTTTTATTGAAGGCTGAGGTAGCTCAGCCAACCCAGGATCAAGCAAAAGATCCACTAACGTTGGATAAATAAAAACCGCAATATTTTCCAATTTGATTTTCTGTATTTATTGAACAGCTATTTATATCTTAGTATGATTATAATACTTATACTACTTCTGCAGCGTAAGGTCTTAAAGCAGTTAGTAACAGTTCCTACAGGGTAAGTTTATATATATTTAACCATGTTATTTCATCAAATATTATTAACTTTAGGCCATCAGTAATAGTTTTCAATTGGTTGTTTTAAAGTCATTAACAAATAATTAAAATATAACTAATTTAACAAGTAGTTGAAAATATATGCTGACGAAAGTCAATTGACTTATTTAGCGGACATCACCATACAAAATAAGTTAGTTCGTTCTATGGGAAAAAGTCAGAATTTCAACTAGTTGTGGTTGACAAAAAACTACTTCATCAACTACTTTTAAATTAGTTGATTTCCTACAGGGTAGTCACGCGGTACTCCATAGACCTTAAACATGGAATGTGCGCAGGGTTTGGGTACCGCCACATTACTACTGCCCAATGAAAACTAAACCAGCCTCGGATAAGAACCCCAATTACGTTGACGACCACCGCAAACGAAAAACGGACAATGATTTACGGATATGCACCTGGAATGTCCGAACCCTTTATAGGGAAGGTGCCATTATCCAACTGGCGGAAGCCCTCAAAACAATAAAAGCTGACATCACAGCCATCCAGGAAATGCGATGGAAAGGGCAAGGCTGCTCTAAACAAGCACACTGTGATATCTACTACAGCTGCCATGCGGAGAGGCGCGAATTTGGATGTGGATTCGTTGTTAGCCGGAAACTACGCCACCTTGTTTCCCGGTTCACACCTGCCAACGAAAGATTGGCCACGATCCGCATCAAGGCAAAATTTTTATCCATCAGCCTTATTTGCGCGCACGCCCCGACGGAGGAAAAGAACGAAGCCGTCAAAGACGCTTTCTACGCTAGCCTTGAGGACGTATACGACCACCTTCCGGTCCATGACGTGAAAATAGTCCTCGGCGATTTTAATGCGAAAGTCGGAAGGGAAGGCATCTTTGGCCCCACTGTCGGTCAGTTCAGTCTTCATGAGACCTCCACGAACAACGGTCTAAGACTGATTGACTTCGCCGCGGCGTGAAACATAGTAGTTAGTAGCACCAGATTTAAGCACCTCGACATCCACAAGGCCACCTGGCTGTCCCCGGATCAAAAAACGCGAAACCAAATTTATCATGTTGTAATCGACGGAAGGCATGCCTCTAGTATTCTAGATGTGCGTACATTTCGGGGGGTCAACATTGACTCCGACCATTATCTTGTTGCAGCCAAGATCCGCATGCGATTATGCAATGCGAAGAACATACGCACAGGAATGCAACGAAAGCTAGATGTCGCTAAGCTGCAATTACAACGGACTGCCGAAGCCTACTCCGCTCAACTCTCGGTTAAGCTCAACCAACCAACCTCTGGACCCGACGACGCCGGCGGACTTTGGGCGCATATATCCCACTCCATGCGCACTGCCGCTGAAGAAGTCATTGGTTTCCGGCGCCCGCAACCTCGGAACCAATGGTATGATCAGAAGTGTCGCATTGCGACTGCAGTAAAAAACGCCGCTTATAGAAAAACGCTGCAGTCAGCTGCAACGCGAGCCGTGCGAGAAAACTACCGCGAAAAGAGGAAGGAAGAGAGGCGCCTTTTCAGGAGCAAGAAAAGAGAGCAGGAAAAGCGTGAGCGTGAGGAACTAGAGGTATACCAGGGCAAGAAGGATGCACGAAAATTCTATCAACAGGTTAAGCGTCTAACCCAAGGTTTCAAGCCCGGAGCATCCACTTGTAGAGACGAAAATGGAGATCTGAATACGGATACGCAGTGTGTGCTGAGATTGTGGAGACGGCACTTCTCCAACTTACTTACTGGCGACGATTCCACCAATGCCGCCCATGGAGAGCGCAGTTCAGAGCTACCAATCAACAATGACGGAGTGGAAGTACCACCACCTAGCCATGAAGAGGTTCGAGTTGCTATCCAACGACTCAAAAACAACAAAGCAGCGGGTGCTGACGGCCTGTCAGCTGAATTGTTTAAAACCGGCGGCGATGAATTGATAAGGCGCATGCATCAGCTCATCAGCAAAATATGGCTAGAAGAAAGCATGCCCGACGATTGGAACCTCAGCGTACTGTGCCCTATACTTAAGAAAGGAGACCCAACAATCTGCGCAAGTTATAGAGGTATCAGTCTTATTTCCATCGCATATAAGGTTCTCTCAAGCGTACTGTGTGAAAGATTAAAGCCGATTACAAAAACACTGATTGGACCTTATCAGTGTGGCTTTCGACCTGGTATGCCCACCATAGACCACATTTTCACGCTACGACAAATCCTGGAGAAAACCCACGAAAATCAAATTGACACACACCATCTCTTTGTCGATTTTAAAGCTGCGTTCGATAGCCCGAGAAGGGATTGCCTATACGCAACAATGTCTGAGTTCGGTATACCTGCAAAGTTGATCAGACTTTGCAGAATGACGTTGAGCAACACACGCAGCTCCGTCAAGGTAGGAAATGACCTCTCCGAAACCTTCAATACCGAAAGAGGTTTCAGGCAAGGCGATCCACTGTCTTGCGATCTCTTTAACATCATCATGGAGGGGATCGTACGAAAGGCCGGTGTGCATCGTAATGGCACCATGTTCTACGAAGGCGTCCAGCTCCTTGCGTACGCTGATGATATTGATATTGTCGGCAGAACCAAGAGAGATGTTACCGCTGCTTTCGCCGCTATCGAAAAGGAATCAGCCAAAGTGGGTTTGACGATAAATGAGGGCAAAACAAAATATATGCTGTCTACAAACAAGGGAGCTCGGCGTTTAGACTCCCACGTTTCATCCGGCAGCTATAACTTTGAAGTAGTCAAGGAGTTCGTTTACCTTGGCACCGCCATTAATACCAAAAACGAAATCAGCCTGGAGATAAAGCGAAGAACAATAATTGCTAATAGCTGCTACTACGGGCTCAGTAAGCAACTAAGTTCCAGAGCCCTCTCTCGATCGACAAAACTAACACTCTACAAGACGCTCGTTCTACCTGTGCTGCTTTATGGCGCTGAGGCATGGGTAGTTTCGCAAACTAACGCAGCCGCTCTGGGAGTGTTCGAGAGAAAAGTGCTTCGCAAAATCTTCGGTCCTGTTCGAGTCGTCGATGACTATCGCATCCGAATGAACCACGAGCTGTATGAGCTCTACGATGACATTGACGTAGTCCGGCGTATAACTGTGCAGCGACTACGCTGGCTGGGTCATGTCCATCGTATGAACGACGAAGCTCCAGCGAAAAAGGTGCTCGAGGCGAGGGTCGCTGGTCAACGACGACGAGGGAGACCATGCCTCCGATGGATGGACCAGGCTGAGGAAGCCCTAACCGCACTTGGTGTATCCGATTGGAGAAGGCGCGCGCAAAGCAGAGGCGCCTGGCGAGAGCTGATGAGGTCGGTTGAAACCCAGACACGGGTTGTTACGACCAACTAAGTAAGTAAGTAAGTAAGTAGTCACGCGGTGTCGGTTTGTATAGTTATGTTTGTCTGTATATCAGTTGGTTGTTATGATTTTTTTTATAGCTGCTATGTAGGCATATGGTGTAGGTTTATATGTACGTTTTGTTCTGCAGAGAGTAGTTTGACAAAATATACTAAGCATAGAATTATATAAAAGGTAGTTCGATACAATAATATAATAATATTAGTGAAATACACTAATTCATTTAATTTATTATGTTCATTCCTGCCGAAGGTAGTTTGATAAAAAATAATAGTTATCATATATATTAATGGTACAGAAGGTAGTTTAATATTAAAAATAGGCAATTTAATATATTATGCATAGTAGTGGTATATAAATGCGGTATGTAATTGTAACGATACGTTACACTATAAGAATAATTTTTATTTTTTTTTAATGAAAACATTTCAATACATTTTTAATATGTTTATATGTACCTATATAGTTCATATTGTTGGCTTTTTCATAAATACTATAAGCTTAAGACTTAAGATTTTTGAAAAATTCAAATTTTTTAATATATTTTAAAACGTACTGCTTTCTGGAGATAATTGTATGTGTTTTTTAAATAAATTAAACTAAAAAAAAACAGGTTAACTTCTTGGTTTCACTTCTTATGATCATAAGCTGATTAATCTTCTAGAAAGGTTTGTAGGTTGCTACAGAACTTATATCTTTAAGAAATTTAGAAATTTTTTTTAAAGTGAAGCTCTAATGACTTTTGTAGAAACATTTTCTTTTTTAATGCAGTTCTGTTCAAATTTTTTTTATGAAGTATAAGTAAAGAACAGAAATTTTTTATGAAGTATGAAGTATAGCTCTTATGACTTCTGCGGATACATTTTTTTTTAATGTTCAAATTCATAGTAGAATGCGGCAAAGTTAAAATGTGTTGAACCAGCTTTGTAAAAATTGGAAACATTGGTTCCTTAGCTTAATTTTTAAGTTAGCAATGTAAGACCAAAAATAATTTGTATTACTATTTTCAAAATCGATTGCTCTTAAGGCGCGATATTCGTTGTCAATAGCTATAGCTCTTCATTACTATTTACTTACTTGAGGTAAAAGAGTGGCCAAAGGAACAATTGATTTTTGAGTCTTTATTTCTTTTGCATTGCTTAAAAATTTGTTGATAACCTACAAAATTGTAGCTTTATTTGAACAAATAATGCAATTTAGTAATCAATACTAATTTAGCATCTTAAAATATATAATGTTTTAAAAATGATTTTTTTCAACTTTTTCACCAAAATAACAATCGTTAAGGCATAAATCTACATCTATTTCTGTTTCCAAACAATTTCTAGAAAAAATTTTAAACAGAAATTCAATCTTTGAATACAGAGAGTGAATTTTGAGAATCTCGCTCTGCATTTCTAAATTTAAAGATGAAAAATAAGCCAAAACGTATCCTAAGAACTCGAAATAAAGTTGAATTACTGGATCTTAGCTTGTGGCGACCGTGACATACTGGTTTAGGTGCGTGGCTGGTATGCGAAAGAAACCAGACTCGAGTCCCATCCGACACAGAAAATTTTTTTTTTGATTGAATTAATTTTTCTGTTCGGCTGTCACCTTTCTACAGACAATGGAAACCACAGAGAGATAAAACTGCCATGCTAAGCTTCTTGAGAACATAAGCCGTTCGGAGTTGGCGGCATAAAGCTTGTAGGTCCGGTTCTCGATCATTTGTGTTCAAACATTTCACAACACGCACAACACAATTGATCAGAAGAAGGCTGGACTTACATGTTTTATGCCGACTCCGAACAGCTTATGTTCTCAAGAAGATTATCATGTCAGTTTTTACTCTCTGAGGCTTGCCATAGTCTGCAGAGAGGTGACGGCCGAACAGAAAAATTAATTCAATTGAAAAAACTTTCTGCGCCAGGTGGGATTCGAACCACGGTTCTCTGGAGCATGGGCCACGCACTCTACCCACTGCGCCACGGCCCCCACAATTTGTTATCACCTTAACGTAAACAGATTGAAAGGAAATAAATGATTTTGCTTTTGTTGGCACAATGGCTGCCTCCGGCTATTGAAGCTTTAAGTCTTGCAAAGAACCACGAATAAGGAAGATTTTTTAGATTGATGAATTATATTGTTCTAGATATGTAAATTGTTTCAGATATTAAAACGTTTGCAAATAAAAATCAACATTTTTAATATATTTGTGTGTTTCTTTTATATTGCTACTGTCGCCGCAATAAGCACCTTTACCAGTATGCCACAACTCAATTGAAAAATTTGGTTTTTAATAACGAATAACAGTAGGTATAGTTAAAATCAAATGAAATTTTGCTTACGCAAAATTAAATACGCAAAAAAAAAACAACGTGTTGCAAGGAATGCCACAACTCAATTGAAAAATTTGGTTTTTAATAACGAATAACAGTAGGTATAGTTAAAATCAAATGAAATTTTGCTTACGCAAAATTAAATACGCAAAAAAAACAACGTGTTGCAAGGAAAACATTTGATTTAGCCACATAAATATTTAAACACAATTTTTGCACGGGCGCGGATAATTTAAATATTTGTTATTTCTCTAGTGTTGCTATGGGAATTTGTGTTTGATATCTGTACATTTTTTACAATGCTCTTCTTTCAGCTTTTGTATAAATGCCAGTCTATATCGCTTTTAAAGACGCATACACGTCAAAACGTAAATAAGTAGCTAATTTAGAAGAAGCATGGGTAATTTAGAAGAACAATGGGTATAATTCAGATCATTTTTGCTGCGGCAATGAATGCGAACTCAACTTCATTAATACAAATCGCATATTTTGTATTATAGCAATATTTATGAAGAGTTGAAAGTGTATTTTAAACTTATAATTTTTTTTTTTGAAAATATTGTTTTTTGAGCTTGTTGAGGAGCGATATTATTTGATGAAATACGAGGAAATACCATGAGTTTATTGTAAAAAACTATTGTGTTCTATAAAACATCTCCATATTTCTCAAAAAGCAAGAAAATACTACTAAATGAAATAAATACTAACGTATTTGACCGATTATTCAAATATAACAAAAAAAAAAACAATAGACAGTCTTTTGAAAATTAAAATATTTTACGATTTTTCCAAGGCAACAATTCTTTCATCTTAAGGTATAATATACTTCCAACAAAAAAAAAAAAAAAAACAGCTTCTTCCAAAAAGGTTTTATCTAACAAGGAGTTATTATTATTTTTTTTTAAGTTATACAGGTGATTGTACATAAAAAATACTTTATAAAATTTTGTATATTTTTTTTTCGAAATTTTTGATAACACGGTTGATAACACTAGTATTTAATCTGCGATGTAATATATTCTAGAAACTATAAAGAACCCATTAAACAAAAATAAATATAAATTTTTTTTTGAAAAATTTACACGTATATTAAAAATAAATCGCTTCTTAGTTGGAATTCATACCAAAATGCCTATTAGCCAAATATGACTGAACTTTTTTAATTTTACTTAATAAAATCATATAGATTAAAAAGGGATATTTTGTTGAACTTTTTTTTTTAAAGCTTAGTTGAATAAATAAAGAATAAGGTTGAATGAAGAAAGATGAAATTGTCATGTTTAGTATTACACGAAAAAGAGTTGAGACTGTACCTTTACCTTATACATATGTTAAGCCCATTTCTCATACATTTTATCTGCATGCACTTAAGATAAAACAACTACAATAACCACAACAATTTTATACTTTAACATATCAAATTTTTTGTTCACTTCTATAACTTGGAGCATTTTTAAATTTAACATAATTACTTGCGTGAGTGCAGAGCAAAGAAGGTAGCTAATAATTGGCCAACACTTGTGGATACAAGCACACACACACACACACACACACACAAACATATTTAGAAAAAGACAAGTTAAGTGGTCCCCCAGCGTGGCTACTACTACACTATGTGGAAGTACCTAGCTCACATACAAATTTAATTGCTAGCAAGAATATCAAATAAAATTTGTTGTTCTATTTCGTGTGCACGATACACAAAAACTTAAACTTTTCGGATGCAACTAGCTAACAACAAACAAAAGAAAGCAGGCCGTAAAATCATGTGAAAAAGTTTTGTCTTTGTTGATGGCACCGAACTGCAATCCACCGATCGTTTCGTCTGATCTATTGAAATAAAAAAGCACATCTGTCGAATTGTTTGGAAGTTGTTACTATTGTGCGTGTCGACTACGGGGACTATGAGCATAAAAGCCTAAAAGTGGTGCAAAATATGAGAATATTTTTAATCTGGTACATTAGTGCATGGCATCTTTTGAAATATCGCCAGTAAAAATAAATTAAAGACCATCAGTCTTGTTGAAATATTAACAAGTAAAATATCAATTAACAAGATAACATCCATATCTTTCTATACATGGAAAAACCCGCACTCATAGCCTAAGGCCATGGAACTATGCATTGGAACTCGACTTTCGGTAAAATCATTATTGCAAATATACCGAAGTATGCATATGAACAGATTCAAGATAAGCAGAAAACAATTTTATTCCTCTGATCCCAATAACTTTTCCTTCTATTTTAAGCATCTTCACTTTCACGTAATCTTTTGTATTGCAAAGTCAATTTATAAATGACATGAAATATTTATTTCTCACACAGTCGCCTAAAGAGTAAGCGAATGTAAATTTTTTTAGTCTTCGAACTTAAATAAACTTTGAAATTGTATATTATGGAGGATAATTATGGCTGTATTATTTGGCTGTATATTATGGAAGATAATTATGTATTATATATCGCCATCCAGATATTACTCTTACATCACAATAAGAGTTTGATGAGTTATCTCATTATGATAATATAAAAGACAATATGATAATATTACATGCATTAAATATTTCGTATTTAGTTTTCTTGGACGAGACTACTACTATTTAAAAATTCCATAGAAAATAGAATAGAGGTAAAAGAAAAATTGGCAAGACATCTTCATATTAAGAGAAAGCTGGCGAAGTGGCAAGAATATGTATGCTAAATCGAAATAAATTATTGAAAATAATGCCACGTGATGATAATAATTGGCTAGCGGACAAATGCCTACAACCATTAGCATAGCAAGGGGGAAGTTGGCGGTCCGCCCAGGGTGCACAGCCAATAAGAGTTTTAACATAAAAATCTATTACTTGCAGCCCACAGTGGTTCGTGGCTTCGCCACGGACGTTTTCTTTTATCAATTAAAAGTGCTGATAGTACTACAATATTAATATATGTTCTACTCTTATGTATTCCGTACAACACACATTTTAAATGTACTACTATTTGCTTGATTTAAAAACTCGGACATAAAAACTTATTTTTATGCTTAATTATTACGCAACTTCTTAAATTTACACAAAATAACTAATGTGTTGACACCCTTACTCTTTCATGCAAAACATCTTTGTGTATGCTTAACACTTTAATCAATCTTTTCACTTATCGTCGTTCGACTTCGCAGTTTCGCCGCACAGTTTTTTCACAGTAAAAACATAAAATATTTCAACGATCAAAGTTCAACGATTTAGCTAAAATAACAAATCGGTTGGTACCTAACATATATCGTGTAAATCGGTTCAGTGGCTCTCACGTGATTGTGCAACATCCGTGCAGTATCACAACGTTTTTATATAGGCTGAAGTGGGGTGATGTGTAACACGTTTTTGTTTGCACCAATAAAAGTGTTAAGAAATTTTAATTTTTGATTGGTTTAAAGATCTATGCCTTGCAGTAGAACCAATTCAAAGTGAGAGTTTTCATGGCTGTTGAATATTTTGAGAAATGGATGAAGTAGAACAAAAATTTGAAGTATGGCTTTTTCGGTCTTTTTCAAATCGGTGTTTATATTTGATATTGGTTTAAAGACCAGGATCTTTAATTTTTTTATGTTTATTTTGACTTCTTATGTTTAGTATACTAAGTATTATGATAAAAACTTAATGAAATAAAAGCATTATCTCGTACATCTGTCTGACTCTCAATGCACACACACATACGTTAAAATTAAAAAAAGGGAAAAGATCTTTAACTTCAATAGAATATATGAATGGCTTTATTAATTATAAAAAAAAAATCACATTTCAATTGTAAAATGATTATTTGTCGGAAATATCCATATCGGAGTAAAAATTCCCCCAAAAAATTGCTAGCAATAAGGGCGCTTGCATTTGCTGCTTTCAAGGGAATTTATATGATTTAAATTTTTTATGTGTATGATTTCGATTGTCTTAACAAATCATGCAAAAATATCGGTCTTCTCGGATGACGAGGAAGAACGCCGGATTTGCAGCGGAGCACTTGCAGCTTTTTTGATGCGTGTTTGGTTTTCTTTTCCATACTATTTTTTTGCCACCTCCTGCAACTGTAAACGTTTCTGTGGCGTTGTTAGCACAAAGCTTTTCATTGAATTCCTACCATGATTGGATTTTGGTCTGGGCTGAATAGTATGAATTGGGCCGATCTCTTTTAATGCCGTTGATGTGATTGCATTTCAGAGTTTGATGTTGTCGCCACTTTATGGCAATTATAATGTGTAAGATGTGTTACACATCACCCTATTGGGAGTGTTACATGTCACCCCAATGTAAGTCACTTTTTTCTTATTGATGGTATTTTACCACAATGTAAAAAAATACAAAATCTTTTGTTATATTTAAAGATATTAAACAACACCACATTTAACATCTATTCACTTTTAAAATCTGAAGAAACTTTTATACGAAACGCAATTTTTTGTAAATTTAAAAAAACTTTTTAACAAAAATTTTTGACGTTTTTTAAGAACTCTAATGAAATGTATGTCTGCATACTTCCAACACATTTGAAAAACTAGATGCTGTCAAAAGAAACATATCACACTTGTTCAGTCACTCATGTGTCAACATATTGTACGAAAAATCGCCGTGTTACACATTACCCCATGGTACACATTATCCCATCTCCCCCTAATAGTATAGATAGATAGATAGATGGGCGGTAACAGTAGGAGTGACTGCCATTTGAACCCATAGCATCTACATACCAAGTTTCACTATGAAAACATGTGCAATTAAAGAATTATGAATTCCACGCTCATTTTTAGTACAGTTAGCGACAATAATCATACAAACTGAATTACCAGATTTAAGTCTAATACGACCAAAACCATCTAAAATGTATATCTTTTATTGATTCATGTGCGATAAGTGTAGGCGTGGCAAATCTAACAAAGCCTATCACGATTTAATTGAAAACACAAATCGGTTCGTACTTATATCGTCAGAATCGGTTCAGTGGTTTTCGCGTGATAGTGGAGTATCGTTGTATTTTTTGTAAAAATATAAATTTTTTAATAGGAGCGCATATTTTAATACCAAAGCATATGTGTTTCTTCAATACCTATGATTGAACTTATTTTATTGACTGCACTTTTACATTGCAGATGCAAAAGGGTGCAAAATACCTAAAAGCATTCTTTACAATGCGTTTGTACCAATTCAAAGAAATTTAAATATATAAACAATGTTTGCTGAGGGGTGCAGCCGTCACAAAGATTAATTACAAATTTTCATATATTTTATACAGAGTAAGAATTGGATTGATATTACAATTTTTTCATATAAGAAATGCTTTTATGTAACTAAATAGGAACTGAAAGTATGTAGTGGTTTGTAGGAAGTGGTCCGTAAAGTATGCAATATAAACCGTAAATTTTAGAGGTATGGAATTCCAAGAGGCAAAGCTTTCAAATCACTTTGGCAATTTATCATCCATAACGTACACTGGAACAAATTTTACAAATCGTGGACATTTAGTACAAAAATTCTGTGCGGGAAACTTACAGAGCACTTCGCACACATTACGGTGCACATAACCGTCCATCTAAGCAGGTAATACGAGTAGATACAATATGTTAGTTCTGGGGCAGGAGGCTCAGAGGCTCAAGCCGATGACGTCACTCCGGTTCAGCGCCATCTAGTGGGGGCTTTTTTTGCTAAAAAATGTGGAAAGGTGTATGTCTTTGCTAAAAGCTATTAAAAATAGGCATGTTTGGTGTATGTCTTTGCTTTAAGCTTTAAAAATTGCCAAGTTTGGTGTATGTCTATGCTTTACACTTTTAAAATTGACAAGTTTGGGGTATGTCTTTGCTTTTAAGCGTTGATCATAATTTTATTTATTTCATTATCAGTAGTGGTTGTTAAGCGAGTTCTTATCAGTGTTTGTATGTTTTGTTTTTTTTCCTTAACCCTCGAATACCTAACAGCAATGACTCAAATTCTGCAGGTTGACTTTAGCTGAAGTGATATGACTTGCTATATGAAAATATATGCATTAATATGGGTTGAAGCAATTTGGATACGGCGAAGGTTGAAGGGTTAAATAAATGTTTATAAATTTAATAAAGTCGGTAAGTATTAGGTGGGTGTATTAGATTTGCATAAATAGTTTAAGAATTGGATGACAACCATTTAAAACATAGGCGTATATAAATATCTATTAGTCAGTTGGGGGACATCAGGGTAACAAGCCCCGCTTAATAACCACCGGCCAAGTCACTTACACCCAGCAACATCTCCGCCGTTTTTTTTTTTATTTTAAGTAAACGAAATACACCGCAACCAAGAAGAGTCAAGAAGTTTCTAGAAGCTTCGAGATGCAAAAAATTCGAGAACATTTTAGAAGCCGACTTTTGTCATTGTATGCCGAAGCGAATGGCGTGAGAGAGAAAGGGAGAGAGAATTTTATAGCAAGAGAGAGAAAGGGAGATAGCAAATAGCGCGATCCTATACAAATAATACTTCAGAATCAACCTAACCTAAGCCAATGCCATAGGTATAGGGGGGCACTCTTTACCTACGTAGGTATATAGGCTACTCTATAGGTATAGACTTAAAAATTTATTTAAATTTTTCTTTATTACTATTATTATTATTTTTTATATGTATATATAAAAAAATTGTATAATTTTATTAATGGAAAAAAGTGATCTTATATTTAATTAATTTTTTCTGATTTCATTTGTTAGAGGTGAATATTCAATTACTCGATCATGAATTACTAAACAGTGGGCTGAGGTTCTATCTGGAATCGGTTTGTTTGCTTCGGTTTCAAATTCAATTCGTACATCAATAGGTCCAACTTTAACTGCTTCATTTTGGTGTGTTACATCCACAACAATAAGTGGTGCAATAGCCTTAAATCCAACGACATCTAGCAATGGTTTAGGTTCCCGCATATAATAACTTTGTTGAAATTTTGCATACATATCATATAGTACAGCATACTGTCCCATTTCAAAGCAAATTTACACTAATACAAAAGTTATTTGGGGTTTTTTTGAAAAAAATTAGCACTTTTTTCCCATATATAGTTTTTTCCTTGCTCTGTTTTAAGTTGAAATTTTTGTACGGTTTTTGTGATAGCGCTGTGTCTTTTCTGAATAACTATCTTTCAAATAGAGTACAGAGAGTAAAAGTCGGCGAAACATTTTCAAAGTATTCGTCTGTTTGCAGTGAGGTACCTCAAGGGTCCGTTCTTGGTCCTCTCTTATTTTCAATTTTCATAAATGATACCTTCAGCGTATGTAATAATTCATGCCTGCATGCTTATGCTGATGACATTCAGCTACATCTTTCTTGTAGATATGGGCTCATGGAAGACTTGGTATGTAGATTAAACGAGGATATAAAAAGTGTAGAGCAGTGGGCTACTAGCAATGAGCTTCAGCTTAATGCCTCTAAGTCATATGTGTTACCTATCAGTAAAGATAATGTTTGTTTCGAAGATATTTCAGATGTGATTCTAAGTGGAAAAAAGCTAAAGTCGTTAGAAAAATCAAAAATCTTGGTTTTCATGTCAATTCCACACTAACCTGTTCTGACCATCAGCAAAAAGCTAAGTTCAGCATTTAATCAAGCCACAAGATATGTCTTTTGGCTACGCAGATTTGACTATATTTCCCAATTTAGAAAATGTATTCTTGGATGTGATATAATTACTTATCTTAATGCTAGAAATTCTATCTTTCTGCATAAAATATTAACGGATAAAATGTCTCCATACTTATTTTAAAAAATTTGGTCACTCAACAGGAAGTCACATACTAACCCCACCCAGCTCTAAGTACCTCAATTCCACAAGAATGTTTTTTATTAATGCCACTCGATTGTGGAATTCTCTATCAAGCCATGCAAGAGCTATAAAGGAAACAACAAAATTTAGGCGAGCTGTAATTCAATATTTTTCTAATAACTAATTCTTTGCCAGCTTTCTTCAACTCTACTTTTCCTTATTTCTTTTTTCTGGTATCTTCAAACTTCTTTCATTCCTTTTTTATTTGCTTCTCGTATTTAAATGAGAATTTTAGGTAAAACTCATCATTTAATTTACTATAATTTTTGATATTATCAAAATAAGTTATCATAAATAATATTGTCTTTTTATTATCGCTGCATTAAACATTAAAAGAACTTAGTTCTTACAGTACTACTAATAATAATAAATAAATAAAATAACCAAGTACTAACATATACCAATGCAAGTCGGCACGGGTTTCCGTGGTCCTAGGCACACCAAATTTTTTTTTCATATACAGTTTGTGTTTTGCGTAGTTTTTCTACTATATCTAATAGTAGAATAATATCTAATAGTAGAAGTTTGTAATGTTGACGACGCCGAGGGCAGAGGCAGAGAACTAGTGACTTCAAAAGCAGTAGCATAAGAGAATATGCAGTTTGTTCGAGAAAAATCCGACTCTGAGCTTTGAGCGGCGAAACAAAAATTATCTCTGAAAGTAGTCAAAGCTTCTACGTTTACAATCAGGCAAAGACTTTTGGAATTAGGCATATCTAACAAGAGTACCAACACAAATCCTTTGTTAACTAAAAAACACATTGAAAACAGATTAACATGGGCCCTTGAAAATTTGGATCGCAACTGGAGCAGCATTATCTTTACAGACGAGCCATCCTTTGTAATTTATAATCGGTTTAAAAAACGGCGAAAAATTCATTCAGTGAACAGTTAAGCACCCCTTAAAAATGCATATGTACGGATGCTTCTCAAAAAATGGTTTTGGGAAATTTATAGCCTTCACGCAAAATCTGAATACAGAATACATGTGCAAATTGTACAAATGTGGCCTACTGAAGCCTGCTGAGATATTGTATGAAAACCAAAATAATGATTGGATGCTGCAGGAGGATAATGACCCCAAGCATCGGAGTCGCATGGAAACAGAAGAATGGCGTGAAAACACTAAATTGGCCTTCTCAAAGCCCCGATGCAAATCTAATGGAAAAAGTTCGATCTTTAATGAAGCAAAAACTACGAGGAAAACAAATTTCAACAAAAAAGCAACTTATACTAACGTTGAAACGCATTTGAAGAGGATTTCCCGTGGAATATGCTGCACAACTCAGTCAAAGTTGCGCCAAAAGATGTCAAGCGATTATTGATATCAGCGGTGACTGGACCCAATATTAAATATAGTGCGATATTATATTCTTTTTGAAAATTTAAATAAATTAAACAAACTTTGAAATAATTAATTTTTTTAAGATTCGTACACAACACTTATTTTTCTCACACAATGAATTTAAACATTATACGAAGAAATTGAGGGGGCATCACATAAAAAATAAACAACTTCAACTTTTTGGGACACCCTAACATATATTGAACACCTTTCAGAAATTTTTTTTATTGAAAAGTATTGTATAGTTCTGTTACAAGTGGCCGTAAAAGAAAATGTGTTTTTATTTTTTCGTTTTGCGGCGACAAACATTATGGTGGACTGAATCATCTGAAACGAAAAATATTAATGCATTTAGTTAAATAACAATATTCAATAGTGTTTGATCGATAGATTTAAAAAAATATGCATTTCTGACAAAATGGTGGGCAGTCAAAGTTAATGTTTCGATTTTCACTAAAAAAAACTGTATTTTTTGGCTATAAATCGGGAATTTGTATCGAAAAAAAATTAAAATTAAGGATTAAAATTACGTTTTTATGTATTGAATAAACCATTAAATTTTAAAAAGATCGGTTGAATAGATTTCAAGTAGTTTTTGTCATCGATTTCAAAAATTCAATTTCGAAAAAAACGCGATTAGAATTTTAACTTCAGTTAATTCTGCAACGGATTCTTCTCTTTCAGCGCTCATATCTCAGTTAATTTTGTTCGGATCGACTTGAAATTTGAAGGAGATAGTTATACTTCAAAAATATACCAATATCGATAAAAATTCAAAATTCCAAGTGGGGGTACCCCGCTAGGCCAGGAAGTCATTGCCCTCCAATTGGAACTCGAAGCCAATTTCTTTGGAATTCATTGGAAGCTGTACTACAGGGCAGAGTTACAATTATTTCAGAATTTTGTAAACTTGCGGAAACATCCATTTCTACATATTTCTACATTTTTTTGCCGCAAAATAGTTTCAAAAAAATATAGTCGATATTGTATTAAAAATTTTTGTAATACTTTGCTTGTATTAAAATTCATTCTAGGATTTCTAGCCGTGCGATTAGTTCCATGATAAAAATGCTTATTTGAAATTTCAATTCTTTTTTTTTTTTTCATTTCAAGACAATGCAAATAAATTAAACGATAATATACTTGACGAATTTCTCTACTGTCATTAAGGTCTTAGTTATAAAAAAAAAATAAAAAATGCATCCTAGTTTTTTTTTTAATTATGAAAAAAGAAAAACATTTGTCTCCGCCCTCGGTAGTAAGTCGGCAGCATAGATAGCTAGGCTATCGAATGAACTTCCGAGCACTAGTTTATAGTTCAAACGCCTTCTGCTTCAGCGTTTTGTTGAATATGCGTTCAACATTCGTTGAAATATTTCTAGAAAAGAAAAAATACCTAGGTTCAATAGGAACTGCAGGTCCAGTTTTAGATCATTTGTGTACAAACATTTTATAACACGCACAATACAATTGACCATAATAAACTCGGATAAAGTCCTTTCGAGGGCTGAAAACGTCAATTAATTTTTTTCTCTCTCAGTTCTACTTACATGACGTGCGACTTTTTAACTCTCTTTCTCTCTCTTTATCACTCTCAGATATACTTGTGTAACATTTCGTAACAACTTCATGGCAAAGCATTCCAATCTTTCAAGCCCAAGTGCAAGAGCCTCGAATAAGAAGTTTTCACTTTACAAAAATGTAGTAAGTAATGTTGGATTCTTTTTTAAACTCGGCATAAAACTTTTTACAAACCATATATAGGAACTCAATATGTTCCTGGTTTGAATATTCTTAATAGCTTGTTTGAAATCTACAATATATTTATATGCGAACTAAGAGATTTATGATAAATAAATTATCGCGTTTAATTAAATTCTTCAAAATTTATAAAAATATATTTCTGATCTAAATGAAGAAAAATTACTGATTTTATTTGGGTTTTGATAAATTTTGTAACGGCTTAGAGCGAACTTTTTTTGTGATTTGCAGAGCTATTTTATTTTGTTACATAATAAAATGAGAAAAATTTAAACTGAATTCCGAGAAGAATTAGCTATTGCTCTTTGTTACTTTAAGAAAAAACGGTCAAGAGTATTTCTGGCGCTTATTCAGATGTGACTGGTAAGAAAGCAAATCGCATGGTTTCAGATATTTACTAAGACTTTTCCCATTTTTTTTTGATAAAAAACGTGGCTTAAGAAAATGTAAGTGGTGCAAAGCATTTCATACGGTGCATCCTTTCAATATTTAAGCTGTTCATATCGAAAAAAAAGCGATTTCCATTTTAAATAAGCAAACGAAGCTATCGAAAAACAAAACTTTTCTCTCATGTTTGTTATTATTTAAGATAGCTTCGTTCGAAAATATTTCAGCATTGGAAATAGTTTTTTAAAAATTCAGCCCACTGTACTTTTTACATAGTGTGTAAAACATTTAGAGGCTTCCCTCATTTTTTGAGAAATATGCAGGTGCATGGTGCTCAACATCAGTTTTTTGTTCATATTTTGAAGACACTTTGTTAAAGAAGTTGCGTATTTTTTGCTATTTTCCGGTTACACGTATTTTTGTTGTTGCTGTTGATGTTGTTGTTTAAAGAAAACTTTCAATGTGTTGCACTTGCATATAACAAAAGCTATCTTAACTGGGGCTACACGTTCTCAATAACTTGTCCGAAGGCAAGTTCAGCAGGAAGGCCAGGCCGTCGACCAACAGAAACAACAACAAGAAAAAATTTACTTGGAATATTTTATTAACTAAGTTTTTTGAATAGTTCTTTCCCTATGCTTGCCAATGCTTGTTGCTGCTTTTGGCCAATTATTGTGGCGTAGCCCAAGAAGCGGCTGCAATTTTGTTCCATCCGGTCTAGAGATAGAACGTCACGGCTTGTATTTTTGAAGCGCTCTAGATATATTTATTTTTTTTTTTTTAGTTTTTGCATTTTGTTTGTTGCCGCTGGTCTCGAAAAATCACTCCATGCAGTTCAATGATATTTCATAGCTTCAACAGAGGCTGATAACTTTGCATTCTTTGCTTCCTCTTCTTGCTGCCTCAGTCTTATGTTTTTTTGTTTGATTGCTTGTATTGCCTCTGGACTCGTTTTAATAGATCAGTGGCCAAAGTGACGCTGCTGACGGTCTGGCTTCCTATCAATTTCCTTTCTATGCCGCAGTGCAACAAAATTTTGTGGCACTCACGTCGCCAATCACCCAAACTGATTGAAATCGTAGCTGCGAATTGAGTCTGACTAGCGAGAAAGATAGCTGATATGCAATCTGACTAAAATGACCGCACTCTGATTTGATGGAGGCGATGTTAGTGGTGGTTGTGATGGTGACGCTGCGTCCGGTATAGCTGCGCTTATGATGGCACTTTTTTAACCAGCTCTATTTGACTTTAATTTGATATTCATTTTAGGTGATCTTGTCGTTGTTGTCTCAGTTGCCGCTGCTTGTTAATTGGTTGCTTGGCTTGGACGACGGAATAAAGTTGTTAAGTAGTTTGTTGCTATCGAATAGTTATTAAGTTGGTGGAAAATTGATTACGGCAATTTTTATATCTTGTTATTAGAAGCTAACGTAGATAATGCATCCTGTACTTGATTGTGTATAAAATGGTTGTTCAGTTATGATAAACTTATCGTTATTTTAATTTTTTCATAAATGATTGTTTATTGATTCATTGAGGTACGGTTGAAAGGCAAATGTGA
This sequence comes from Coremacera marginata, assembly GCA_914767935.1. Classification (NCBI taxonomy): domain Eukaryota; kingdom Metazoa; phylum Arthropoda; class Insecta; order Diptera; family Sciomyzidae; genus Coremacera; species Coremacera marginata. The sequence goes on from OU612043.1 coordinate 151,368,575, forward strand.
TATATTTTATATAAAAACCCTAACCGTTTTTTTTTTTATTTAAACCTATATCTATTGATTTCTGATTTTATGAAATAAAAAGGTTGTGTTCAAAAAATCGTTCAAGTATAGGCGTACGTGTATCTCATAACGCATCTTTCATAAGAACTTTCATGACTTTCTAAAAACAAATGTTTTCTGCAAGAAGAAAGAAAGAATTTCACAGTGGCGCATAGTTCTATTTCTACCTAAAATATTAATAAAGCTTTAGTTGAAATACTGAAAAACTTTTGCAGCTTTTATAAATTTATTTGATTTCGAAATTACTTTTTGGAGAAATTGTATAAAACAAGTGTATTTCGTCTGGAAGAATAAGATTATTGGAAATATCATTTATTTGGGCAAAGTCAAGGCGAGTGAAAAAGTCAACTGAAAGGTTTTCTCAGGTTATACTCCCCGGCAAATACTACATGTTGAAAATTTGAAAGTTTATCAAGAACGAAATGGCAATTTTAGAAATGAGCATTATAGAGCATTATAGAGCTGCAATAATAAAAAGTTCAAATAAACTATCCACAAAGAGTTTAATGATAATCTGATCAATGTCAAAGACAGCCGGTAGAGCAACATTATTATGAGGAGGCACTAACTGGTTACAGCAGAATGAGTTTTTTATCGTATTCGGAACCCCACCTCTGCGAGAATGCCCTGAAGTTAAAGTTAAAAGCGATTCTTACGGAACACATTATACGAAGAGCCACTGAATGCAGAATTAATATTTCAGCAGTAAGATGACTGCTAGACAGTATTATATATCATTATTATATCATAATCTAAGCCACAAGAGAATAAAAAAGTTTGATCATTTTAGTCCTTATGCCACCAATATTCTGATAATATAAAGAATACCTACACCCACGCAAAAAACAATTGTGAAACCAAAGGAAATACACTTTGCCACAAAGACTTTTATTGGCTAGATTGTGCCCAAAGAAAAAACATCGTTACGGCAAAGACACAAAGATTGTTCGATTCCCAAGAACAATATACTTGCAATCAAAAACTTAAATTCTTGTGGCAAAGACGTCCGTCTTTAAAAAAGCATGAAAAAGTAGTATAAGTAAAGAAAATGCAATTTGGCACAAACAATTTTATTCATTACGGTAAAGACGCAGACTGTTGGATTCCCAAAATACATACTTTAAGCCAGACATGCTCATCCATTAGCTCATCTTGCTCGCGTTACCTGCCATACAAATTTTTTTCTATCATCATCTAACCACGTATAAAAAACAACACAATCTATAAAAAAAAAAAAATATTAAAATAAGAGCACTACAAGCCGCTGTTGACAATCATCTAATTTTGAATGCGTAAACAACAACAAAAAATGCATGCAAATTATCCCGTTGCTTGTATGCTAACGCACATAGGATCTCTTTTCGTTTGGGCATTTTGTAACCGCAAAAGGAAGTAAGTGTAGTCAAGGTTGAGTCTAGTAAAATCCGTTTACATTTTCTTTATTTTTGTTTTTTTTTTTTTTCATTGCCAAATGTTACGATGCGCAATATTTTGTATTTGATTTTGTGTTTTAAAAATCATTTGCTCTTTTGTAAAATTTCTTGAGCTCCACTGCTTTAAACCAAAGTCTTAGGTCTCTGGTTTTAAGTATGTTCATATCTTTTTAATTGTAACATTCAAATTGCTATTTAAATTGTTTACTGAAAAAAAACTGCCTTGCAAATTTTAAATGAAACCGCAACATATTTGAGCAAACTTTTCTTATTTACATTTTTTTTACATGCTTTATCATTTGAGGTTATGTTTTCTAGCATTATTCAAAGATCACTGTACACCCTGCAATTTTTGGAAATGCTTCTATAAAACAAAAAGAAAACACTGATACAACTTACACTTGATATATAACTTTTTAACTTAATGCACGCATTAATTCAGTTTTTCACAACTAAAAAGATAAATTTATGCGTTGGCAGGGGCAAAAATAAAGCGCTGCTGCGGCGGACTATTCAATGTTGGCAGAATAAGATCTCTTGAAGAAGATGTCCAGGCGCGTTGTAGTGGCTGTAACAAATAATTTGAGTATGCAACTTTCTGCAAAAGAAACAAAGAAATTGTTGGAATATTGTACATTTATAATTCTTACACAGCTCTTTTTTTAGTTAAATTCCAATTCCTTCTAAATTTTTCCAAAACACTGACGCGAACAAAATAACTTTTAACTGTTTAAACTGGTCTTTTCCTCTCTTATTTTTTGTCTTCGTTTCTCACGTTTCGTTTTAAATTTATTTTGTTTTTTTGCTTGCAATTTCGTAAAAATACTAACTCGCATACAATTTTGTTATTCTTCGTATTCAAATATGAATTTGAAGAAAACATTCTTGAAGTAATAGGCTTTGTTTTTGAAACAATGATGCTTACTCTCAAAAAAACAAAGAAAAATTTTTATATGAATATATTAGGGTATAAAATATCAATTAGAGTTAAAAATCAAATATACAAATTCAAATCACAAAGCATAAATTATATTAATAATTATAATTACACTGTGGAACAAATTCAGTTTAGCAAAAGTAAGGTCGATTCTGAGAGTGAGGGGGAAAATAGAGGCTAAATTAGAAGACCCGTATCGCGGCGTTTGTTTGTTAGTTCGAATTTTTTTTTAATCGACCTTCGAACTTTGCAGTCAAATGCCGATTTTCAGCATATTGTTTATATGGTTTTTTGGCTATAACTCGTCGACTAATTGATATTTTTTCAATCTGTAAAAGCCATATTATTGCTAGAGACCTGTGCAACAATTAAAATTTTTGTGGTGCTTATGAAGCAAAATGTTGGAAATATTATTTTTTTTTATGCTTTTTGAAAATATTTTCCACAAAACTAAGTCTTTTTTGCTTTCTGTTTGATCTATAATATGCTTCTCAGTTTCTTCAATAAATTTAATTTAAAAAGAAAATGGTCTTAATCGATAATTTGCGTTAAAAATCGCAAAACCATTAAATAAATAGCGATTTAGGTAGAAGTAATTAAAAAGGGAAGTTCCAAGAATTAGGAATTAGTAAAACAACTTTTTTGTTTTCGCGTTTTTTTGTAGCGTTTTTTTTTTTATTTCGTACAAGCGAACTAATTTCAAAAATCAAGATTCACTTAAGTCTCGAAACTCAGCCGAAGCTGATGTCTTTTAATTTTCGCTCGGTCGTGATAAAATTAGCTATTATTTCATTTTTGAGTGATTTAAGTTAAGTGCATCGGTTTCATAAAAATAACAAAGAAAACATTGTATAATATATATTGTATTAAAAATGTCGGATCCAAAATTTAAAATGGAATATTTTTGTAATGTTTGTGGACGTTTCATAGCAAGCGATGAAAAATGTGGCAATGCGAGTGATTTTTTTTTGAAGCCTATAAACAATATATCTCGCAAGAGTTTATCATTGACGTAAACTATGCCCCTAAAAAAGTTTGCTTTAATTGCTATTCAACTCTTATGCAATGGAAAAGTGAAAAGAAGAAGGCTATGCCTTTTGGTATACCAATGATGTGGTTAGACAACAGCCCGCATCAAGAAGAAAATTGCTATGGATGTATCAACTACCATAAAACTTTGAATAGAAGGAAAGCAAAGAATAAAACTTATGTAGCAGTGCCAAGTGCCCAATTACCATTACCGTACTCAGAATTCGTTCCAGTACCAAAATACCGAAGTATTGATGTTCAAACAGATATCAGTACTACAACCGCCGCTGCTACATCCCTGGATTTCTTCTCTGAATACGACCCTGGTAAAGGTACATCCTATGAAACATCAAAGGACCCAATCCTAGTCACAAAACCAATTGGATGGAATGTTGCAAATTTGTGTTTGACTCAGAAAAAATCAGAACTAATGGCTTCATTTTTGAAAGGAAATAATTTGCTGGCGAAATGTATACGTACCAAAGTAACAGCATATCGAAAACGCCAAAAAGAGTTAGAAAAGTTCTTCAATGTGAATGATGCAAAAAATTTCGCTTATTGCAACGATATTGAAAAGTTAATGGAGACGATTGGGTTAACCTATAAAAAAGATGATTGGCGTTTATTCATCGATAGTTCACTAATCAGCTTAAAAGTTGTGCTTTTGCACAAGACAAATAGAATGCCTTCTGTTCCGATTGCGTATAGCACCGACACTAGTGAAAATTTCGATAATTTGAAACACGTTCTGGAAGTAGTCAAATATAACGAACATCAGTGGCACATTTGCTGCGACCTCAAAATAGTTTCATTGATTACAGGCTTGACAGTATCTGGCCGTCCAAAATATCCGTGTGTTTTGTGCGATTGGGATTCACGATACGGAGAAGCTATTAAAGGAAGAAACCAGTACAAACAGCATAACTGGAATAGTCGCATTGGACGGAAATGGCCTAAAGACAATAGGCTACACGAAAGTCTTGTTCCCGAAATGAAAATTTTGTTGCCGTTGCTCCACATTAAACTTGGCATTGCTAAACATTTTTTGAAATGTATCGCAAAAAGACCAACAGTATTCAATCGATTAAAAGACATTTTCCCAAGACTAAGTAACGCCAAAATTCAGGAGAGGGTTGTTAATGGTCCCGACATACGGAAAATAATGAGTCGTCAAGATTTTGACTAAGTTCTGGCAGACCGAGAATTAAATGCATGGCTCGCATTGATAGCAGTCATTAAAGGGCTTTTGGGTAAAGAACGCAAAGACAACTACAGGCAATCTGTTGCAAACATGTTGGCAACTTTCGATGAAATTGGGGTTAATATGTCGTACAAAATTCATCTCTTGCATCAGCATCTTGATCAACTCGTTCAACAGTTGCCAACTGAATCTGATGAGCAAGGCGAACGTTATCACCAAACTGCGCTTCCATTTGAAATAAGGTAACTATAGAGTGTGCATATTTTGAATTCTTAGATTTTTCTAATATCTTTGTCAGAGTTCTCAATTTAAACATGTTAACGATTGAAAACTATTTTCGTTTCAGGTACAGAGAAAAAAAAATCTCCAGATACAATACTCGCTGAAATTTGTTGGTGGTATAAAAACACCTTTGAAGAAGAGGATGACGAGGAGAAAGAGGAAGAAGGGGAAGACAAAGATGAAATTCCAGAATATCTGTTGGACGAAATTATCCACCTTTCTGATGATGATGACGATGACCAAGATATTAGAGAGAACAGTGATGTTGATCCACAGCCGCCTGCTAAACGGCAATTGGCCAAATCATTAATTTAATTTATCTAATTTTTTTACTTAAAACTTTTCATAACTAACATTTCAAAATTATATTTTTTTCCATATTTTTATAATTTCTTTTTCAATGTTTCTTCAAAACCAACACTGAACAAAAGTGGTACATAAAAAATGAGAAGTAAATTAATATTAAGCTGGAAAACGCAAGTTTTGTATTATGATTGTTTTCTTTTCAAATGAAATTTATTGAAGAAACTGAGAAGCATATTAAAGATCAAACAGAAAGCAAAAAAGACTTGGTTTTGTGGAAAATATTTTCAAAAAGCATGAAAAAAGAATAATTTTTCCAACATTTTGCTTCATAAGCGCCACAAAAATTTATTAATCAATTTTTAAAAAAATTTTAATTGTTGCACAGGTCTCTAGCAATAATTTGGCTTTTACAGATTGAAAAAAATATCAATTAGTCGACGAGTTATAGCCAAAAAACCATATAAACAATGTGCTGAAAATCGGCATTTGACTGCAAAGTTCGAAGGTCGATTAAAAAAAAAAAATTCGAACTAACATAAACAAACGCCGCTATACGGGTCTTCTAATTTTGCCTCTATTTTCACCCCTTACTCTCAGAATTGACCTAACTTTTGCTAACGTGAATTTGTTCCACAGTGTTATACTAGCTTATACCCGGAGCGCTTCGCTGCGCTACGCGCTTATTCCCTAAAAGAGGGCGTAGCTTTTATAGCAAGTTCGTACCGAGTTTCATTGATGTGTGAGTTATTCCGAAAGCTATACCGAAAATTTAGTGTGCTGAAAAAGTATCACGCCCCTCGTTAAACGCCCATAAAATGCTACCAGTGGAACGGCATGTGTAAATTTAGGTCGAATACTGAATTTCGAGGCAGTGTGGAAAAAATTTGAGGTGCATTTAAGGTGCCATGCCCCCTTTTACGATCGCACTATACTCCACAGGAGTACCTTGAAGGCTTTGGTATAAAAATTGGCTTAGCCGTTTCGGAGTCTTTACGTGATATACCCTTTGAGTGCCAAGGATCGCGATCGCGCTTCTTAATACACTGAGATAGCGGTCCTTGGCACTCAAAGGGTTAAGGCGCCTCACGCTCCATAGAAAAAAAAAAGTGGTTCGGTTCCTTAAAATAATCCATGGCTTATATTATGATGATCCCCAAAATATTTTGACTACAAATATTGGCTCGTATGGTAGTTAAAAAAAAAAACAAATGGTCAGATATAATAGTAATGAAAAAGTTCTTCCAATCTGTATCAAAAATATTAAATTTTTGCTGTCGGACCAAAAATAATGCGAATTTTTATAGATTATTTTAACTTTTTTCACATTATTTTTACTAAAATTCAAATTGAATTTTCTTTTTTATACACTTTTAGTCAAATAAATTGTAAAACATAAAAACAGTGTAAGTTTTTTTGTAATTTCATTCAATTTAATTCTTCATTTTACACAATATTTTATCATCAAAAGACAATTTATTTGACTAAAAGTAACATGGCAAAAAAAAAACTCAATTTGAATTTTAGTGAAAATAATATAAAAAAAGTTAAAACAAATTAATGAAAATCCGCATTATCTTTGTTAAAACTAATTCAAAACCCGAAAAAGATCGCTCAACATCACAGGAGGTAATTGGCGCCAAAGGATATTTATTCCATAATGTGGAATTAAAGGAAATTTCCGAAGAATCGGCTTTTGAATTATTTAAAAATTTGCAGTTTCCTTAACTCCAAAAACAGAAATGAATTTTTGGATAAAATACTGCACATTTTCTTCCCGATTTCTTCTCCACAAGTTCCAGGTACATCTTCTTCTTCAAAAATAAAGATCGAGTTCTCAAATGTCCTCCTCTAACATAACGCCTACCTCTAACATACAAAGTGGCTTTATTTGAAAAGTAAAGCCCCATTTCCAATAACGCGTGAGATGCGTTGCGTAAATTGACGCAAATAATCCATGCATGAAAACATACGTAACAGGTTCCAATAACCAGCATGCGTGTGCACGCAGCGTGAAATATTCGAAAAATTGAATATTTCACGTGATTTCAATAGCGCGTGAAAATTTGACAGCTATTGAAATCAAAACAGCTGTTCACTTTTACCAAGGAAAAATTGAAAAGAGGTTAGCAGAACATAAGAAATAGTAAAATACTTATAATTTATAAATAAATATTCAATTTTACAATAAGCAGCAATGGATAAGCTATCCTAGGAGCAAGTCCAACAACTCATCGATTTTGTAGAAGCCAGGCCTGCCCTCTACGACAAGAGAGATGCTGGATATAAAAGGGTCAAGTGGAAAGACAGGAAGTGGAAGGAGATAGCTTCGCATTTGTGTGCTGATGGTAAGGAGCAATGCATATTTTTCGAGATTCCCTCTGAAATATATTGCTTTTAGAAAAAGACTGCAAGGCTGCCTGGCGATGTCTCAAGGATCAGTTTGTGAAGAGGCTGAAAGAGTTTAAAGGCAAAACTGGCCAAGCGGCGAATGAAATGCCGAAGAAATATAAACACTTTGAGCGACTCTGATTTCTGAAAGATTCGATTGAGCCGAGAAAGTAGGACATTCCTTGTTGTTGAAAATCAATATTAATGTATGCTTTTTTTTGGAAGACATTGCAGCAACTACGACCAGCTCAACATTTCAACAATACAAATGTGGAGGATATTATTTTCACAGAATTCAGTTCAACTCAAAGTAAATATTTTGAATGTGAAGAGAATATCATTGACATCAAAATTATTTAAAATTAATTACTTCAATTACAGCTGTACCTGTTCCAGACATATCCCCAGTTTCCACGTACAGTGAATATGTGTGCTCAGCAAGCAGCAGCAGTTCGGGGAGGAAAAGGACAATTTCACCGGAGCCTGGACCACTCTTCGATTTTGAATCATGCGCTTCTTCTTCATACAGTAAGTGAAAAGTTTATTAACAGAAGCCATATTAAATGCCTTATATATATCATTTTAGCTACACCTGTGCCAGAAGTTTCGCCAACTCAAGGCAACGGAACACAGGACTTGTGTTACGGTAGTAGCAGCAGCACCTCGTCGAAAAAGAAGAAACTGGATATGACGGACAAATTTTCGGGTTTCCTTGACAAGCTGGCTAGCACAATAGATCAGCAGGAGCCAGACAACGTTGACGTGTTTTTCCAGTCAATTGCGAAGACAGTAAAAAGTTTTAATTTGTCACCCATAGATCTATCAACTTTGATGATGGGTGTAACCGAGTTATTGCACAAAATTGTTACAAATAGGCAACAATAGTTACAAAAGGTATTTTGTCACTCGGAGAAAGTGAATTTCTATCTTGGTTTTGTATTTAAACATTAAACCTTTTTTTCTTAGTTTTGTTTTGAAACCATTTGAAATGTTAATTTTTATTTAATTTCAACTCACCAGGATTTTGGATTGAGTCTAAAATATTTTTCTTTCTAAACGAGCTGTTAACAACAAAAACAATGTTAAAAACAATAAAAAATGCTGAGCAACAACATATTCACAAACATTTTTCCTTTATTCGGAGAGTTTACGTAATCTATGTAACTTATTGTAATCTGTAAAATATTTAAAATATATTCACTTAGTGCTCCAAAAGGTAAGAGGACACTGTTTTTCGCAACTTGTATGCCTCTCGAGTAGCATTGTGACTACGTGATGAAGGTAATCAAAGATGCTGTTTTGAGTCTCAGTCCTCCAATTTGCGGACTGCAGCTCTCCATTGACCACAGTGTCGATGTAGTTTGCTGGGCAGTACGAAGAACCTTTTTTCAACATCAAAAAATTGTGCAGGACGACTGTTGCTTTTACAATTTTGTCAACGTTCTCAGGCAATGCGTGTATGTTGTTGAGTAAAACCCGCCATCGCACAGTGGATCTTTTGACCAATCTGGTGTCAGGAAAGTCGCAACTCTGTTTTGCTGCTTAGGACATACTTTACAATGAAAGAACATGTAAAGTTAAAGTTCCATTCGAAAAATGGCTATCATTGGTGAAGTGGGCGTAGTGCCGCGAAGGACAGGTCTGCTAAAAAGTATTATTTATCATTTTCTAATAGGGGAAAGTTTCTAGAATGTTTTAAAATCCGCGAATTACAAAAGCTTTTACAGCAATTTTGTGAAGTAAGAACCTTACATAAAATAGTTTTACCAAAACTTAAAACGCGTTTTCCTGAGACACGATTTTTCAAAGCTTTGCGAATTATAAAATGAAAATGGTGCATGTTTTAAATTTTACCTATTAACATAAACTATTTCAGTATAAACCATATTTTAAAAGCGAATTGAATAAATTTAAACACGGAAAATTGTCTTGCTTATAGTTTTGTTTCATATAATATTTATTAATATATACATATAAATATATGTATATATATTTATTTATTATTCACTTGCAATCTATTGATCAGTGTAACATTTTCATATACATTTTTCATATAATTTTTTCCAGAATTTGACAAATCTGCCTTGAAAGGGTTAAAATATTGAGCGAAATAGGGCCATTTTAAAATTCAAATTTCTCAAAGAGTAGCAAAAAGTAGCAGGATTTTTTTTTAAATCCTCAAAAGTACTTATCGAATTTGATAAAAAATACAGTGATATGGATAAACTCCGTGAAACTCATATCTAAAACCTTACCTCATGTTAGCATATAGTTACGATTTCTGGCCAAATATATATATATCTTCCAAAAAAGATTTTTTCTATAACAGAGTTTAAAAAAAAAGTAATTTTCTTTGTTTTAAGAATCACATACTTTCGAGATTTAGAAACAGTAAACCACACTAGTAGAGCTTTTTTAGTTTTTTTTTTTTAATTCTTCACACAAACCATACAATTATGTCACGTACTGCATTTGAAACTGACGTACCATGACGCTTAATGTTCAATGGCTCATAACTCAGTCAATTTTTCACGCAAAATTCAAAATTTTGATACTGTTATAATCTTTGGACATTTCTCATCTATTAGTGATCATTTTTTTTTACTTCTGAAACGATGAATTTTTTGACTTTCCTGACACCAGATTGGGCAAAAGATCCACTGTGCATCGTGCTGACATAACTTCAAAAGCGTTCTCAATCGTTACGCGAGCAGGGAGGACGAGGGACAGTCTTTTGTTGAAATTTTCTTCCTTTGCAGACAAATTCTGCCCTAAAATTATACAAACAACAAATGATGACGTTAATAACAAAAGCCGTGTAAAAAATACTCCAAAATAATGATAAGATATGTATTTAAAGCCTAGCTGCCAATCAATTTTACCACAAAAAAATACCTTTTTCCTACATCGATAATTAAAACATACCACAAAAATTTCCACGGTATGTTTTGAATTATAAAATGTCACAAAAATTCCCAGTCATTCAAAAATACCACGAAAACTTCCACAGTCATTAAAGAATACCACGAAATCATGATCTACCTGCGAATGGACGCATCAAATTTTCTCCGAGGGGAAAAGCGCTGTCGCCTATGAAAAAAAGGGGCACTCTGCATTGCTTCCTCTGAGCACACATGGATGTGGAATAGGCAACTTTCTGTGCGACAGCATTTGCCAAAAAGTTGTGTTCGCCAGTATGCCGCCGTCACTTTGGGAACCGGAAGCTCCTATGTCTACCATTGTCAAACAGTTAAAACAGTAAAATAGTTGGCATCACAGATGGCAAGCAGTACTATACTATGGCGACCTTTATAATTGTAATATTGCGAGCCTGCATTAGGTGGACACACAATTGATATGTGTTTCCCATCAATGGCGCCTAGACAATGTGGGAACTTCCACTTCTGATCATACTCGCCCGCAATACTTAGCCAATCGGTTGAGTTTGGTGGTGACAAATATATCGGGCTCAACTCTTCCTATATTATTTGGCTCGTTTTGGCTATAATACGCCCAACAGATGTCGTTGACATTTTGAATTTAAATGCGTATGTATACCGCGCGCCTCCATGAGCTAAATATCTGTTTCAAAATTATTCAATTATATTTCAAATAAAAATACTTATACTTATTTTTTACTTACATTATTGCCAAAGCCAATCGACACTCAGCAGGTATGGACTTGCGATGAGATGTCTTCTCTAGCCGAAAGCGCAAAAGATTGAGAAGCGCATCGAACTCATCTACGTGCATGCGAGTGATGCACCTTCCCGCTTCATTTTTACAAATGTTGTCTCGTAAAAACCATGTTGATCTCGATCCTGAAACATTGGACGAACCCACCACCTTCTCGCTTTTTGTAGTTCCAATGCTTCATTGTAGGCAAGAAAACCTAACGTTGCACACCTTAAAATATATTATTTCCGATTTATTATGAACAATAGAAGTTGCCTATACGCACCTTAACACTCTTAAAACTTTCCTTCGGTCTGCATTCATTTTAATATACGTAATTTATTATTTTATTTTGCAATGTTTACAATTTCGTACAAATTTGTTTTTTCGAGTAACTTAAAACAGTGTTGTATAAACTGTTGACAACTTATAAGGTAATTGGTACTAGTGCGAATACTTTTTAATCAAAATTGACAAAATGACCTCAAATTATTTTTTTTTTATATATAAGAGTATAGTTGCGTAATTTGTGTCATGTCTTGATTGTTAAAATTTTACGTTCAGTCGAACTCAAACAAAACATCGCAAACAAAATGCTATTTACAAAATTGACTGAGCCGGGTTATGTTCAAAATTATGCTTCGCTAAGCAGAAGTGCGGCAATCATATGTTCACGCACACGCTCTATTTGGAAATTGATTTTTTCACGCAGCTTCCGCAGCGTAAAACGCAACGCATCTCACGCGTTATTGGAAATGGGGCTTAAAGCCTCTTAAAAATCTGTGAAAATTAAAGAAATGTCTTGAAATTTTAGACATAGGCTTTGATATTTAATATCGGCAGACCATCACTATGATTCTGTGCACTCAAAAAAGTTTTTTAGGTTCTGCCATGAAAAGTGAGAAAAATTTAAACAATTAGAGCAAAAAGAATTTTTTCTACCGCAACGTGCCATATGAATTGTTCATAAGGGAAAATTTCAACTGTATTGCACAAGAAGTTATGTACACTAAGTATTTCGAAAGATGAAGCCGAATATTTGCAAATGATTTTAATTGCTTGCAATATACTATATATCGTCCCCTTCATGCCAAAAACGCCAATGTGCAAATAAATAAATCGTTAAATGGTTGCACAAAAAGTCATTTTGATAGCGTTTTTGTGGAGCAACGGGAACTAAATTTTAACTGTGTATTACAAAGGCATGCAGCTTCAATTTCCAAGGAGAAATTTTTGTAAATGAATAAAATAATAAATAAAAGTCTTAGTGCCAAAGTGCATTTTCTTTACTTTTACGATTTTTTCTAGCTTTTTTTTTAAAACGTACGTCTTTGCCACAAGAGTTTAAGTTTTTGTTTAACAATCTTTCTGTTTTTGCCGTAATGATGTTTTATCTTTGGGCACAATCTAACCAATAAAAGTCTTTGTGGCAAAGTGTATTTTCCTTGGTTTTACGGTTTTTTTTTCCTGGGTGTATCAGTAACTAATAGTAATAGTTCTTGCAATGTGTAGTCTTGAAGATGATTTATTTCATAACCAAGGTCAGTATACAAAATATCATGTTTTAAACGAAATACCTTAAAACGGTCTAGTCACTTAAGAAAATGTTTGGGGAATTTTTTTCGTCAGAAATAAATTATAGTGAGGAATAAGACAAGAGATTCCTCCGTAGGCCAGATTAAGCCAACATTATTGCATGTATAGTCCCAATACAATGGGATCGTAAAGAATTTTTATAACCAATTTGGATCAATTTGTGCGTATTAAATTCTTAAGTATTATTAGTATTATTCTATAAGTATTACATTCTTTTTCAAAAATTTTTGCTATACAATTTTTTTCAGTGCAAGCTTTTTTAATTGAAATATTTCCTACATTAGTTCATGAATTCACTTTGATGTAATTTTATGCAACTAAGCACAACGTACTCATCTCTGTTTCATAAAAACAACTTATTTTCCTAGCAGCATCGTTATCATCAGCATCACTATCATCATCGTTGACATCATCATCCATACGTTACAACTTAAAACTGTTAGCTAGCAGTGTGGTTATTTTGGTGAAGCCATCGTAGATATACGACCAGACCAATATGAGGAACGTTTGGGTATGTTAGGCCTCAATAATAGATGGAGCTATTGCTACTCTTTCCCGTTAAAACATGAAAACAATTCAAATGTTGAGTGCAATTCAAATAAAACAACAAAAGACTGGAACACAAATTGTAAAAAACCTACGAATGATGAGAGAAAAAAAAAACTGCAAACACTGAAATCCTGATGAAAATTAAAACAAAACAAAGCCAAACAAAGCAAGGCGAGTAGTGAGTGGGTCCAACGCATGGTTTACGCATCAGAAGATTTTGGTTGTGTGGATTTTGATTTTCCGCATATTTATAGGGTTTATATTTGTTTTTTTTTTTTTCTACAATTCTCAACAGTTTTTATACTTTTTTGCAATTTTACGCAACTCATCAACGTCAACGACGCATTTAAATCCAGTTGATGGATGGACAGACGGACTCAATCACTCTGGACCCACACTAGAGGCGCGCACTTGTTGGTTGTTGTTGTTGTTGTTGCTGATGGTTGGTTCGGTGAGTGACTGACGGCAATTTTGTTGTTGATACCAAATGTACGCAATTTTACTGTTATAGTTGTCGTTGTTGATGTTGTTGTTGTTGCATTTGTTATTGTTTGCTTAAAAGGCTGGGGACATCATAAATGTTGCTTCGCTGCGCATCCTTGCTGCTTGTGTACGTCATCAATCCATTGTTTGTTATCCACACACATATACACACACACACACATGCAATTTGCCAATCTCTGCACAAATCCAGGCGATGCAATCTGTATAAATTACAACAATAAAAATTAAGCCAACAACGCATGCAATGTGAGGCTTTATTGTTGTTGACTTTGTGATTGAAAAATATGATGTTTTTCATATGTTTGCGGTTGATTTTGAAAACACTCATTTTAAGAAATTTTTTTAATCAAATAATTTAATTCACAATTTAAACTTTTTTGTTATTAATAAGCTTCACTTGCGACTGCATCCAGTCTAGTGTGACAATCGAAATACGAAAAATAACAAATTTAATTCTAAAATGCTTTATTGGTTTGAGGGTGAGTTCAGAACACTTCTGGATCTGATTCTCCCACAAGTTTAGTTTAAGTCCAAAAAAATGGAATCATCAAAAAGTGAAGAGACATTTTTTTTTTTTTAGCCGATTCGTATTCGTCACCCTCAGAAAGCATATAAAATATGTTGAAATAAATAATTACTTTGCACATGATCTGATTTAGCTGATCTCAAGCCCAGATTCTGAGAGAACTTGATGTGATGCTAGGACACTAGGTTAAATTAGATGTTGACTGCAATCTAAGAAATATAAATCGAAATGGTGTTTACCGTGCTTCCCGTTGGGAATCGCTCAGAGTGGGAACACACAACTCTGCTGAGCAGTTTTTGAGGCCGAAGTCACTACCGCGGGTTCGGCGGTATTAATTTTTATTTGAGCAGGTCTTGCCTGTTCGACAAACACTCCCTTGTTACCAAAAAAGTCGGCTCGGCAACTCTTTCATACCTTAACAATTTTTAGTGTTATAGGTGTAAAAATAAACTCAAAACTATTCTCCCTATGTTGGGTCACAAACGGGTTTGACCAATTAGCAGAAGGCCGTTCGGTTCAAATATCAATGTACTGTATGCTGATGATCTTTAATGGCGCAACAGTTAGTGAGTTGTCTCCAAAGACATTTACTCTGGTAGTGTGAAACAGCAAAATGTTGCACACTAAAACCTTGTCGAGTCAAACTGGAACAATCAGTTAATTCAACGATGGTTACTCTTACTCAATCTTAGCAACGAGACACGAATTGGGTGCTGCGAGAGTTAGGGAGCTAGCATACAACTCTTTCATAAGTAGAAAGAAGAAATTTCAGAACTTAACTAACTAAGGGCCAGTGGTTAAAATATCTTGAAGGATTTTTTGATAATTTCAAGGCTTAAACTCTGTTACCTATCTGCTAGTGATGTAGTTGTATCTAGTAGTAGACCAAGAAGAGCCGCTACGCAAAATCAACCGTATTAAATTAAACATTGTTGAAAACCATTTGTGAAGTATAGGAGTCGATTTTGATTGAATACAAATATTTATTAATTGACATCATACACACCTCAGTATCAAAGAGTGCACGATGTATTTTTAACAATAAGCCGATTTTATTAACTATTTGTAATTTAATAACAGATTCTATTACCGAAGATTGAGATACGGTGTGAATGAGAGACTTTTGGATTTAATGCTTAAATGTAAGTTTGTATGGACTCTGGATAAAAAAAAATATAGGCAATTAATATTTTTTCGAGCGTAGGTGGTCAACTACGAGTTTGATCGACTTCACATATGATTCATATGTTCATAAGAAAATACCCAGGTGTCCATATTAAAAGACGAAGATGCCTTTTTAGATGTAAAATAAACGAAAAAATACAAAAATATGTTCTTAGTCAGGAAAGTGGAAATATATGTTTCCAGGAACAAATTCTGGACATTTTTTCAAAAGATAAGCCAATTATTTTGAAAGCACCTTGGCCCCTTATTAAAAGAACGTGAACAGGTGTATAGCACATGATTTACAGAAAATAGGTATCTTGTGGACGAACTTTTCTCAATGGGCTTCTGAATAGCCATTTTGACATTAATTTCGCCGTTAAAGATGATCTCGAAAAGTCCAATTAGAAATGACAAAATTGACTTTCTATTGCCAGGCTGTAATCTAATCTTAATAGCCAAATTGCAGTGTTAGCCGTGGCATACTAGTTAAAGTGCGTGGCTGGCATGCGAACGAACCAAGGGCTTCGAATCGCATCTGACACAGAATGTTTTACAATTAAATTCATTTTTCTGTTCGGACGTCACTTCTCTGCAGACAACGGCAAACCTTAGAGAGTAAAAACTGCCACGTAAGGCTTCTTATAAGCAGTTTGGACTCGGCAGAATGAACTGGACCTATTTCTTGACCATTTGTGCTTAAACAATTCATAACACGCACAACGCAATTAACCGTAAGAACCTCGGTCTAATTTTATTCAAGGGCTGAAATGGCCAATTCCTTTTTTTTTATCCAAATCGCAATACCGCATTAGGTTGGTGGTGCATTGACAGCTCGACTGGAAACGACGAGTACTTTTGAAGCAACTTGAAATTCGACCCCTAGCTTTGATTGTACTTTGTATCGTAAACATGAAATTGGGGTAAATTATGACCTAACAAAATAAGTAGAGAAAAGTTCTACTCGGTCGGGCATTTGACATTTCTCTTTATAGCAGGGTTGCATTTTTGCCGATAGAGATTAATATGTGTGTGGATACGCGTATTTTTTAGTTTCACTGGTAAAAATATATTTTCATGGAATTTGCTTATTATCGCCACAGTGTATAATTTGAGTGATGCTATTAAAGTAATAAGATACAAGTTTTAATAAATTTTATATTATTATTTCTAATAAAATTAAATTATCTCTATAAATAAACAAATGGAAATAATGCAATTAATGTGTATGCACTGCTCTCACATAATTATTTTAATGAAAAATTGGGTATCTTAAATATGATGATTTACACAAAAATTTTGTTTATAATAGTTATACACGCTGAAAAAAACGCCTCTTCCCAATTACAATTGGGGATGGTTTTACGAAAAAAGCTGCTCTAAGAAAAACAATGTACAGCAGATGTATAGAGAATTGTCCAAGAAAAAAAACAACGTCATGGAAAATAAAAAAGTAGACTATGGGGGACTGTCGACCGAAGTGAAATCTTAAAGCTATGAAATAACATAGCAAGCCAGACACGTTCTACTTTTTTAACTCATTTTATCAATATATGCGTTATTGAATGTATAAATTGGTATTTTTTATATGTGATATATAAGAAATATATGTAATGTACTAGCTTAACTCGGCGCTCTTTGCTGCGCTCCGCGCTAATCCCCTAAAAAGTGGGCGTATAGTGAGGCCACGCCTTTATAAAATTATTTCCAATTATTGTTGTTTGTCTGTTTGTTTTATGGTAATTCAATAAGTGTCCACATGTGTATATACAGTGATTGTTTGTACTATCTGCTTGGATCAATACATGCCAATCGTGGTATATTACTATCAAAACATGTACAATTTTAATGATTTCTAAAAAAGTGGGTGTAGTTTAGTGCTAAAATTCCAATTTTTTGTGGACCTTCCATTTAGAAGTTTTTTTAAATTAATCTTTAATTTTATTAATTTACCCAGCGTGCTTTGCTATGCCTAAGACAAACAACTTTTATTTGACCCTTTATTTGACAAAACATTCACTGTCCAATCCCTGTCTCAGTTTTTAGGTAGCAGGACATCATCAAATAGTGAGAAACTCCATTCTGAATTTCAATTCTCTGTGATTTTTACTTCCAAAGCTATTCGATATCAAAAATTTGGCTGATATGGGTGGAGCCACACACATTTGTCCAATACCCATATGCTGTGACTTTTACTTCCATAGCTATTTGATATCAAAAATTCGGCTTATATTGGCAAAGCCACACACCCTTGTCCAATATCCGTGCGAGTTTTCTCTAAGAAAGACATCACCAAGGGATAACTCCGTTATGAGTTTCAATGTTCTGTGAATTTTATTTCCATAACAATTCGATATCAAAAGTTTGGTTTATATGGGCGGAGCTACACCCTCTTGTCCAATGCCCTTCCATGTCTTCTATTAGAAAGACATCACCAAGTGGTAATTCCATTCTGAGTTTCAATGTTCTGTGACTTTTACTTCCATAGCTATTAGATATCAAAAATTTTGCTTGTATGGGCGGAGCCACGACCGTTTTGCATGGGAGGATGAAAAGTACTTTACAACCTATTCTCATACCTATCAAATACTCAAAAAAATTTCATTAAAATCGGTCGAGCCGTTTGGGAGGAGCTCGGCCACAAACATTGTGACACGAGATTTTTATATACTCGTATTAGATAAAATAAGATAAATTACTTTGGTTGTATAATCGATAATTGGCTCGGTAATCGGTTGGTAATCGCTTCTGTAATCGGTAATCGGTTGGTTATGGCTTCGGTAATCGGTTGGTAATCCCTTTGATAATTGGTAGCCGATTGGTAATCGCTTCAGTAATCAGTTGGTAATCGTTTCGGTAATCGGTTGGTAACAGCTTCGGTAGTCGCTTCGGTAATTGGTTCGGTAATAGGTTGGTAATCACTTCCGTAATCGGTAATTGGTTCGGTAATTGGTTGGTAATTGCTTCGGTAATCGGTAATTGGTTCGGTAATTGGTTGGTATTTGCTTCGGTAATCGCTAATTGGTTCGGTTATTGGTTGGTAATCGCCTCGGTAATTGGTTCGGTAAACGGTTGGTAAACGCTTCGGTAATCGACCTCGTAATCGGTAATTGGTTCGGTAATCACTTCGTTCTTCGACTTGGTCGATGCTAGGTTATCCCTTAAAAGGAATGCTGTGCTTAAAAGGAATGATATCACTAAAAGCGTGATGATATCGCGAATCTATAGTTTTCCTCTTTACCAAAAAGTGCACAACGCGCTTAAAGAAGATTTCATTTCAATTAAAAATTTGTTTTTTTTCGAGAAAATTGCCTTAAAAGTTGAATTTTTTAAGAAAAAAACGTATTTTTTGACTTTAGGTGCTCATAACTTTTTATGTCGTGACTTTATGGCAAAATTTTGTACAAATAACTTCATGGACGTTTAATTTTAGTTTCAAAAAGCTATTAAGTTTGGTAAACATTGTAAAGATATGTAAGTTATAGATTAAAAAGTAAAGACACCTTTATTTTTGTTTTTCTATTTTACTTCCCTAGCGGGGCGACCACCCCCAACCATACAATTTTTTGGAGGTATATAATTTCCTAGAGAGATTGCTGTCAAACCAGTTGTCAAAGTAAATACGTATATGTTCAGTATACTTTGGCAATTTATCATGCAAAGGCTTACACCGGAACAACGTTTACAAATCGTTGAAATTTATTTCCAAAATTTGCGTTTCGTGCGGAAAACTTGGTTCATACTGTGCGTACCTAAGAAGCCATCTTCGCTGTAGAGGTGAGTGTGTCTGAGGACTCAAATTAAGTTACTCGAAGCCGTTGTCAACAACTCGGATTTGCCCGTCCATTACGTGAAAGATTTTCAGGAAAGACCTTGGTCTACACTCGTATAAAGTCTAACTGGTTAAGGAAGTGAAGCCAATAGACTTCACTTCGTTTGTATCGTACGTTCAGTGAATTGGCTGAAAATGAATTGGAAGTTCAACCACAGCTTTACCGTGAAATCAACTTTAACGATAAGGGAAATTTTTGGCTCTAGGGGTACATAAATTAGCAAAATTATCGCATTTCGATTGAAATCAATCCTGAATAGACTCTCCAGGCTTCCTTTATCCAAGAAAACTTACTGTCTGGTATGGTTTGCATACTTTTTCAAAACTGAAGATGGAGCCAACGCTACCGTCAATAATAAGTGCTACATGGAAATGATTCGCGACTTTTTGGTTCCTCATGCCAATATCAATGATTTATGTGCTGAATGGTTCTAGCAGGATGGTGCGACAAGCCATAAAGCACATGAAAACATCATATTATAGGCACGAACTTTTGGTGATCGAATCATATGAAGTAATGAGCCTGTTAATTAGGTCATGTGATTTGACTCCGTTAGACAACTTTTTGTGAGAGCAGGTCAAGCACTGGTCTATGCTGATATACCAGCTACGACTGAGTAATTGGAAACCAACTTTCGGGGCGTTATTGACGAGATAAGGTCGGCTATGCTGGAAAAAATGGTGCAAACTTGGACCGACAGGATGGCCTTCATATCACGCCGTCGCGGTGGCCATATGCCCGAAATTGTATTCAAAGACTAAATGTCATAAGATTTGCGAACTATTAACGCCAAAATATTGGTCATTTTATGAAGTTTTCAGCGTTTTATATGAAAAAAGTTCTATACCTAGAAAAAAACACCCTTTTAACATTCCAAATTAGTAATTGCGAAACTATTATATATATACTCATCTAAACTGCTTTAATTAGAATAACTAAATAAATGACAATTAGGTATTTTTTCATTTACCTCAAGTAAAAAATGAAATTAATCAGTTAACCTTCCTATTCCGCTTGTTCTATCTTATTCTAAACCTCACACCTCAACCACTCAATTCTGCTGAATTGAACATTAAACAATACAGTAATTTCTGGATATAAGCCCCGTGGATAATGGATTTCCTCTCTTATAAGTTAACAAATTTAGGTCAAGAAAAATCCCCATAAGCATTATACAGGAAAATTCCCGTTTAAAGTATTTCCCGCTTAAAAAATCGATCCTCTTATTACGTTGCAAATGTGTGAAACATTTGAAAAAATTCATACAAAAGTCGTTGTGATGCTTTTTCTTCGCGGCAACCTTTGGTCTTGTATTTGGATACCTGTAAAAAAATATGTTTATTGACTTACGGCTGTAAGTGGTCAAGTGCCAAAAAATGCAAGTAAAAAAATTTTCCATACATACAAACATTTTTTAAAAAGTTACAATTACATAATTTCTTTTATTATTACGAGTAGGGCGTGTATGATATTTTCTATACACTAAGGGAAATAGCAATTATTTAAACTATCCGCGCTCGTGTATAAATTGTATTTAAATATTTATGTGGATAAATCAAATATTTCCTTACAACTTTTTTTTGCGTATTTAAATTTGCGTACGCATAATTTGATTTGATTTTACTCTAAACTTGCTGCTATGAGTTATTATAAATCACATTTTTCAATTGAGTTATGGCACTGATTAAAGTGTTTGCCTTGTAATCGAGGAAGTCCAGGTACGAGTCCTCGGCTGGCGCATTGTTTTGTTGTTTTTTGTTTTGCTTTAAACATTTTCTGTTGTTAGTTATTATGTACCAAATTTTGCAATCAATTTGTTGCGGCCGTGGCGTATTTGTTAAGGTCCTTGACTTGTAAGCGATGCAGCCCAGGTTCAAGTCTCAAGGCTGCTGACATTGTTCATTCTTTAAAAAATTTATAATAAGAATCTTGCATAGCTTGAATATTTGTTTTTATTCTGTTTAAATACGTTAATATGTTATTTAAGTAATAATTAAAAAAAAAAATTAACAATACGTGTGCATAATTTATTTTAATTTTCAATATTTACGTATTTGTTTTATGCAAACGCGTTAATGGTTCAAAAGCGACCATATTTGTGAATAAAGTAAAAACGTTTTTGGATAAATTCAGTATTTTTTCCGCTTAGCGTATGAGCGGATTTCTTATATAAGCCCTAAAAGGTTCGTTAAGCGGGTTTTTCGTATAAGCTCCAAAACTGCTTTAACCAGGATTTAATTATAAGATTTTCCCGGATAAAGTATTTGAATTTTTAGCATTTTTCTGGGCTCTTATATCAGAAAATTAATATTCCTATCCCATAGTCTTTCTATCCATGCCAAGTAATTAGAACCCTTTCAGTCCTCTAAGTAGTTATAAAAATGATAAAATAAAATAATCGGGCTAAGATTCAATTCACTTTTAATTTTAATTTTATCTTAGATAATTATTGATAATGCAATAAGCCCCAAAAAAAAACCCGAGTTTTTAACCATTTCAATTAAGGTGGATTTTTCGATACTTAAAAAGAAAGCTGCCAATAACAATGTCTGATATTTATTAAAAGAAAAATTATAGTTCTTTGCATTGTGCTCAATTGAATTTTTATCATTTAGATTTTTGGGATTTTTTCGAAATTTTTATTAATACTGCATCTTTCTACTGCATCTTTGTATTCATAAATCGTCCTCTTGTCCTCTAGAATAAAAGGTTTTTAAATGGGGAAAACAAATTTAAATGGAAAGTTACCTAATTTTTTCCTTTAGAGAAATTAAATGGTCAAATATCATTATCAAATTCCACTATTTTTTATACACACAGGGTGCGCCATCTTTTATATCGGTATGTGAATATTGAATAATTAAATAAAACATTGGATTTAAATATATAAGGTACTTTTGCTTAATTTGGTTCCTAACAAGCCAAAGCAAAAGGTGCTCTTTATGCTGTGGTTTCTATCACTTTTTCAAGCATCTTGGGCGGTATAGTGATGATTTCGGTTCGAATGCTTGCCCTGAGCTCATCAATGGTCTGAGTCGTACACTTTGCTTTTCAAATTACCATACAAAAAGAAATCCGGATGGGTTAAATCTGGAGATCTGGATGGCTAGTAAATGTTGCCATTTTTTGACATCACACACGTAGGAGTCAGCCTAAATGAACTGATCCAAATAAACGAAAGTTGGTGGTTCGGCCATTCTTAAAAAAGTTGACATTTTTCTTAAAAGTTTTCCAATGTATTTGAATGTACATGTATTTGAATGAATATATACGTTTGTGGTAACTTATATTTCTCAGCTCCTATTAAACATATAACAACTTTAATAATAAGCACATTTTGGCTTTTAATGTGACAATTAAAAAGTGCTTATGAAATAGTTTCTTCATATTAAAAAAATTATTTAATTTTTCTGTTCAAAACGTGATATTTCACAACTTTAAGAATTTGTTTTTTTTTTTTTTTATAGAAAGCAGTTACAGTCATAAATTTTTTGTAGGGTACATTTCAATTAGTTGTATATACATACATTCTTTTAAAATTCTAACTCATTAACTTTTTTGTTTACATCCTCTTAAAAATTTGAATCTTGAGAATTTTGCTCAATTTGTGGTTAAATATTGCGGGTGGGCACGGGTTTAAAACATTTGAAATTTATTCACAACAAAGTACATGATAGTAGCATGGGCGCATACAGGATGGGACAAGTGGGGCATCTGTCCCACCTTAGAAGTTAAATGGCATATCGCTCGTTTTCCTCAATAATATCATAGTCCAAAAAACGTTAAAATTGAGTTAACCATGCATATAACTTTATGAAGCCAGGATATATATTATATATCATAAATAAAGCATAAGCGACGAAAGGGTTGGAGAACACTTGCGCTTTACCGTCAATTTTTCTGTGTTTTTTGTGTTTGCTTTGTATTTTTGTATTAAATAATGTTTTTAAAATACGCAACTGTGTTGGCTCAGCAAAAGATATAATCAACTTTTTCAGAGAATCGACTCTGAGCCAAAATTATTCTCCAAATATACCTTTATTGTGTGAAACTAAACACAGGTGCGTCGTTGCACACACGAGAGAAGCGAAGCTTTTTCGCAGTTACTTAGATTTGATAGCTTAATAATTTTTTCTTCAATAAATTAACTTTTAATTTCAAAAATTTAAAAGAACATAACATTAATTACATTTTCCACGCCAATTAGGCCTTTTCCACACTTGGTCAACGCAAATCCAACGCAACAGCGAAACAGTTGAAAAGCAATGCAATTATAAACCGAATGCTTTCAGACTTGCTTCAAAAGTCGTGCTTCTTACACTTATTTAATACTTTACCCTTGCTCATTTATACTGCAAACTATTTCTTCTTCTTCTATATTCTATTAATAAAAAAAAGGAACTAAATCATTAACTTATTCATGTTGAATTATACATAGCATACTGCACTACAAATAATTGAATTTACAAAACAAACAAACTGATCCAACAAGTCGCCGATGAAAACATAGAGTGTAAATAATTATCTAGAGATTGCATCAAATCTGCTAAATTTCTGGCATGTGTTAACAGAGTTATTCCACTTAAAAACATGAAGAAAAAAAACTCTGTTAACCTCTGTTAACGCATGCCAGAGATTTAGCAAAGTTGATGCATTCTCTAGATAATAATTTATACTCTATGATGAAAATTGCGGAAGGCCGCGTTGCGTTGAACAAGTTGAGAACGTGTCGAGAACTTGTTGTGTGCAAGTTGCTTAATCTGAAGGTTCCGGTATAAATACGCAGGCTAGCAACTTGAGTTGGAGTTGCGTTGACCAAGTGTGGAAAAGGCCTTACATAGACGGGCATATTATGCCAGCGAGTCTCCATTTTAACTCTACACACATGGTTGTGAACTTGGCTGCTCTGGACAAATTTTTTCCTTCAACAGCGTACTACCTAGAGAAAACAAATTCAGCTGACTGATAGCTGTCAAGAAACTCAATGTACTTCTTATGGGAATTTTGTTTTCGTTTTTAAAACAAATTTGCTTCTACTTGCTACAAGATGTCACCAGCATCGGTGCTAGTGTATTGTGTATTGGTTGCAATGAATCAAAAATAGAGAAGATAATGGATAGAGAGACGAAAATCAATCGTGTTTTTTAAGGGCTGGGTTCCGCACTTTATCATTTTTTAATAAACTTACTTTGGATTTATGTAATAATTGTTTAAGTTTCTTTAATAATAAAAAATTTTATATTGTAGTGGTAGCACGTCTACATTTTTCCTTTGCGCGTTCACATCAAGAAAAAACAAAACACACCGATGCTGGTGACATCTTATTGGCATAAGCCAATACATAATCCTCTATCTATTGACAGATTGTAACGATCTACATAGAGTATAAATTATTATCTAGAGATTGCATCGACTCTGCTAAATCTCTGGCATGTGTTTACAGAGGTTAAACAGAGTTTTTTTTCTTCATGTTTGTAAGTGAAATAACTCTGTACCAGGGGGCGAACCTTCACATGGCAACGTGTCTGACCGCCTCAACCTGGCGAGGCCAGCATTATCCATGTCGAAATCGTCTCAAGTCGACTCAAACCTCCAAGTGGTGTTCCCTGGGCAACGGCAAACTGGCATCCGTCAGTTTGACGGCTTATTTGAGCGGCGGGTCGCTCCATAGACCTTAAACATGAAATGTGCGCAGGGTTTGGGTCCCGCCACATTACTACTGCCCAATGAACACTAAACAAGCCTCGGTAAGAACCCCAATTACGTTGACGACCACCGCAAACGAAAAACGGACAATGATTTACGGATATGCACCTGGAATGTCCGGACCCTTTATAGAGAAGGTGCCATCCAGGAAATGCGATGGAAAGGGCAAGGCTGCTCTAAACAAGCACACTGTGATATCTACTACAGCTGCCATGCGGAGAGGCGCGAATTTGGATGTGGATTCGTCGTTAGCCGGAAACTACGCCACCTCGTTTCCCGGTTCACACCTGTTAACGAAAGATTGGCCACGATCCGCATCAAGGCAACAGTTTTCTCCATCAGCCTTATTTGCGCGCACGCCCCGACGGAGGAAAAGGACGAAGCTGTCAAAGACGCTTTCTACGCTAGTCTTGAGGAAGTATACGACCACCTTCCGGTTCATGACGTGAAAATAGTCCTCGGCGATTTTAATGCGAAAGTCGGAAGGGAAGGCATCTTTGGCCCCACTGTCGGTCAGGTCAGTCTTCATGAGACCTCCACGAACAACGATCTAAGATTGATCGACTTCGCCGCGGCGCGAAGTTAGTAGCACCAGATTTAAGCACTTCGACATCCACAAGGCAACCTGGCTGTCCCCGGATCAAAAAACGCGAAACCAAATTGATCATGTTGTAATCGATGGAAGGCATGCCTCTAGTGTTCTAGATGTGCGTGCGTTTCGGGGGGTCAACATTGACTCCGATCTTTATCTTGTTGCAGCCAAGATCCGCATGCGATTATGCAATGCGAAGAACATACGCACAGGAATGCAACGAAAGTTAGATGTCGCTAAGCTGCAATTACAACGGACTGCCGAAGCCTACTCCGCTCAACTCTCGGTTAAGCTCAACCAACCAACCTCTGGACCCGACGACGCCGGCGGACTTTGGGCGCATATATCCCACTCCATGCGCGCTGCCGCTGAAGTCATTGGTTTCCGGCACCCGCAACCTCGGAACCAATGGTACGATGAGGAGTGTCGCATCGCGACAGCAGTAAAAAACGCCGCATATAAAAAAACGCTGCAGTCAGCTGCAACTCGAGCCGTGCGAGAAAACTACCGCGAAAAGAGAAAGGAAGAGAGGCGCCTTTTCAGACGCAAGAAAAGAGAGCAGGAAAAGCGTGAGCGTGAGGAACTAGGGGTACACCAGGGAAAGAAGGGTGCACGAAAATTCTATCAACAGGTTAAGCGTCTAACCCAAGGTTTCAAGCCCGGAGCATCCACTTGTAGAGACGAAAATGGAGATCTGAATACGGATACACAGTGTGTGCTTAGATTGTGGAGACAGCACTTCTCCAATTTACTTACTGGCGACGATTTCACCAATGCCGCCCATGGAGAGCGCAGTTCAGTGTCACCAATCGACGATGACGGAGTAGAAGTATCACCACTTAGCCATGAAGAGGTTCGAGTTGCTATCCAACGACTCAAAAACAATAAAGCAGCGGGTGCTGACGGTCTGTCAGTTGAATTGTTTAAAACCGGCGGCGATGAATTGATAAGGCGCATGCATCAGCTCATCAGCAAAATATGGCTAGCAGAAAGCATGCCCGACGATTGGAACCTCAGCGTACTGTGCCCTATACTGAAGAAAGGAGACCCAGCAATCTGCGCCAGTTATAGAGGTATCAGTCTTATTTCCATCGCATATAAGGTTCTCTCAAGCGTACTGTGTGAAAGATTAAAGCCAATTACAGAAACAATGATTGGACCTTATCAGTGTGGCTTTCGACCTGGTAAGTCCACCATAGTCCAGATTTTCACGCTACGACAAATCCTGGAGAAAATCAAATTGACACATACCATCTTGTCTTGTCGATTTTAAAGCTGCGTTCAATAGCCCGAGAAGGGATTGCCTATACGCAACAATGTGTAAGTTCGGTATACCTGCAAAGTTGATTAGACTTTGCAGAATGACGTTGAGCAATACACGCAGCTCCGTCAAGGAAGGAAATGACCTCTCCGAAACCTTCAATACCGAAAGAGGTTTAAGGCAAGGCGATCCACTGTCTTGCGATCTCTTGAACTTCATCATGGAGGGGATCGTACGAAATGCCGGTGTGCATCGTAGTGGCACCATTTTCTATAAAAGTGTCCAGCTCCTTGCGTACGCTGATGATATTGATATTCACTAGAATATCTAGACTCCCACGTTTCATCCGGCAGCTATAACTTTGAAGTAGTCAAAGAGTTCGTATACCTTGGCACCGCTATTTATACCAACAAAGAAATCAGCCTGGAGATAAAGCGAAGAACAATAATTGCTAATAGGTGCTGCATCGGACGACGAAGCTTCAGCGAAAAAAGTGCTCGAGGCGAGGGTCGCTGGTTTACGACGACCAGGCTGAGGAAGCCCTAACCGCACTTAGTGTATCCGATTGGAGAAGGCGCGCGCAAAGCAGAGGCGCCTGGCGAGAGCTGATGAGGTCGGCCGAAACCCGGACATGGGTTGTTACGACCAGCTAAGTAAGTAAGTAACTAAAATTACCACGGTGAAAAGAAACAAAAAAATTCCCGCCGCAATTAAAAAATACCACAAAAAATCCCACGGTCATTAAAACAGACCACAAAAATACCGCGATTTTGAAAAATACCACCAAAAATCCCATATGCACTTAAAAATCCCAAAAAAAATCCCATTAAAATTACGATATTAAATTATCACCAATTACGCATTAAAAAATACCACTATATATCAAAATTTTCGGAAAATCTGGAGATGTTCAGAAAGCATTTTGTAATAAGAAATAGAAAACGTACGAACAATGTTGTAACACTTCGTTTACCCTAACCTTTACAACTAAAAAACCAAAGATATAATAGTGGTATTCAATGAACGCCGTATTTATGATGTTCATAGCATAAGAGCGATATATTTACAGAATATATCATAGCATAAGAGCGATATATTTACAGAAGAGTATTTGGCAATAACAGTAAATTAAGAAATTTTACAAAGATAACTTACGACATAAAATCGTGGTGTAAACAGAGCGTTTAATGAAGTTTTATATGAAATTTTGCTTAATAAATGTGAAAAAAATTATTTGAAAAAAACATTCCCAAATTCCCACGGCAATTAAAAAATACCACACTGAATTCCCACCCTAATTAAAAAATACCACGCTGAATTAAGAAATACCATGGGAATTCCCAAAAACAAATTCCCAAGGGCAATTAAAAATTAACACTAATGGGATTTTTCCCACATAACTGGCAATCTTGGCGCTTGGTGACATCATGCTCTCTCTCTCTCTCTCTGTTTCGGAACGAAATTTGTAATATTGAGCGGAGAGTCACTAGACGAATGACAGAAAACGTAACGCTTGAGCTCATCGCTTGATTTTAATCGCTGTACTTATAATTTTCATACTGCGGGCTATATATGAAATCGATTCTAAAGGAGTAAGCTCAAAAAAACAAGAAAACAAAAAATCGTGGTCTTCACCTGGTCTTGAAAATAAAAATTTGTGAATGTGGTGATCTTTAGATTTAGGTAAGTTAGTCAAATTAGTAAAATAATTTTTTATACCACTTCTTATGCCCAAGTTAAAACATCGTATATTAATTTTTTTTAATAATTAAAAAATTGTGTTTAGTTGCCGATTTCTCGATAACCGGAAGAGCCATGGTAAAAGTTCATTTGGATAAACATTTCTTTAGATTTACGGCATACATTGACAGCATAGTCAGTAGCTCAAAAACTCAAACCATTTTGTACCGATAAAAATTCTAAGCTATCTCGTCGCTAATGTCATTGTCTCTGACAGAGTAATGTTTGTTAAAGAGCATACTTTCCTCTGTTTTAAAGACGATGTGGTTCTTATTGTCTAACAGAATAAGACTTTTCACTAAAAACTACTTTGTCCTTGCGGACTGGTAGAACATGCTTTTTTTTCGTAAAATTTTGGGTGACTTTGACAACCCTATGAAACTTTTGAGCCCTCTTTGTAGTGGATCTAAATTTGTTCGATACGCTCTAATGTACAGCGTCACTATTTCGACGAGTTGTTTCGTTGCGAAGTGATTCATGGTTAAAATTGTACTGAATTGACGTTTCAAAAAACTGTCTACTCAAGTCAATCAGCTGATAAATGTCAAAGCTATTCAATGTTATATATCAACATAAGATACATAGTGTTATTTTAACTGCTTAACGCTCCTACAACATCTATTATATACGCACTTTCTGTGTAGCCTGTCAGCCTCATCAACACATTCCTATATTTATATAAAAATATACAGATAGGTATATTTTTCATATTATTTTGCTTCATATTGTTTGGGTTTTGTGTTTTTTTTGTTGTGTTTTCTTTTAATTAAAATAAATTCCAACAAAACATTGAAAACACTAAAAAGTTGAGATATTTGTTTAAAATAACAAAACTCCAAATGAAAAAAAATTCAGTGGTTTGAGTAGCAGCAACACTGGAAGCAGCGTAGCGGGTATTCAAACCACACGTACCTACACCAACACACGACATGTCATGCTGAACAGTAAATGCATCGAAACGAATATCGGAAGTGCTGAGAAGTGCGTACGTGTGTATGTGTGTGTGCATGTGTGTGTAGGTATGTATGCTCAAATGCATGCATATTTGAATGCATAACATAAATAACAGCAACAACATAAATTGTAACACAAATACGGCTACACATAAGCAAAAAAAAAAAAAAAAAAAAATAGAAACAGAAACAGAAACAGAAACAGAAACAGAAAAAAAAAACTGAAAGAACTTTCTGACGAGGAGTGGGCGACTGCAGCTTAACTAAGCCTTCTCTACGCTCACAGGACGAAACGCACTGGCGTCTGACTGCTTTGATACATCAAGCGTGTTGCATGCGTTTCGAGGACGTTCCTTCCTGCAGCGGCAGTTTTCGAACGGACACAACCTGACACACCTACTTTTTATGAGTATGTTTTTTTTAAATTTTTTTAATTTTAAAAATTAAAGTAGCAAATGTGCTCTGCGCTGTGGGTGGAGGTGTGGCCGCTCCTTTCTTTTCGCTCTACAAAATTGAGTCGTCAAACTTTTAAGCAAACGCACATTTTTTTCGTCTCGTCCTAGTCAGATACGCATAACGTGTATAACGTTATAAGCAAAGCATATATAGAAAAACATGTTGTAAATCATCCAACCATCTACACGCCATTAGCATCTTGCCCCTCGTCACCTTCTTCCTTTGGCAATTTGTTGCAGTCGTTGCTGGTTGCAGCCTTCTCACAAACCGAGTTGAGCTTATTTTTTCTCTTAATTCAAAATGGATGTTTTTTCTACCTTTTTTCCCCAGTATAATTTCGTTATCATTGCATAATTGGAGTTCCGTTTGTGCTCTGCGCGTGCATAATCAAAAGCGAGGAATAGGTAGGGGGATTGAAGAGGTGTGCCTGCACTTCATTGTTTTAAATGTCACAAATAATGCATCGGTAAAGGTTCATTACTTGTTATGATTCTGTTGTTGTTGTTGTTGTTGCTGTTACTGATGATTTGTAGTTGTTATTGTTGCTTTGCGTACCAAGTTATATTAGGCTGTTGTTTTTATATAATAGCTCCGAGCTGTAACGTCCAAGAGACACACACTTGACAATTGAACTTTATGGCAAATAATCTCATTATACTCAAAAGGTATAAAAACTAAAGTTAAACATATAAAATTTTAAGTACCGGTTACAAAATGGCGGTAAAAATAAACTTATCCTTTTTATAAAAAAAACTTAAAAAGGTGGTTTCTCAGGCCGTTGAAATTAAGTTGAATGCCAAATATTTTTTACTCAAGTTGGCGGATCTAACGGTACATAATATATTTATATATTCAGCGTTATTATTTGAAATTAAGTTCTTTGGTATAAGTAGGCTTGCGATGGCAATTTTTTCAAGAATTTTTTTTATAAAAAACAATTTGAAAACTCCAGCCTCTTTACACTACACACAAAAACGGGTAGCTTATTGTATGCAGGGCCGCATCATGCAGGGAGTAAGTGTGGGCAACTGCACGCGGGCGGCATATTTTTAGGGACGGAAAAAATTTGTTGGATGCATTTTGTAAAAAAGAAATTATGTATGTATTTATATATTTGTATTTATTTTTTACAAATGACTTAAATCGAATATATCAGTTTAACCATTTATCATAGCTTGTATTA
The DNA here is from genome assembly GCA_914767935.1 of Coremacera marginata. Classification (NCBI taxonomy): domain Eukaryota; kingdom Metazoa; phylum Arthropoda; class Insecta; order Diptera; family Sciomyzidae; genus Coremacera; species Coremacera marginata. Next base: position 151,399,949 of record OU612043.1, read on the forward strand.
AGCCTTTTATATATAAGTTTTGTGTTGTAATTATAATGCTAAAAATATCTTCTTTAATAACAAGAAAATAGTCTTGGATAATCGCTTAACGGCCAGTTGCATATAAAAAGTTAACTGATAGTTACACGTTAACTCGTCAGTTAACTGAGATTTGAGTTGCTAAACCAATAAGTATATTCATGCAATGTCGAACATTTTCCGATGCTGCATATGAAACGAAAACCATTCAATTTTTAACAGAGCTAGATATTCCTACACAACCGCAATCTCGGCACTTATGTCTATGTATTTGTGCATTGAAAAGCTTTGTGCTGTCAAAAGAAAGATGGTTGCGTGGAGTAAAGCTTCTAATAATTGCGCATAGAAAAGATTTTAAAAGAGGTGGTTGCGCAGAATAAAGTTTTTAAAAGTTGCTTTGATACACTTGTAAAATATTTAGTTTTTTTAGTGAATGGTAATGTTTATTATTAATAATAATGTTTGTAAGCAAAACAATAAGCGAAAATGCGCATCTGAAAGCTCTAGCAGTGTGCGTGTTTTTTATTAAGTTTGAAGGAAATGCGCATCGACATCCTCCCCTCATGTGTTTTCAAATCACACTGAAAGCTATAGCAGCGTACATGTGTTAAATACGTGTGACGGCAGAGAAAGCTCTTTGCCCGCGCCAGTAGATTAGCTCTGGTGTAGACCAGTGGTCTGCAACGTATAGCTTTTTTGCAGACCACTTTTTGTACTTATTTTTGAAAAAAATAAGTACAAAAACCGACTCAACCCTAAGCGCACTCAACTCGGCTCATACTCTCTTCTACGAAGCTGCAATTCGGCGGCTGAAGTAAATTTGAGTATCCTAAATTATGAGTCGGATCGGGAGAGATCGGGTTTTTTCGGTTCATAAATACTTATTGTTGTTGTCGTCTTGCTGATACTAATCATACTTACCGAAATACTTATAATCGACACAAGCAGTCGAATCACTCGGCTCATCTACCACAGATATGAAGCAGAGCGCAGTAGAGCGTAGAATTAAAAACTGAGCGAGTTTTTTTGTAATTGTTTTGTGCGTTTTTTTTTTTTCTGATCGTTTAGACAGCAACAGAAACACGTGTTCTTCTTGTGTTGCTTTTTGTTTTTATTTTACACTGTGAAAGCAGCGCATGAGGTATAGATACTCAGGCTTAAAAAAATACACAGCTTTGATAGTTTGAAGCTTTAATTACCAATTTTTTCATTTATTTCATGACATTTCATTTTCTGCAATCAGCAATTATTATTAAATTTGTAAAGTATTTATTTTTTATTTTTCTGTCACATTTAGTTGCCATATCACATACGCATAGTTTAACTTCTACTTTGGTGCTTTTTTTACGTACAAAAAGCAAACGGTCACTGGCGCCGGCCTTTGTTTTCATTTTGCATATGCGTAACAAAAAAAAAAAAAAAATCACAAGCGTTGGTTGTTGTTGTTTTCTTTTCCCTAGAGTGCATCAATAAAATACAAACGAGTATTCGAGAAAAAACAAACAAAACAAACTAGAGCTGACATTGCTCAGAGACGTTGGCAGAGAGAGAACAGTACTCAGAGTACACCCAAAATACATCCGGTACGAGCGCCTTTGTAATAAACTATCTCAACGCACTCATTGAAAACGGCTCGAAGTGGTTCGGATCACGCCGCGCTCGGATATAAAAATGTACTTATACCCGAAAATATGCTCATGAGCCGAATGCTTATAAGTATTTTACATATATCATTGAGCTTGGATAGAGTTGAAAAGAGCAAGAAACTCGGATATGATTTGAGTATCCGATTTCGGTCGGATACTCATTGCAGTTCTATGGTGTAGACTGACAGCTCTATTCTGCTTGTTAACTTAACAAAGAATTACTAAGAAATCATTTACAATTTGAAAGCTCTAAAAAGCTTAAAAGTTCACCACACGTGGTGGGAATGTGAAACTCACAGCATTCAAACGCCAGCTGTTTTTTTGAAGAAATTTTATTATATATTATATCAGCAAGCAAAATGGGAAATGCAACGAATTAAGTAACCACAAGATTTTTGTTTTTATTTAAAACACAAACAAACAAAGTTTGAGTGAACCACGCAGGAGCAGCTGCTATTTTATATACAATTTTTGCCGGCAGCACCCTCAACTTTTGGCTGGCATATGCATATTATTATATTTGGATTTTTCATTTCGGTATTTAATTGTATTTAGAGTTGGATAGAAATAAAAAATAGATAAAGAGATAGATTAAATGAATCATTTTCATTTTGAAGACGTTTTAAATAACGCCGTCGTTCAATTCTTTCCTTTCTTTGATCTTCTTCATTATCAAAACTTTAAGCACATAAAAATTCTTCTATTTGTTAGTCTTATTTATTTTAATTTAGTATTATATTATCTATATATCTATATATCTATATATCTATATATATATATATATATAAAATTGTATATATAAAATGGTAAAAAAATCTCTACATGAAATATTTTTTCGAAATTCTTTTGCGTTGGACATTTTGAGTGACGAGGAGTCCGAAAATCGCATTTTTAAAATTTTTGTCTGTCTGTCTATTAAAGCATCACGCGAAAACCACTGGATGGATTTCAATGAAACTTGACATCCAGGTTCCTTATATCCCCGGTCAACGTATAGACTACTTTTAATCCAGTAAAAAAGGTTGGACCCGGTAGGGGGCGCTGCGATCGGGTTCCAGGCATTCTTTTTTTAGCTGATCTCCGAAACCGTTCATCCGATTTGCATGAAAATTTGTAAGTAGAGTTTTTCGGATACGGTGAGTTTTTATAACTTATTTACTCTGTTCTATCTCGAACACTAGAGGGTGATGTAGTACAAAATATTTTGAAAAAACCTCGGAAAACTCCTACACCGTGCATCTGATTTGCATGAAAATTTGTATGTAGAGGTTCTCGAACACGCTGAGTTTTTTCGACTTATCTACTCTGTTCTATCTCGATGTACCAGGGGGTGTTGTAGTACAAATATTTTGAAAAACCTCAAAAACCTTCATCCGGCTTGTATGAAAATTGGAAAATATGGGTTTTTTGATACGGTGAGTGTTTTGAGCTTATTTTTTTGTGTTATCTTGAACACCAAAAGCCGCTTTAGTACAAATCTAAGGAAATCGTGAAAAACTCCGAAACTCCGATTTGGATGAAAATTTGTAAATAGCAATTTTCGAGTACGGCAAAGCTTGTGGTGCTATCTTTTTTACTCTTTCTCGAAAATAGAAGGCGCTGTTATACAATTTGTACGTGTGTATGTTATTAAACTGTTCCTTAACGGCTGCATTGATTTTGAAGAAATTTTTTGTGTGTGTTTGAGTGGATCCCTTGATGGTTTAGATTCACAATTGGATCCGGTAGGTGGCGCTGCATTTTGTTTTTATAGCTTATCTCCGAAACCGTTCATCCGATTTACATGAAAATTTGTGTATAGAGGTTTTCGGATACGGTGAGTTCTTATGACTTATCTACTCTGTTCTATCTTGAACACCAGAGGGCGCTGTAGTACAATTCTCTTCAGAAATCGTGAAAAAGTAGAAAGCCGCTCATCCGATTTGGATGAAAAACTTTACTAAAGGATTTTCGTGTAGGGTAACTGTTTCAGCGTTATCTCTTTTGCAATGTTTCGAAACTACAGGGCGCTGTTGTACAATTTGTACGTGTGTGTGTTATTAAACTGATCCTAAACGGCTGCGCCGATTTTGATGAAGTTTTTTGAGTGTGTTAAGTGGATCCCTAGTTAGTTCAGATTCGCAATTGTACCCGGTAGGTGGTGCTGTGATCGGGTTCCACGAATTTTGTTATTATAGTTTATCTCCGAAACTATTTATCCGATTTACATGAAAATTTGTATTTAGAGGTTTTCGGGTACGGTAGATTTTATGACTTATCTATTTTGTTCTGTATTGGACACCAGATCGTACTGCAGTACAAAGGTTTTAAAAATGTCGAAAAACTCCTATCTGTACATCCGATTTGCGTGAAAATTTTAACATAGGAGTTTTCGGATACGGTGGATATCTTGGACTTTTTTTTCTGCGCTATCTTTAGGGCCAGATGGTGCTGTAGTACAAATCTCTTAAGAAATCGTGAAACACTCAAAAACCGCTCACCTGATTTAGATAAAAATTTGTATATCAGATGTATAGGATTTGATTATCGGGTATGGAAAGGGCTTTGGCATTATTTTTTATTCTATCTCGAAAACCAGAGGGCGCTGTTGTACAAATACAGCAGAAAACTCAAAACAACTCATCCGATAAGTATGATTTTTATAAGTGGTTTTCGGGTGCGGTGTGTATTATGGCGCTATGTATTTTGCTATATCTTGAACCCCAGAGAGCGCTGTACTACAAAATACAGTAAGGCGTAGCAAAGCGCGAAGGGTGAAAAATATCTTCTTTTCTTCTTTATGTGTATTTATATACCACTTTTTTCGCAAATCAGGACGGCTGATGCCGAATTCTGTGGTATTTGAGTACGCATTAACACATGCGCAAGTCAGTTGCGTCGTAAGTTGGCGTTGTTTTGACATTTCAATTTCTATTTTCAATGCTTATTTAATTTTTGTCCAGTTTCCTCGCGTATTGCCAAGAATTCGTTTTTGATCTGATTTGTTTTCAAAAATGTGCAATCTACCGAATACAATATAAAACTTGAAAATATAGTTTTGCAAGCGATCGGCAGGACGCACACACAAATCACAATTTCCCCAACTTTTTCTCATAATTTTCAGATATTGAAGCTACATTTTGTTCATTTCGCCGAAGTTACCGGTTTGAAAGATGCACACAAAATTTCTTCTATAGTTTGTGAAAATTTTTTTTCAAATTGACGAATGAAATCGAAAATTATTTATATCAACTCCCGAGTTAAGCCGGGTATTCAGCTAGTCAAATATATTATTAAGAATTATTGAAGTCATTTCCGAAGAGAAATCTATGTTTTTTGATTTTTTGTGATTTTTTTTTTCTGTGTTCGATATGCCAGAAAAGGGCACTTTAAGGATTTAAAAAAAAAAAGTCAAGTTTCAACAGTCATAGTGGTGGCCGTGGCTCTGTGGGTAGAGTGTGTGGCCCATACGCCAGAGAACCCTGGTTCGAATCTCATCTAACACAGAAAGTTTTTACAATTGAATTAATTTTTCTGTTCGGCCGTCACCTCTCTGCAGACAATGGCAATTCTCAGAGAGTAAAAGCTGCCATGAAAAGCTTCTTGAGAACATAAACCGTTCGGAGTCGGAATAAATCTTGTAGGCAGTTCTCAATCATTTGTGTTCAAACATTTCACAACACACACAACACAATTGATCATAAGAAGCTCGGTCAAAGTTCTTTCAAGGGCTGAAATGGCCATTTCGTTTTTTTTTTTTGGTTATTTCAAATCTGTTAAAATATAGATGCATTAGATCATTCACAAAAGATTTCATACAAGCATACGAATCATATTTTAATCAAAAAAACTATTTGGAACGTACTGTGCGCTCAGAAAAATGTATGCAACACATGTTATGCTAACATTTTGAATTGAAAAGTTGTCTCATAATTTTTAATAGTAGTTATATAATAGTTCATAATTTTTTTTATTGTGTTTTTTTCTTTTTCGATGGTAGGGCAAAATTTTTGTTGCAAGGAAATGGTTGACCAACTTGATTTAAAACCAATTTTATTATCCTTTAAATAATCAAACGTGAAACTCTAAAAAAATCGCACAAAATAGCGTTTTTTTCTTTGAACAGTCTCAGTTTTTGTGATTAAGCTGGGATTTCGTGATTCTTCATTATCTTACCACCGCATGCATGGACTAGAAACACTTTTGGATTTTAAAACAAAATTGTACTTATCTACTATACATGCCACTATATCTCTACTTATTGTTGACCAATTTTGAGAAATTAAACACTGAACTTAATAAAACTTTGATAACTTTCTTGATTGACTCTAGGGGGGTCTGGACCCACGGACCAACCATATCTGCGCCTATGAGTACCCCATTATATCAATAGTGTCTGCGTCCTGCAAGGTACTTGCGAAACTTTGGATCGGAATTTGATCATAAAAAATTTTGCATAGAACGGCTACTGCTTTAGCATCATCGTCAATGCTTTACAATTTTTAATCAAAAGGCGAAGTAACTAGAAATCCTATTTTTATTGATCAAAATAAAGTTGTACGCGAACGAGAGGCAAATCAGCAGAAATTACTACAGAAAAACATTTGTAATTCCAATATTAAAGTAGTCGAAAATTTTGAAAATAATCAAAATACAAGTAAAATGTACACAGTTTAAACTTTTCTATCAAATATCTGCACATATGATAATATCTGCATTTTTAAATAAAAAAATTTTAATATAAAAAGCTAAAAATTATTAAAAAGAGACCTTTTTAAATTGACCTTAATTAAACATAACTGAAAATTAAACAATTATGGGTAAAGGCTGCCTATGATATCGACTAAATAATGCTAAAAATTACAACAGCAAAGTTACAATTAAAGTGATCCCTACAAATTGTATGACACATCGTGATTCTTAAACATTTTTCGATTGATAAGAAATTTGTATATTTTTTCATGAAAAATAGTAAAGTTATGGCGAAAAAAATGAAAGTTCCTCTTTTTTGCCTATAAGGGCCAGCCTTAGACATTTTTCCTCTATTACATAACCGAAAATCATTCAAATCTGCGAGTGACACCTGGGGAACTTTTCCTTGCTAGCATTTAAAACAGCTTTGTTTTTTGCCCAAGTGTAAAAATGTCAAGTAAAAATTGCAACATTTTTAAAAACTCTGTGTATTGATAACACAAGCACACACATTTCTCAATACACATTTATACAAACGCACACATTTGCTTAACACTAAATCATACAAATGATGCCTTTACGAGTATACGGATGTACTACCATTGCCTATTTCGAATAATAAGAACAATCAAGCATCAACACATTGTCATGATTTTCTAAATAGAAATTTATGCAAATATACGGACAAACATGCATGTACATAAAGAATTTAAAAGCTAAATTAAAATGGTATATGTATGTATTGAGAAAAAAGTTTTTTTGTGAAAAAACTTTGCATTTTATAATTTAACTTGTCATTGTCCTGAAGAGAAAAAAAATGTAATAATTAGCAAGCCTATCAATGTCTATCTATCCATCAGCATGCATCAACATCAGCACTTATTTAGAAATCCTGTTCACTGTTGTAAATAGCTTACTATTTGCTAAAATATTTAGTTAATACAAAAGCTTTTGTTCGAGTTATTTGCTTTTGTTTAATAAACAATTTTGCAGAATTTTCAAAGGATTTCATTACTTAATCACTTAATACTGGGTAAAATAGTTATAAATAAAAAACAAAAACAATTTGTAATATTTATCATTTGTATTGATAGTCAGAACAAAAATGCACTTCACGGCGTATGCGTGACTTTTATTCAGAACTGTTTGTTCTATACGAACTATTTTACAAGCACTGGGTATGAAAAATGATTAAGAAGCAAATAAATTTTAGTTAGTTATTTACAAATGTTTATTTATTAATATACTAGAAGAAGTGCAATATGCAAAATTCTTGTTTAATGTCGTTTTCAGAAAAAAATAGGAGGGAAAAATAAAAAACACATAAAAACAAATATTGCAATAATAATAATAGAGTAAAAATAACACAAAAAAAACAAACCAATTAATAAACACATGTTTGGTTCAAAACACATAGCTAGCTAGACGACATGGATACGCAAATAGAAGTGTTGTAAATATAGCCACCCGAGACACAACTATATCTTAATGTATGTTGAATTAGGTCAAATTAAGGACACAAGTGAATAAATTTAACTCTCATGAACTCTAACTTTCCGTCTATAAAACGCAGCTCCTTCACCCCCACAAGAAACTTAGTTCCGCTAGGAGTTGAGATGCTAGTTTGAGAGAACAAATTGCAACGGCTTATATCAAGCTACCTAAGAATAAAACTGTGTAGAAAGCATATCTGCTGGGGGTAGAAACAAAAAGCAGCGACAAAAAATGCGCACAACACAACGTTGTGTCTCATCCAGTGACAGTGAATGAAATCACAGACTTGCTCCATTGGAGTATCCGGACAGTTCCGAAGGGACCGCAACAGCTCATGTTTGTTTCTAGATGCAATAATATAGCCCAAGAAAATAAGCCGAAAAATCGGTTGTTGTGTGAATAATATACAAGTGAAGTGAGACAAATACAGTTGCATTTTTTTTCTCCACTGGTATGCTAAGCGCAGACATCTATTGAACTTGTAGCAGGTAAATTCGAGAGCATCTGTGTGTTGAAAATGAAGTGAGGAGTGTTGTTTTAAAGACGTTCATGATCCACAGATCTTTGTGCGACGGTGCAGAGTCCTGCACGAATGTAAATGGTGCCGACTTGAATTGTTCTTGTGCCCAGTGCTTCAATTTATTTTTTAGCAGTTGCATTGACCTTGACCGTTGAATCAAAGCAAATTAATGCAGAGCAACTTTCGGCTAACATTGCAGCCCAAATCATGACAGAGGCAGGCATTATCGATCGAGTGCCAGTCTTAAACGCAAATTTTCGTACGATCTCTCTGACAAGCAAACACGTCGTTTTATTTGTTCACAACTTGCTGAATTTGAAATAATTTTTTGTCAGAGAATTTATAAACTTAAAAGTGTGTGTATGTATATTAAGGCAAATCGCCTTATATGGGGGAAACAAATATAAATTGTCACCCCCCCAGAATAATAGCTTACTGTGAGAGTATTCCAGCACCATTTTTTTTTTATGTACCAAAAATAGCCAAAATGGTCTTCTTTGTATAGCTTTGGCATTTTTAGTCCTATTGCGAAGTGCGATATATCATTGAATAAGTCTCAATGAGTGCTACCAAACGTTTTTTGATGTTGCAGGTCTCAAAAGTCATCTTCAAGAAAATATTTAAACATTTTTTTTTGCACAATGGACCCTATTACTTTGATTTAAAATTATTATCACATTAAAGTTCACTAAAAAAGAAGATAAAATTGTGAAGGAATTAATTGATTCTATTTGTTACAAAAAAAGTAACACATGTTCAAAGTTTCAGTACTATTGTAGTTTCAGAACCTATGAATTATTGATAATTTTTTTGACTAATATAAAATTTTCACGTGATTCAAATATAACAAAATGATAATGAAATGATTCAAAATATGCCTCAGACGTTGCTGATCTGTGACCGCAACGGCAGATTCATTCACGACATGAACAAATAGCTCTGTATTTTGTGAATGGCAAAGGAAATCTGTAAAAATAAATTAAATAAGAGCAACATTTTGTATTTATTTTTGCATATATATTTACTTGGAACTTCAATTATTTCATATGAAAAACTCTCTCGTACTCTCGTAAAACAACGTCAAGAATGATGGTGGTTCAGTGATTATAAATATCTTCCAATTAATCATATCCATCGGTGAAGAACAATTAAAGTTTATGACGCCCGTTAGAGGCATGTAGAATTTACGAACAGTCCCAGGTGGATTGCACTGTGCTTGTAAAATGTTGTTATACGCGTTTAACCGTAGTTGGGCGAATGGCTAATTGCACTTTTTCAATTGACAATTGCAATTCAAAATAATTTTTTGAAGATGATTTTTGAGAGCAACAACATCAAAGAACATTTGGTAGAACTCATTGAGACCCATTCAACGATTAAGCTATACAAGCTATACAAAAAATACCATTTGGGCTGGTTTTTGGAACATAAAAAAAAATGATGCAGAAATACTCTCAAAGTAAGTTATGATTCTAAGGGGTGACAATCCATATTTATTTTGGTGACACGCCTTAATGTTAATTCTTTCAATTAATACTTAATTTATTTTACATCTAATGCTAAGAAGCTAACGCTTCCGTCGCATAGTGCGGTTTTTTCAAGTTTAGGATGACAAAAGCCCAAAACATTTTTTGTTGAATTTAAAAAAAACAGTTTCTATTCCGAAAGTAATATATTTATCATGTTAAAACAACCATACCTAGATGTCTATAAACCATTTGTATTTTTTTTTAAAGATTTGGTTAAGTTTGAAGTTTCTTCAAGCGGCAAAAAAGTGAGTGCAACGCAAGAATTGCATGTTAACTTCCAACAAGTATAACTTTTTTCGTAAATAATATTTAATACTGGCTTAACCCGGTTCGCTTCGCTACGCTATGCGCTAATCTCCTGCAAGGTGGGCGTATAGTGAGGCCATTCCTTTATAAAATTATTTCCAACCATTGTTGTATGTCTGTTTGTTTGATGGTAATTTAATAAGTGTCCACATGTCTATATACAGTGACTGTTTGTACTTTCCGCTTGGAGCAATAGACCCTACATACCAAGCGTGGTATATTACTACCAAAACATGTACAATTGTAATGATTTCTAAAATGGTGGGTGTACTAAAGTACTACAACTCCCATTTTTTTGCGGACCTTCCACGATCAGATATGTATACAGAAGTTTTTTTAAATTCATTTTTTATTTTTATTAATTTACCCAGCCCGAGTTGCTACACCTCAAACAAACAACTTTTATTTGACCCTTTATTTGACCCCACGCTCACTGTCCAATCCCCGTCCCAGTTTCCTGGTAGCAGGATATCACCAAATAGTGAGAAACTCCATTCTGAGTTTCAATGTTCTGTGATTTTTAATTCCAAAGCTATTCGGTATCAAAAATGTGGTAAGTATAGGAGGAGCCACACCCCCTTGTTCAATGCCCTTCCAAGTTTTTCATTAAAAGGACATGACCAAGAGGTAACTCCATTTTGAATTTCAATGTGCTGTGACTTCTATTGTACTTCCATAGCTATTCGATATCAAAAGTTTGGATTATATGGATGGAGCCACACCCCCTTGTCCAATATCCGTCCAAGTGTTCTATAACAACAACATCACCAAGTGATAACTCCGTTATGAGTTTCAATTTTCTTTGACTTTCACTTCGATAGCAATTCAATATCAAATTTTTGGCTCATATGGGCGGAGCTACACCCTGCATAACCCACACTGCATAACCCATAAAAGATTACTGATGAGTTGGTGTAGCGACCAATGAAACAGCTGTCTAGTCTGCTGGTGGTTGCTCTGTAAAGAACATTGTTGTTGTGGCGACCTGTTGCTTCATGAATTACTTGGCATAAGGCTCATATGTGTAATTCTTAAAAATTTATATTTCTAAGTTCTTCGGCAAGAAGGTGCTAACCCATATAAAAATGTCTTTTATTTCCTGCCAAGGATAGAAATATGATTTTAAAGTTCTGAGTTGGCAGATATCATTGTAGACGAGGTATCTATAAAATGAGAATTAAAAAATAGTGGATAAGTTAAAAGGTGTGGCCAACAGGTGACACTGATAGTTTTACATGCGATTTTTTCCGGCAAGAAGGTGCTAATCTACATAAAAATTACTTTAATTTCCTACCGAGGACAGGATAATAATACCATAATACCTGAATACCATTGTATTCAGGGTATCTAAAAATGATAATTATAAAAAGTAAATAAGTTAAAAGGTGTGCCTTACAGACGCCTTTGTAGCTTTCAAATAGGAGCTTTCCTACATATAATATTAAGGAATCCTAACCAATTTAATTATAGTTAAATGCGTAATAAGTATTGTCCATTACTAACTATGCAGATTGAGAACAGAAGAACGTTCTTTATGGGAAAAGTATGAACAATTCAAAATATTTAAAATTGTGATTAATAGAAGCTGTCAAACTTTTAAATGCTTTTATCTCCAAATTTGTTATATGTGGGTTAGCACATTATTGTCCCAAGCTCTTCAATTGCTAAAAACTAAATTTACTTACTTACTTAGGTGGCCGTAACAACCCGTGTCCGGGTTTCGTCCGACCTCATCAGCTCTCGCCAGGCGCCTCTGCTTTGCGCGCGCCTCTCCAATCGGATACACCAAGTGAGGTTAGGGCTTCCTCAGCCTGCTGCATCCATCGGAGGCATGGTCTCCCTCTTCGTCGTTGACTTTTTTCGCTGGAGCTTCGTCATCCATACCATGGATATGACCCAGCCAGCGTAGTCGCTGCTCAGTTATACGCCGAACTACGTCAATGTCTTCGTAGAGCTCATACAGCTCGTGGTTCATTCGGATGCGATAGTCATCGCCGACTCAAACAGGACCGAAGATTTTGCGAAGAACTTTTCTTTCAAACACCCCCAGAGCGGCTGCGTCAGTTTGCGAAACTACCCATGCCTCAGCGAAATAAAGTAGCACAGGTAGAACGAGCGTATTGTAGAGTGTTAGTTTTGTCGATCGAGAGAGGGCTCTGGAACTTAGTTGCTTACTGAGCCCGTAGTAGCACCTATTAGCAATTATTGTTCTTCGCTTTATCTCCAGGCTGATTTCGTTTTTGGTATTAATGGCGGTGCCAAGGTAAACGAACTCCTTCACTACTTCAAAGTTATAGCCGCCGGATGAAACGTGGGAGTCTAAACTCCGCGCTCCCTTGTTTGTAGACAGCATATACTTTGTTGTACCCTCATTTATCGTCAAACCCACTTTGGCTGATTCCTTTTCGATAGCGGTGAAAGCAGCGGTAACACCTCTCTTGGTTCTGCCAACAATATCAATATCATCAGCGTACGCAAGGAGCTGGACACCTTTATAGAAAATGGTGCCATTACGATGCACACCGGCCTTTCGAATGATCTCCTCCATGATGATGTTGAAGAGATCACAAGACAGTGTTATTTACAATATTGTTATTTCAGTATTGAAGGTTTCGAAGATTTTCTACCTAATCTAATTTTCTAATGTCATCCTGCAAAGTCTAATCAACTTAATACCGAACTCAGACATTGTTGCGTATATGCAATTCCTTCTCGGGCTATCGAACGCAGCTTTAGAATCGACAAAGATATGGTGTGTGTCAATTTAATTTTCCTTGGTTTTCTCCAGGATTTGTCGTAGCGTGAAAATCTGGTCTATGGTGGACTTAAAAGGTCGAAAGCCACACTGATAAGGTCCAATCAATGTTTTTGTAATCGGCTTTAATCTTTCACACAGTACGATTGAGAGAACCTTATGTGCGATGGAAATAAGACTGATACCTCTATAACTGGCGCAGATTGTTGGGTATCCTTTCTTAAGTATAGAGCACAGTACGCTGAGGTTCCAATCGTCGGACATGCTTTCAGCTACTCATATTTTGCTGATGAGCTGATGCATGCACCTTATCAATTCATCGCTAATACAGCTTCTAATAAGTATAATTTTTTTAGTACAGCCAACTTATTTATTTTTTAAGATATGTTTAGGTTTTTGGTGTCATTGAAAAAAAAATTTAATAAGTTACAAAATTGAATCTAAAAAAATTTCATTTATTACGCGAAATTCTGAGAAATTTGCACTCAATATAAAAATTTTGTAGTTTCAATCGATTGATTTCATCTTCACACGAGCAGAACTAGGTGACGGTTAAGTTGGCGGGGTTTGTTGATATACAGTTAGAAAGGTATTTTTATTGCCTTTATAATGAGCTATATAAATAAGTTTTATGTAAGTTAGCATTTCTGCTAGAAACAATAACGTGAATTAAAGTCGTGAAATATTAATTAACCCTTTAGCTCCTAAGAATGTTAAAATATACCCCCCCCCTCCCCCTCGCACACGATTTTTTGCTTAGCTCGACATAGCCTTTCAGCTCTGTAAATAGTTGCACTCAATTGCGGGACACCCTGTATAAACAAAATTCCAACCTTTTTGTTAGTTCATAGTTGAGCTTGTTTTGTTTAAAGTGATATAAGCCGAATAAAAAAAAAAACGAGCTTATTCCGGTATCAAAAATAACTGGCCAATAAGTTATAATTTATATTCTAAAATTTGACCGATAATTAATGCTAAAAACATATCCAGAATCCAGTAATAATTACCAAACTTTTAAAATTTTATCAAACCCAAACCTTTCAATATCTCAATATAGAGCGTGAGAAAAAGCCGTGTTGCGTATAAATCTTTAAAACAATAACTTTTAAAAATTGTTTTTTTAACTTAAAAGTTCAAAATAAATATGTTTTCGCAATATGTTTAATATTTGGTCCAGTCGCCGTTGCTTTCAATAATGGATTGACTTCTTCTTTCGCAACTTTGGCTGAGTTGTGCAGCATATTGCGGTGATAATCCTTTCCATATACTTTGCAGTGCAAGAATCGATTGTTTTTTGGTTGAACTAAGTTTTCCTCAGTTTTTGTTTCATAAGGGAGTTGACAGGGGGTGGCATCGGGGCTTTGAGAAGGCCAATCTAGTGTTTGCACCCCAATGTTTTGTTTCCATGCCGTACAAAGTCGACTCCGATGCTTGGGATCATTATCCTCCTATAGTATCCAATCATTATTTTCTGGTCCATACAATGCTTCAGCAGATTTCAGTAGACCATATTTGTAAAATGTGCACATGTACTCTGCATTTAGATTTTGTGTAAAAGCGATCAATTTCCAAAACCGTTTTCTGAAAAGCATCCGAACACAAGAACCTTCGCCGTTTTTCGTCCAAGCGATATAAATAACGAAAGAGGAGTCGTCAGTAAAGATAACGTTGCTCCAGTCACGATCCAAATGTTCAGATGCCCATGTTAATCTTTTTTCAACGTGCTTTTTTGTTAACAAAGGTTTTGTGTTGGTACTCTTGTTAGAAATGCCTGATTCCAAAAGTCTTTCCCTAATTGTGAAAGTAGAAACTTCGACTCCTGTCTTAGATAGTTTTTGATTCGCTGCTCTAAGACTAAGAGTCGTATTTTTATCAAATAAATTGGATATAGCCTTATCCACCTCTTTTGTGGTCACTCGTTCTCTGCCCTCAGCGTCGTCAACATTACTAACATCTTTAAAGCGCTTAATACACTTATTCACAAATGAAATTGAACATTTTGTGTATATTGCGGCAGCTTTTGTATTCATTTTTGGGCCTTTTGGGTGGTGAACCAAAAATACAACTTCAAATCGCTTTTTTAATTTGGCACTCATTTCGAATTGTAGTGTTTAAAACAAAAGTAGGTGTTCGAATGGAAAACTTTTTGTATTGCGAAATAGGGAATAGGCAAAATATAAAAATCGATCGTGAGTTTTTTTACATACACACGTATACAAAAGTGGACATATTCCATTTTCAAATATAACGGCTCAATTATTGTCATGGATTTATAAACAAATGAACAGTAATATTGAAGGAAGGGCCGACAGAGGATGGGGGAAGGAGAGTGTACAAGAACTTACAAGGAGGGATGCTTTAATCTACTCATGTTTCCACCTGAAATATGGGAAAAATTACAGTTTTGGGAATTCAAGCATCTCCTCAAAGAAAAACATATTAATAATGGGTTGAAGATTTTTTGGTGTACTAAGAATTTATAAAAAGTTGTAAACGGTCATTTAAAATAAAATAAAAAATTGTGATATAGGGAAGCGAAAAGGCAAATTTTCCCATACAAAGTGTTTTAAGCTTCGGTTTCATTCGGACTATCTGTGTGAACTTAACATGTAAGGAAGATATGCTCAATAATCTAAATTCGAAATTTCAAATCACTTCGTGCCTCAAACTCGAGTTACAGATTTAATTCCGTCTAAATAGGCCAAATAGTGCACTGTGCGTCGGCAGTTGCAACCCTGACCAGTATTTGCCAGCCCACAATGAAAAGTACTTGCTAAAAATTTCCATAAAAATGACTGAAAATGGCTAAATTAAATAAGAAACGTTTTGATATCTATATTAATCTGTACTTGAATATGTATAAAGCAAATATTTGTAGTATGAACTACATATAAGTAAACAGAACATATTTGCTTTATTATATATCTATCTAGTCTTTGTTGCTGTTTTCATATATTGCACTTGTAACAACTTTTATAATGTCGTCCTCTTCATACCAAAACGCAAATGTGAAAACAAATAAATCGTTAAATGGTTGCACAAAAAAAAAATTTTTTAACGTTTTTGTAGAGCAACGGGAACCAAATTTTAATAGTATATTATTAAGGCATGCAATATCCATTTCCGAAAAGAAATTTTGGAAAAGGTGAATTTTCCTGAGCCATTCCAATCTTTAAACCTGATTTCCCAAAAAACAAAAAAAAAAAAATCACATTGACGTTTTTGGCATGAAGGGGACGATATAAGGTTGCGAAACTTCATAGTTTTGACAACATTTGTTGTGTTGCCGCAATCCATACTTAGAAAAAAATAAATAAAGGAACTATTATATACTTAATTCCCACCTTGTATGTAAAATTTCATTCATCGTTGGAGTTTGTAGCCGCGATCTTATTTTTATATCGATTAAATTTAGTTCCACATCTGTATTTGACCATAGTAGGGATAAAAGCTTCAATGCAAACTTTAAAACTTGTTCAAACGGATTATTTCCTGCTGAATCTTTATAAGCATGAATTTTAGTGGTGTTAAGTTTTCTTTGACACTTTAAAAAATTCATAACATGTATTAAGAAAAAAGGCTAAAAACGGTTAAAAAATAGCCAAATATTTTGAAAAAAATGGCAAAATTTCTGGCTTAAAGTATTTCTAAAATTTTCTGGCTAAACATTTTTCAAAATGGCTAAATCTAGCTAGAAAATTGCTAAATTGGCAACACTAGTCCTGACGACTGTACCGCTGTTTTTTTAGCTATTTTTTTTTTTTTGCTCCAAATAATATTTACAAGCTCTTAGTTATATACAACATGAGTTAGAGACGTAAAAAATTCCAACAGCTTAAATTTGTTGACTTACAGCTCTATTCTAACAAAGTCACAAAAGCCACCTCAGTATCAATTGATACAGAAGTCACAATTGAAGACAAATTGCTATTCTGAGTATTTTGAAAAAGCTCTTTCTGTATCAAGAGTGATCGAAATAGTGACGAACAGCTTAGTAGGTCACAAGCGAAAAATTCATGTAAATAAAATTTTATTAAAAACCAAAAACATTGTCATCCAAATGGAGGAGGTTTATTTACGCATGTACGCAGCAGAACTAAAAAAATAACGGAACGTCTTGAGAGCAGACGACTTCTAAGGCAGCTGTTGAATAGCAATGACCCAATCAAGCAACCTGAAAGCATTTTTATTAATTCGTTTCTAAGTCAGTGTGTTGGAATTGAATTGAGGAACTCCAACCACACGCTGACCATTCGCCTTAAGACTCTTGGCTACTCTTTACTTTTATGCTAATGGCTCTTATCAAAAATGTGTCGGCAATCATTGTTCGGTTTCCTTGATCCAATCATCGGTATCGCGGTCAATTCAGCATATCTCGCAGCTCATCGGTACACAAAAAAGTACAGAAACTTATTTTCCAGTAACAATTGAGGAGCAAATTGATATAAAGAGAGGTTTAAACATAAAAGCTTTTGTTAAACAGTTTCCACCAGTGCTCAGTATCAAAGGAAGAATCACAGCTATTTGTGACAGACACTGAGAAATAACTGATAATCTGTACTAAATTCAAGCACAGAAATAAGTATCATGCACAAACTACTTTTCACTTTGCCACAGATCTGGTTGAGCCTCTTATAGCATTCAAATCTCCTGCCAATTTACTCCAACAATCTGGAACTGCTCGTGGCGCCAAAGTGATGTTCTTCCCAAAGTGATACTGCAATTGTTCCTGCGTCGTTCTTTCAAATTTCGATGATCGTCTATTTAATTGTCGGATTATTACAGATATAAAATAATTTGAAATATTGCGTTGCTGAACAAAATATTATGAATTTTTTTGTTTTCAAATAATTAGTTATCAAAAAAGAATTCAAAAAGCTTAACACCATGATGTGGTGAATTTTTAAAGCTTTTTGCTTGTGACAGTTTACCCTGAATATGAATCAATAGAGACCGAAACAAAATTATCACAAGTTTTCAGTATGAATTGATTGTGGCTGTTGTGCCAGAATTGGGTTGAATGCTGCTAAGAAATAATGACTTTTTAAATATTAAGTTTATGTAAATCTTAGTTTCAATTTTATTTTTTTTTAAATTATTAAAAGTTTTGTCTTAACTAGAAAATAAACAACCAGTCTTGTTTTCAAACTGCTTTTATTCAAAAAATTTGCAAATAAACTGGTTTAGGAAAAAAGTGGATTAATCAGTCACTCTAATTATTACTAATTTAGAAGATAAAAAAACTTTTAAACAAATATTTCGCAATAAAGTCATTACATGTAATTATTTTGAACAACAAATTATTAAATCCCTCTTGCTTATTCTAAGGGCAAAACTGCACAGTAGCTGACTTAATTAGCATTTATAAAACTTAAACTTAACTATATCCGCACGTTTTCTAGAACTCGATCATTATTAATGCAATTTTATATCAAACCTCAACTATTTTGTTCTCCATAACTAAACCAGAAAATGCTATACAGTGAAAAGTAATTTATTGTAATAGCAAAACACATCACATGCATGATTACATAAAGTCGTGTCTGTACTTGTAATTAATTTGCCACTGATTGACACAAAAAAATATTAAATATTCTAGCGATGTTACATTTGGATTTGTACTTTTTTTAAGGTTTTTTTTTCAAATGAAATTTCGCTAAATTAAAATGCGGAATACAAAATTACGAAATTAAAACGAAACAAAATTAATTCAAACTGAGCACAGAGCTCAGCTCAGCTTGTGCGACGTCTGAAGGCGGACGGACGGCATCAAATCGGTTTTCTTGGGAATTCCAGTTTTGGTTTTTATAGAAAAATCATTTAAACTGGATTTTAAGTGATTTTGTCGCATGTGGTGTGGCAGTTGGTGGTGGCTGTTGTTGTTGTTGCTTTTGTTAATGTGGAACTACGTGGCGGGCGGGGAGGAAACTATTTTGTTTTAATACATGATGTTGTCGCAACTGATGAATATGGAACTTGGCTGACTTTGACTTTGGACATGACTTTGGCAATTATTTAAGGCCGCATGCGCAACGTGTTTCTAAGTCTAGGCTGTATGGTTGTTGTTGTTGTTTCTGTATTAGCTGCCGCTGCGGCTGCTGCTGCTTAATGTGGTCATCAGTTGCTGCTGTTGTGGTTAGTTCTGTTGTTGTTATTGCTGCAGCTTCTGTTTTTGTCAATCGTGCTCGTGATGCAATGCATCAGCATAGGTGACGTTCTTTTTGTTGCTGTTGTTGTTGTTGTTAGTTTTGTTATTGCTATTGCACTGCTGGTTGTTGCACCACAAAAAATGTCATAAATAAATTGCAACATTTGCTGCCAACATTTGCTAAATAAATGTCCATAAACGATCGACGTGATTTCTTGTCACGCCGGACAACAACACAATACAACTCAACACAACAACAGCAATAGCAACAACAACATATTACAAAAAATTTCAGCATTCTAAATGCTTTCTCGGTAAATAAACTAAAAATGTTGAAAAACGCATCTAATGCGTCCACAGCTATAAGAGCAAAAAAACAACAACAACAGCAAAACGATGACTATTTCCTATTTTACTAATGTCGCCATTAGGCTCTGCAATTTAGCTACAACCAAACCAACCCGATCCGTGCCTTAAATCAGTGATTCGTCTTGGACGATAATTATGCCGCTTGGAACTGGCAACTAGTTTTGTGATTTTTTAATTAGGATTTCATTAGAAAAAATCCAGAAACAAGCCTAGCACAAGAAAATATCAGATCCTCTGGAATTTCTGTTCAAATGTTAACAAGTGTTTTTTTAGTTATATTTGCAAGTTGTTGCTTTTGTTGTCGCCATCTAAGAATTGGAATTGAATTTTGTTATCTGCAGCCAATGATAATCAACACAACTTTATATTCAGCTCTAGCGTCGGAGACGCTTTAGAAAAAACCAAACATTTTCAGATAAATATGAAAGAATGATTCGGTTCTATGAGGTGGCAGAAGGGGGGAAGGGGGGAGCGAGGAGATGGAAAGGTTTGAGATGTGTATTTACTTAAATTATTTCGACGTGAAACTTTTTATTGCTAGAGTTGTAAGTTCGGAATATGAACCGGAAGTGAAGTTAAATCGCTTTTATTATGGCTCTTTTTACACCAGGAGAATGAAACTTGTAGTGGTGAAAACCTATAAGTGTTTGCGAAAAGATAATTGTATCCAAGGTTGATTTATAAGGTTATCGCAAGGGAGAGAGCGAGTACCCATAATTGTCAAATCGAAGTTGACAGCTTATAGAAAATCTGCAAGTGCTCTCCATTATCATCCGTTTTTCTTTCGCAGTCATTCGCAAAATTGGCTGGTTTTGGCAATTATGGGTACTGAGAAGAGAGTGCGATCAGCCCTGCGACAACCTTATAAATCAACCTTGATTGTATCCAACGAAAGAGTAGCTTTCATAAAAAAAAAAAAAATAGTGACAAGTAGTGGATAAAGTTGTACTTTGTAAGTTCTACTCTGCAAAACTTAGAAACATAAATAGAATATTGAACTATATTAAGACTCAAGCTTGCAAAACTATAAAATTATTTTTTAACTTTTTTGCTAATTTCATTACCACTTACCCTCAATTCTGAAATAGATTAAAATAAATTTCTTTAAATTATGCACAAATAAAATATTCTCTTACTTTTGCTCGTAGTCAATTTCAGTTTAAATTATAATTCCTACAAAAGCACTTCTCTCACTTCCATTGCCTACAACTGTTAACTTACTTATATAAAACAATAACAGTTGGTGATTTCCTGACTTTGAGAAGATTTGTTGTTAAAATATTCCGTTATTTTTATCAAGCAAGAAATTCTTTTTTTTTATCCACACCGAGAAAAAAAACAGAACAGGGTGGACAGAATTGTATGGGAATTATAAACTAATGCTTATTCACCCAAGCAGTTTATTATTACATACATTGCTTTGAAAGCACATACTTCGATACCCTGCCAAAAAACATATTATTTGATTTACCTAAGCCAAGTATATAATATATTAAACAATATTGTAGGTATGAAAATAATTTATCACCGAAGCCATTTGCGTTATTATACATAGATTCTTCTTGGTTTATGATATGTCTGAATATTATATTAGACTAGCTTATACCCGGCACGCTTCGCTGCCCTCAGCGCTTATCCCCTAAAAGAGGGTGTAGCTTTAGTGAAGCCATACTTTTATAGTAAGTTCGTACCGAGTTTTATTGATGTGTGACTTATTTCGAAAACTATACCGAATATTTGGGGTGCTGAAAAAGTACCACGCCCCTCGTCCAACGCCCATCAAATGTTACCAGTGGAACGGCATGTGTAAATTGAGGTAGAATACTGAATTCCGAGGCTGTGCGACCTACAAAAAAAAACTAAAACTGTTCGATATCGAAAATTTTAGGTGTATTTAAGGTGCCTTTTACGATCGACACCAGACTTCATAGGAACCCTCTCAAGGTTTTGGTATAAAAATTGGCTTAGCGGTTTCGGAGTCCTTACATGATATACACATATACCCACATACGTATATACATTAAGTCGCCTCACGTTCCTTAGAAAAAAAAGTTGCTTAGTCTGGTTCGATAGTAAAAAACCCAAAATTATTGAAAAAAATTAAAAAATTATTGATATATAATTTCTATATAATTTTGTAACTGAAAGTGATGAAAATTATAACGCGTAATTTATTAATCAAACAATGGATTTATTTAGTGCTATTTTAGCTTAGTAGATCATAGAGATAATAACGCAAGACAACTGATGAGCTGGGGTAGCGGCCAACGAAACAGCTGTGTAGTCTGCTGGGTGATTGCTACTCTATTCAGGGTGTTGTTGCTGTTGGTTGTTTTCTTCAGAAAGCAACATAGACCTAGAGCTCAAAAAATATAATTCTTAATAATTGAAAAACTATTAGAGTTATATAACACATAACATAAAAGGTCGTAATTAATTTACAAAAATAGCGTTTTTTTATTTACAATAAATAAAAATTGTAAATGAAAAATTTTTTTTATAAATTTTTGTCAAAAAGTCTTATGAATATCTTTTTCTTTTGTTGTTTTTGTAAATGAATACATTGCTGATAACCAAAAAATGTGTGAAATTTTTTTTAATGCTGCTTTGCTCTACGTGTATGGGTTCACATCAAAATAAGTTTGAAATGGCGTATGGAGCAAAGTGGATTTTTTTTTTACTTACTTACTTACTTAGGTGGTCGTAACAACCCGTGTCCGGGTTTCAACCGACCTCATCAGCTCTCGCCAGGCGCCTCTGCTTTGCGCGCGCCTTCTCCAATCGGATACACCAAGTGCGGTTAGGGCTTCCTCAGCCTGGTCCATCCATCGGAGGCATGGTCTCCCTCGTCGTCGTTGACCAGCGACCCTCGCCTCGAGCACCTTTTTCGCTGGAGCTTCGTCGTTCATACGATGGACATGACCCAGCCAGCGTAGTCGCTGCACAGTTATACGCCGAACTACGTCAATGTCATCGTAGAGCTCATACAGCTCGTGGTTCATTCGGATGCGATAGTCATCGCCGACTCGAACTGGACCGAAGATTTTGCGAAGAACTTTTCTCTCGAACACTCCCAGAGCGGCTGCGTCAGTTTGCGAAACTACCCATGCCTCAGCGCCATAAAGCAGCACAGGTAGAACGAGCTTCTTGTAGAGTGTTAGTTTTGTCGATCGAGAGAGGGTTCTGGAACTTAGTTGCTTACTGAGCCCGTAGTTGCACCTATTAGCAATTATTGTTCTTCGTTTTATCTCCAGGCTGATTTCGTTTTTGGTATTAATGGCGGTGCCAAGGTAAACGAACTCCTTGACTACTTCAAAGTTATAGCTGCCGGATGAAACGTGGGAGTCTAAACGCCGCGCTCCCTTGTTTGTAGACAGCATATACTTTGTTTTACCCTCATTTATCGTCAAACCCACTTTGGCTGATTCCTTTTCGATAGCGGCGAAAGCAGCGGTTACTTCTCTCTTGGTTCTGCAGACAATATCAATATCATCAGCGTACGCAAGGAGCTGGACACCTTTGTAGAAAATGGTGCCATTACGATGCACTCCGGCCTTTCGTACGATCCCCTCCATGATGATGTTAAAGAGATCGCAAGACAGTGGATCGCCTTGCCTGAAACCTCTTTCGGTATTGAAGGTTTCGGAGAGGTCATTTCCTAACTTGACGGAGCTGCGTGTGTTGCTCCACGTCATTCTGCAAAGTCTAATCAACTTTGCAGGTATACCGAACTCAGACATTGTTGCGTATAGGCAATCCCTTCTCGGGCTATCGAACGCATCTTTAAAATCGACAAAGAGATGGTGTGTGTCAATTTGATTTTCGTGGGTTTTCTCCAGGATATGTCGTAGCGTGAAAATGTGGTCTATGGTGGACTTACCAGGTCGAAAGCCACACTGATAAGGTCCAATCAGTGTTTTTGTAATCGGCTTTAATCTTTCACACTTTACGCTTGAGAGAACCTTATATGCGATGGAAATAAGACTGATACCTCTATAACTTGCGCAGATTGTTGGGTCTCCTTTCTTAAGTATAGGGCACAGTACGCTGAGGTTCCAATCGTCGGGCATGCTTTCTTCTAGCCATATTTTGCTGATGAGCTGATGCATGCGCCTTATTATTTCATCGCCGCCGGTTTTAAACAATTCAGCTGACAGGCCGTCAGCACCCGCTGCTTTGTTGTTTTTGAGTCGTTGGATAGCAACTCGAACCTCTTCATGGCTAGGTGGTGGTACTTCCACTCCGTCATTGTTGATTGGTAGCTCTGAACTGCGCTCTCCATGGGCGGCATTGGTGGAATCGTCGCCAGTAAGTAAATTGGAGAAGTGCCGTCTCCACAATCTCAGCACACACTGCGTATCCGTATTCAGATCTCCATTTTCGTCTCTACAAGTGGATGCTCCAGGCTTGAAACCTTGGGTTAGACACTTAACCTGTTGATAGAATTTTCGTGCATCCTTCTTGCCCTGGTATACCTCTAGTTCCTCATATTTTTTACAGTTAGGATTTTTTTTTACAGTTAGAAAATGTCCTTTTGTAGGTACGTGAGATCAAGGATTAGGAAATATGTTTTTGGGATTGTAATTTTTACATAAATTTATAGTGAGATATTTAAAAAATCCCATTGCACAGTTTTTGAAAAAAATGCATTCAAACTTTTAAAATGTGTTTTTTGCACGTAGAGCACATGAACCTCCGGCCGACGATATATTTCGAATATGAGCCAATTTGGACTATAAATACGATTTTTCGTAATAGCATAACTTCAGCGCCATCTAGTTGGTATATTTTTGCGTTTAAGCCTTGTCTTAGTAAGTACAAAATCAGAGTGCGTAGAGCAATCAAAATTTGCTCTCGCTCTTTCGAGTTATCATTAATAAAAACTGAAGCAATGAATAATCTTTTCAGAGCAATTCATTGAACGCTACGCTCTCGCATAAGTTCCTTAAACACTTGTATTGGTTGTTTGTCCGTGTACAAAGAGCGCTCATTGTTGTGAGAACATCGTCACTGTTTTCATCCCTCGAGTTCTGCAAATGATGTGCTCTTTATATGAGCTGAAAATCATTTAAATTTTTCAATGATAAGTATTTTTATACTTATCATTTTGATATTTGCTTATTAAGAAGCAATATAGGTAAAAATTAACCATTTTTTGTGGGTTTCTAAGTGGGAAGACATTTTGAGACACACAAATAGAGGGGTCTATTACCCCCATATCCACATTTTTAGGGTCACATGTTTCGGTCTCACCTTAAAAATATTGCAAATGGGGGCAGATAGACCCCCTATTTGTGTGTCTCAAAAATGCTTCCTCCTATTGTAACCCCCAAAAAATGGTTAGACTTTACTTATTCCTCGAAAAATCTTCGAAAAAATGGAAAAAGTGCCATATCTCGAAGGGGAAGCAAAATAGGTCAAAATTAAGCATTTTTTGGTGGTTTCTAACGGGGCATTTCTGAGACGCACAAATAGAGGGGTCTATCAGCCCCCATTTTGCACATTTTTAGCGGAGAACATCGAAACACGTGTTTAACTGTTCACTGTAAGTCAAACACAAACACATGTTTTGACCCCCCTTTAAAAATTTTGCGAATGGGGGCATATAGACCCCTCTATTTTTGTTCAGATTCACAAACAGACTCCAATAGAAACGAATGATAAAAAAATTATGACATCAAAATCAAACTCACTCAGTTCTCACTGTACATAACTATCATTGAAAAGAGTCTATCATTTTCAAATAATCTGATGGAGGAGAAAAAAAAAAAACAGCAAAAACATGCTCAGCAAAAGCGCATGCTGTGAACAGCAACGAAAGAGAAATGCAAATAAACGATTTGCCCCCTCATTCGGTGATTAACGAATGATCGCTCGTTTGTTTTTCATTTCCAATGAAAGAAACAAAACGAAATGCACTGAGTTCAGTTGTATTGAGGTGAGTGAGGGATATTTTACTCCTCAATGATAAGACAACAAAAAAAAAAAATTAACCAAACCGGTTTAACCGTTCTCAATTGATAGATAGATTTAGAGAGATAAATGGGCGGTTAAAGTAGGCATTGCAACATTTATATACATATTGACCGTAATTTGGACCCATGGCACCTACATACTAAGTTTCATTATTAAAACATTTACAATTAAAGAATTATAATGATTTCGTTAAAGTGGGCGTATATAAAGTCGGACCACGCTCATTTTTAGTACAGTTACCGACAATATTCATACAAACTAAATTACTAATTTTTAGTCTTATTATCCGTCTGAAAAATACAATTTTTATTGATTTATTGGGGGTTAAAGAAGACGTGTCAAGTCTTACACAGCCTATCGCGATTTCGCTGATATAACAAATCAGTAGGTAACTATATCGTCTAATTCAGTTCTGTGGCTCTCGCGTGATTGTGTATCCTCCGCTTAGTGTCACAACGCTTTTTTATAATAGTATAGACAAACATTAAAAAATAGCAGTTTATACATTCAATAACGCATAAATTGATAAACAGAGTTAAAAAAGGAGACCACGTCTGATTTGCCGACTCAAGCTATTTCGGAAATTCATAACAGCTCTGTTATTTCGTAGCCTTAAGTTTTCACTTCGGTCGGCAGTCCCCCATTCCTAATTTTTTTTTAAACTCACGTTGGCAGGTATAGATCAGTTTCTTACGATCTATCAAAGTTCTTCCAAGGTTTAAAATTGCGAGTTCGTTTTTTTATTCCGGCAAACTATAAGTAAAAACTTTATGCATGCCGATATTTCATACTCAAGAGAATGTGTGATCCAATTCCTCAAGAGAAGGTGTGATCTATTTATAAATTTTGTTTAAATATTAAATAATAAATAAATAAATACTGTTTTAAGAAAAATAAAATTTAAATTTGTTACTTCTATCATTAAAAAAAATCCAACTTTTGTGCTTAACATCTCTTTTCCTAATAATAACTTTTAACAGAAATCCATGCATATCGCACTTAATTCAAGGAATATTAAGATAGATACTAATTCTTTCTAGCGTTTTCTGTTAATTTATCAAATAAACACGAACGAGGAACAAACTTGTTGCCACCGTGAAAAAAAACCACTTGGAAAGAATATTGGTCTAACCAGACACTTGTTAGTCCATCAGGATGGACTAAAGTCTTAATTTTTCTTGTTGTGTGTTATCTGCTTACTGACAGCAACAGATATGTTGTGGCTAGAGTAACTTGTTTTTTTTTTTGTCACCCATTACATTTGAGCGAATGTACAGCGAATGCAGAAAGAAGTCTAACAAAGTTGGCAAGCATTTAATTCTGAATTTTAGGATTATTACCAAGAACTTTTTAAAACTTGCAATTTTGGCGCTAGAAGATTTTGTAGCAAAACTAGCTAAAAATACTTCGACAAGCGTATACAGCTGCTTAAAGAAAAATAGTAATAAGTGGAAGAATTTAGTGAGCATTTGCATTTGCGCCAACATAGCTAATGTTGTTGACACTACTGTTTATGGCTGCATGGAGTGTCTTACGTGGTGGAGAAACGAACCGATGTTTATCGGCAAATGTCTGTCTAACATTGTGGCTAATCAGCGCAACCGTCTTACATAATAAAGTATGCAGTTTAGTGAATATTGGTTAACGGTTCATGCTACTTAGGAAATACTTCTTATGTGTCGATTAGGGGCACTTATATTTTGGCGACCATTTATGATTTGTTTATTTCCTAGGGACAACTTCAACTAGTAGCAACAATTGTCAGCTACTGCCAGCCAGTGTTTGCCCAATTATAACTTGTCATGCTTTTTATCTGAGACAATAGGCACTTGTGCCAATATATCAACCGGCACAACATGAACAACAACAACAACAGCTGCAAAAAAACAACAATTAGTTAAAGTGTCCGCCTCCAATAGTCATAAAATCCTGACAAACGCTGCTGCTATGAGCATGTCCAGCATGGAATAACATGTAGCTGCAACATTTAATGTTATACCTGGAGCAAAACTGCTGCCGACTTTGCTAGACATTCTAACGATTCAAGCAACTTGATCATCCGTAGAAAGTCGAATGGTTGCGCTTCGATTGAATCGTTCTTTCGTTTGGTCTTTCCTTCTCTAGCTGATTGTTAAGCGTGGACCCATCATAGCCGGCGGCAGAGTGTTGGTTGCATTGTTGTTGTATTAATTTTGCAGTTTGTGCCCGAGTCGGCACTGTTGTGCCTGCGCAGTTTCAGTTACCATTCAATTCTTTGGCCACAGTTGTAAAGACGAACATAGACGAGACGAAGATGTCTTGGTTGTTGTTGACTCTTCAACGATCCTATTGAAACCCATTGAGGCACACGAGGTGCTCAACAACAGCAATAAGATTGTTGTTGTAATTGTTGTTACTGCTACTGTTTATATAATGTTTACATATCTCAATCAGAAAGATATCACCTTCACGACCTTCCAGCAACGTGGTTGCTCAGTGCATAGCTGATGTTCGTTTGGCGTTTAGTCGGTGTCTGCACACTTTGGAACCTAGTGTCTCTACGATGAATGTCGGCTGGCCTGGGCTGGTCGCGTGGCATACAAAGTGCCATTTAACAATCTGTTAACAACGGTAATAAATCCATTTGTTGTTAGCCAGCATAGCTCTTCGCATGCATTAAGTTGTTAACAGCAGTAGTGGCAGCTGGTAAAATTGTCAATATTTAAATGAAATTCAAATAATTTTGACTTAATATTTATTCAAAAAAGAGTACTTATCCGTGGAACCTCAAATTAAAAATGGAATCAGGTGATAAAAGGATACGTATTTAAACAACTACTCTCTTTTACTATATCGGGGCTTTATATTATGATGGCTGGTCAGCTTACATCACTTGTATTACACTGAAGTGAAGTGACGATTTCTGTCAAAAATTTCTTCAACTAAAATTCTTTAAGTCTTAATAATGCTGGCGACAAGTATTTGAAATAAGGTTTTGCCACTTTGCATGTGATGCATCAAAATAAGTAGATTTATCTATTGTAGAATAGATAAAATTAAAAACAAATCGACACCCATCATCTTTTTGTCAATTACAAAGCCGCCTTCGACAGTCCACCATGTCTGAATTTGGTATACCTGCAAAATGAATCCGTCTATGCAGGATGACACTGAGCAACATCTGCTGGTGCAGTTAAAATTGGGAAGGACCTCTCCCCCCTATTTGTTAGCAAACGAGGCTTCCGACAAGGTGATTCCTTATCGTGCGATTTTTTTAACCTTATTATGGAGATCATTCGATCTGCTGATCTGAGACAAAGCGGCACCATATTCTACAAAAGTGTTATGCTGCTAGCGTATGCTGATGATATTGATATTAAAGCTCTGCATCGAACCATCCAACCCTACAAGTTATGTGTTGTCATGTTTTCTTATATCAACTTGTATTGGTTTCGCTCTCTAAGCATTGAGTATGCATGGAATATTTCTCTTTTACATAACTATAGAACTTGTATGAGAGAGTGAAATTATCAAGCATCAAGAATACTAGTTTCATACGCAACAAACAGATATATCGTTAATGTTGTTATCTCTACTTGGAACATCTGGATATGTGACGTCAAAAGTATAAAGAATAAAGAGCGAATTATTTCAATATAACAATAAAAGAAACATTTTATATAAGTGCAATGCATTCAAGTTTTGAATTCATTTCATAAAAAAAATAAACATAAAAAACGCATTTTTGCCGACAACTTAATGAAATTAAAAATTAATTAATTAAAAATTTATAAATGTGGCACAAGTACCTTATATAAAGCAATCGATTCACGGAATCCATATTCATTCCACCATTACTTTTTTTTGGTAGCATTGAAAAAGTAAAAGCACGAGATTAACACAAAGAGAACTATCTGAAATATCCATTTTGAATGGATATAGCCATTTAAAAAAAGAGTTAAAACAGTTACTCTGCTTAGTGGAGCCGATAAAGAGAAAAAAAGCTTAGACTATAATGAGAACCAGAGAAAGAGATGATAAGCTCTCTGCTCAATTCAAAACATGTAGGCATAACCCAGCGGTAAAAATGCCCTTAACAAGACCTATGATCTCTAACATACAATGTATGTATGATGCATCCTAAGCCTATGCTTAATTATACTTTACATTTACACAAGCTTGCCATAGGCAGCAGATACATGCTAAGTAGAAACATTGTATGTGACGTCGGAGATATCTTATGTGGAAACATTGTATGTGACGTCGGATATATGTAATGTGGAAACATTGTATGTGGTAACCATGCTCCTTAACACATTCTGTTATATGTAGCATATTGTGAATGTTTTATGTTTACATTTTTTTCGGGTACAAAACTTCAAAATAATTTACAAAATCTCTCAACATATCTACAACATGAAGAAAAGTTAAATAGTTTTTAGAAAGCAGCACTCTATATGAGCAGTGAAAGAGAAAAATATGATAATAATAATCTTCGTTCAACACATCTTTTGCAAAAATAATGGAAGTATATAAAACAAACTGAAGAAATTCTATAGACTTCCATCGAAGTAAGTTAATTAAGCCCCTTGGCTTTCTTCCAAATTCGCAGCGAACAAACTTGGCTAACGATTGTAATTTTTTGGATATTAAATCCAAATTATTATTTGTTAGTTTGGAATAATTATTTTTTTTTATTAACAAAGCAAGTCAAAATTTTCTTGCACACACCTAAGTCCAATGAATGCATTGGCTCAACTGGGAAATGTGACACAATTTTGATGTTATGAACTTCTAAAATATACCTATTGTCTTCACAAAGAGATAGATGATGCTAAAAAGTCTTCATCAGTACGTAAAGAACCAGCTTGTGCCATAAATTTTGTGGTGTTTTCTATGCGAGTTCCAATTTGTTCACACTTAGAACAGCAATGGAGTGAATTGTGACCTACGATTCCACATAAAAACGAGCGCAAAGGAGTATCGCAAATTTAAAATAGGAATTTTTACTTTTACAGCAAAGCTACCTATGTAAATTCCGGTTGAACATCTAACTGTTCAGGATTAAGAATCTGTAATAACTCATCTCAACATCTTCTTCCTGGTAGGTATTTACGATACCAAGAGGCAAGTTTGACTTTTAATGAAACATTGGCTATTTCAAATTCTGTTTCAGTTGGGGATGTTTGCAAGTCAAACTCGTCATTTGCACAAGGAAGTTCTGTTTCACTTCCTGCACTGAGATGTTCTTCTCCAGCAGGTGATGTTGAGTTCTTAAGATAGTTCTCAGTACTTGCGCCCGGAATCTCTGCCTCATCAGGTACATCAAAACTAGCAAGGGGAAGTTCTACATTACCAGATGAAGTTAAATTGGTGGACCCACGTCTTTTTTTCTAAGAATTTCCCTCTCTTTTTTTGCCAGCCGCTTAAAATTTCTGCTGCTGAATCCATCCATCCTGATGTTGCTGAACACTTTTAAATAACACTTATTTTAAATATATTTGATTGATAATTTACACTTTAAAATATTTTAACAGTTAAAAATATCAAAACTCGTATTTTTTAACTCGTATTTTTTTAAACAAAACTTTTATTTTGTGTTGATGAAATTTACAATTTTTAAAGTTTCTCTGTCAGCATTCGTGTCGGCATTGCCAGCCGAGTTTTTCTTAAGTCAAGCAGCTGATATTCGTGTCAGCATTACCAGCCGATTTTTTTCTTAATTCAAGAAGGTATTCTTGATTTTTTCATTTTGCTTTGTGCTTTTGTTTTTTGCTCCTCGCAATCCGTAACATTTTCACTTACAACCGGACTAGTGACAATCGGAACAAAATTGTATGTTTGAGATCATATAAAACATTCGGATATCTCTCAATATTGCTGCTTAATTTACCGCTGGGAAGTTAAGCTTTACTCATTTTTGTATTTGTTCCAATAATATCAAGTTCTTACTTGTTTTATCTGTTTGTACAAGTAGATTGGATGGCCATAACACACTCGAAGAAACTACCAAACTAGAAAAATAGTCGAGTCGAATGGGTCTTGCAGTGAACGCAGATAAGATGAAATATCTGGTGTCAACAAACAAACAGTCCCAGCGTATTGGCACCCACGTCACTCTTGAAAACACCTCCTTCGAGGTTGTGAAGGGATTTACTACCTGGGATCCAGCACTAACTGCACCAATGATATCAGTAGGGAGATAAAACGAAGGATATCTCTTGCCAACAGGTGTTACTTTGGGCTTGAGAAATAGAGTCCTCTCTCGACGAACAAAAGTTACGCTCTATAAGTCACTTATCATGCTCGTCCTGTTATATGCAGCATAAGCTTAGACGTTGAGCAGCTCTGATGAAAAGACTTTGGAAGCATTCGAGAGAAAGATCCTTCGTAAAATCTACGGAACAATCTGCACCAATTGCGAGTACCAAATACGATGGAACGATGAGCTGTATGAGCTATACAGTAGAGATTCAGTGCCTGTAAGTCCCAAAAATACAACGAATTCAAAAACCTCATCAAGATTAGAATTAAAATTTCCGAAAAAAATGGTCACTCGCGTAAAAGAGTCGATTTGGAAAAAAAACACGTGAAAAAAATCCGTACTAAAAAATATAAGAAAGAAACCGTGAAGTTTATACTTTACATCAGTATTTAAAAAGGAAAGATTTTAATAAACATAAAAATTAATGAGACAAAAATAATAAAATTTGAGACTTTGGGTTTTTCTTGGGGTAGTCTGCTTAAAATCTTATGTTTCTATGATAATATTAAGTCCGGCAACACATTAAGGGGCAGGCCCGTAGACAAGGGTGATTTTAGGTGTTCTAACCCCCCATCCCCCTTAGGGTCCAGAAAGTATAAAGAATTAACACAAATGAGACAATTAAACTCTAAATGTGATTTTTTTTTCTTCGATAAACTATGATAATAGTTTATCATAGTTCATTTTCATAATAGTTCATTTTCTTGAAACTACACTTAATTCTTGAAAAATTTTTTTGGCCAAGTGAAAGATTAATTTCCTGATAAGAGTCATAATCATTATATTAAAAATCATCTCCAAGGAGTTGGTATATTAAAAATCAGTTCACAGCTTAAAAAGTCCCTTATATCGAGTAAAATATATATATGAAAGTTATACCTAGAATGAATATAAATTTGTAAATTGAAGAAAATTAGCTTGACGTTTTTTATGCCATATCTATCCAGCAAACCATAGTTGACAACTATGTCGAAATTCCAACTAATTCGTCACTATTTCGAGCTTTATTAAAGAAATCATTACAATTTCGTTACGCAAATATTGGAACAGTTTCACTTTTTATACGAATTTTTATAAAATTTCGTTATGCGACTGCTTGTACGACATATTAATGCTAACAGAGTAAAATTTCCTTTCTTTCGAACTGTCTGAACGAAATCGTAACTTTTTCGTAACATTTTCGTTAGGACTCATTATGAAATCATTACGATACTTCGTTTCGAAGTCGTGTCAACCCCTTCATACGATTTTCATTACGATTTCGCAAACGAAATCGGAATGATTTCGAAATATTCTTAACGAAATCGTAACAAACATTTTGCAATCTTTCCGATTTCGGAATCTGATTTCGTTACGAAATCTTAATCGAATATCTTATGAAGCGGTTGACACTAGTTCGTAACGAAATGTCGTAACGATTTCGTAACGAGTCTTAACGAAAATGTTACGAAAAAGTTACGATTTCGTTCAGCCAGTTCGAATGAAAGGAAAGTTTACTCTGTTTGCATCTCAATATGTTTTACAAACAGTTGCATAACGAAACTCTTTATAAATTCGTATAAAAAGTGAAACTGTTCTGATATTTGCGTAACGAAATTATAACGATTTCTTAAGACAGCTCGAAATAGTTATGAATTCGTCGGAATTTCGACAATGTCGTCAACTATGGTTTGCTGGGTAAGCTTATTAGACCCAAAAATTTTGGAAAAGCATTCATTTGAGTGGGTTTTTTTTTTCATTTTTAAGAGTATAAAAAATATATGAACCACGAAATTTAACACATTATGGGGTATTCCACGTAAAGCGAATGACTAAAAAATTTGACATCTAAAATTTCCAGCTTCGCAGAAAAATTTAGCCCTGTGCGAAGCCTTTTCCAAATAACAGGTTTCGGAAAATCACCTTAAATCTAAATATGTTTTTTTTTTGAAAAAAAATTCTCAATAGAAAAAATTTTTTGTTAAACATTTTATACAGTCCAATTCTATAGTGATTTGATGATTTTTTAATCATGTTACCAAATTTTCATAAAAAAAAATTAACAATTACAGTTTTTTAAGCTTCAGCATTTTAAAATTATATTTATTTATTTATTTATTTATTCGCCAAACAAGGCATTTTCTTATTCTAGGTGTTTTTTTTTTTTTTTTTTCCCCCTCTCCTTCTCCCTTTTTTTGGTGAAAAATCGTGTCATTCAAGGTGGGCGTATTAAAATTTATAAATATATAAATATTTATTATATTAAAAAATTAAAAAACAATTTGGAAGTTAAAAAAATTTTGGTTTTAGTGTTTTTAATTTGCAAATAATTTAAATATAAATCCACGAACGATTAAATTCTTAAATATCCAAAAAAAAATTACTGTTTCATTCTTTTTATAAAAATTGATCTAGCTGAGTAATTATTTTAATATTAACATGAACTTATTTTCATGTGATATCTTTTATAATAAATTGGGCATAAGATACTGGTGCTGTGCAAAAACCAGTTTTCGAATTACGGTTTTTGAAAAATAGTCTGAAATTTAAATATGACTATATCGGAGACGATTTCTCTAATCAAAAAATTTTATTAAAAAAAATATATATATATATAGTAATTGTTATTGGAAATGAATCACGAGAAAATGAAACTGTTCAATTTTTGAAGATCTTCAAATATTTTCTTTTGAATTTATTTAAATTGTCGAAATCATTTTCGAGAACAGTAATATTTTAGCCCTTAACGATAACTCGAACTAGGGTTCACACAGGTTCAAATAGTTGTACACAAGCTGGGGATCAGTAAAAGCGTAAGATAGCCAAAAAGAAACCAAATCTAAAGACTAACATTTTTTTTTTCTCCCGTTTATGTGAAATGTCCATAAAAGTTGTCAACACAGTTTCACCAGCTGAACTTATTACAAAATGTTTGCATTTTTCATAGCTGATTTTAATTTTGGTTTTGATTTTTTGACAGACATTTTTACTGTTTGTGCTAATTTTCGGTAGTAGTAACTTTGAAGTAAACAAGGAGTTCGTTTACCTTGGCACCGCCATTAATACCAAAAACGAAATCAGCCTGTAGATAAAGCGAAGAACAATAATTGCTAATAGCTGCTACTACGGGCTCAGTAAGCAACTAAGTTTCAGAGCCCTCTCTCGATCGACAAAACTAACACTCTACAAGACGCTCGTTGTACCTGTGCTGCTTTATGGCGCTGTGGCATGGGTGGCAAACTGACGCAGCCGCTCTGGTGGTGTTCGAGAAAAAAGTTCTTTGCAAAATATTCGGTCCTGTTCGAGTTGGCGATGACTATCGCATCCGAATGAACCACGAGCTGTATGAGCTCTACGATGACATTGACGTAGTTCGGCTTATAACTGTGCAGCGACTACGCTGGCTGGGTCATGTCCATCGTATGGACGACGAAGCTCCAGCGAAAAAGATGCTCGAGGCGAGGGTCGCTGGCCAACGACGACGAGGGAGACCATGCCTCCGATGGATGGACCAGGCTGAGGAAGCCCTTACCGCACTTGAAGTATCCGATTGGAGAAGGCGCGCGCAAAGCAGAGGCGCCTGGCGAGAGCTGATGAGGTCGGTTGAAACCCGGACACGGGTTGTTACGGCCACCTAAGTAAGTAAGTAAGCTAATTTTCGGAATAATACTTTTTAAAAGAAATTAAAAATTCTCAATTTAGACCATTTTTCAACAAACTATATGCAAAAATCAAAAAACTTAGTACTTAAAATTGATATGTAAAAAAAAAAAATAAATAAACTCATCTCATCTATCTTATGGTCATTTAAAAACAGGCATATTCACAAATAGTCTCAAAAGAAAACGGATTTGCTTAAAAATTTGCATATCCTTTCTTTCAGTTATTACTGATATCTACTTATAGATGTTTTATGAAAACCCCTATAAAAAATTTCGGTGGTGCTTCTCCCCACTCTAATTCACTTAAAAAAAAAATCATCAAAATCGGTTGAGAAATACAGGAGAAAATGGTACTGAACTGTTTTGCATTGGCCTTTTTATATACAGAGGTGGTAAAAAATATTAACACATTGCTAATATTTTTTTATTTAGGTACCGTTAAGTTTGCTAAAGCCTACTTTATGTTCTTTAGATACTGCTAGGAATGAAACAACAAAATCTTAGCAAACTATTTCCAACAACATTAAAGTTATCTTTCTTTAAAGCAAGTAAAAATATTGAGCAATGTGTAAATATTTTTGACTTCCTCTGTATATAGAGGGTGTCCCGCAATTGAGTGCAACTATTTACGGAGCTGAAAGGTTTTGTCGAGCTGAGCAAAAAGTTGTATGGGAGGGGGGGGTCTATTTTCACATTCCTAGGAGCTACGGTTTTAATTAATATTTCACGACTTTGGTTTACGTTATTCCTTCTAGCAGAAGAACTAACTAATATAAAACTAATTTTGATAACTCATTTTAAAGGCAATGAGATCACCTTTCCAACGGTATATCAACTAACCCCACCAATTTAACCGTTACCGAGCTGTGATCGTGTGAAGATGAAATCAATCGGTTGGAATTACCAAATTGCAACTTTGAGTGCAATTTTCTTAGAATTTTGCGTAATAAATGAAATTTTTTAAGATCAATTTTGTAATTTATTCAATTTTCTTTTCAATGACACCAAAAACAGAAACATATCTTTAAAAATATAGAATTGGCTGTACTAAAAAAATTATACTTATTAGAAAACAATGATATTATCTACTAAAGTCATTATTTATCATTATTTTCAAATAAGTATAATTTTTTTAGTACAGCCAACTTTTTCATTTTTTAAGATATGTTAATGTTTTTTATGTCATTGTAAAGGAAATTGAATATATTTCAAAATTGATTACAAAAATAAATTTCAATTCTTACGCGAAATTCTGAGAAATTTGCACTCAAAGCTGAAATTTGGTAGTTTCAACCGATTGATTTCATCTTCAAACGATAACAGCTCGGTAACGATTAAGTTGGTGGGGTTTGTTGATATATCGTTAGAAAGGTGATTTCATTGCCTTTAAAATGAGTTATCAAAATAAGTTTTTTGTGAGTTAGTTTTTCTGCTGGAAACAATAACGTGAATCAAAGTCGTGAAATATTAATTAACCCTGTATCTCCTAAGAATGTGAAAATGACAAATTGTGCAACTTTGTTAAGGGATTCTTTATGAAATTTTAACATTTTCGAATGGTAGTTAAACTTTTGTTTTGGTGTCCAATTATGTGAGTGCTTCCGATAAAAACAGATCTTGAAACACAACTAAATGAGAGTTAATAATCCGTACTTTAATGAGAAGCAAAACAATTAAAATGTATTGTATGTAATTTCTTGTTGAGTTGATTAAGATCAAAGTTTTTGTTATTTTTTCTTTACTTAAAAATCATCTCTAATTAAACTGCATAATCAAACTTTCATTAAGATTCATAAGTTTTGCGTAAATAAAAAATATGATAGTGTATGTAGACTTTTGTCCTTCATTGTACATAACGTAACCAAAATTCATAATTTTTCGCTATCACTTTCACTAATAAACTTGGAAAAAAAAATTTTTACAGAGAGGCAAAGTGTAGAAAAGTGCATAGTAAAATTAATGTTCTTGAACTTATAAATTTATGTTTTTGTTATCTTACAATTTTTAAATGAAAACAGCATAATGAAAAAGATGCCAGAGGACATTTAAAAACAAATATTAAAACTCTTTTTAATTTTCGTCTGTTACTATAAAAGTTAAAATAAACTTTAAAATTAACTTTTATATCGTGTCTTTTTTATTTTATCGGTCGAAAATAACATTAATTTTGTACCTTTCATTTTTGTCGGTGAAAAATATCGGGTAATTTGATTTTTTTTTAATGATTACCAAGAGATCATCTTCTTTGAAAGATGAAAACAGAGAGCTGTGCCAGATTTTGTATGAATTGTTAATTTCGTTTTACAACTACGGTCACCATGCAAGCACCTTATTAATTGCACCATGACTTTGACTAGCATAGCTGACGTCACAACGATGGATGACATGAGGAAGACTATGGAATAATTAGGTAGTGAACATAGAAACCCTTATTGTTGAGCCAAGCCGAAAAACACATTGGAGCAATAAAGAAACCAAGTCATGCTCCAATGTGTTTTTCGGCTCGGTTCAGCAATAAGCGTTCTCTATGGTCGCAACCATAGATTAGATGCTGAGAGCCGACTACCATATTTAAATAACTTCGCTAAAGTTCTAGTCTATCAACAAAATACACATGCAAAAACAATTCTTAGCGACCGCACACAACAGCAATGCTACCAACATCAGCATCGTCAAGTGAGGGTTTCAAAGCTAAGGTTTTCAACGCTGAACGTCTTACACTTTTTCAATCGACTACGTTTGTTTTGAGGTCAAATAGAACAATAATTTTTATTGAAACTAAAACATTTCGAAAAAAGAAACTTTTGGGGTCCACTCTAAAGTAGAGGGACAAGGGCACGGCACTGCCACGAATTTTTACTCTCTTTTCCGTTTTAAAAATGTCTTGCCCAAAGTATGAGATGCTGGCGGTCATTTGATCACTGATTCTGATTTAGTATTTTATTCGAGAAAAGAATTGTCGTTGGACTGTCAAATATGGCGCATTTTCTCTTTGCTGGTGGAAGCAATCACAAAGCCGCTTGAAATGATTTTGAGCACGAAATTTTTTCTTTCTAATGCCATTTTTCATTCTAATGCTAAAATAAAATAAAATAAAACTAGCGTAACCTGATTGTACTTATACAGCGAGATACAGATTACTAAAGGTGCTTATTCGAAAAGCCATACATATCTTTTTACTACACCAAATACATAGAGAATGTGGCAATATCTCACAAGATAACCTTTGATTTTAAGGGCGGAATGAAAATGAGTTGTACGTGCTTTACATTTACCCCTCATTTTGTGTCACGAAAAAGCTCACCAACGATATGCAAGACACGAGAAGCAAGATTATCTTCCATACAAAATTCTATTGCTTCTTGTGACTTGCTTATTGTTGGATTGCTCTTTTGTGATACAAAATGAAGGGGTTAGTTCATACAGCAAATACTCAAATTGATTTAGGGTTTTTGAAATCCAACCAAAAATTCGGGGGATTGTTAGAGACAGTTGGTGCTCTTTTTAGTCCAATAGATTTTTCTATAACTCCCAACTATTGTAAAAAAAATTTGACCCCCTCGTGAACACTTGTGTGAATCGTGACTTGGGAGTTTTTTTTTAACTTCTAGTTCTAGAACAGTGTTGATCACATGTTTTGCCATAAGGCGCGGGCGTCGTGTGTTTTGTGTACGAAGTGGCACTCGGCTCGCTGTGTTTGTACGCTCAGTGTGACAGTTGACAAATTTTAAAATGTAGCAAAAAAAGGGGATTTCAAAAATAAAAGAGCAATATGAATCAAACAACAAAAAGATTCTTAACTATGTATTAAGTCAAAAAAGAAACCTTTCAAACATATGAGAGACGATTGGAAGAGGAGCTTGCTTGCGATGTATTTGCGATTCGCCCAAGGGTTCTTAAGAAGGTGGATCGCTTTTCGTCCGTCCAAACGATGAATGTGCTATTCAAGAAAAATTTTCAAAATCTTCCTTCGCTCATTCCGGCGACCGTTGGAAGATGGATTACTGGATCGTCCAAGCGATGAATGCGCGATTCAAGAAAAATTTTCAAAATCTCCTTCACTCATTCCGGCGAATGTTGGAAAATGGCATATGGTTAGAATATGGGCAGGCTTTGAAATCCTTTAACGTGAAGCTAAACTTTTGAAACTTGTTGAAAAAAAGCCAAATGTTTTCTTATCGTTCAAAGGCAACGACGTACGTTTCTTACTTTCAACAACGATGCTTTGCACCATATCGCTAAAGACTCGTTTTACCAAATCATTAGACCCATTTTAAGACTTCTCTTTGTGATATGTTTGGGACTCTTCCCAGCGAATCGCTTAAGATATCTTTCGGTGATTCGTTCGCGACTCTTCTATTTGCGAATCGTTAATAACTCTTCTTGGCAATTCATTTATGACTTTTCTCAGCAAATCGCTTAAGACACCCCTCGCCGATTTGCTTGCGAATCTTCCCCTCCTCAGCCACAGCTGCTTAAAGTCGGCGATACCCGGATGACTCTCAAATGCGTCGGCGATTGTCTCATCTTCCGACCGATTCTCTGGCGATTTTGAGGCGATAGAAAATGTTTGCAGGGAATTAACAATGTTAATAATGAAAAAAAAAAAAAAATCGAACATATAAGTAAATGTATAAAAAGTGTTATTCACATAAATTGATTCACATAAATTCAAATAAAAAATATATAAAGAATATAAGGAACATAAGGAATATAATGAATATAAAGAAAATAAAAAAAATTTGGAAAGTTTAAGGTACACTCCTCGATTTAAAAAAAAAATGTATAAGTTATTTTACTCAAAACTCGTTTCTATTAGACAATGTGCACCAGAATTGGTACATAACATAGTATGTTATATTTTTATGCTTGTGCATTTCTATACTTATATATCTGCGTTATGTTTGGATTTGGTTTGGTGAATAAGAGCTCAATCTCTTTCCACGTAGGTTCTTGGTTTGGACAGTAGCCGCAAACCAACTCATAGCAATAAGATATAGTTTTTCTCTGTTTTTTTTTTTGGTCATTCTTTGTTTTGAACTCAGGGAGTAATTTTGGACATTTATTGATTATTATTCATTATTCTTCATTATTTTAGAATTTCTGGTCGTTCGGTTTTTGGCTTAACTTAAATAATATTATAATTAAAAAATTCGCGTTAATTTTAATTTCCGTATTAATTCCGCTGAAAGGCCAATAACGTGCTTAGCGGAAACCTATAACCACCAACGGCAGGTATTGTTTAGTACGTAGGCACTTTCTGTCTGTTCCGGCTGATCCGGGCGGAATCTAGAATGTGAATCGTGCATGCATTTCGCACGGGCTATATGCATCTTTAGAAGATTTCTTACCTCCAGTGCGAATCCAAAAAAAAAAAGTAAACGATATCTGTAAGATACTTGTAAGCTCTTCTAAGCTCATTTTGGCACTATATAAGTGCGAGTTGTAATTTTCAGAATGCCCTTATATCGACCTCTTAGACCTCTGAAACAAGATCAACACTCTTAGAAACATTGTCTTAGACAAGACTTACATATCTCTTGCAGATACTATATACTCTTAAGAAAATTAAGATGCCAGTAAGTACAATCGTGCATACAGCATTGAGAATGTATGTATACGCTTGATGCTTGCTTTGCGTGCATGCCAGCATAAATGCAAGCTCATTTCCATTTTGCACGGCGATGTCATACAAGAGCATGTGTGCTTTAAACCCGCAGAAATACTAATACTGTATGCATGCAATATTATTAATATTGTATGCATGCAGAAATACTTTTGCCGAAACATGAAATATTAATACTGTATGCATTCCTTATTATTAATACTGTATGGATACTGTATGAATACTGATTGTTAGACTGTATGGATGTACTAACAATGTATACATATATTCTCATGCATAAGGTATGTATTAGACATCTGAACGAATACATCCGAACACCTCTTCAAAACATTTGCTTGAAACACGTATACTTACACTCTATCGTTGTCAACAACCAACTACGAGTGAGTACACTACAAATAAAAAATTGAAACTTTCAAGTTCTGTACTCAAAATCGAAATGTTTTCAATATGAACTTTCCTCGCGTACTTGTGCTCGTATACCAAGTACATGTATATAGGTTAGATTAAATAAAATAATGTGAAAAAATGTATACAAACCTTAAAACCTTAAAAAGGCATTTATTGCATCAATTGAAGACCAGATTAGCTATTTGCAGCGAAACATTATTCAGCTATTTAATCAATTTGTACCAATTAAAACTAAAAGCGTTAAAACTCAACAAAAGCCGTGGTTTAATAGTGATATTAAAAAGCTAATAGCAAAACGAAACGCGGCTTACAATCGTTGGAAGCAATTCAAAATACCTAAGTTATACACTGAATTTAAAAAAATTAGGAAAAAGGTAAATAATGGCATAGCAGCATTAAAGAAAAGATTTTATAGTGAAAAATATAAAAATGTAGTTGCATCAAAAAAGATTTGGAAAGAAGTACATGACATTGGAGTAGGTAAAAATCAGTCTGCTGTCGATGTGAATATCGATGTGGATGACCTTAATAAAAATTTTGTAAACTTGCCCATGCCTACAGTTGATGAGAATGTTTACGCTCGTAGAAATGATTCTTCGTCAGTTGTCTTAGGTTCAGAAATTGCTTTTTCGTTTCGTTGCGTTGACCAGAGTGAAGTACTGTCTAGTCTTCTGTCAATAAAATCAAATGCCGTTGGTTTCGATGAAGTTCACCCACTCTTTCTAAAAATTCTATTACCAATCTTGTTACCATACATAACTTACACCTTTAATACTATTCTCACTACTTCTATCTTTCCGAAATCTTGGAAACAAGCTAAAATCATTCCAATACCTAAAACATGCAATGAATATCGACCCGTTGCCATATTGCCGTTCTTGGCTAAGGCAATTGAAGTGATTTTAAATCGGCAAGTTAGCGAATTTATCTCCGATAAAAAGTTACTAAGCGAAAGGCAGTCTGGATTTAGGGCAAAGAGGATTTGCGTTACAGCTCTAATAGATGTAGTTGAAGAGATTAGAGTAGGCTTAGATGATAAAAAATTAGCTTTTTAATTCTTCTTGATCACTCTAAGGCCTTCGATACAGTCGATCATGGCATCCTTTGTACCAAATTAAGTAACATGTTTAACTTTTCTCATTCAGCAGTAAACCTGTTCAGGTCATATCTCTCTAATAGATCCCATGCTGTATTTGCCAAGACATCAGAATTCTTAACGGTTAACAGGGGAGTACCTCAGGGCTCAGTTCTTGGGCCTGTCCTGTTTTCCATCTATGCTAACGACTTACCCACGGTTCTTAAAAATTGCAAAGTCCATATGTACGCTGACGACGTCCAATTGTATGTATTTAAGCTGAAAACTTGACTGTATTTCTGATTGTATGTCTACCATCAACAACGATTTAGCACGCATAACAACTTGGGCAGGTCAAAATGGCTTGTGTCTTAACCCAAAAAAGACGAAATGTATAGTTATCTCTAGAAAACTAGTCGCAGTGTCGGAATTTTCTAAAATCATTTTGAACAACGCCTCAATTAATTTCGTTGAGTCAACTAAAAACCTTGGAGTAATCTTTAATAGGACATTGAGTTGGAATACACACATTGGCACTACAATAGGCAAGGTCTACGGAATGCTAAGGGTACTGAGGGTTTCACAACATTTAACACCACCCAAAATCTAAGGCCTTCGATACAGTCGATCATGGCATCCTTTGTACCAAATTAAGTAACATGTTTAACTTTTCTCATTCAGCAGTAAACCTGTTCAGGTCATATCTCTCTAATAGATCCCATGCTGTATTTGCCAAGACATCAGAACTCTTAACGGTTAACAGGGGAGTACCTCAGGGCTCAGTTCTTGGGCCTGTCCTGTTTTCCATCTATGCTAACGACTTACCCACGGTTCTTAAAAATTGCAAAGTCCATATGTACGCTGACGACGTCCAATTGTATGTATTTAAGCTGTAAACTTGACTGTATTTCTGATTGTATGTCTACCATCAACAACGATTTAGCACGCATAACAACTTGGGCAGGTCAAAATGGCTTGTGTCTTAACCCAAAAAAGACGAAATGTATAGTTATCTCTAGAAAACTAGTCGCAGTGTCGGAATTTTCTAAAATCATTTTGAACAACGCCTCAATTAATTTCGTTGAGTCAACTAAAAACCTTGGAGTAATCTTTAATAGGACATTGAGTTGGAATACACACATTGGCACTACAATAGGCAAGGTCTACGGAATGCTAAGGGTACTGAGGGTTTCACAACATTTTACACCACCCAAAATAAGATTTCTTATCTCTAAAGCATACATCCTCCCTACGATTCTTTATGCTTGCGAAATTTTTGCCAATTGTGACTCAGCTAGTAAGCAAAAACTAAATGTTGTATTTAACAACATAGCTAGATATGTTTTTGGATTAAAACGTACAGATCATGTACCCCACTACGCAATAAAAATCTGCAACATGACCCTTGAGAACATTCTTAAATTCCGAACGTTACTCCTGTTGCATAAGGTGCTATACTCTGGTGAACCAGCTTACTTGCACAATCGTATCACTGCTTCACGTTCCAATCGGTCCTATACGTTAATACAATTGCGTCACAATAATAATCTTTTTAATCATTTTTTTTTCTCTTTCGATAAATTCATCTTCTCTTTCTTCTAAAGAATTAATATACATACATAAAAGTTTTAAAAAATGTTACAAGCTTAAATTTAATTTCCTGTTTTGTCATTACCTCGCTGGAAGAGGAATTGTTTTTATTTTATTTTTTTCTTTTTTTATATTATATTCACTATTTAATATTATTAATATTTAATTGCATTTAAAATTTGTATTACTCTTAGTAATGAATTTTATTGTAAATATCAAATTTATTGTCATATTAAAAAAAAAAACAAATCAATGATGCCAGTGCATTAATCATAAGGTTTTCACCTTGTAGCACTGGTATATCAAATAATAATAAATAATAATAAAAAAAAAGAATAAAATTAAATTTTTTAAAATTCTATACTTTAAAAAAAAGTAAACAAAATAAACTAAAAATAAAGTAGACTTTTTATACATGATTTTGTAACTTGATCTTCATATCTATTTCGAGCGGTACAGCAAAATCTACTTGGTGTACTTGCTATGTTTTGAAAAGACAAAGTAGTCTGCAGGAAAATAGCTATGCAACTAACCCAAAGTTGTGTACACACTCTGTTAA
Organism: Coremacera marginata; assembly: GCA_914767935.1. Classification (NCBI taxonomy): domain Eukaryota; kingdom Metazoa; phylum Arthropoda; class Insecta; order Diptera; family Sciomyzidae; genus Coremacera; species Coremacera marginata. The sequence goes on from OU612043.1 coordinate 151,444,527, forward strand.
GATCCAACCGGATGTTGTACACTACTCGCTTCAGCCAGTGTTAGATTTGAAAGTACTGTACACAAGTTTGAAAGTTACTATAAAATGTGGTTTGCTGCAGGCCTAGTATGTATGCATATACACTATGCATACATCCACTAATACTGTAAATAAATAAATAAATAAGTAAATAAATTTCACAGTTATATAAAAATTAGATAGTTACATTAATATATTGTTAAAAAATGTTTGCATTACTTCCAGCAATACTGGAGATCATTTCAGCTGTGTTTTGAACATTTCATTTACAATTTGTTAGAATTTGCCGAATTCAGTTTGCTTCTGTTTTAATACCGACTATGCATGCAGGGTTCAAGCATTTAGCACACATACAGAATGCATATTTTTGTATGCATGATACTCTAAACAAACTACATTTATGCATACAGTATAAAAAATCGGCAAAAAAAGAATTTCAGAGATTGCGATTAATTTTTGTTTTTTTTGTATGGCAAAACATGCCTTGTCCATACTTCCACATGCATACTGCATAGATATTTCGTGTATGCATCTATTCTGGGATATATACTCAGAAGAAAGTCTTATAAGTATTTATGTATATATACAAAACTACCAACACAATTTTAATATAGCAAAATTGTTATTGTTATATTCCAGTACCAATGTAACAGTGCTTAAAATTTAATATAACATTTTTTATTATGTTTGTAGGAAATTATTAAATCTATAATATGCATGGTGTAATATTTTATCACATAAATGCATAAACTTCATTGCGATGGAAACTTTATCGTAAGAATCTCATATTGCACCTCGGTTAGAAGCTGTCCTCTTTCGCAAAAACAAATTATACTATTGTCTCAATAAATGCATTATAAGGCAGTTTTAAGAGTTGATGTCTCCATACAAGAGTACAGCTCTTACTACAAAAGTAATATACTTAAGTAAGTCACATACAAGAGTGGTATACTCTACAAAATGAATTAAAGCGAAATTTTGTAGGTCCACCATTTTTTAAAAGCATTAATTTATGCCAAGCAGAATTAACCCTTTCATCACATTAGTGCAAGGTTTACCGATCTAATTTCATTACTTCGCGTTGAGAATTATCAATAAATTTGCTCTACAAAAAGTATGAAAAATCTTCCTCAAAAGGTTGATTTTTGTAGCAAAAAAAAAAAAATTGTGTCTCGGTTCTGACTGTATGTCGAATCGAATTAGAATTCTAGTTGGGCTAAGCTCGGCCTAGAATTCCTAGTAAAATTTATAAATTTCATATATTTTTATTTTTTATTTTTATTTTATTTATCCATTAATAAAATTCGCCAATGACCTAGTCTATATTCAAAAACAATACAAAATATTTATATAACCATCTCATTTATTAAGAATTATAGTATTTCTCAACTTCCCGCACTACATTCAGAAATATGAAATGAAACTCTTTGTATTGTAAATAAAATCTCTTCTACTCCCAGTTTGGGCTTACTTTATATTAGTACATAAGTAAAAACAATAACAATTTTCAAAATGCACAATTCTGAAGCCACGGAGCCACACAATTTGCACAACACACTATCCTATTTGTATGAACTGGGCTAACTTGAAATTAGTCCATGAGTGGAAGCAACAACAAAGTCCATGGCTTTTATCTTATTACACTATTCTAAAACGTCACAGGGCACTATGATGTGATAGCGACAGTGAAAAATTTCAGTGTTGTGAATGAACAAATTGTTTGAGTGCGCACGTGCATTGTAAAACCATATTCTTAATTGGATTGGTTATGTTTTACTATAAAAATATAGCACTCTTCCTGCAAAATATAATATCTTATGAATGCAAGTGAATACGTAAATTGCAGTTAGAAATTGTCCTGTTCTTTCGGAATGAATCAAATTCATTGAACATAATTTGAACATAATTCTGTTAATTTCTTATATAGGTACCCTGAAATTTAAGCTAATTAAATAAAAACTCCTTTCTTTTGGAAAATGATACATTTATAAGAAGGAGTTAAGAAATATGTATACAGTTAAATCTTTTGTTTGGGGAAATTGTCCGATTATAAGAACCAATATCTTATTATCAGAGTGACACTCTTCTAGTCAGACCGTTTCTCTTATAATCAGATCACGTTGCTCAGATCTAATCAGAATTCTTTAAATAAAAGCCTTGGAGATGTCTATAAGACTTAATCTGTAAAACTAAAACTCTTCAGAGCTTGGCTCGGATAGCTGAAGTCTTGTAGAAGTCTGTAAGAAGTGGCTTGTAAGATACAGCGTCTTCGCAGCAGGGATGATATTGGCTTCACTGTAAAAGGGCCAAAATTCATATAAAAATAGGGCCAATTTGACATTAATAGGGCTTTAAGATTTAAAAATTGTAACTCAATATCAGAGACCGTACCAATTATGCATTTTATAATAAAAAGCAAAAAATAATAATTATATTTTGACTTTTAAAATTTTGAGCAGAAAGTAATAATTATTCCTGCTTTTTATTTGTTAAGGCAAAAATAAAAAGCAAAATCTAACCGATAATTTTTTGAGCACTAAATAACTGGTAAGTTTTGATTTTTATTTTTTAAAACAAAAATATAAAGCAAAATATGGATCTAAGGTTACGGTTGAAACAAAGTTTTACTAATTTTAAGGCATGTAATGCACGCTCCACGCATGATGACGATGATGATGATGACTCATTTAGAACTGTAATTTAAATAAAATCACTTCCATCTTAAATCAAAAATTTTGGGTGAAAGTGATATAGTTTAAGGTTATTCTTCTAAAAATATTTTATTTCACGCTTTGTTTGTAAAAGTTAAAAAGAAGCCAAAAATAATCTATAGATAAAGTGGTTCTACAAGAAAATTTTTAATAAAAACATTATTCTGATAAGTCAATCCTTAATTTGATAAATAAAAATAAAAATTGTAAAGCTTTTCCACAAAAACCACACACCAGATATTTCCATCTTGAAATAGTCGTAGAATGTCTGAAATTAATAAGCAATTTAATGAAGACTCTCCGTTAAGTCTTGCAAGAAGTCTAATTAATGAAGCGAGACTAGGGTTCACTCTTTTTATCTAAACTCAACTTGGGAAATAAACTTAGCTTGTTGAAATTACTAAAAAGTATGCTCTTAATGGGACAATGACTGTATTTAACAAAACTTGTTTTACTGAGAACAATTTTAAAGGCGATAGGAAATATCGCGTTTACATAAATACAAACAATAAAAAATAACATAAGAAATTATATGAAAAATCACCCAACATTTTTCATACAAAATTGGGGTGAATGAAATAAAAAATGAATAGGAAATTCAAAAGAAAAATCACCGAAAAAATTGGACAATTTTGCACATTTTTTAACGAAATTTCACTTTTTGCTGAGGGTTTTTTTATACAAAAACCAATCAAATTAAGATCTTTTTTGCAAATACTTGAAAAGGAAGAAAGGCCCGAAAAATAAGCTTGGAATTTAGGTCCGAAAATAGTCAGGCATTTTTGCCAAATTAAAAATAAAAAACGCCCGAATTTTTATTTACCGAAAAGTTAAGAAATTTCAAATTCGATACTATAAAATGGTTCGCCGTTGTACGGAAGGTAAAAAACATTATTCCGTAAAAGAGCAAATCATTTTATTATAAAAAAAAAAACACCATCTGGACCTTATCCGTACATAATGTCCATGGACCCCTTGTTCATGAATTACATCAAAAAACAAATAAAATTAATGAAATCTTTGCAGATATTCTACAGGGGAATACTTATTCACTACTCAAATTTGTTCTTTTATTCTTTGATAATCTCATTTGGAAATAAAAGCCGAAAAACTGCTGAAAACTTCGGTCGTAATTTTCATTTTCTTTCGGGTCTTATTTCCAAACCATTCGCGCATTATTTCTTTCTTTCGGGCTCAATTGCCATTTCAAATTCGGGCGTTTTTTCAGAAATTTAATGCTTCCAAAATTTCGGGCTTTTTTGCATTTTTTTTCGGGCGTAAGTTCTAGAAGCCTTATAATCATTTGTTCATCGTCGTCTATACAAGCAACAATATTTTCAATTTAGAAGCCAAACCCTTTGTGACGGCGGATATTGGTTGTTTCATTTTATTTTTGTCAAGCACTACAACGCCGCTGAATTGCATTTTGGAACATTTTTTTTCGTTTTTATTGTGTACAAATTTTTTATTCTTTTCGTTTGGGGGATTTTTTATTTTATTTTTTCAGCGATTTTTCTTTGGCATATTGAAATCATATACATTAACCAGTAAACTTTTCTTTTAAAAAATTCCGATTTTTTTCGGTAGAATTTTCCAAAAGGGCCTAAAATGAATAAGAAGGGCCTCGGGGCTTTTGAAATGAAAAAGGGCCCAAAAAAGCCCTAAAAGCCCCCAAATATCATCCCTGCTTCGCAGTAATGCTCTTATAACACAACTCTTTTAAACTACTATGAGATAATGTGAAAGAGAACAGAACACATATAGACAACTAGTTCTGCTGTAAATAATCTATAAGCGTATTACTCTTGCCTATGCGCCGCCTAGGAGCTCGAGGAAACGATGATGATGATGATGTATTACTCTTGCTGAAGATAGTTATAGGACCGAATTAAAAAAGAACATTTTTCGTCCAGTGCTCAACTCTTAAGAATTGGTTTTTAGGTTCTTTAGGTAGGGTTCTATTGTTCTTTAGGTAGGGAAAAATTATTCTTGAAATTGAATTTGGAAAATGGTGGTAAATAGTGCTCGCCGATATTATTGAATTCCCTACAGCATCTTTTTATCTGCCCATATTTGCGTAGACAGTAAACCTCTGCACGAGTAGTCTTAAACCGACTTTTAACACATTCGTTTGGAAACGAGTCATTGTTATGTTATGATTGTCGTTCGGAACGACTCAAACATAACATAGCCGGTAGCATTCGTCAGGCAAACGAATCTAAACCAAACATAACAGAATGAAGGGAATGAAGGATTTGTAAAAAATGAATGCAGCAAAAATATATGAGTCGAATGTTATGTGCACAACAACATAACATTCGGTGCATAAATTGAATTTAAGATTTTAAAAATTGGAAATTGGAATTGTACATGCGGTGGCAGAATTAGACGGTCGCAATTTAGACTTTCAGAATTTTAAAATTCCAGATGGTAAATGGTATTGCCACCTAAAATTTTTATATTTTCACGAATTCGGTGCTGGAGCAAACACTAGGTAAAAATGGGTCGCTGAATCCGAATTCGTTGCCAGATTTCCAAAATTGTGTAATTGTGCAAAAGGACTATCTGGGTTAAGGAATAATGAACTCTTTTTCATTGCTTGATTATATTTATCCATTTCGACGTTATTACTAGAAGCTTTCACACATGTCATGGAGGCGGCCAAATGAACAAATATAGAGACTGAAGTCTCAATTTAAAAATCTGAAAAAAATACAAAGTAGTTTTTTGACATTTAGAGCCAATGAACAACAATCAATAATTGAAAGTTGGAAAAAGCCTTATTAAAACAACGTTAATATACATACTATGAGGCGAATTTTCACACAGTTTGAAGGGCTGTATCTTCTTAACGAAGCAAATATCGAACTTAAAATTTTAACTGCATTATAATGCTTTTTTGAACTTTATTGTGAATAACTTTTTTAATCAGTGCCCACCAGAGATATTTACAAAATACAACAAATTTCTCTAAATTCAAACTTTTAAGAGGCCGTAAACAGAAAAGTTGGTAAGTCAGAATGTTAAAAAAAAAATTATGCTTAAACAAAAAGATGAAATGTACTCTAGAAAAAAATTTATGACTGCAACTTACTGCTTTCTAAAAAAAATCTTAAAATTGCAAGATATGACGTTTTGAACACATACATATAAATTTTTTTTTAACATGAAGAAATTACTTCATATGCATCTTTTAAACGTTAGATTAAAAGTCAAAGTGTGCTTTATATTATAGTTTCTAATTCATCATTTTATGTATAACAGTACATATAAGTTAACACAAATGCATAAATCGGTATAGGTAGCAAAGAAAATATGGCCGCCATTTTGAAAGAAGAAGAAGAAGAAAACATTTTTTGAAAGTAGAATCTGGATATGACGACTAACCGTTTTTAGCGACCACGATGTAAACTCAAGTTTGGTTTCATAGCTAAGAACTAGGAAAATATCCATTTATTACGACTCCAGTTTAAGCGACCTTATAGCTACCTATTTTATAGATAATTCGTCCGGTTAGAACGACGCGCAGTGTGTCTGAAGCTCTGAAGGCTACGAAAACGCTCAATGTGTTTATTTGAACTAAATTTGATGATGATATTATGAAAACAAGAATGCCAAGTATTCACAATGCTGTACGAAGTCTTTACTATCGAACAAAAATTAATCAAAAACAAACTAGAATTACAGACTTTCTACGTTAATAACTACATTTTTATTTGCATAGAATGAAGGTTCATACATTATAACACTTAGTATATATTACAACATGTTTTTAAGGCGGAATGTTTAAGTAACATTTAAGTTTTATTTACTCAATGTTTTATTTACGTAAATGGAAACATTTGTACATTTAAAAACATACATATGTACATATTTAAAAAACAAACTTAATTTAGTGGTCCGTTTTGTGCGTCGTCCGGTTAGTATGACCGAGTTTTGTCGGTCCCTTGGATATATGCGGATTCAACTGTAGTTAAAAAAAAAATAGAATAGAATAGAATAGAAAAAACTAGAAAGTAGAAAAAATGTTCGAGCAACCAGTGTTGGATCAGTTGATTTGGACTGACTTTTTTGCCAAAAAATAGTATTTTTTTCGTAAAATGTAAACATTTTTAGTTAGTTAATTAAAATCCACTTTTTGAAAAATTTTGCTTCAAAAAAAAAAAAAAAAACGAAATGGCCATTTCAGCCCTTCAAAGGACTTTGACCGAGCTTCTTTTGACCAATTGTGTTGTGTGTGTTGTGAAATGTTCAAACACAAATGATCGAGAACTGAGCCTACAAGTTTTATGCCTACTCCGAACGGCTTATGTTCTCGAGAGGCTTTTCATGGCATTCTTTTTACTCCATGAGGCTTGCCATTATCTGCAGAGAGGTGACGTCCGAACAGAAAAATTAATTCAATTGAAAAAACTTTCTGTTTTAGGTGGAATTTGAACCTGGGTCCTCTGGCGTATGGGGCACACACTCTACCCACTTTATTTATTTTAATTAAATATTTTGAATTTATACATCTTATTTTTTGATTTTTTGAACACAATCTGTGAATATATTTTATTTACGAATACTAATTTGATATGATTGGTCAAAAAAAAAAATGCTACTCAGAAATCATATTCTTCATTTTGTGGCTGTTAGTCAAAAATTATTTATCTAATTGAGCCATGAAGTTGTTAACTAAGAACTTATTCGGTTTGTTACAGTGCTGTTACACGACTGTACAAAAGGTTAAGCTCTAACGCAGAAGGGCCTTATAAAGGTTCTTAAGGCGCATCACACTCCATAGAAAAAAAAGTAGTTCGGGTCGGTTTCTCAAAATAGTCCTTGGTTTATATTATGATGATCTCCCAAATATTTCGACTGCAGCGATAGCCATCCGTGAACTGAAATGGTTTGAAACAAACTCTAAAAATCGAGTTTTTTATAAAAAAAATGGCTGTTTAGGTAGTTTGGTCAGAAATAATAGTAATGAAAAAGTTCTTCAAATCTGCATCAAAAATCCTTAAATTTTTGTCATTGAACCAAAGATAATGCGGATTTTCATTGATTGTTTTGACTTTTTTCATATTATTTGCACTAAAATTCAAATTGATTTTTTTTCCATACAACTTTTAGTCAAATGAATGGTCAAAAAATGGTGTTTAATTTAATTCTTCAGTTTACACTTTAATTTATCATCAATGGACAATTTGTTTGACTAAAAGTAACATGGCAAAAAAAAAAAAAATTCAATTTGAAATTTTGTGAAAAAAATATAAAAGAAAAACAAAACAAAAAAAAAGGAACGAAAATCCGCATTAACCTTGGTCCAACTGCAAAATCTTAAATTTAATGAATGCAGATTTCTGACTGTTTGTTTTTTTAACTACTACACCAGCCAATATTTTTACAAAAAACACAATTCTTAGAGGATATTTGAAACCATTACAGCTCACGGATGGCTTTAGCTGGAGTCGAAATATTTTGGAAATTATTAAAACATAAACCAACCATTATTTTGAGGAGCCGACCCGAACAACTTTTTTTCGTGAGGCGCCTTACTAAATACAGGATTAATATGTAAATGTTACCAACAAAATATTTTGTTTATAAAACTGTTGCGATTTAAGGTTACAGCTCATGTTTAATATTTCACAACCAAAGGCAAGTTATTAAGAGAACGGCTAAGACGCAGTTCAAAGCCCTTTCCATGACGTCGTTTGGCATTCATTACCATTTTCATGCCTTCTTTTGAACTTGTTCTCTTAAAAAGTCAAAGTTTACAAATAAAAAACCGAAAAATTTTCAACCTATCCCAACCAAAAACTGATGAAAGCAATTCTATTCGTCGGATGCGTTTGCAATCTTCACTGATGACTGGATATAAAGGCAGAGGAAAACATTTCATCGCTTGAGGCAACGATCAAAAAACACTCATCAGATGTGGACATACAGACGCATAAAAGAGCTGTCGTCGTTCATCTACTGTTGCCTGTTGCTCTGTCCTCGTTTGTGTGTGCGTGTGTGTGAGACAGAGTGGGGACGAGAGCAACAACCACTGCAAATAATGAATAAAATCAGCAGCTATTGCAACACGATTGTCGTTTTCAAGATCGTCAACGAAATATCAACTGAAACACACAAAAAATCGTTTGTTTACCACGGAGCGCCAAAATGATGGAGCTTCATCGGCAACAGAACTAACGAAAAAAAAATTAAAAACAACGATCAAGCCGCTGCTGCTGCTTCGCACAGTTTTGCTGCAGCTGCTGTGAGCTAATGACAACAACAACAATAAAAACTGCACCAATGCAACGATGGACCATAATACGATGGCGATCACTGACCTTTGCTGCCACCACCACTACGACCATCCCTTTACACTTCGGGAGCCCATGTCCCCTAAGCCTCTGTAACGCCCTGCCGCCCTTATTCATGACGTGTTCCTCAGATTCGCAGCGGTGCGATCGTACAAAACAAATTTACGCCAACTTGTGAATTGCAAACAAAAACAAAAGCAACAACAACCACGAAAAAACATGGAATCACCAAGCCGAAAAGTGAGACGGTTGCTGGTAGCGAGTGCGATAGCAATAGATTAAGTTGCAGCTGCTGCTGCTACCGCCGCTAGAGGTTCTTGATCTAAGATGGAAGTAGTTAGGCGAGTAAAATTATTGAAATTCACAAAAAATGGTCCGAAATTATAATAGGAGGAAACAATTCTTAAGTAGTAGACCGGCAGTCGAGCCGAGGCAGCTACAGCAGGAGTAGAGGCAGGAGCTAGGCCACGCCACAGAGACTGTTGATGGATCTTACAGCACACACGCGCACATGTAATGATAACAAAAGAGTGAAGAAGTGTAAACGGCATGACTCGGTGTAGCACTGACTTAAGTGAAGCCACTGACCAGTGTGAAAAATTGGAGCGGTTCGAGTGCTACTCGTACTTAAACGAAGATATTTAAAGGAAGTCAGACGCTTGATGTCAGCAGTAAAAGAGAGACAAGGAGAGAGGTGAGGGAAGCTTGAGTAAACTGTATGCGTAAAATTATCAAACATGTGCATAGAAAATAATTAAATGTTACTTTGAGAGTTATGCCTTTTTTTGAAAAAGTTTTCGAATAATTCGTAGTTAAGCTACAAGAGTGATAAGTGAAATTTTGAAATTTTCAGGAACGCTGATTTTGTTTTTGAATGTCAATAGATTTTAGTACAAAACAATAATTTTAGCCATTACACAATTTACACAATATAGATTATAACTTGATGGGTTGGAAAAAGCAGTTAACACATTTTCGTCAAAAGAGCACTTATCACTTCTGTGCGCTTAACCATCGAATTAATTACTCTTCAAAATATGAGAAGTTACTTTTATCCAATGGTGTCTTCGTTTCTTATGTGTTTTTAATTATATCTCTATCCAAGATTCGAAATCGAACATTCTGGGTTGAACTCCCCATTTTTACCGTTTGCTCAAAATATTCTAAAACAAGTGTTACATTACAATTTAGAGACATCTGGGAATTAAACTCAACTTTAATATTTTGCATCGAATAAATTTTCATACAGTTCTCGTGTGGTCATATAAATTGGTTTTACAATAGAATACAGAGATTATAATTTAAAGCCCAAAGGGTAAGGTCCCAATAATGTTTACACCTTCAAAGCATTTTTATTTAGTTTCATATTTTATTCGAGTATTCTATGCCAGTTTTCACTATAACTTGCCAAGTATATGTGAAAAAACTATTCAAGTTTCTTATTGGGAAAATTTTAGACAGTACATACACTAAAACAAAAGTATACTAACATCTAGGAAAATTTCCATATATCAAGAAAAATATGGGAACAAAATTGCACTAAAGTCATCATATTCTATATTAAAAGATGGCGCTTTCCTTAGTTTAAATAAGTTAACTGAGGATATTTCCTTAATCAAAGGAAGACAAGTTCTTTAGATATAGGATAACTTAAATGTAGAAAATTAAACTTATTTTAAAGAGGAGTTTCATACTTTGTTTAAGGAAATTAATCTTTAATTTAAGGATAGTTGTGTACTTAATTGCATCAAATATTTCATTCATTTAAAGCATTGATTTCCTACATGTAAAGAAAATCTTTACTTGCGGCTAGGAAAACTTTACTTCGGTTAAAGTACATCATACCTATTTAAAAGAAGAAAATTCCTTAATTCAAGGATAATTACATACTTGTATGTAGGAAATATTTCGTTCATTTAATGCTTTATGCTATAGTCTTCTTCTACGTCTCATCATTACATTGCATATTTTAAGAACAGAAACTTGCATATTTTTGAAATCTTTGTATACTTACCATGGCCCCACCAGCGCGGAATTGAACTCGGATTCTTTGTATCGACAGCCGCACGGTCTATCCACTCACCTATTCAAGAGTTTGCTCGCTCGATGTTGAAACTTAATTACTATTTTCTTTGAATCCATTTAACCCAATAAAGCCTGTCCATAGGAAGGTTCGTACGATTTTGATGCAGTTCTGTAACATGTTCCAGGGGGACCATAGAAGTTGACAGAAAAAAAATTAATAAAATTTTACCTGAGCACACACCTGAGATATGACACAGGTGAGATTTCCAGAAATGTCGAAACATCGCTGTCGGTTTTTTTGCTTCATTAGAAGACACCTTAGTCTATCTGGAAAAGGTGCCTGACTAAGTCTAAGTACTATTTTACTTGTTGTCATGTTAAAGAATTTTTTTTCTAAGTTTTATGAATGTTTCCTAAAATCACAGGAGTATGAATTTTATAACTCAAGTTAAGGAAAAGTTCTCTCAATTCTAGTATATTTTACTTATTTCTTTTTAAGGAAAATGACAAATTTTAGGACGTGGTAACCTTACATTGAGTAAAAACTCACTAAAACTTCGAAACTTGTTTTGAAAATAGATTTAGTTTGTTTTTTTCCCGATTTGATATAGCTTAGATGTTGGTCCATGAAATTAAAATTGCAAGTTTTAATAGCAGTTTTTAAGAAATTTAATTTAAGTATCAAAAGTTAAATTAAATCAAATTACTTTGTTTATAATATATTAAACTATAAATATATAATAACTAATTAAATTAATTTAAATTTACAACTTTTCGAAGCTAAAAACCAAATCAATATAGTAATACGAAAACAAAACAATTTGGTATCCCTTTTTTCCTGAATTAACTTCAACTTATTCACATAGAACTTATATCGATGGAAATGTATTTTCGAGTAAATGTGCACAATGTAATTTTTATTCGAATATATTGTCATTAAGATAGGTAAAACTGAGCAAATGTAAAAACTCTTTTTTCCCCAATGGGACAATGAGAAACCAACAACAAAATACATAGCGGCATAGCTCTATTAAACATCGTTGAAGCATACAGAGTACAATGCGAAAGAGTCGAAAACACTTGAAAAAAGTTGTTGTTGGTGCTTTTTCTTAATTTCTCTCTCAACAAAATAAATAAATTTTGCCTCCACGTCAGTGTAAAAAAAAAACTATTGAACTCCAGCTGGCTTTATATAACACATGCAAAGACATTTATGATTGTTTATTTTGTTCAATATTTTTGTTCAGGCTATGGCTTGTTGCGTTTAGCAAAAAACAAAAGAAAACCCGACTTTGGCATGGTCGAATTTCGGCCACAGACAATACTAGCTAAAATAAAACTAGTAAGGAATGGAACTTCGGCAGGGAAGTAATTAGCCATCTTTAAAATGTTTATGTATAATCTACAAAAATGAAGAAGTTCGATTAAAGTTAAAGTGGCACGCCCCTGTCTAATTCCGCCCAATTTTTAGACTAATCGCTGGCCATTATTTCAAAGAAAATGTTTCAAAAATTTGTTTGAAGTCGGAAAAGGGTGTAGAAGGGGTTTCATTAAAATTAAAGTATCACGCCCTCTGTCTTACTCCGGCCATAAGCTTTTATAAACTACGGACTGCTCCTTATGGTAAAAAATAAATATGCAAAATTTAGTTCAAACCAGACAAATGGTATAGAGGGAGTTCGATTAGAATTAAATTTACACGTCGTTTGTCCAATCGCACCCAATTCTGAAGACTTAAAACTTCTCAATATACTAAAGAATATATGTACGAAATTTAGTTGAAATCGGACAAACGGTGTGGATGGAGCTAGTTTAAAAATAAATTGCCCCCGGTCTAGTACCACCCCCGCTCAAATTACCAAGAATTTTATGTGCAAAATTTGGATGAAGTCAGACACACGGTGTACCAGAAGCTCGATTAAAAGTAAAATGCCACACCCACTTTTCTAGTCTAAAGACTCCACATTATAGTGAAGAGAAATGTATGGGTTGGATAAGCGATATGGATGGAATTTGGGTACAAACGGACACGATGCCATTCAGTTTTATATACAGTCAACCAAAGAAAAACTTGTACAGCATACTTACTTATGTTTATGTTGCATTATCTTGGAAACTATGTACGCTAGCCATATGAAATAAAATGTTAAAATATTCTTTAATTTATTCACTTTTCAAATAGTTTCAACAAAAATTGTGAAAATATCATCTTCTTAAAACAAATCAACAAAAAAAAAAACAGGCACATTTTATGAAGCCAAAAAAAAAACTTGTACACTCTTTACATTACGCAGTCTGGTGAGGTACCGTTATTAAAATCAGTTTTTTTTTTCATTTATTGGCTCCACATTCAGTTTGCTCTTAATATTTGAAAGAAAGAAAAAAAAAATGGATTCAAAGCAAACTTCAATAGAAATGATAAAATTAATTATAAAACTTTGGGAAGAAAAGAAGAGTTTGAGGAAAATTGCTGAAGTGGTAAAGAAGCCGCACTCTACGGTCAAATATATAATTGATATGTTCCAGAAAAATGGGTTTTTAAGTAGACCAATAGACCAAGTGGAAGTGGAAGGCCAAGAAAAATTTCATCTTTACAAACTCAAAGAAAAATAGGTCGCATAATTAATTAAAATCTTAGAATATCTGCATCGAAAATAGCTCAAAACTTGAGCGAACAGGGAATTATTCAAGTACACCCACAAGCAGTGCGAAATTTTTTGCATTCGGAATGTTTAAGACGGTATGCACCCCGAAACAAGACACTGTTGTCTGCAAAATATATAAAGAAGCGACTGGAGTATGCCAAGGAGTATGTCACGAAGCCAGTAGAGTTTTGGAACTCAGTGATATTTACTGATGAGTCAAAATTCAACCTATTTGGATCAGATGGACGACGTTTTGTGTAGAGAAAAAAGGGTACAGCATTGGACTCCAAAAATGTTAATAAAACCGTCAAACACGGCGGGGGCAGTGTTATGGTTTGGGGTGAAAAAAAAACTAAGAGAAAAACCAAATAAAAACATAAAAGAGCTTAAAGATGCACTCCAAAACATATGGGCGTCAATCAGCCCTGACATCACACAAAATTTGTCTCTCTCAATGCCAAAAAGGTTACAAGCCGTTATATTTGCTAAGGGACATCACACGAAATATTAGCTTTAAAAAATAATATCGTAAAATCTTTGCTTTTTTAAGAATATCTGAAATGTACAAGTTTTTTTTTGGCTTCATAAAATGTGCCTGTTTTTTTTTTTTGTTGATTTGTTTTAAGAAAATGCTTTTTTCACAATTTTGTTGAAACTATTTGAAAATTGAATAAATTAAAGAATATTTTAACATTTTGTTTCATATAGCTAGTGTACATAGTTTTAAAGATATTGCAACATAAACATAAGTAAGTATGCTGTACAAGTTTTTTTTTGGTTCACTGTATTTACGAAAGATTTTCTTTTTTGGTGACGTCACTTTCTTGGGCAGGTTGGCGTGGTTTTCATTCGATTTTGCCAAATATCATATTGACGTTTCATGTTAATAAATAATTCCATTTTGTATGGGAGGTACAGATGTCATAGTGATGGTCTAAATTATATATTAAGGCCTATGTGCAAAACTCCAAGGCATTTCTGTAATTTGAGAAGATTTTTAAGAGATTTAATGGTTAATATAAAGTTACTTTGTATGAGAGTTAGACGTGGTTTTCATCCGATTTGGCTCATTCTCGAGCTTGATCTCCATTTTGTAAAAAGAAGCTTATATTTCATAGCGATAGCTTTAAAATTAAGGCTGTAATCGAGTCTACAGACGGACATCAACTCAGGTGGTGATGCCGATCAAAAATATATATACTTTTCTATACCTGCCACGCCTCCTTATTGGCGTTACAAACGGAATGACAAAGTTAATATACCCCTTACGCAGTACGCGTTGGGGTATAAATATTTTTTAAAAATGGTCGAGCATCCAGTGTTGAATCAGTTGATTTGGACTGACTTCTTCAATAATATTATGGTTTCTAAAAAAATTTTCAAAACAGTTCTTGCAACCATTTTATTTCTCTGTGATAAGCATTTCTTCTCAAAACATTGTTGTCAGAGTCATGTTATGGTTTGTCAAAGTAGGTGTGGTTTTGGAATATTATTGTGGCAATCATTTTATGCTCTTTAAAATTGATCTGAAAAAATTATTGTTTCAATAATTTAATGGTTGTACAAAAATGTATGCTCTGAAAAAAGTTGTTGCAATCAATTTATTTTTGCGCCAATAAAGAATTCTTCCGACAGCAATTTGCCATATTTATCTTATGATCAGTCCAATAAGATATGTTCTGTAGAAAATGATTGAACCTATTAACTCATGCTTCAACAAAAAAAAAAAAAAAAAATACTTGTTGAAACGCTGTCGTCGCAAGCATTGCCTGTTTATCGACATGAAAGTAGCAATCATAATCTCAATAATACTATGATCCTCTCAAAACATGATTGTTGTAACAATGTTTTGACATAGAATTACGTCTTACATAGCGGTTTTATGAGGGTATTTTCTCAAATTTTTTCAAGGTCATGCTAAAGTTTTTGGGGGACAATTTAGGGTATACATACAGCCTTTAATATTCATCGTACAAAGATAAAATTTATGCCAAAATATCGGTTATATCGTCAATAAAACGAATATCTTGGGTTTTTTCACTTCTTTAATAAAGCCACAAGAAAGCAAAAGAAAAAAGAAAAATTCACACTTTCGTATGAGAAAAATGCATTGATGATTCAGTTGCTGCTGACGTTCTTAGGCTTGTTGTTTAAGTTCGTGCCGAAATCTCAAACGCAACATCGTGTTGTTTGTTGAAAAGTATCAAGGCTTATAAACTGAGGGAAATATACGTATGTGTTAAAATTAAATAAAATTGTGTTCATATTAAACGAATATGTTTTTGAAATAGAGCTTTAAACAATTTCATTTAAGCTAAACACAAATGTCTGTGAAGTAAAATTTAAAACAAAAGATTTTGTTTTCAAAACAATGTTCTTAAATATACTTTTAATGTAAGCATTTTCAGTTTCTAAACATTTATTTAAAAATAAAATTTAAAACAAAAGTTTTTATATTGAAAACAAATATTTTAAGCCCCCATTTTTTCGATGCCATTTTTTTAATTTTTTCGCATTTTTGACGTCAGATTCGTGATCAGCGACCCCTGGGACCCCTCGAATACTAAATCTAAACTCCATTCGATGACTTTTGTTTTATTGCGGCTTGAAATATTGAATTATGTTATATATTTAAATAATTAATAGGCTTTTATTTCATCTTACCTTTAAATTTTGTAAGTCCAATTAAAAAATATTTTCAAACAATCAAATGGTTTTTCTCAGCTTGGTCTCAATTGTCTGCTCAATGACTCTACTAGACATAATTTTTTAATTCAATTCCAGATAGCGATGAATTTTTTGTTATAAAAAAGAATTAATAAGAGAAAATTGTAAAAAAGTGAGAATATGAAATGAGAATATAAAAAAAAAAAATTAAACACGCTTGTCTTAAATTTTGTTCTGTAGAAACACAAACGCGTTAAATTTATATTTTAAAATTGTTTGTTTAATTTTAAAGTATGTTTTTTTTGTCAGTGTAGGTAAAGTAACTTGAGAGAAAAGCATTTTTTTTTCGCCTTTGCTCAAACTGTCAGAGTAGCTGTTAGCTAAAAATTGTACAGATTCAGGTTTTTTTGTCTTTATTTCCTTTTATCCATTCTGACTGTTCGAACGAGCTTCTCTCAAGTGACTTGAATCGTTTTATGCATGGTAGAATTATAAGGTAGGCTCAAGTTGGAGCAAAACGGAAGCTGTATGTCAAAATCGGCTGGTCGAATTTTAGTTTTCTTATTGTTGTTGTTGCCTTTATCATTTGACGTTTGGCGTTCTCACATCTTTGTTGTTGCAAAACTTGTTGTTTGAGCAGCCATTTAAATGTGAGCCTACCTTATAATAGTATCATGGTTTTATGAATTTCTCAGAGCTTTACGAGCAATATATACGATGATGCATAGTACGTACATAAATGCTTGCATCGCTAAAAAGTTTTCAGTCTACTGGCAGACTCCAATCTGTTAGGGTAGCGTTGCTTTGTCCGGCTGATGCAAACATAAAATAAGACGTTGCAATACGAAGAAGCGATGCATAGTTAATTTTATTTGTTTATATAGACCATTATATAAATCAAGAACCGTTTTACGAATATTGTTGTTGTTATTAATACGTATGTATGAAATATTTGCATATATATACAGGGTGTCCCGCAATTGAGTGCAACTATTTACGGAGCTGAAAGGTTATGTCGAGCTGAGCAAAAAATCGTATGGGGAGGGGGGGGGGGGGCTTAAAACTTATTTTCATATCTCATTATAAAGACAATAAAATCACCTTTCTATCGGCATATCAACAAACCCCACCAACTTAACCGTTACAGAGCTGTGCTCATGTGAAGATGAAATCAATCGATTGAAACTACAAAATTTCAATTTTGAGTGCAAATTTCTCAGAATTTCGAGTGCCCCGAGCCACCATGCCCCGAGTCAACATGTTCACCACGTTCATATTTAGAAAATAAAACTGTTTGTCGATGGCACGTATTCACATCTCTTATAAACATATTGAGGCCGCATTTCTGTAGAATATTATAGTTATTTTCTTTAAAAAGTACTTTTAATACTAAATCAGATTTATCTACTATAAAATAAATGTTAATCCTGACGCGGTTTCATAAGTTAAATGTGGGTTGCATCGATGCATCCAATTTCACCGGGAATCTAAAATTTTTCAGTGAAGTATATTTTTGGCAATTGCACTTCCTCTTGGCTATGCTTAACTTTATCCACTTTAGACACAAACTCCTTTCAAGAATATTTAAAACTATCGTCAAACTTTTGGATACAATACTTTTTGCTAGAGCAATGTCTGCATTTTTTCCAATTGAGCGTACCCCCCCCCCCCCCAAAAACCTTACTGTGGCAGACAGTTGCAGTGCCACAGGAATGAATGATTCTATCACCAGTGTTTTATATATCCTGCAGAATATTTTATATCGTTCAGAATATCTTCTTTCTCATAACGCACTTGTTCACTTAATAAATAAGCATTTAAAAAAATTAGGTAATTTTCACGAATTTAATTTTTAAGTAATTTTTAACTAGCTGTTTCAAAATTAATTTCGAAAACAACCAATTCGTATGATTTTCAGAACACCCAATAACAAATCGTACGATTCAGTATTGAGGTTTCGATTTGAAATCGGTCGAATTTCAGAACATGTATGATAATGTTATTTTCGATAATTTCAATGTTTAAATAGCATTATTATAATATCAATTAAACGTTTTTCACAGTCAGTTCCATTATGTAAAAAGTACATTTGCACAATATCAATATATATTTTAACATTTCCTTTATTGATTGTTGGAAAATTGCAGCAATTACGCCAATTTTCAAAACTGGCTCTAAAAATGATGTGTCTAATTATAGACCAATTTCCAAGCTATCAAATGTCTCAAAACTTTTTGAAAGCATTGTCAAAGATAAGCTCTATTTTACCTTTAAACGTTTTATCTGTTCTCAACAACATGGCTTTGTTTCCGGGAAGTCTACTGTAACTAATCCAGCTGTTTTTTCGGAGTTCTGCATTTCTTCTGTTGCCCTGGGCAATAAAGTTGATGTTCTTTATACGGACTTCACAAAAGCCTTTGATAAAGTTCCACATAATTTACTAGTGGCCAAGCTGGCTAAAATGGGATGCCACTCATTTTTTCTAGAATGGATTAAATCATACTTGAGCTCTCGCTCTTGTTTTGTTTCTATAAACAATGTAAATTCCGCAAAATTTATTGCATCGTCTGGTGTTCCTCAAGGAAGTATACTTGGCCCCCTATTTTTTATTCTTTATATTAACGACATTTGTAATTGCTTTAGATCTTCACAATTTTTAATGTATGCGGATGACCTCAAAATTTTTAAGGAAATATATTGCCCAGTTGATATCACAGCGTTACAGTCAGACCTGGATAATGTTTTTAATTGGTGCAGTATTAATGGTTTACCAATAAATATAAAGAAATGTTTTCACATGTCCTATTTTAAGGTTTCTAATGTTATTACTTCCAGTTATTCTCTGGGTGAGTCACTATTACAGTCAGTAAATACTATTCGGGACTTGGGAGTTATCTTTGACTCAAAGCTAACATTCATTGACCATCTAAATTTTATAATTCCTAAAGCGTACTCTTTGCTTGCGTTTATACGAAGAAATAGTTCTGAGTTT
Organism: Coremacera marginata; assembly: GCA_914767935.1. Classification (NCBI taxonomy): domain Eukaryota; kingdom Metazoa; phylum Arthropoda; class Insecta; order Diptera; family Sciomyzidae; genus Coremacera; species Coremacera marginata. The sequence continues at coordinate 151,463,884 of OU612043.1, forward strand.
GAGGATCCACACACTTTCAAATGTCTTTACAATTCGTTTGTAAGATCTAGGTTAGAATAATTTGGAACCCGTTTTATGCCACGCACTCTTTTCGATTGGAAAGGATTCAAAAATCTTTTTCTAAAATTGCATTGCGACCTTTATTTGTTGACTTTATGCCCTCGTATAATGCAAGATGCTTGCTTTTGGGTCTTAAAACTCTAGAAACAAGAAGGAAGATTAGTTCTTTAGTCTTCATATACGATATTTTAGTCGGAAATATTGATTGTTCATCCCTGCTTGAACAAATTATGTTCAATGTACCTTCAAGGCAGCTGCGACGTTTTAAAATATTTTTTATTAAACAATTTAGAACTAATTATGCTAAAAATGAGCCTATTACAAGGGCTTTGTCTTTATATAATGATTTATCATTAAATAATTTTTTTGAATTTGCTGTTTCTAAAGAAGTTTTTAAAAGTTTATTAATAGTTTATTCTTACTTTAGCCTAATTGTTATTTTAAATAGTCTCTAGTCTGTAAGGAAATTGTTCCAATGACTGAATAAATGAATAAATAAATAAACATTTATCTTGCTGGTTAACTTTTGTAAAAACATTATTATAAAACATTATTTAAATCAATTTATATAAATCGATTTTATTAAACATACATTTTCTTAAATACACCACTTGACCTCATTGCCACACTTCAAACTCCCCTGAAAGAAGATTTTTTCTTTTTCCTTCCTCTTAAGCTTACTTGTATCGCACTTATTTCTCAATTTTTATTAGTTTAAAAAAATCCTGTGTCTGTTTTGGGATAAATTAACATGCTACAAAAAAAAAAAAAAAAAAAGAAGAAGGCAATAAAAACGAATAAAAATATGTACAACTTTATGTGCAGCCAGTATTGCCAGAATTTTTTTTTTTCAAAAAACTGCTCAATTTGAAATAAACTGCATTTTGATCACAAAAACTGCCATTCTAAATAACGATTTGTGAAACATTTTTATAATTTTTTATTAAAAACAAAGATAATAGCAAACTCATTTGCATACAAAAGTAGCTTAGACCCGGTGTGAGTTGCTACACCCGGCAACTTTATTGGAATATAATAAATAGATTCAAAACTTTTAAAGGGTGGTTAAATTTTACGGGCCGATGTTGAATGTGAACCACACCTAAACGTCAAGTTTTTTTCTGCATTTCATTTGACATTTCTCAATTTCAGACTAACTCAATTTGAACCATGGAAAGATACACAATCGAGCAATGCGTTAAAGTTATTCAGGCTTATTATGAAACTGGGCGTTCAAATCAAAATGCATATCGTGCACTTCGTGATTTTTCGGTCAAGTTAATCGTCCAAAAATTTGAGCAAACCGGGTCTGTAGGAGATGTGAAAACACCAGTGCATGGTCGTACAGCTTGTACTGCAGAAAATATTGCTGCTGTTCGCGATAGTGTGGCTGAAGAGCCGTCCACCTCAACTCGTAGTCGTGCCTAACAATTGCATCTCTCACGCTCGTCGTTGATGAACATTATGCATAAAGACTTGCATTTACACGCTTACAAGGTGCAATTGACTCAAGAACTAAAGCCTCTTGACCATTTCAAGCGTCGCCAATGCTGAGAATGGTGGCATGAAATGGCAACAGTGGATGATGAATTTTCAAAGAAAATCATCTTCAGTGATGAGGCACATTTTCACCTCAGTGGATTCGATAATCGAAAAGTGATTTGTCGAAAAACCAATGCACCCACAAAGAGTGACTGTTTGGTGCGGTTTATGGACAGGCGGCATCATCGGGCCGTATTTTTTCCAAAATGAGGCCGGTCAGGCAGTTACTGTGAATGGTGTTCGCTATCGTGAGATGATAACGAACTTTTTATGGCCCGAATTGGAAGATATGAATGTGGACGATATGTGGTTTCAACAGAACGATGTCACTTGCCACACAGCTAACGAAACAATGGCTCTTTTGCGCGACAAATTCAATGGCCGTGTTATCTCACGTGGTGGCGATGTCAATTGGCCGCCAAGATCATGTGATTTGACACCGTTGGACTCTTTCTTTGGGGTTATTTGAAAGAAAATATGTACGTCGATAAGCCAGCAACAATTCAAGAGCAAAAGGATGAGATAATTCGGCTCATTAACGGCATAGAACCTCACTTATGCCTCAGCGTCATCGAAAATTTGGACCATCGGATGGAGGTTTTCGGCCATTTGTCCGATATATTGTTTCATACATAATTGACTAATATTATCATAATAAAAAGATATGACAATAATTTCCTAAATAATTTGTATTTTATTCAAAATCAACATCGGCCCTTAAAATTTAACCACCCTTTATTTAATCCTTTGTTTGACACCACACCCATTGTCCAATGGCCGTCCCAGTTTCTCGGTAGCAGGACATCACCAAATGTAACTCTATTCTGAATTGAGTTCTGAATTGAATTGAATTGATTCTGAATTGAAAAACAAAAACTGATTTTTAGCGATTTTATTACAAAATAAAAATATACAGTCAATCAGAGCAAAATTTTCTCTAATGCAAATGGGCAAAAAGCTTTCGTGCTACCATTTTGAAAATATAGCCCGAAAAACTGCTGACAATTTTGGGCGTTTCTACCGGGCTTTATTTCCAAACCATTTGTGCGTTATTTCCTTTTTTCGGGCTCAACTGCCATTTCAAATTCGGGAGTTTTTTCCAAAATTTAATGCTTCAAAAAATTCGGGTGGCAAAAATTGTTCACATTTTTTTTCGGGCTTAAGTTCATCGGACGTAAGTTCTGGGAGCCGTAAAACACTAACAACAGAAAAACTCAACAAACATGTTTGCCTAGCATAATCACGGCATTAGTAAGCTTCCAAAGCCTTTTTTGAGCTTTCACATGAATATACGTAGCAGGGGCGGATTCAGGAAAATATTTCGGGGGGAGGAGGGTTTTGAAAATATTAATGTATGCTATATATCACACACACGGTATTAGTAAAATTCTACAGAAATGCAGAAAAACTGCTTTTTTTAAACTATTGAATGAATTTTCAACTAAAAACATTTATCGAAATTAGATACTTGCTTTGTTTTTAAATCTGCATTTAGTGGAAAATCCTCCCTATATTAATTAAATCAAATTGAATTAAAATCCAAATTTATGTTTTGGCATTTTTGCAATATACGCGGTATTGCAAGTGGCTGATACGCAGTATTGCACACCCAACGATGGTATGCATAGTTTATTTATAAAATATGTAATCAGTAAATCAAATCAACTGTGTTTTAGATTAAGGGTGTTCACAGTTTAAGCACGCAGGTCTGTTTAATTTACGATTTGTTATTTTTACGCCAATACGTAAGCGTATTTTGCTTTGTTGTTGTTTTGCATGCAAACTCAAATAAGCAGGAACGCGTAAATAAAAGTAGCCCTTGGGCGTGTTTTTTGTGTCTCGAATTTTAATGCCCTGACTACAGCATATATTAAAGCGTTGCAAAATTATTGAATACGGCAGTCACACACTGAGGTGCTCACAGTTACAAAAATAGCAAATGCTATAAATACGCTTTGTTAATATACGATTAAACTGTGAATAGCCCAATTGTAAAATGATATTAATTTTTCTTGGCTTTTTCTATATAATGCCGAATACATTTTCGCACGTTACCACCAAAACTTTTTTTTACCAACACTTTTATAAAAAATTTAATATTTTGGAAACTAATTCACACATTTCAAGGCCACCACTACTATTTTTTTTTTTTGCGTTTTGAATACATGGTCGTATTGAGGCATTTATTTCAATCCATTATTCAAATTTTACATTGAAAAATTAATGCTTACTATTTTAAACGAATTTTTCAAAAACTCCATACACAATTTTTTCATACAAACACTATCAAACTAAGAGTGGGATTTTTAGTATTTTTTGTTCTCTTACTGTATTTTTACATTTTTCGTATAGTATATCTCCTACGGCTTTTTTTCTGTCAAGGAATAAAAGAAATAAATAAAAATTATATAAATTTGAAGCGTAATTTAAAGATTTCGGAGGTATATTAATAGCTTAAAAATTATAAAATAATATAAGAAGTACAAAAAATACTCAATAATTACATTTTGGATTAAAAATTAAAGTGTTTTTTATGTAAAAATTGTGTAGGCACTTTTGGAAAAATTCGTTTAAAATAGTTAGCATTATTTGATGCAATGATGTTTTAAAAACTCCAAAAAAATTGTCGTGCTGAACTTGAAAAATGTGAATGTAATTTTAAGTGGTCAAAAAAATTTAACACATTTATAAAATGCGAAATAGATCTCTAAAAAAAATCCTGAACATTTTTTTGTAAGACTTAAAGTTTTGAAGATTAGTTGTTGATTACAGTAACCTCAAATACAATTGTAATTGGATTACAGCAACCTCAATTACAAGTGAAATTGGATTACAGTAACCTCCAATTACAATTCCTGTAATGGAATTCAAAATTTCAATTACCAATTCCTGAGGAATTGAGTTGTTCAATTGCCAATTACAATTCAGTAATGGAACTGACCATTTTTTTCAATTCCATTGCTGAGGAATTGAAAAATTCAATTACCAATTACAATTCCTGTAATGGAATTGACCATTTTTTCCACTGACCATTGGAACGGTTCAGAATTGATAGAGTAACATACGGAGAGATCTGGGTCGAAAAGTATTCATTACTTTTCAATTCCAATTCCTTGAAATTAGAAATTGGTAATTGGTTATCTGAATTCCTCAGGAATGGAATTAGAAAAAGTTCGTCAACTCCATTCGACAATTCCGTAATGGAATTGACCATTTTTTCCAATTCCATTCCAGAGGAATTGAAAAATTTAATTACCAATTACAATTCCGTAATGGAATTGACGATATTTTCCATTTGCATTCCTGAGGAACTGAGATGTTCAATTACCAACTACAATTCCTGCAATTGAATTGACGAATATTTTTGGATTCCATTCCTGAGGAATTGAGATAACCAATTATCAATTCCTAGTTCGAAGGAATTAGAATTGAGGCGGAATTCATTACAGCCCAGCTCTGCATACGGACACCATTAAATTTTTATATATATAGAAGATATAACAAGCTATAAACATAAAAAATGATTGCATTTAATGTATAAAAAAAATCTTTTAATATTTTATTCACATTTGAGATAATTTTAATGTCACTAATTCAGTTACATTTAGTTACATTTAGCTTGAACAATCACAACTATTTCTTTTGAAAATAATCTTTTATCCTGAGTATTTCTCAGGAAATTTCTAGTTTATTTATTATTGTTGTTTTGTTAATATTGATTTGGGAAAATATTCTTTCGACATTTGCTGTGGCAGCAGGAATTTTTAATACTCCTAAGACCAATTTTTTTAAAAACGGAAAGTTCAGCGCGTGAAGTTGGCTGATGTTCAAAGCAGGGCTACTTTAAAAAAGTAATTGAACCATAATGAATGTTTTGGTAAAAAGAATTTATGAAAACTACATCAAATTTTATATTATCAGGAAAAACTGAATTTTTCTTGAAAAAACTGCCAAACTGCGCAGAGTAAAAAAAACCGGCATTTGCAGGCAAAAGTGTCATTCTGGCAGTACTGTGTGCAGCGGCTAATGTCTGCGTCTGCGCGCCTGCGTTTCATAGAGTTTAGTGAGGCGAAGAGGAGAGCGTGCATGCGTGCATGCGAGCTCCAAACTGCACAAAATAATGTTGGTTGTTTTTGTTGTTGGCTTTGTTGAACTCATATTTTGTCTGTGAAAAACTTTTATTCGGTATTTTTATCGTTTTCGTTGCTGTTGTTATTGTATTTCATTCCCTCATATTATTTTTCGCTTATTCATCAATTTGGAACTTTATTTTGTTGTTGTTGTTGTTGTTTCTGTTGTTGTTGGTGTTGTTGTTGGTATTGTTGTTGGTGTTGTTGTTGTAACAAAGACGGCCCTTTTTATTGCGCTCGAATGCACCACGATCGATGGAACTTGTAGAAGCGGTCGAGAGAGTGCAACTCTTGCGTTTCTTAAGAGAGCAAATGTAAGCATTAAGAGAGCCCAATTGTTGGCCAATCTGGGGGCGGCGAGGTTGAAAGTGTCCTACGTTGCAATCCATAGAGGGAGCAAATTGAGCAAACCAACTACGAAAAACCTTGAGGACGGTCAGTGACCAGAAATGCACAAAAATTTTGTGCATTTTTTTCGGGACATGCGAATTGCAGCGCAGCAGGCGAGCTAGCGAGGGAACTGTTCGGCGGGGCAAGTATCGATGCGGATCAGTGTGGAACTGCAACTCGGTGCACTTGAATTGAATGTTCCGACGTATTCAGCAGCACCGACTGCGGTCGCGGATGACGCAGAGGATGTGGCTGGTTGTCTGGCTGGTGGTTCTCCTTAGTTTTGGTTTGTTTAAATTTTGTTTTTATTTTTGGCTTTGTTGTTGTTGTTCAGTTTTTGTGAATTTTTGTTTTGAAAGAAGCCAGTTTTTTATGACGTTTGTGTGCACATTTTTTTGGATGCGTAGCAATATCGTTGTTGTAGTTTTTTTTTTCTTGTTGCTTGGCTATAATTTTAAATTTTCGCTTTTGACTCATTTTAAACTTGTTGTTCTTTTTGTTGCCTTTGGGTTTGTTTTGGTTAAATTTCCTGTTTTTCGAACAAGTTTTGCGAAATTTTATTTTTAGCTCCGAAAATGTTTGTTTCGGTTGTGGTTTTGGTGTTACATGTTGTTGCAGTGTTTTTTCGGTTTTATTTTCATTGTTGATGTTGTTGTTGTTGGTAGGGTAGGTCCATAAATCTACTCCACTGCCATAATTTTTGCATTTTGTTTTCGCTGCCTGTTTTTCTTATTTTGCCTTCGGTTTGCTCTCTGATGAAGTGTAATTTTTGTAAATATGCTCAATTCCTGATGTTGTTGTTGTTATTATGTTGTTTTTTTTTTGGTATTGAATTTTCATCTGTCAAGGCCACGCGATCGTTGAACTGAGGTGCATATATCTGCAGTTCACTCACATACACCACATACACACACACACACACACAGCTACACATTCTTTTAGCTGTTTTCGTTTCGGTATGTGTTTCGGCAGAATTTTTAATTTTTTCAAAAATTGTAGGGGAGTCGGCCGGCCGGTCGTCATCGTCGTCGTCGTTCTGCAAGTGAAGTTTAAGTTTACAATTAAGTTTTTCTCTTTTTTTTTGTTGTTGTTGCGTATTGTTGTGTATTTTTGCGTTATCGCAGTTTTTAAATTCATCTGTTGGATGCACGCATTTGTGCGCAGCAAGTGCAACGATCGACGGTATTGTCGGTATTGTATGTTTAACAAATATTTAGGGTGCGTTGCGGATCGAGCTCTTATTCAGTTAATTGTTTATTTAATTATTCCAAATATCGATGCTTCTTTTACTTGTTTTGAGAAAGACTGAGCAGGGCAGTCTTAAAATAATTCAAAATTACTCACCCAGACTATGAAATTCTCGCGGCCAGTTATGGCTCGATTTGAAAATTTTGAAGCGGATGTCGTTAGTTGATTTGTAACTAAAATATGTTTGTGTTATACTTTTGAAATGGTTTAAGATTTCTTTATCTAAGTCTTACTTTTTTCTTGTGGCAATAGCGTTACGATAGTCTATTGCATGTTTTTGGCAATGCTGTCGAGAGCTTGATAAGCCGTTTTTGTAAAATATGATGTAAAGTAAGTTGTAAAAAATAAAACAAAAAGTAAGAAAGTGAAGTTGTGAAAGTGAAAATAAAAGTGGGAATAAAAATCAATATTGGTGTACGAATAAGTTTTGAGGGTTTTTTTTTTTGTATCTTTTAAGCTTGATTCAGATAAATTGGTACAGTATATTTTATTCAAAGTATTGCCTATTGTTATATATGACTTTTATCTGCCTTTCAAGCAGCATACGAACTCTGCGATGAAAAAAGTTCCTCTTATCATGAGGCGATCAAGGAAACGACCCACTTTTTGGCTTTTTCGTAAGAAGTCAAGTGAAGCTCTTCCAGGTCATGAGTCATCTACCCGAACATGTGATAGTCGGAATGAGCAATATCTGGTAAGTACTGCGGGTAAACTAGGACATCCCATGGAAGCACCTCCAAAGTTTCTTGGCAACTTTTGAAACATGTGGCTGAGCATTGTTCTGCTGAAAGATCACTCTGTCATGTCTCTTGACATATTGGGGCGTTTGGGTTCCAATGGTTGGCTCAACTGGATCAATTAGTGTTGGTACCGTTCCCCAGTGATGGTTTTGTTAGGCTGGAGTTGATCCCTCCGAGCTGATCCCATATACACAGTAATAGGTTCCTACCATGAATATTCGGTTCGACTGTTGAAGTTGATGCATGGCCGTGCTTATATTACGATTTTCTGCTCTTTGGGTTTTTGTAATGCATCCATTTTTCTTTCCTCATCACGAATCGATGCAGGAAACGCTTTCGATTGAGTTGTAGTTCGCAAAAAAAATTCCTTCCCGCAAATTGTGTTTCTTTAACATAAAGATTGACGTGGTTAGAGAGCAGAGAAAGTATGTTATTTACACTTCATCGAAATCACATTGACTTATTTCCAGAGGAAAATAATGAAGCTGTAACCCATTTTTGTCAAGCGTTGCGTTAACGCAACGGAATACTTTTCTTAACCTGGAAGTCATACAGTGATAGATATTCATGATCTCCAAAAAGAATATAACATTTTAAGAATTTATCTAATCGACATGTTTTCGCTCAAGGCTGAACAATTACGTTTACTTACATTTCCAAGCTTGGGGAATTTTGAAATTTTCCGTTTTTTTTTATATCTAATTTTTAACCTGTAAAAATCTAAAAAAATTAAGTAAAATATAATTCTTATACGAGTGTCTTTCTTAGGCTTTTTATTTAACTTTTCTGGATATTTATGATGTTTGATTGACCACACCCGCGGGTTGACACAACATTGGTCTTTAACGAAATACGTTTTTGTATATTTTTTGTTCTTTTGTGGAAATTCCTGTGATCAATATTGGCACACAATGCTCGATTTCACTTCGAACGGGAACATGAGTCAGTCCATAATGGGTTAATATAAATATAGTTACAAGGCTGCGATGCGATCTTATACAAGCTGCGCCTTCTTTTTTAAGCCCCTCAAAGCTTATTTGTACACCCAGTACTGTTATTACGCAAACGCATTTTTTGTGATAATCATTAAGTCTATATCGTTTATATGATTTTTATAAATAGGAAAGCAATTTCTCTGTAGATGTGCAACAAGGCAGGTCCGTAGCCAAGGGCGGATCTTAGGGGTTCAAAAGCCTCCATTGGGCTCAGAAAGAAAATAATACAAATGGGGTTATTAATATCAAATAGCGATTACTTTATTTAATAAAATCTGAAACAATGATGTTTATTTACTTGAAGATGCATAAGTTTCAACATTTTCAACACAAATTTAAAAAACTGGAACCACGAAATTTAACACATGGTGGGGTATTCCACTTAAAGCGGATAACTAAAAAGTTTGTCCATTCTATTTTGTAGCTTAATTGGTATATTAGACAACTAAAATATGCAACTTGAAAAAAAAAAATGCTCAGTCTAATTCAATGGAGGATTTGATGATTTCTTTTATCATGCTACCAAATTTTTATAAGAAAAATTAACAATTACTTTTATTTAAACTTCGGTTTTTTTAAAGTTCTTTTTTTTTATGTTAACAAATTAAAAAAAAAAAAGAATTTCGAAGTTCAAAAAATTTAATTTTTAATTTTGTTTGTATATTTTTTTAATTTAGAAATAGCTTAAATTTAAATCCTTCAGTCATGGATTTAAAAAATTTTTGAATATCGAAAAGATTTTTTGTTTAATTCTTTTAATAAAAATTTATCCAGCTGAGTAATGCTTTTCAAAATCAGTCTTATTTTGATGTGATAACTCAAATAAGACATTGGGTATAAGATGTTGGTTCTGTGCAGAGACCAGTTTTCGAATTAAGGTGTTTGTAAAATCATCTAAAATTTAAATATGACTTTTATCGGAGACTATTCTTCTGCTTAAAAGATTATATAAACATTTAATTATACAGTGATTGTTATTGAGAACTGGGGATTGTTATCTTAATTTTTTTAAGATTTTAAAATAATACTTTTTAATATAATTTTAATCGTCGCAATCATTTTCGAGAAAATTAATATTTTGGCCTTTTACGATAACTCGAACTAGGCTTCCCACAGGTCCAAATACTTGAACACAAGCTAGGTATCAATTGAGGCATAAGATAGTCAAAAAGGAACCAAATCTAAAGACTATCATATTTTGGCTCTCCCGTTTATTTGAACTTACTTAGGTGGCCGTAACAACCCGTGTTCGGATTTCGCCTCTGCTTTGCGCGCGCCGTCTTCAATCGGATGCACCAAGTGTGGTTAGGGCTTCCTCGGCCTGGCCAATTCATCGGAGGCATGGTCTCCCTCGTCATCGTTGACCAACGACCCTCATCTCGAGCACTTTTTTCGCTGGAGCTTTGTCGTCTATACGATGGACATGACCCAGCCACCGTAGTCGCTGAACAGCTATACGCTGAACTACGTCAATGTCTTAGTAGAGCTCATATAGCTCGGAAGCGATAGTCATCGCCGACTCGAACAGGACCGAAGATTTTGCGACGAACTTTTCTCTCGAACTCCCCAGAGCAGCTGCGTCAGTTTGCGAAACTACCCATGCCTCAGCGCCATAAAGAAGCACAGGTAGAACGAGCGGCTTGTAGAGTGTTTGTTTTGTCGATCGAGAGAGGGCTCTGGAACTTACTTGCTTACTTAATTGTAGTTTTTTGCTTTATCTCCAGGCTGACATCGTATTTGTTATTAATGGCGATGCCATGAAAATATTTATATTGTTTCACCCTCTTTTATAGCCAAACCCACTTTAGCTCATTCCTTTTTGATAGCGGTGGAAACAGCGGTAACATATCTCTTGGTTTTGTTGACAATATCATCAGCGTACGCAAGGAGCTGGACACCTTTGTAGAAAATGGTGCCATTACGATGCATACCGGCCTTTCGTACGATCCCCTCTATGATGATGTTGAAGAGATGGCAAGACAATGGATCGCCTTGTCTGAAACCATTTTCTGTATTGAAGGTTTCGGAGAGGTAATTTCCTACCTTGACGGAGCTGCAGGTGTTGTCTTACCAACTTTGCAGGTATAACGAACTCAGAGATTGTTGCGTATAGGCAATCCCTTCTCGGGCTATCGAACGCAGCTTTATAAACGACAAAGATATGAAGTGTGTCAATTTGGTTTTTATTTTGTAGTGATTTTAATTATTTTGTAGTGATTTTGTAGTCGGTTGTTTTTTTTTTTAAAGTTTTTATTTCTTCCTTTATAGAGAATATGATAAATTTTCGAAAAAAGTGTATAAACATCATAAATACAATTGTTCTGAAAAAAGTTGTTCTATTAAATTCTGAAAGTTTGTTGGTTATTTCAAATATCTGTTTCTTAAATTTAAATTAGATGTCACGAGTTTTGAAACTATTATGCCCATTCTTGTAACGAGTTTTATTACCCTAGTGTCAATATTATTCGAGATATAGTGTTTTTCTAATATTGCCACGCCCCTTTGTTAAATAAGCGCCCAATTTCTTGAGCGTTATTTCCAATATTTGTACTTGTACTATAAATATTTGTATTGTATATTTGTACTGTACTTCATTTCAGTACCCCAGCGTCAATATTAACTGAGATAATGTTTATCTAGTATTGCCACTCCCATTTATTGAATAACGCCTACTTTATTGACCGTAATTTTTAATAATTCTGCCTACCCCTGTACTACAATAAATTTCAGTGCCCTCGTGTCAATATTATTCGAGATACACTATTTTTCTAATATTGCTACGCCCAGCAGTCGAATGCCCCCCACTTTCTTGACCACAATTTGTACTAATAATGCCTACCTCTATACCAAATTGCAGTACCATAATATCAATATTATGTGAGATATACTCTTTTTCTAATATTGCCACGCCCATTTGTCAAATAACGCCCATTTTCTTGACGGTAATTTGTAATAATTGTGCCTACCCCTACACTAAATTTCAGTAACCCAGTGTCCATATTATTCGAGATATAGTAGTATCTAGTATTGTGAGATCTAGTATTGACACACCCATTTGTCAAATAACGCCTACTTTATTTATCGTAATTTTTAATAATTCTGTCTACCCCTGTAGTACAATAAATTTCAGTGCCCTTGTGTCAATATTATTCGAGATACACTGTTTTTCTAATATTGCCACGCCCAGCAGTCAAATGCCGCACACTTTCTTGACCGTAATTTGTACTAATAATGCCTACCCCTATACCAAATTGCAGTACCTTAGTATCAATATTATGTGAGATATACTCTTTTTCTAATATTGCCACGCCCATTTGTCAAATAACGCCCATTTTCTTGACCGTAATTTATATTAACTGTGTCTACCCCTACACTAAATTGCAGTACTCTAGTGTCAATATTATTCGAGATACAGTAGTATCTAGTATTGCGAGATCTAGTATTGCGGCGCCCAGTTCTCGAATACCGTCCACTTTTTTACGGGCACCTCCATGCTTATGATATCTATCTGTACTCCAAAAATTATGGCAATCAGGCATATGGTTTAGGAGTTATCGATGTATATACATTAAAAAAAAAAAAAAAAAGCAGAACCTCCTCCTTTCGTAAGTCGGTTAAAAATAATTATATATAATTATATAAAAGCGTATGCGTTAAAAAAACAATTTAACTTTTTTGGGACACCCTAATATGTGTAGGGCAACTTAACCAGTTGTGGGCACTCCTGTATAACTTTTGACAGTGAGACGTTGCAGCTGATCTGATATTGTCGTTTGTGCGCAATGTCAGCTCGATGTGTTAGTGCTGACACTAAAGCGAACAGATGCATATGCGTAGTAGTTACAGTCGATAATATCTTATAATGTGTGATACTCAACATTGATAATCAACTAGTGGCGGCCGTGGCGCAGTGTGTGGCTCATACGTCAGAGAACCCTGGTTCGAATCCCACCTGACAGAAAGTTTTTTCAATTGAATTAATTTTTCTGTTCGGCCGTCACCTCTCTGCAAACTGAGTAAAAACTGGCATGAAAAGCTTCTTGAGAACATAAGCCGTTCGGAGTCGGCATAAAACATGTAGGTCCAGTTCTCGATCATTTGTGTTCAAACATTTCACAACAACACAATTGATCATAAGAAGCTCGGTCAAAGTCCTTTCAAGGGCTGAAATTGCCATCTCGTTTTTTTTTTTTTTAATCAACATTGATCCAATTGCTTATTGTGCTCAAAGTGCAATAAATTGAAATGAATTTTTGCAAAAAGGTAAGTATAACATATGTTTCTGAAGGATATTCAATATATTTTGTGATTTTATGTCGCTTCGATCAAAATGCTCTCATCGAAAAGTTACTGGTCATTTTTTGACAGCTATGAATTTCCTAGTTGTGGTCACTAGCATTTTACCGGTTGTGGGCACCTAATTTTTTCGGCTGAAAGGGTGTGTTTGGCTAAGAAACTGTCAAATATCGTTGTTTATGTTAACAACAACCCCCTAGAAGCGTTCAAACCGTGGTCGGAAACCCATGCGAAGCGCCGCGAGCAGTCAACCAAGCAGCTATGGCAACTAAGTCGACACCATCCAAACAATCCGCTAACTGAGCAGCTTCAGCAACACAAGTGAAACCATCGGCTAAACGCGCCAATACAAAGAAGCTCCATCATCATCATTTGATGATGATGATGACGAGTATCGCCGTTTTTGCATCATTTGCGATAAGCTGTTGCACATTCGATTGACCGCCCAAAACTCCATCGAATGCAACACTGGCCGGTGCATTTGAGGTGCACTGACATGCATGCCGGCTATTAGACCTGCAAATATTGCGATTCTGGTGCGGACGATGAATAATTAAATTTTAATTTTTTCTGCTCTGAAGTCTTTTACGCTATTTTTCGTTACTTTTTGTGCCATTAAATGCCCTAAAAATTAATAAGTTTCCTTTTCTTCATATTATATTAATATTATCATCATATTATCTGCACAAATATTAACTTGGTCAAAAGTTTTGGCTGAAATAGCTAATTGTGCCCCCAACCGAATAAACTCCCCTACTCGTATAAACTATATCAACATTGGACATGGAATATAGCAAACTCCACTCCTAAAAGATTTTAACCAAGTATTTTACGACTTGAATTGCTTGTCGATCACAACCATCGGCAAAAAGTTCGATTGCAATATTTTATCACTGAAACGTCATAGTTAAAAATGCAAAATAGGCGGCTTTTTATTACTGAAGAGATACCTAAAACAAACTTCTTATTTTTCTTACGTGTATTGCCGGCTGTCAGATTTTGAAAAACTAAATTAAAAAACTTAGACAAGAAGGGAAAACAAGGATGTGAAAGGAATCAGTGTTAACAAATATTTAACGGAGACTAAGTAAAAACTTATGCAACACAGTGCTTAATGGTTCCCTATTATTTTTAGAAATTTAAAAAACAAATAAAAATAAAACGAAAAAATACCACAAAAACAAGGAAGTGTATTGATAAAAAGCACGTTGAGCATGCGCGTTAGAGAAAAGCAATGGATTGACGTAGAAGAAGAACGCACAGTACGGAATACTAATTGTTTATATAAGCAATTGCATTGAAAAAAAGGAATAATTTGTGGAGTTATATACGTACTTAAACTTCATCCTAAAAAGCACTGTACTTACAGTGCTTAACATGATGTAGGTGCTTGGTCTCTGATGATAAAGACAATCGCGTCACTTAGTATTTGCGAACATTTTTTTAGCAGCTTTTTCTTTATTTTTGTCTCATCGAAAATAACTGATTTTTGTTTGCTGTTGAAAATGACATTTCCTCCTGTCAAATTGACAGCTCCTTTGGTTTATGTCATCTGTCAAGGAATTTATTATCCAAGCTATTGTTATGTCATAAATTAAGAGAACCGTTTAAGAGCGGATTCCAAGAAAATCACAATGGATGCAATAACAACAGTGTTGAAAGCTGAACAAAATTTTATACAGTTGCAGCAGAAGAGTTAAAGAAATTATTTTAAATCGGAAGTCGAACCGAGCAAATACCGCTTTCTATTAGAGATATTCAATAACAAAACTTTGTCAGCACTATTGAGGGAACTTTCTAGTGCTCCAGACCACCGTTTTGGTTCAATCGGACGGATTTGACAGTTTGGTTTTTTGGTAACTTTTGGTAACGAAAACTCATCGAGGAGTAATTCAGATTTGCTAAATATGTTCGTGTTGAAACAATGTTTTAAACTTGGCAGCATTTTAAGATCAGAAATAGAGCCAGGAAAAGAGCTGGTTGTAATTTTAATTTTTGCATTGTGAATCAAATAGATTCACGCTCCAGATCAACAACCACGGGAATTCAGCTAATATTGTTCTAAAAGCCTGTCCCTGTCTCTGTTTGAAAAATATTAAGAAAATGTTTTAAAATTTTTCAAAGAAATTTTAGAAAGAGTATTTTTTGTATTTGGTTGTATAGAAGAATGTATATTTTTCAGAGTATTTATTTTATACATAGTTAAGTATGAGTAATTTTTTATTAGAATTTTGATGTGAAATGGCGCCGACAGTGCTAATCGTTGAAATCTTCTTTTTTAAAAACTCCTTCCTGTGTGAAAGGATTTCTTGTAAATTGAAAGACCTGGAATAAAAATCAAACAATCCTTTAATACTTAATAGAAATGGTGCACTGTTGGAAGAAATTAATTAACTTCAAAAGTAAAAAGAGAAGAAGCATATTTCCATAGACAATGTCATTTTTAAGTTACTGTTAAAATTTCAATTCGATTCATGCACTGGCATTCAAGTAATCTGTCCTCTGGAGAAAAATGGTTTGGAGAAAAAAACGTTTAAAGTTTTTTGAGCACTTTAATTCTTCACTCCATCTTATTCCAAGACGAAGATTTGAAATAAAATCTGACCTTTCAAAATTCTGGAGTGGTTTAACCTCTTAAGGTAGTATTCTAGTGTAATATTTTGAAAAAATCGACTTTCTTACATATTTTCGAAGACTAACCTTTAGGAATACTGTGTGTAACACAATTGAGCAAATTAATAAGAAAAAACGCTTAAATGCATAATGCTTGTTTTTATTTTAAAAACTCAATCATTTTTTTTTTGCAGTGTTTGTTAAATAAACTATTTTTACATTGATTTGAAAACAAAAACAAAAAATTATGTTATATTTATTATCAAAAGTTTCATATATTTTAGTATAAAGCACTTGCTCAGTTATGATACAATGACCTCACCAACAACTTTGAGATGTTCTAGGATTTGGTATAACCACCTTTGGCAGTAATTATTTGTTGTATTGTGGCTGACATGCTTTTCTCCGCATTCTTTGAGGGCAATATCGTTCCAAACTTCTTGGCATTGTGTAAAAAACTGCTCTTTGTTTGTTGGCAGATTCGGATAGTCACAGACCCTCTTCTTTAGTTAAAACCATAATTTCTCCATCGGATTGAGGTTGGGACTTTGCCGCGGCCACTCCATGGTATTGATATTATTAATTTTAAAGAACGCCTTGGTATCTTTAGCCATATGTTTGTAATCGTTGGTTGCATCAATGTATCATTTTAAGCATTTAATCCCAATTTTTCGAAAGCAGGTTAATATTCATGCTCTAATATATTAATGTTGACGTTAGCCGTCAAAATTAATTTTCCGACAGTGTTTTTGATAAAACAACCTTAGAATAACATTTTTCCTCCTCCAAATTTAATTGTAAGAATATCAGAGCGATCAGTTATCCTTTGGATGGTTTTTTTTCACACATACCGGATTTCGTCTGATCCGTGCATGTTGATTTTAGCCTGCGAACTATATGAGTCAGTTGTTGTTCTGACATGTATTGGGGAGATTGATTTTCATTAGGATGGAATACCGAATCACCTTTTAGAAGTACAATTTAGTAAAAGCTATATGATCGTAAACGCCAGATAATAATCCTTGCTATTGTTGGTTACGCTGCTTATATATTTTTGTAGCGCTTGGAGCAGTGTTGTTTTTTTTTTTGGAATTGGACATAGTGGTACTGGCAATTCCAGTATGAATTGAATTGATTGATATGATTGAATTTGAATACCTTTTCGTTGACACGACAGTAGCACGAACTTTTAACATGACGACGAACAGATTTTCAAATTACATATATTCCGAAATGTATTACATTCTTGAAGCCTTTCATGAAAGCCAACAGTAATGTATTGCGAGAAGGCATAACAAATTGTGTATCCAAGAAAAATTTTTTTGCATATCAAGAGCAAAATATCTTTCATAAGATATTTGAACTTCATCTGAAATAGCACGACGATATGGCTTAAGTGTATATTTACAACATACATAACATAAAGGTGTTTATTATATCGCACATTATGAATAAAAAAAAAAAATCTGAAAAGTATTACAGATGGTAAGCCCATTGTATCAGTATTTCGCCTAAGCAAACTTTTCACTTTTTGATCTGCTTAAAGGACAGAATGTTTTACTTACCGTAGGATATAAGAACAGCAAAGAGCTCTACCAAGATTTTTCTTCGAAAAAAATTTGATAAATACGCTATGCACTTTACAAAAAAGACTTTTCATTATTCAAATTGCACAATTGCTCTATTGAAATAGCACAAAAAATTGTAGATTTCAAACGTAAGGACACTCAAAATAATCTCGAAAGCTCCCAAAGTCTTTTCATCAGAGCTGCTCAACGTCCAGGTTTGTGCTGCATATAACAAGATGGGCATGATTAGTGACTTATAGAGCGTGACTTTTGTTCGTCGAGAGAGTGCTCTGCTTCTTAATTGCCTACTGAGCCCAAAGTAACACCTGTTGGCAAGAGTTATCCTTCGTTTTATCTCTCTACTGATACCGTTGGTGGAGTTTATGCTGGAACCGAGGTAACCTTTACAACCTCGAAGGAGGTGTTGTCAACAGTGACGTGGGTGCCGATACGCTGGGAATGTTTGTTTGTTGACACCAGATATTTCATCTTATCTGCGTTAAATGCAAGACCCATGCGACTCAACTCTTTTTCTTATTTGGAGAATGCTGCACTGACTTCGCGTGTGTTATGGCCAATGATAATAATATCATCAGCATACGCTAGCAGCATAACACTATTGTAGAATAAAGTGCAGCTTTGTCTCAGATCAGTAGCTTGAATGATCTCCTGCATAATTAGGTTAAAAAATTCGCACGATAAGGAATCACCTTGTCTGAAACCTCGTTTGGTAACAAATGGTGGGGAGAGGTCCTTCCCGATTTTAACTGCGCTGCTGGTGTTGCTGAGTGTCATCCTGCATAGACGGAATAGTTTTGAAGGTATACCAAATTCAGACTTGGTGGAGTATAGGTGATTCCTTATTGGACTGTCGAAGGCGGCTTTGTAATCGACAAAAAGATGGTGGGTGCCGATTTGTTTCTATAGGGTCTTTTTCAAAATTAGTCGTAGCGTGAATATTTGGTCGGTGTTAGATTTTTCAGGTCTGAAGCCACACTAATAAGGCCCAATCAGTTGGTTAACAATAGGCTTCAGTCTTTCACATAATACGCTCGACAGGACATTATATGCGATATTTAGAAGACTTATCCCGCGGTAGTTGACAGAAATAGTGGGATTGCCTTTCTTGTGGAATGGGCAGAGTATACTGGGGTTCCAATCGTTTGGAATGCATTCTTCCGACCATATTCTGCATAGGAGCTTGTAAATGCATTGAAATAGAGCTTCTCCGTTCTTAAACAGCTCAGTGGGTAAGCCATCAGCTCCCGCGGCTTTGATGTTCTTAAGACGTGTTATGACAGTCAAGACTTCATTATAGTCTGGCAGCGGAACTTCAACGCTGTCATTCATAATTGGGGTTTCCAAAATATTATCTCTATTGGCGGGATTGTTGTCATAATCGCCATTCAGAAGACTAGAGAAGTGTTCCCTCCATAACGTCAGTGTACTCTGGATATCTGTCACTAGATTTCCGTTTTCATCCTTTCAGGAAGAGGCCCCGGTTTTAAAACCATCGGCCAGGCTTCTTATATTTTCCAAAAATTTTCGGGCCGAGCTTCTGTCTTCTCGCACTCGCGCTTTTCCGCCTGAAATGACGTCTCTCGTCTTGCTCCTTAGCAGCATGCAATACAACCGACTGCAGGGTGGCTTTGTAGGTGGCGTCTTTTTCTGTAGTGGCATCGGGACACTCTTGGTCGTGCCACTGGTTTCGGCGAGGGCAGTGGTAGCCAATAAACTCTTTGGCAGCCGCACGCATAGAGTAGAGATGTGTGTCCACTGCGCGCATATATCGTCGATCGTAGGAGTGCTTTCTTGAAGCAGGAGTGAAAGTCGAGTGGCGAAGGCTTCGGCTGTCCGCATTGATTGCAGCTAGTCGACGTCTAGCTTTCTCTGTGTACGGTTACGCGCATTCTTTGCTGCGCACAGACGTGTACGGACTAACTAACGTCTAAACACCACAAGGAGGTTTAAGTCGACTTGGGACCATTTCGACATGGATAATGCTGGCCTCGCCAGGTTGAGGCAGTAAGACACGTTGTCATGTGAGGGTTCGTCCTCTGTTCACTTTTTCTATTTTTTACAAAAATTAAAATGTGGCATTTAGTGTGTGCACTCGAACAAGCCATAGATGACCAAAATTGGTTAAATGGCAGCAGTTTGTATGCTGCGAACGCATTTAAAAAAAATTGGTGATTGTCGATTTCAAAAACGCCTTAAAACTACTGCTATTTTTCCAATTTTCAACTGATTTCAGTTATCTTAGACTTTTTTGAAAGAAATTTTATAGTTCAAATGATTTTGCAAAAAAAAGGATTTTTGTTGGTTACTATTAAAAAAAAAAAAAAAAAAAAATAAAGAAAACTAACGATAGCACAAAATTTATGAAAAATTGGCTTCTCCATTGCGACACACACTTTACATACGTTCTTCAAAAATCTTTTGGCATAGTAAAGTTTTACGTTAAATTCTATTGAACAAAAGTGCATTTCGTTTTTACATCCTCACAATCTAAGCATATGTAAAAAATGGTTGAAAGTCAGAATATCGGAATTCCAACTTTTTAACTTTAAAAATTTAAAAAAAAAAAATGTGATGGAATTGAGAGATCAGACTAGTCGCGAAATAATCACAAGATCGCGAAATATCGGAATTTCTAAGAATTTTGGATGAAACTTTTTATAGGTCGTATCGGCCACACAGTGTTATTGAAATATTAATAAACATAAAAAAAAAATAGATACCAAAAATATTTTGATTTTTTTTTTTATTAAATTTTAAAAACACCCAATATTTTTCGCTCTAGACCAGAATACTGCCTAAATGGACAATGTTTATGTATACGTTTTCAAACTGTTTTGTTTAACTTTAATAAATACTAAATATCTACTCCTTAAAAAATTTATTAAACGTTTTTGAATGCTTGGTAGATTGAAATTAATTTTGATAGCCTTTTGGAAAATATTTTGTAGGATAAAATTAAGCAGCACATAACTTATTCACTGTGTTTATGCTGAACCCAGTAATTTCCAAGAAATTCAACAAAACAATTTGACAGATCAAAAAAAAAAAAAAATCTAAGAGTGATAGAAAAAAAATCCTAAAGTAGAACAAAATGTGTTCTGTGTGCGCACACTCTGCTCTTGACGTCACGCAGCGCTTTATTCACTGTATGTATTTTATGTGCTGTGCGAGATTTTTATTGCGGTTTTCCTAAAAAAACAGTTTTATGTTTTAAGAACGGACAAATTAATTTGAGAATAAAAATTTTTATCCTTAATTTTTTTGTACGGAAACAGAATTTTTAACTTCACGTTTTCTCTTATTTATTTTTAATTTCGTTTCATGCGCGATGTTATGAAGTTAAATGAGAGAAAGAGAAAACGTCAAATAACGGTACTGAGGACTGCGTCATCTTATTTCTATCATTCCTGCAAAAAATCAAACTCTGTACTTCATCATCGTTCGTTGTCCGTCGCCGTCGAGGTCTTCTCGATTGTCGACTTTTAACATTTTCATTGTTGGCATTTTTAAATGAACGTGCATCTTGTTATTGCCTCTATTGCAGTTCACCACCACTTACCACTTTTTATTGCCTTCCAGCAATTCTCTACACTTGGCTGCTCGCTTGAGCAAATGATGATGCTTTGACGATGATCGAAATCTACGAAAAAGTCACAAGGGAAGCAGATCGAAACGAACGAGTTGTGCTGAATTGTAAAAACCATGACCAAGTCCAATGTCGATGTGGTTGAGCTAAGTTTTTTTGGCAGTAAAAGGTTTATTGCTGTGAGGTGACGTGAGATAGTTTTTGTTTTATTACATTTTTTATCTGATGTAACATCTCGAGTGAAAAATGTATGGACTGCTAATACTTTTTGTGTATACTGTACAGTTCCATTAAACACTTCCTTTTAATATTACTTGTGTTAATCTTTCCTGTGTTTTTGCCGCTGAAGCTATAATGTGGGCTTGATGGAAGGATTATTATTTGTCTGCTGATGAAACGGATTTGATTACATAAGATACTCGAAATGATGTTTTAGATTGCTGGAAAACTTGTTTTATTGCCCCCATATTTAAATCTGGTGACCGTGGCGATGTCTGTAATTATAGAGCAATTGTTAAGCAATCCACTTTTGCTAAAATTTTTGATCATGTCATAAAAAACAAGCTCTATGATCAGATTAATGAAGCTATTAGTCACACACAACACGGTTTTTTACCCGGCAGATCCACCTTAACGAATTTGATACTGATTTCCAAAAACATAGTAGATGCCTTTGTTGACCGCTGTCAACTAGATGTGGTGTACACGGACTTTTCGAAGGCGTTCGATAAAGTTGAAAGATTGTTAAAATTAAAGAAATATGGTTTTTCAGATATACTAATCAAATTCTTTAATCGTTTTTTATCTGATCGTAAGCTCCTGGTCAAAATCGATTCAACTATTTCAAAAGACGTAATAATTGCTTCTTCTGGTATTCCCCAAGGTACGCACTGTGGACCTTTACTGTTTTTGGTTTTTATAAATTGTTTGTTGTTCGCTGACGACGTTAAGTTATTTCTAAAAATTTCCGCTGCTTCGGATTGCTTGTTGCTACAAAATGACCTAAACATTTTTAGTCATTGGTGTTTCATTAACAATTTGAACGTAAACATAAACAAATGTTGTATAGTTTCGTATACGAAGTGTAGTAACCAAATAGTTTTTGGTTACTCTATCAATAATTGTAATCTAATCCGCAGACATGAGAATAAGGACTTAGATATAATTTTTGACTCTAATCTTAGTTTCAAATCTCATTATGAATATGTAATTACTAAATCATATTCTATGATGGGTTTTATAAGCTCTATATATTAAAGCTCTATATATCTCTCCAGTTCGAAGTATTCTTGATTACTGTTCAACTATATGGGATCCATTTTATGCTGAACATTCTAATCGCATAGAAAAAATTCAAAAACATTTTACAAAATATGCATTTCATAAAATGCGGTGGCCTGATGGTCTTCCATCTTATGAAGCTAGACGCAAACTTCTTGGGTTGCAGTCTTTAAGTGATAGAAGATCTTATTGTTGTATTTTGTTTGTTCATAATGTTCTATCTGGTAAAATTAATTGTAACGATATTCGAAGTCTGTTCGTTTTACATATTCCAGATAGATCTCTAAGAAATCATCGTATGTTTGATGATATCATTCATAGAACTAATTATTCCTTGAATAAACCTATTGCTAGAAGCATCCGTTTGTGTAACAATTTATCACATTTTCTCAAATTCAATTTTACTTTAAGTAATTTTCGATTACAACTATTCATTATATTTAATTAGGTTAAGATTTGTAATTAATTAAATGTTATTACTTAATAGTCTGTAAGATTGTATAATCCGTAGACCGTAATCAATAAATAAATAAATAAATAAATAATATTGTTTTAGATAACATTAATAGTTTTCAAATATTTTGAGGCCTGGTTCCAGCAAAGGACCTAAAAACAGATATTAGTCGATTATTAGGACGCATTTATTTGCATACAGTGGCTCCAAGCCAAAGTCGGACACCATCGCAAACATTTTTCCTCATGAAAAATATTTTAACTAAAACAAGTTGATAAAAATGTAAAATAGTTTTTCAACAACTTATTTATTATACTTTCAAAACAAGAAAACAAAAAATGTAACTCAATTCAGTATAGTTAAATATTTACGTTACACAGAAATTATTATGAAAATTTATGCACAAGCCAAACTCGGGCAGTGAACAATTTTTTTAGAATAATGAAACATTTTCTTAAGACTAGTACTTCATGTTAAGGCCTTTATTGTATATAACCATCTTCAATCGGTTAGGCATTGATTTGACCAATTTTTCACAAAAACTAGGTTGGATTTTTTCCCATTTTTGTAGCAAGATTTGTTTTTATTCTCAACAATTTTTGCTGGAAACGGGGTGCTATCGAACTTTTGTGTAAAGATGGTCCCACAAATTTTCGATTGGATTGATGTCAGGACTTTGGGGTGGTGTTTCCATGACATGGGGACTATTATACAGTAGCCAAGATCGCACTCTATATGCTTTGTGTTTTGGATCATTGTCTTGATAAAAATGTCAATCATCAAGAAGATCAAGTTCATCAACACTTCTTGGTAAATTTTCTTTTAGAATGTCAAGATAAGCATCCTGATTCATTATCCCTTCAATGAAATGCAAAGATCCTGGTCCAGCATCTGAAAATGAACCCCAAACCACAACCAATCCGCCGCCATGTTTGACAGTTGGTCTTAAATTCCGCAGTTCCAGTTCCTCATTCGGCTTTCTCCAAACATAAGGGTATCCATCGGACCCAAAAACGTTAAATTTACTTTCGTCGGTAAACAAAACGTTTTCCAGAATGAAAAGTCCATATGTTTATGCTCTTTTGCAAACTTTAACTGGATGCTTTGATTTTTTTTTTTTTGCTGATCAGTGGTTTTTGTCGAGCTTTTCTACCATTAAGATCAGCCTTGTGAAGCATATTTCTTATAATTGAAGCACTGGACTTCTTTCCTAACTCATGCACTCGGTGCACTAAGAAAGGGATTAGCTTTAACTTTACGCAACAAATGCCGCTTATCCGATTCAGTAAAAATCTTATTGTGGGTAGTTTTAGGCTTGTTTCCTACCCGCTTATTTATTTTAAAGCGCGTAATTATATCATGCACAGTAGAATGACTTCTGGCCACAATTTAAGCTACCTCGCGACCAAATTTTCAATCGTTTTAGTGGTTTAAGACCAATTTTCTAAGCTCTATACTCGTTTGACCTCTTTGTCTAGGCATTTCTAATTTACAAAGTTTTTTCCAAATTTAATACAAAAAACTGTTATAGAAAATACCGATCGCTGCTAAACTTCCAGTTTACTTGAAGTTGGTTGGGATTCTTCTGCATTGTTGCATTTATTTCATGCACTCTTTCTACTGTCTATTTGTATATTTTGTATATATTTGTATATAAGCATAATTATTTTCTTCCAATGAATTGTTTCAGACAGTGAACAAATATATGTATTCAAAAACCATAAACGTTTTTTTTAACTTTCTTTAGTTCAATTATATTTTGCCAAGAAATATTTTCTCTATGGTGTCCGACTTTGGCTTGGAGCCACTGTACATATTAGAGTGTCCCTTAAAAATTAAAGTGGTTTTTTTTTCGCTTACCCCCTTAATTTCTTTGTATGAAATTAAAAGAATTGTAATTAAAATTTGGTGTACCTAGGACCAGGGGAACCCGTGCCGACAAGCATCGGTACATATCAGTACTTGGGTATATGGGAGAAAATGCTCATTTTTTAAAAAACCCAAATAACTTTTCTATAAGTGTAAATTTTGAAAAAGCTGGTTCACAGTTTAAAATAAGCTATCAAACGTGAAAATGGAACAAAAACTGTGATTTTTACTGTGATTTTGTTCTTTTTTTCATTAAAAATAATCTTGTTTCATTAAAAATTTGAATAACTTTATTAATTAAAACATAATTAATAATGTTGAATAACTTGGTCGTTATGAATTTTTTTTGCTAGAAGTGTACCTTTTTAAAAATTTCGAGTTTAATAATTAAAAAAAAAAAAAAATATTCCAAAAATCAAAAATGCAAAATTTGGAAAAAAACAGGACGAATGATTTAAGCATAGTTGCAGTAAATTGGAAAAACCGAAATTCGGGGAAAAAAGTTAAGCTCATTGAAACTTAAAGTTTCAAAATCTAAAAGAAAAAAAAATACTTGAAGTGCCCATTACCAGTATTTCGATAAAAAAAAAAAATCATAAAAAATCAAAAAACATATACTTCTCATTTGGAGCACCTTCAACAATTCTATGAAAATATTTCTAATTTTTAGTCGAAAAATTTTTGAATTGACATGACGTTTTTTTGCATTCCGTTTTTATTAGGTTGGATTTAGTATTTTAACGAAAAAGTCTCCGAAAGTCAAAAAATGCTCTGATTTCTTAACACCTATGCACTAATTTCATTCATTTATCCCTAAAATATACGAAAATTAAATTTTTGCCCATTTTGGTAGGTGACTTCTACGTAATTTGTATGAAGATGTTTCGATGAATGTAGGCACTGGTTGTAGTGCTCCAAATGAGCATAAATTCAGATTTCGTGTGGTTTCAAGATAAATGAGTGAACTTGGTGCATAAGTGTAAAAAAGGCATTTTTCGACTTTTGGCGAATTTTTAGTTAAAATACCTAAATCCAACCTAATAAAAAACGGAATGGAAAAAACGGTATGTTAGTGACCCTGGAATTCAATAATTTTTCTAATGAAAAGCAGAAATACATATGTTTTTCAACTTTTTAAGGTTTTTTTTTTTTTTGTGATCGAAATGCTAGGGCACTTTAAGCATTTTTGAAAAAACCGTCAGTTCCAACAGTTATACACTTTTTTCCCGAATTTCGGTTTTTTCAATTTCTCGCAGAAAATGGCTCAAGACTTAGTTTTAATCATATGTCTTGTTTTTTCCATATTTTACATTTTTGGATTTTTGTTAATTTTTTTTTTTGTAAAAATACTCAAACTCGAAATTTTCAAAAAGATACACTGATAAAAAAAAAATTCATAACGACCAAGTTATTCAACATATTTTCACAAAATTTTTTGTATTTCCATTTGGAATAGCTTAACAAAAGATTTTCACAAGATTTCATTGAAATGTTTTCAAATTTGGATTTTTTACATTTTTTTTAATGCAACGAGAACAAAAATGAGAACTAAAAAATCACAACTTTTCGGAGGTTTGATCCAAAATCACAACGGAGGTTTTCTTTGATAGCTATTTTAAAGAAAAATTAAATAGAAAATGAACTGCGAACCAGTTTTTTTTTCAAAATTTACACTTAAACAAATGTTATTTGGGTTTTTTTTAAAAATGAGCACTTTTTCCCATATAACCAAGTATTGACATGTACCGATGCTTGTCGGCATACAAAGATATAGGCTTGACCATACAAAGAAATTAAGGGAATAAGTCATAAGAAAAACAACTTCCATTTTTAAGGGACACTCTAATACATATATGCCCATACAATAGAGAATCTAAAGAAATGTTTTTAATGTGAACCTTCACAGTATAAAAGCTTATAACAATTTAAATACTGTAATGGGGAATAATAAACTCACGTATTCCTTAAACTCCCTGAAAATTTTAACTGTTCAATAGGGAAAACAAATATAGAATTAAAAAGAGGGTGCTTAGACTCAAGAAAACTAATTTAATTTTGGAGACAAATCTTATAAATGACAAAGAAATTCCGTTACCATTAGTAAATGTGTAAAGTTTTACATTAGTTCATGGTTAGGAGAATTCATGGTTGTCCTTTTAAACTTAAATTTAATTAAATTGAAATTAAATTAAATTTAACTTAAATTGTTATAGGAACAATGACACTTTTTTTTTTGCGTTCAATGGTTATGTTTCATGGGTCACAAAAATAGTTGAGAATAATGTTCTTGAGAAATGTTCATAGAATTGAAACGACTTTTGCCTTGAAATACTTAAAATAAGAAAGTCTTTTATTTCCTAATTAAAAAAGGATTCATTACTTAGTAATCATACATAAGTAAGTTAGTTCATACATAAGTAAATATTTTTATCACGGAGATATTTTTAACCATATTAACTTAATGTTTGAATAATAAAAACATTCGTTTTTAATATACAAGTGCACATAGTGGCCTACTTTGTGTTTCTTTTTAATAATAAATGAGGATCTGATGAAATCAAAAGATATGTGATTAAATCCTTATTTGTATTTTCACGAGAGTTCTGCTTCTTCCGATTAACTATCTACAAAAATATAACACTTTTCAGAAATTTTATTTTATTATTTTTACCTATACTATATATATATATGTATCTATATTATTATATAAAACAGTAATCACGCATGTTTGGGACCGCAAAGCTTGAGAATGGCAGGCGCAATTTAAATAATTCCTATTTAGTTTTTAGCAATTCTTAAAAAAATTAATTTTTAAGAATTACACTTGGAGCTTTATGCCAAGTAATTTCATGAAGCAAAAGGTCGCCACAACAACAATGTTCTTTACAGAACAACCACCAGCAGACTAGACAGCTGTTTCGTTGGTCGCTACACCAACTCATCAGTAATCTTCTGTGGGTTATGCAGTCCATTAACTTTGAAAATCTTATAAGTGCACCTTCTGCTAAAACCAAAGCGGAATTGCAGTTGTGTGCTTTTCAATTTAAAAAGCAATGTTTTTATACTTCTTAGCACAAAGCAAAGGTTCAAAAATAATTGCTTTTTAATTGGACAGCTATCCAGTTGGGTCATAGGCTATATTATGATTGCCACGCCCACTTTCAACGCCCAATAAATTTGAAAAACATAAAATAGCAAGAAATTCTCAAGAGGTTTGGACGAAAAAAAACACTAGTCGATGTTATTTTATTAAAAAAAAAGTTATACGAAATTAAGCATGTCACGCCCTCTATATTGAGAAAACATAATAACAAGAGAACAATTTGAAAGAAAAAGATGTCAAATTGTTCTGTATTAAATTGTCTACGCCTACCTGTAACGGCCACTATATTGAAAAAAAAATAAGAAGTGAACGACTGAATCGATTTGAACAATATACAAATTAAACAATTTTGAATGCATTTAGATGACTATGAACTATAATAAATTTGGCACGCCTACCTGCAACGCTCACAATATTGAAAAATATAAAATAAGGCGAACGTAAGGTATGAAAAATTTTCTCATTTCATATAAAAAAGTAAATGGGCTTGGCTGCGAGTTGGGTAGACCTCCGACATCCATTTCAAGGCCTGCTAGTAGCGCTTCGAATACTTGCCAATGCTTACTGGGTTTCTGTTTGTACTTCATGCAGTAAACATCTCATGCGCAAGTGGTTCTGTTGAATGTTCCATATAGGAACAAACTAACTTGTTTTTAAAAACAACTAACTAAAAAACTAATTTAAAATAAACTAGTATATTAACTCCTTTGAAATCTATTAAGGCGGCAACTACTCTGATTTTGACATGTTTTAATTGCAAATTTTTATTAGATTACAAGTTTATATATATTTAACCATGTTATTTCATCAAATATTAACTTTAGGCCATCAGTAATAGTTTTCAATTGGGTATTTTAAAGTAATTAAAAAAATAATTTATGTATAACTAATTTAACAAGTAGTTGAAAATATATGCAGGCGAAAGTCAATTGACTTATTTAGCGGACATCATCATACAAAATATGTTAGTTCCCCTATAGGAACAAACTAACTTGTTTTTAAAAACAACTAGTTAAAAAACTAATTTAAAATAAACCAGTATATGAACTACTTTGAATTATATTAAGGCGGCATCCACTTCAATTGTAAATAGTTTTATTTGCATTATATATGAAATAATTGAAATACTACTTAAAAACAAGTGATTGATAAACTACTTTGAATTTTATTAAGGCGGCAACTACTCTGATTTTGACATGTTTTAATTGCAAATTTTTATTAGATTACAAGTTTACATATATTTAACCATGTTATTTCATCAAATATTAACTTTAGGCCATCAGTAATAGTTTTCAATTGGTTACTTTAAAGTAGTTAAAAACTAATTTAACAAGTAGTTAAAAATATATGCAGACGAAAGTCAATTGACTTATTTAGCGGACATCACCATACAAAATATGTTAGTTCATTCTATAGGAAAAAGTCAGAATTTCAACTAGTTGTAGTTGACAAAAACTACTTTATCAACTACTTTTATATTAGTTGATTTTCCTGCAGGGTTATGCTTGTACACACATACTTAGACAATAAATGTCGTGCTCGTTGTGGAAGCTCTGCCAACGCTGTGCATTACTGATCTATACCCTGTAGGAAAATCAACTAATTTAAAAGTAGTTGATAAAGTAGTTTTTTGTCAACCACAACTAGTTGAAATTCTGACTTTTTCCCATAGAACGAACTAACTTATTTTGTATGGTGATGTCCGCTAAATAAGTCAATTGACTTTCGTCTGCATATATTTTCAACTACTTGTTAAATTAGTTATATTTAAATTATTTTTTAATGACTTTAAAACAACCAATTGAAAAGTATTACTGATGGCCTTAAGTTAATAATATTTGATGAAATAACATGGTTAAATATATATAAGCTTGTAATCTAATAAAAATTTGCAATTAAAACATGTCAAAATCATAGTAGTTGCCGCCTTAATATAATTCAAAGTAGTTCATATACTGGTTTATTTTAAACTAGTTTTTTAATTAGTTGTTTTTAAAAACAAGTTAGTTCGTTCCTATAGGGTATATATAAAAACGTATGCATGTATATGGGTGTGTTTGTTAGATATATACTCCGAAGCCGCTATACCAATTTTTATGAAATTTCCAGGAAACTGTAGCAAAGTCTTGGGAGTGCTCCAGTGAAGTGTGGCGGCGATCAAACCAATGGGGTGGGCATTGGACAAATTTGTACTCGGAGGGAGATTTAAAAATACTTGGAGGGAAATTTAAAATTCAAAATTAGAAAAAGAAGTCAGAACGTAGTAGATTGATCGGATTACTGAGAAAATACACATTTAAAATCAGAAACTTAAAACGGACTTCCAAAATGTTAACAGAATTTTGCGGCTGAAGGTAACAAGCCAACGAGAAGTGAAACATAATTTGCTCTTTAGCATGAACCTCGAACGAAGCATGTAACACTATCCGTTTGATCCTTTTGCTATGTTAAGCGATATAGTTTTTTAATAAAATTGATTATTTTAATAAAAATTTACAAGATGGATCCTGAGGGCCTCAGCAATTCCAAAATTTCTCACTGGTGTAAAACTGATTTGTCTGGAATAAGAGCTACTAAGTCAGCGATTACGACTACTACGAGCAATAGTTTTTTTTTATTTGTATCCAAATACTCATTGTTGGGTGTGTGTATATCAATCATTAGGATAAAGTGGATTTGCCGTGTTTTTTTTATGTTAGAACTTCACTCATTACTGCCTAATGGGAATTTTAATAAGGTGTGTTTCATATATATAACGCCACTTCGAAATTTTAAATATTTTTGTAACGGCCAGCTTAAACAAAAGAGAATGTTTTGCGAATTTGGTCATTTATGCACAACAACAATAGTGAGCAAGACCAAAGTCTATTCTAATAACGCTACATTGCTTATTGCTAAATATTACTTTTAATGCCGTTTCATATTTATAAGGCCACTTGCAATTATTCCTTTACTGCGTTTGTAGTGTAGAGACAAATAAACTTGTGTAGTTAGTTTTCAAGACCTTAACAATAGAAAAATTTTAAACCGGAATACCTCGTGCAACCCAACATACTTGCGAAAAAATGAAAAAAATAAAAAATCTTAAAGAAGATGGCTATGGAATTCAGGAAATTGGGTGTAGAAATTATCGCAGCCATAGAGTGATTCAACAATTTTTTAACAAACCTCAAAATTACGGCAAAACAAAATGTTCGGGCAAAAAAAAATCCTCTTACCGCGATCAGCGGAAAATAATCCGAGCTGGCAGCAACACCACACAGTTTCAAAGAGTTGCGGAGTTTTATTGCTGAAAATGTTCCCGAACACCGGTATGGAGAGTGCTACATCAGTGTAAACATATCCGTAGTGAACTTATGAAGTGTGTTTCTGCTCTTGCTAGCAAACATAAGAGAACGAGCTTGGAATTTGCAAGAAGGAACATAGGAACAAATTGACTACCAGTCAGCTTTTCAATAATGTTTTAAAAAAGGGTCCCACGTTGAAGTTTAATATTGATATGACATTTTTTCCGATGAGAAAAAATGGAATCTTGATGGCCAGGATGGATTTTGACATTATTAATACGACATACGCAGCGAACCACTTCCGTTTTCAAAAATAAGTTTTGGTGGAGAGAAAGTCATGGTGTGGGGTGGTTTTTCTGAAATTGAAAGTTCAAGCATGAAGAGCGCTGACTACCTCATGTGCTGGAGAGCAGTTTGACTCCACTTTTGGAAAAAAACGGACAGACACTACTAGTTTCCAGCAAGATAATGCGGCAATCTACGTAAATCGAGATGGTTTCAGGCCAATAACATTGATTGATTGGAGTAGCCGGCGTACTGTTCAGATTGTAATCCCATCGAGAATTTATGGGGAGTGCTTGTACGCTAGGTGTATAAAAATAACAGACAATTTGGCAACGTGAAAGAACGGAAAACAGTAATTTTCGAAGAATGGAGTAAAATTGATTCAAACACATTAAAAAAATGAATTGTAAGTATGCCAAATCGCATTTACAATATTATTGGAGCCAATGGAACAGTAATTTAATAAATTTTTTTTTTTATAAATTCAATAAAAATCGTTTTTATTAAAAATTTTGAAATGGCGTTATAAATATGAGACAGCATCAAAAGTGATATTAAGCAATAAACAATGTACCGTTATTAGAAAAGAGTTCACTTTTGCTCACTATTGTTGTTGTGCATAGATGGCCAAATTCGCAAAACATTATCTATTGTTTAAACTGGCCGTTACAAAAATATTTCAAATTTCGCAGTGGCGTTATATTTATAAAACATACCTTACTCAGAAAGTGTTGACACGTAAAAAATTCTAAAGCGGGCTTTATGAGAGATATTGCGCTAATTTTTTTTTTTTAAGTAAAGAGAAATAATGGGTCTAAGCAAAAAAAAAAAAAAAAAAAACCAATTTTCCGCGGTTTACATTTAGTTTGATAGGTGAAACATCACAGGTGAAAATCGGTATTTTGGAAGTGCAGCCAAATATAGGATAATGGAAAAATCGGAATAGGGCATCTTTTCCAGAAAGCCATAGGTGTCTTCTACGGAAATAAAAATACCGACAAAAATTTTTCGACATTCCTGACATTTCACCTGCAATCTCACCCATGTCATATCTCTGGTGTGTGCTCAGGTAAAGTTTTTATTTTTTCTATCAACTTCTATGGTCCCCTGGGCACATATTACAGAACTGCAACAAAATCGCACGAGCCGATATATGGGCAGGCTTTAATGGGTTCAAAAGAAATTTTTAAAACCAAGAGGTATATTATATTAGAATAACGAACGGCTGACTATTTTTTTTTGATTAAGCAACAAAACTTGAAAAATGTATTTTAATGAAGATTAAAGGTGGAATCGCACAAAAATTTTTTTTTTTATAAATCAAAATCAGCAAACAATTTTCAAGTTTTAAGGAATTGAAGACAATAACTTTTCTTGATATTTTCTGCTTTCTCATTACAATGATAATCAGTAACTTTGCCACAAACATTGCATTAAAACAAAATTTGCAACAAAAACACATTACCAACTTGTTGTTACTGCTGCTGATGTTGTTGTTGCAAACGTTTCTTGCCGCCATTGATGCGCTGCGATGTAGCAGCACATTTTCCTAAAGATAACATTGAATTAAAAAAAGAACATTGCCATGCTACCAATTTTCTTGCGATAGCATACAAAAATGGGCGTTCTTCAAGCTGGAGGCGCATCATCAGATGCAACTGCGATGAAGCGGACACCAGCAACAATAGCGCTAAGTACGAGCTGCAAGTCTAGCAGCAACTATCTTCAGCTACTGTTTTATGTTGCTCCCGTTTTTTGTTGCAGCTGAATGTTGTCGTTGCTGTTGATGTGGACGTTGTTAGTGTTATTTATGCGCAGCTTGGGCTGCTTCTAATAAAGACCTAGAAACAAAAAAAAAAAAAAAAAAAAAATAAAATAAAATAATACTTTGATCAAAAATTGTTCAACGAAAACATAAAACGAACATCAGTAGCAGCAGCAGCGGCAACAAAAAACAGCAACATGAGGAATGTTGTTGCGCATATTTAAACCAACTTGAAAATATGCTGTCATTTCATCTTAGGCGAGCAATGTGTGCGTTTGTGTGTGTTTGTGTATTTGCGTTACTCTGTTGCTGAAATAAGAGTAGAAAAAAGTTGTTGCTGTCTGTTTGCTGCAACCAAGCAGTCAACCAAGCTAGGTAAAGGTCTAGTTTTTGCTCATCAACGCTTAGAATTGCGATTAGTATTGTTGCTGTTGTTTTTGTTGCTGTTCATCTTTGAATTGTCATCAGCAACATTGAACGAAATGACATAACAACGCACACTAACACAATCTTATCTAATATTTTATGTTGTGGAGTAATTTTTTTTTTTTTGTTGTTTTTATTTATCTCTTAGCTAAGCAACTATTTTTATGTGGTTGTTTATTACACCTGCCAAAATTGGTAGAAGTCTTGCGGTGCATCAAATTAAAGTCACTAAAAATAATATTCTATATTAATGCAGTGTCTAAATGCAAGAAGCAACAGAAATTTTCCTGACAATTTTAGTAGCCGATGAGTACTTGAATAAGCCATGTTCTGAGACAAACCTTTTTGATGCTGCTGCTGATGCGACATGTTTATTCATCATCAACGCATAACTTGCCAACAATGCTTGAGCTCCTCTTTACCCTCTTTCTTTTATTTTTGTTTTGCGTCAGCTAGACTTCAGCTTCTTTATTATCTCAAGCGTTCGTGTTGTTGTTGTTGTTGTTGCTGCTGTCATTTGGAATTCATTGCCTAACGCGACTTGCTTGCATTTTCGTTATTTTCATGTGAAAAACGCATCGTATGAGTGGTTAAAAAAAAAAAACGAGTGAATGCTTCCAACAAACATTTGCTCGCGATCATTCTTCATCAACCTTAGCAATGGTTTTTCATATGCCTTTTTGTTGACTTATTTCTTTGTTTTTTTTTTGTTTGTTATCTTCACCATTTTTCACATTTCCAATGTTAATTTCCGCACTATTTATGGAATTCGTCACTTTAAGTAGCATTCTATAAGTTTGGACTCTAACGTCTTTTTGAGTTATTGGTTTGGCTTTGCTGGTATTTTAAATGGACTCGATTTAGGAATCATTAAAGATTTTTGTCTAATTTAATAAGATATAATAGTGCCATTACTGCTCTTTTAAATTCCATAAGATAAGCATGTCGTTAGTGGGAAACTTGGAAGTGATTTTGGAAAGTTTGGAACTTGGAAAACTTTCCTTGCAATTTAGCTTATACGTATAGATTTATAATATTTGTTTGATTTATTAGTCAATGAATAGACATTTATGGCTTCTTTTTGTATTCCTATCCGATCAATCGTTATGTTCAAAACAGTGTTCGTTCGTGTTTTTGCAATTTGTAATTCGAACAGAATCAAACAACGATAACAGCTGATCAGCCAACGAACGATGCCGTAGTACAGTTACATATTTGCAATATGTATTTCTAACGAGCACTGAAACCACGAATCCAAACGTCAAAATCAAACGAACACTTTTATGTTATCGTTGTGGTTGCAAACATTAAAAGAATGGTTAAAAAATTAAAAATTCTGAACCTAAAGGTAAATAAATTATGAAATATATAAATATATACAGTGTTTGAAGGCTGTGAAGCCTTGAAATAAAAATAAAAACTGCAATAGCTGCATACATTTTATATTGTTATGTCAAAAGCAAACATACAATCACTGAAAACAATAATAATAAAAGCAAGTCCACAAGCCACTTAATTGCTCAAAGTTTATTTATTGAATACACAAACCAGACAAAACCAAAAAGCACTGCCAACATATAAGAAACGAAGCAACATATTAAAAACATCTTTGAAGTAAGTAGACAAAATACAGTCAACTTTCCTAGTGTTTGATATGGCAGTGCCACATTTGACAACTGCTTGTGTATAACAGTTTGAGTGTACATATCAAACAAAAGCTTGACGAATGAGCTAACGATAAGTTTCGTTCGAAATACATATTTCCGCTTGAATTCAACATCGTTCGCATAGCCACCGTTCGTTGAACGCTTCGTTAGGAATACAAAATAAGGCTATTATACTTAGCTGATTGGAAGCTTGGAAGTAACCAAGATGTTTTATGCGTTTATACACCGTGCCACAAATATCGATTTCAATATCTTACGCAAAAATCGATACACTCGCCAAAGTTCAGATTAATGGCTTCATTTTGTATTCCTATCCGATCAATCGATTCGTTTAAAACAGTGTTCGTTCGTATTCTTGAAATTTGTAATTCGAACAGAACCAAACAACGATAACAGCTGATCACTTAGCGAACGATGCCGTAGTACAGTTACATATTTGCAATATGTATTTCTAACGAACACTGAAACCTCGAATCCGAACTTCAAGATAAAACGAACACTTTTATGCTATCATTGTGGTTGCAGTCCTTAACAGAGTGGTTAAAAAATGGAAAGTTGTGAACCTAAATGTAAATAAATTATGAAATATATAAATATATACAGTGTCTGAAGGCGGTGAGCAATCATTCAATCGCTAAAAACAATAATAATGAAAAACATATTCGCAAACCACTTAATTGCTCAAAGTATATTTATTGAATACACAAACCGAACAAAAGCACTGCCATAAGAAACAAAGCAACATATTTAAAAAAATCTTTGAAGTGAGTAGACAAAATACAGAAAACTTCCCTAGTGTTTGATATGGCAGCGGCACATTTGACAACTGCTTGTGTATAACAGTTTGAGTGAACATATCAAACAAAAGCTTGTCGAATGAGCTAACTATAAGCTTCGTTCGAAATACATATTTCAGTTTGAAATCAACATCGTTCGCATAGTCATCGTTCGTTGAATGCTTCGTTAGGAACACGAAATGAGGCTATTGGTATACACAGTCAAAAATCTAGGACTTATTTTAATAAATCATTGGAAAAAGAATTTAAACTCTTCAAAAGATTAAAATTTTTCTCAATAAAACGTGAGAAAAAAATTTAATACATGTTAGAATACTCACTTGATTCGTATGCATGCTTATCTATTCTATTTACAAGTGGCTGATTAGATGAATTGTTAGAGTAATGAACTTATAATTTAAACTTAGTAGGATCGAATCCGCAGGTTTTGCTGTTTGGTTTTTATTGAAAATATTCAGAGGGACTTAAAACTAAAAGGGACTCAAGAAATCAAAAATTCAGAGGGATTTTGTTGAGAATATAGCAGGGATTTGAACTTATTTTAATTATTTGACGTCTATTAAATTGCAATGCGGTTAAGGAGTCATCATTTAAACAATTCAGGATTTATCAAAATGTAGTCCGAAATTTTTGATTGTCTAGTTAAACTGTATTTTAAGTTTTTGTCTAGAGTTTTTAAAAGGACATTAAATTTTGAAGCACTTTCAAATTTTTCAAAACTATTTTTTACACACAAGGAGTCATTGAAATATTATAAAAGAGGTGACCATTTTTTTTTGATAAAATTAACATTTTACATTAAGGGACTGTTCATAAATTACGTAACATGTTTTTGGCCAATGTCACAAAGTCTTTACAAAGGCCAACACCCTTTCCCCCCTCAACACGATGTAACGTCATAATTTTTCTTTTTAAAATTTTTTGGAGTTTTTTTTTATAATTCACCAGTTTCTTATGAAATAAGCATAGAACACGTTATAGTTATTATAAGTTTTATTATTAGGGAAATTTCACGTTGTTCTTAATGTTCTAAACCAGTGGTGGTACGTTATAACTTGGATGTTCAACAATTGTGAAAAGTGTTTGTTTTAATTTTTGAAGTGAAACTTTTATAGCCCCGTATACAACAATACATCGAGCTAGATGGGGGTAAGACTAGTGTAACGAAATGGTTCTTATGAAAACAACAACACAGCAACTCGCAACACTGATTTTATAAAAAGGAAAAAATGGCTATTTAGAAATTTTTCATATTTTTTCTATCACCGTGGATTGAACACACTACGATTGGATCCATATTCAATATATTTGTGTAGCTAATACATATGTTAAATTGTACAATCAGTAGTTCTTTTCTTTCTTTTATGATTGAATTGAGTCTTTTTCAATACTTTGAACATACAATACGGTCTAAAAAAATTTGAATCTTTTTCAGAACATTAGCATACTTTAAGGCATTTTACAAATTGATTTTTATAAATTCAGAAAACAATTTTCGAATTAGGCCTTACATTGATTGATTTAGAAACAGCACATGTTGCAATATTAACGAACGGAACTTATAACCTAACATTTGTTTCATCTGGGATTTTCCATATAAATATCGTATATATCATATAATTCAAATGTTTAATTATTATAACTCACATTTATATCGAAATAAAATAAAATTCGCAGGCTGCTGTATTTGAACGCACAACTTACTGGCTACAAGTTCTCCCATTACCAATTGAGTTTTCAGACTACCTACGCTATTTTGGTCAAAAATAAAACATCAGAAGGTTATGTTACTAAAAAAATTGTGCCAAAAAATCAATTTGTTCTGATTTACATGCAAAACAAAACAAACAAAATCAAGCTCTTCATATGTTCACAGCGCCATCTAGGTGTGAAACTGATTTTGTGCACTCTAAATCGTAATCCAAATCCGATTTGGAAAAAACGCGGCTATTGATGAAAAAACGCTTCAAACCAATTTTTGCGATGTTTTTACACACAGATAAATCTACTCGTTCAATAGTTATTCAAATTCAAAGTTAAATGTATAAATTAAACTTTCGTTTATTAAATTAACTTAAAAAAAATATTTTTTCGCTTAAAAGCGATCTTTATTATTTCACTATAAAACTTAAACTAACTTAACATTTCTCATAAATTAATTATTACACCTTAAGCTGCTCTGCCGCCGGTATTGTTTTTGTTGCTTTATTTTGGGGAATCGATGTTGCTGACGTTGAGTCCTACGGTATGAAGGACTGCAGCGGATGCGCGTGTGTTGCAAACCACGGTGTCAGCATATTATTGCTTGTGAAATACTTGTGAAGAATTAAATTACGTTGACTGAAGAATTAAATGTTTATTACGTTAACTCCTCCCTTCTTAAGCAAGTTATGAATTCTTGGAACTTGCTGCATTTCGGGTTCTGGAGCAATAACCTTTTCAAATGTACTTGGTTCATTAATGATAACCTTAGATCCTTTCCGGGGTCGTAACATGAGTATGGTGAATGTTATTATAGCAAGTGCAAGTAGTCCTATTGTAAACCTGTTTACTGTTGTGTCATTGTGAATATTTTTTAGTTGCTTTGTATTTTTTATCTGTAGTTCTTCTAAGGCCTCTAATGAAAGCAATTTGACTTTTTTTCCTTCTATTGGGGATGGTTGCATAATTGCCGGTTGTAGTTCAATAGTAGATGCTTCCAGATTTGAATAGGTTTGTCCATTTATTTTTATGCTGCAGTTATGGAATTTAATTAGAAAGGTTCCTTTGAGATGATAATTCGTCTCTGGTTGTATTGTACCGTTAAATCCATTTAAAAATAGTAATCCTGAATGTAATTCTTCGACTTTCGGTATATGTTGGTGGTTGCTAAAGGTGCATGTTGAATTTAGTCCCTGTAATAACTTATTAATACAATTTTCTTTACTTAAATCTTCTAAATTTGTTTTCTTACAAATTTTAATCTGATTATACTTATTACTTGTTTTAGACCGTAGAGTTATTACTTGTTATTACTATTATTACTTGTCTTGTTTTACACCGTAGAGTTCATTATTTAATTTTAAAATTTCTTAATACTCCACATTTATAATAGAATCATTTCTTTTTACTGCTTTTATTACCATATTATTATAAATTTCTTTCGTAGTTAGTGGAATTTTTATGATATACATTAGATTTTTATTACTATAAAGAACATTTACTTGAGCATATTCTAATGCTTCATCTATATTAGCGAAAGGCATATTTTCTTCTTTTAGGTTTTTAATCGTTGGCTTAAGTTTTATTTTATCTAACAACATTGAGTTTATAATATTACTTTTTGCCCAAAGTATGGCATATTTTATGTTTACCAATTCTTCCTTTATTAAGCTCTAGGCTTATTTTGAAACATAAATATTATTTCATCTATTAAAATATTATCTTTCTTTATACTATTC
This sequence comes from Coremacera marginata, assembly GCA_914767935.1. Taxonomy (NCBI): domain Eukaryota; kingdom Metazoa; phylum Arthropoda; class Insecta; order Diptera; family Sciomyzidae; genus Coremacera; species Coremacera marginata. The sequence goes on from OU612043.1 coordinate 151,503,447, forward strand.
ATTATTTCATTTGTGGTCTGTATGACCTTATTTATTCGTTCAATGAATGATTTATTTATTACGATTTGTTGGTTATTGTTGTCTGTCAGTTCGTTTAACAATTTTGTTACTATTTCCATGTCATCATGGTCCGGTGTCCCTGCAAGGTATTTCCATGCTGTCCCTAAGATATTAAATGACCGTCTCTGTCTGCTAGGTTCAAATGGTTCTATCGTCCTTAGTATATCCATGGTTTGTTGCAGTTCCAGTTGTAGTGTAGGGTAAAGAGTATTTGTCTTGGGGATATCCTGGTTAATAGTCGTCCTTGTCTGTTGTAAAAACTCGTAGTACTGATTTAGGTATATGAGATGGATGAATTTAAATAATCCTTCTTGAATTTTGGCATTACCATCGTGAATGGTAACTATTTGGGTATCCGTGTAGTTAGCTATGTGTATATCGCATAAAACGGATTGGAATAAGAACCTGTAGATGTAAAAGTAAGTTACGAATTAGATTTTTATGAATGGTTTTTCCTGTCTGTGATAACTGTATTTTTCCTATCTTCTTTTACTATTTCTTTCTTGTATCTAGAAGAGAGTTTTGTAACTAAGCGCTTGTTTATCTTTACAAAAATTGTTTCTCCTATTTCATATGTCTTGCTTGGTTTCCTTTTTTCATTGTGGAATTTTAAATCTTTTTCTTGCTTTTTAACCATTGCTGCAATATTTTCTTCCTTGCGTTCTCATACTGTTCGGGGTCTATGGTTACTCTCCTACCGAAGAAAGCTTCTATTGGTTTTTTCTGAGTAGTTGAATGCACAGTGCAGTTGTACTCATATACTGCTCGTTCTAACAACTCTATAAAGTTCCTATGAATTCGATCTGTTTTAAGGCAGCGCATTATCTCGGATAAGGTAGAATGGAATCGTTCTACCTGACCATTTGCAGAGCTGGTGTAAGGGGGTGTCTTGTGAATTTCGATACTTAATTGGTCCTCTAGCATAAAACAGATGGATGCTGAGCTAAGGGACTTCTCGTTGTCCATGACTATTATTCTTGGTACTCCATATGCAAAATGATTTTCCTCAGTGGTTCTCTGATATCTTCAATTGATTTTGAATTAATTATGTGGGCTTGCGCATATTTGGTAAGTTTGTCTATGGCTGTGAGTACTAATTTCTTTTCGGTACTGTAAATGTCAATGTGTACTATTTCACCTGCATATTGTGGAATAGGTGTTGATGATATCGGAATCTTATTGGGGTGCCTGTCGTATTTAAATTGTTTGCATATTTTACATTGTTTTAATACATTACTAATTTAACACTCATTTTGGGAAAATAGAATTTTTCAAGTAACTGTTGCTTATTTTCGCGGCTATTTCTATGTGCTCTTTTATGAATTTTCAATATTTCTTCTTCTTGTTCAGTTTCGTCCGTTAAGTCTTGAACTTGGCTTTGCGTGTATCTGACTCTATAATTACTGAAATGTGTAGGGTAGATCGTTTGAATTTTTCCCATAATTCGTTCTTCTGTTAAAATGCCGTTAGTGACATCTGGGTTGAGGTACCTTTTTAATATATCGATTAGATTATCCTCGGAATAACTATTTCGAACTATGACATGCTTGTGATAACGCGGAAATGGAATTTTGAACTGATAACTAGGTTCTTCACCTAAAAGCAAAAATATTTGGTTTTTAAAACGTTTATTGGGCATTCTACTGTCGCAATTAGGTTTTCACCAGAACTTTCATCACTATGGGTGGCGGATGATAGAGAGTTTATTTGATCGGAGCGGGGTGGTCTGGAGAGAGCATCGGCAACCACATTGCTTTTCCCAGGTGTGTAATGAAGTTCGTAGTTATACTCTTCCAAGATGGCTTTCCATCTTTTCATTTTTGAGTTATTGTTTTTACTACTCAACGCGTATGTAAAAGGTTGGTGGTCTGTATAAATGTTTACCTTCGCTGTTCCATACAAGTAATTACGCAATGAGTTTAAAGCCCAAATTATTGCAAGCATTTCTCGCTCATTGGCTGCGTAATTTTCTTCTGTGGTGCTCAGTGTTCTCGAAACGAAAGCTATCGGTCTTTTCTCCTGACTTAAAACGGCACCTATTGCATAGTTAGAGGCGTCTGTAGTGAGCTCAAAACTTTTTGTATAATCGGGATATATTAGGATTGTATCTCTAGATGAGAGTATTCTTCTAAGTTTGTCGAATGCATCCTTCGCTGCGTTATCGAGGTGAATTATTTTTTTCCGAGACAAGCTCTTGGACAAACGTCTATCCTCCCCTCTTAAGAGAGATGTTAAAGGTTTCGCTACTTTGGCGTAATCTTTAACAAACCGACGATAGTATCCAGAGAGTCCCAAAAATGACCTAAGGTCTTTTAATGTTTTGGGCTATGGAAATTCTACAATTGCCTTTATTTTTGTTGGATTTGTCCTTTATGAGACACGATAAAGCCTAAAAATTCAACTTAAAAAATTCACTTTTGTCTAACTGTATTTTCATATTAGCCTCGTGTAGAGTTTTAAAAATGCTTTGAATGTCTTTAATGTGATCGTCCTCGTCTATACTAAAGATGATAATATCATCTATATAAACAAAACACGTTTTCCCAATGTGTGACCTTAAAATGTCGTCTTAAGCCCTTTGGAAAATAGACGGAGCATTTTTAAGACCAAATGGTAACCTGGTAAATTCGTATTTTCCGTTGTTCACGGAAAAGGCAGTCTTTTCGATGTCGGATGCTTTAAGGGGTATTTGGTGAAATCCACTTTTGAGGTCTAAAACAGTGAACCATTTGTTTTTCCCTAACTGAGCTAATACCTCATTTATTTCTGGTATTGGGTAAGCATCAGCTATCGTTACCTAATTTAGCTTTCTATAATCGATTACCATTCTATGCTTCTTTTTGCCACTTGCATCAATTTTTTTGGGTACAACCCATACTGGTGCGTTGTATGGTGACCTTGACGGTCTTATGATTCCGTCTTCTAATAGCTCTTGGACTTGTTCTTCAACTTCGGATTTTAAAGACATTGGATAAGAATAAAATTTTCCATAGATTGGTGTTTCAGAAGAGGTTCGTATTTCGCCAACAACTTTTGTTGTGAATGTCAATTTTTCGTCTGGATCGGAAAAGAGGTTTGAGTAAATGGTTACTATATTGTCTAATTTGGTTTTTTGTGAAGGGCTCATATGATCTGTTCTAAGGGTTGTATTGTGTACCTGATTCGAAAGCAATTCTTTAAGATGAATTTTTACATTAATATTTAGAGTCATGAAGTTATGTCGGGTGTGTATAACAACGCCTAGTTCTTTAAGGCTATCATTACCAAGTATAGCGTCGAATGTTTTTAACTCAGGCAAAAGAAAAAATTTTATAGGAATTTTTATTCCAAAGAGGTTTGTGTTAGTGTGATGAGTGATTTTGACATCTCCTGCAATTGAATTTGCAAAAAATATTTCTTTGTTGGAAATGGGATTGGCAATAAGAAGTGGTTTTATACAGTTCTTGCTGGAACCTGTGTCTATTAATATTTTTAGGACTCGTCCATCTTCCTTTTTGCATTCGAAATATGGAAGGGAGGACGTATTTAGTCTAAAAAATGAATATCAGAAATGTTAGATGTGTTAACATCAGAGTTATAACCGTCTGGAATATTTTGTTCTTCTAAGTACTCTTGAAGGGGTTGATTATATTCATTATCAGCTCTTTGCATATCTTCTTGATATGTATCAATATCTATAGAGTCTGGATTATCTTGAACTGGATAGGTATTGTCTGTATTTATGTGAAAATTTCGTTGTTGCTTTCTAGCTTCGGTTAATCTTGTGGTGGTCGTTTACCATGTAGATCGTGGTTGGCTGGCCGGTTCATGTAGTTGATTCTCTTAGTTTGAACACTTTGGTCAATATCCATGGGCTCTTGCCTAGGTTGAAGTTTTGGTCCAAATGGGCGAGGTGGAAAAGGCTTATACTGCTGTTGGTTGTTTGTCATTTGTCCATATTGCTGAAAGCTTCTCTGTGGTACGGAATAAAACTGGTTTTCAAATCTTTGTCGTGGTTGTTGATAATTGTATTGATTATAATTATTTGGTGGACATGGTGGTGGAGGTATATGAGCAAGATGAGGATAAAATGGCTGGGGGGCGCGGAAGTGCTGATTTCTTGAAACTTGTGGAATAGGATTGAAGACCTTTTTTTGTAAATTATTCCTATTGTGTTCGAAGTTTGACCTACAATTTTGGTTTTCAAGCTTAAGACAAAGATGTAGAGCTTGTGGCAGGTCTACTGGATCCCGCATACTGAGCAAGCTCGGTAGATCTCCTTTGAGTCCTTTTACAAACGTGTATATAGTTTGTGTTAAGAGGTTCATTGCTTCGTTTCCCACTTCCATGCAGCTTATTTTATTTAAAATAAGTGAAAGGTGTGAGTATACTTTTTGGTAAAACTCTTGGATTGTTTCATTACCCTGAATTAGAGAATTTAATTGATACTCTAAAGTACCTAAGTCCCTCTTATCAGCATAATGGAGCATCAGGCATTGAGCAATACTTTCCCAATTCAACGGGGTATTGTATGACTCAAGCACTGCATCAGCGTTGCCAACAATTTTGTTTCTAATAACACTAAGAATACCAAAGTATTTTGGTGTTCCTGTCAATGGTTCCTAAATCTTTAATATTCGGTTAACGGACTTTTCCCAGGAACTGTACTCACCTGGCTGTCCTGAGAATTCTCTTAGGCATCGAACTACATCTGGAATTCGATCCAGATCTTCTAACCTCGCTCTATGTTGTGGATCAATATTTTGATCAACTCGATGTATATTTACGGTATTCGGGCCTCGAAGGGTACTAATCATATTCCTAGTTTCAGCCTGAACTACTTCTGATACTATTGTCCTTATTGTATTTTGTAAGTCATTTAAGCCTGCTTGTTCTTGTTGATTAGCGTTTAGTACGGGTGGTCTTAGTAGGTTGTTTGGGTTTGCCATGTCTGTCTCCGTCGAGTCTTAAGATTATAACCAACCAAAAGTATAGAAATGCAAATATTTCTTTAAAACAAATTATTATCCTAAAGTATAATTTCAAGTTAAATTTTGGCACTATTCTTATAAATTTGGTTTATTCAGTTTTATTAATTAAACGATTATATTAAATTTCGCCTTATTTCGCTTTACAAAATATTTAAAACTTTTTATTTCCACTTTCTTATATTTTTACTTTAAAAAATATTATTATATCCTAGAAAATCTCTTTTAAAAATTTAAATTATTCACTGAAGTTCAATTATTTATGTTTTTGTGTAGGAAAAATTATATTCACTTTAAAAAATTTTGTCTTAAATTCTGTGTTGGATTATCTTTTCTTTCAGATTTTCTTAATTTATACTGCTTATATTTCTAGAGCTTACAATAACAGGAACATTGTTGTCCCACGACGACGGTGTGGATTGCTTCCCTTTTGTTCGTTCTCACTATCGATGACTCAGGATCCTGCTGCCGTACTTTGCTTCGTGGTGTGCTATGTCTATAGACTCTAGTACTCAATGTCCTTTTTGGTTCGGGACCCAGGAGAAAAAAAAAACTGCTTTATTTAAAAAGTTTCGCGACGGGGTACTTTACGCCGATTTACGCTTCCGTTAATCTTTTTTTCCATTATTTTTCTGCGTTGTTTTACGAGACAAGGCGACGAGGTACTTCACGTCGATTTACACTTTGCTTGTATTAGCTTAACGCGACCTGGGCCCCACGTTGGGCGCCAATTAAACTTTCGTTTATTAAATTAACTTAAAAAAAATATTTTTTCGCTTAAAAGCGATCTTTATTATTTCACTATAAAACTTAAACTAACTTAACATTTCTCATAACTTAATTATTACACCTTAAGCTGCTCTGCTGCCGGTATTGTTTTTGTTGCTTTATTTTGGGGAATCGATGTTGCTGACGTTGAGTCCCACGGTATGAAGAACTGCAGCGGATGCGCGTGTGTTGCAAACCACGGTGTCAGCCCATTATTGCTTGTGAAATACTTGTGAAGAATTAAATTACGTTGACTGAAGAATTAAATGTTTATTACGTTAACTTATATTACAGTTATACTTTTTTCTCTAGTTTCCGGTAAAATCATTAACAGTCGTTTTGTATCATACATGTTTTGTGTGATTTAATGAAAATATACTTCTTTATGATTTGTACAATATGAGGAATTTACTATCAAATTGCATTCACAGTTCATGAAATTATTGAATGTAATTTTTTTGGGTAAGTTCTCTCTATGTCCTTCTGTGCGCCATTGTATACATTGTTCAGCAACACCATGATAGAAATAATACTAAAGCAAACAGTCTCGTCTGGTCAGAATAGAAACCAAATGGTTTAGGAGTTAATCGTGAAAAAACCGAACTAGTACTGTTTACCAAAAGAAAGGCAATTGATAGAAATCTGGAGTTGGCTTGTGCAGTTAAATATCTCTGAGAACTATATTAACCTATAGTTCCAATATACCTTAATGGTGGAATACCCCAGTGAAGGCTAGCTATTGCAATACTCTCACTAGGGAGCAGAAAATTGCTTGTCTAGGAATAACAGATGCACAGCGTTTGAAGGCTATGCAAAACATTTTTTAAAATCTGCTCGTTCCTAAGTCAATGCAACAGACGGAAACAAAATTACAGACAGATTGACTAGAGAGGGCACTGAGCTGTAGTGCCCATATGTTGGTTATGATCCCTATTGAGGTAGTCAAAAAAATAGTGATACCGCTAGAAATAATATAAACATCTCTAGGTCTAATTTGTCAGCTCAGATGACAAAAAACGTGAGGTGAAAACACATTTTTGAAAATCGACCGTTTTTCGGAGCTCATATTGATTGGGAATAGGTAAAAAGTGTACGGAATCAAAGTTGTAGAGAATTTAATCAGCTTTCATAATGTAGTGTCACAAAATGTCTATGACGCATCGATTGTGAGATGTAAGCAAAAAACCAAAAGCATGACCTTCTTTGTGGCCCCTTCCCCTCCTTGGGCTTACCATCGAGGGGTGGGGGCTGTGAGAATATTTGCTATCTAACTAGTCCAAACAAAGTTTCGAGGCCAAGCTTTCTGCTTTCAACCTTTCCACGCTCATTTACCAAGCTATGTTGTAAACAAATAAAATATAAAAAATTATATCCTAAACAAGTAAAAAAACATTCTCAATTAATGCATTTTCAAAGGAAACCGTTTTTAGTTAAAATATTTTTTATTTAGCCCTTTCTAGCCCTTTTTTCCAGAGAATCTAGCCCTAAAAAGATATTTTTTTCCGACCACACTGGTCTTCATCTATCGCATTGAGTGAGGGTCGTTAAAAATTTCTGAATGTCTTTAAAAACTTCTTGGTGTTGGTAAACAACTTTAACCTCCCTATAGGAACAAACTAACTTGTTTTTAAAAACAACTAATTAAATAACTAGTTTAAAATAAAGTAGTATATTAACTACTTTGAATTAAAGGGTGATTTTTTTGAGGTTATGATTTTCATGCATTAGTATTTGACAGATCACGTGGGATTTCAGACATGGTGTCAAAGAGAAAGATGCTCAGTATGCTTTGACATTTCATCATGAATAGACTTACTAACGAGCAACGCTTGCAAATCATTGAATTTTATTACCAAAATCAGTGTTCGGTTCGAAATGTGTTTCGCGCTTTACGTCCGATTTATGGTCTACATAATCGACCAAGTGAGCAAACAATTAATGCGATTGTGACCAAGTTTCGCACTCAGTTTACTTTATTGGACATTAAACCAACCACACGAATGCGTACAGAAGAGAATATTGCGTCTGTTTCTGAGAGTGTTGCTGAAGACCGTGAAATGTCGATTCGTCGCCGTTCGCAGCAATTGGGTTTGTGTTATTCGACCACATGGAAGGTTTTACGCAAAGATCTTGGTGTAAAACCGTATAAAATACAGCTCGTGCAAGAACTGAAGCCGAACGATCTGCCACAACGTCGAATTTTCAGTGAATGGGCCCTAGAAAAGTTGGCAGAAAATCCGCTTTTTTATCGACAAATTTTGTTCAGCGATGAGGCTCATTTCTGGTTGAATGGCTACGTAAATAAGCAAAATTGCCGCATTTGGAGTGAAGAGCAACCAGAAGCCGTTCAAGAACTGGCCATGCATCCCGAAAAATGCACTGTTTGGTGTGGTTTGTACGCTGGTGGAATCATTGGACCGTATTTTTTCAAAGATGCTGTTGGACGCAACGTTACGGTGAATGGCGATCGCTATCGTTCGATGCTAACAAACTTTTTGTTGCCAAAAATGGAAGAACTGAACTTGGTTGACATGTGGTTTCAACAAGATGGCGCTACATGCCACACAGCTCGCGATTCTATGGCCATTTTGAGGGAAAACTTCGGAGAACAATTAATCTCAAGAAATGGACCGGTAAGTTGGCCACCAAGATCATGCGATTTGACGCCTTTAGACTATTTTTTGTGGGGCTACGTCAAGTCTAAAGTCTACAAAAATAAGCCAGCAACTATTCCAGCTTTGGAAGACAACATTTCCGAAGAAATTCGGGCTATTCCGGCCGAAATGATCGAAAAAGTTGCCCAAAATTGGACTTTCCGAATGGACCACCTAAGACGCAGCCGCGGTCAACATTTAAATGAAATTATCTTCAAAAAGTAAATGTCATGGACCAATCTAACGTTTCAAATAAAGAACCGATGAGATTTTGCAAATTTTATGCGTTTTTTTTTAAAAAAAAGTTATCAAGCTCTTAAAAAATCACCCTTTATATTAAGGCGGCAACTACTCTGATTTTGACATGTTTTAATTGCAAATTTTTATTAGATTACAAGTTTATATATATTTAACCATGTTATTTCATCAATTATTTTGTACTTTAGGCCATCAATAATAGTTTTCAATTGGGTATTTTAAAGTAATTAAAAAAATAATTTATATATAACTAATTTAACAAGTAGTTGAAAATATATGCAGGCGAAAGTCAATTGACTTATTTAGCGGACAACACCATACAAAATATGTTAGTTCGTTCTATGGAAAAAAGTCAGAATATCAACTAGTTGTGGTTGACAAAAAACTACTTTATCAACTACTTTTAAATTAGTTGATTTTCCTGCAGGGCTTCTACTTCGGTCTGTACAAATCTATTTACGATTGCGTACTGACGTGTATGTATATGCATTTTTTGACAAATTAATCCCAAGTATTATCTTCAAAGTATAAATTTTTATTAAAAAGTATGATGTGCTTAATGAAAATAGACAATCATCTTTAATTTTTAAGTTATAATTTTGACAAGCGTTTAATAGTTGTTGTTGTTGCTGATACTTTAAAAATAATTATTGTAGCTCATAATTCACAACAGTCATCGTATTTTGTTGCTCTAATTGTTGGCATTCAAAGCACAGTTTTTTTCCCTCCCATAGCAAGTGCATTAGCAGCAACAACAACGACATCAACCATCAAAACTTATGTCATCTTCAACAAATGATTCAGCAGATGTACCTTCACCGAACAGCTTTTGAGTCTTGTCTACACGTTGGCCCTTTCTACTCTTCATATATGTATAGTTTGACTGTTATTGTATTGGCTAATGTGTTTGTGTGTGTATGTGTGTGTTCTTGTGTTTTTGTTGCACTCCTTGCATGACAAAAGTTCTGGCAGTAGAATTATATGGCCTAGAGTTGTTCGATGTTGTTGTTAAATGAAGCAGCTGTCTCTGCAATTTCATCAAAATAATTGCAGTTGCTGTAGTTGTTGTTATTGTTGTTGTTGGAATTCAGCGTAGTTGCTAGTATTTACTATGGATTTTGGTGCTTTTTTAGTTAATTCGTCCCTTGTGCTTAAATAGTTCATTATTCTTGTTGTTGTTTTGTTCATTGCCAGTTTTTGCTAAATTGGCTAGAAGAGAATGTGAGAATGTAGCTTCTACGATGGCGGTTGGTGGTAATGATGGTAATGATGGAGAGGACGATGATGATGATGTTGATGGAAATGCAAGTGCGCGAAACCGCTTTTTCAAAGGTGCTTATTATGTAGACTGAATTCAGTGCGTGCGTGAGAAGAACGTTTTTGACATATTATGACGTTGGCTGCAAAAGACTTGTTTTTCGACTTGGTTAATATAGTAAAATTGATAAATTTATCGATAGTCACGGCTTATCTGCATATTAAAAATTTTTTATTAAAAGCTATTAAGCTTTCTTAGAGAAGTAAATTTCCACCTTAGCTATTATAAGTATAATTGAATTTCAACTTAACAGATAATTTGGTAGAAACCTCAAAATTTAAGCATAAATATAATAATGAAAAAAAAAGTTCTGGAACAACCAGAGCTTGAAATCGAATAAAAAATCCTTGCAGCTGTAAAACTAAATTCAACTAAGTTAAATGAACTAAAATCTAGATATGCAAAAGGAAAGATTGAAAAAACAAGGAGAGAAAAATAAAAATTAAGTTTAAAAAATTGTCGCTAAATATAAGAATAAAAATGGAACGAGATATCTATGTAAATAGTATCTAGCAGATACAGATACCCAGTAGGAAAATCAACTAATTTAAAAGTAGTTGATACAGTTGTTTTTTGTCAACCACAACTAGTTGAAATTCTGACTTTTTTGCATAGAACGAACTAACTTATTTTGTATGGTGATGTCCGCTAAATAAGTCAATTGACTTTCGTCTGCATATATTTTCAACTACTTGTTAAATTAGTTACATTTAAATTATTTTTTTAATTGCTTTTAAGTAACCAATTGAAAACTATTACTGATGGCCTAAAGTTAATAATATTTGATGAAATAACATGGTTAAATATATATAAACTTGTAATCTAATAAAAATTTGCAATTAAAACATGTCAACATCAGAGTAGTTGCCGCCTTAATATAATTAAAAGTAGTTCATATACTGCTTTATTTTAAATTAGTTTTTTAATTAGCTGTTTTTAAAAACAAGTTAGTTTGTTCCTATAGGGTAGCAACAACTCCTTGCAAAAGTGTTGTATACAGATAGTTAGCTACGTAGATGGGGAAAAAAAACATTAAACATTTTTTAAACTGTTTTTGTTGTTGATGTTTTTTCTCTTCTATACATATACAAAACACACAATATACATACACATGCAGTACAAAAATGGCGTAGTCGGTTTTTTAATTAATCTCATAAATTCATGCAGCTGAGTAACGCAATTTTATGCAAGCGGTAAAAAACGTTTGCTAGCGGAGGTAGCAGACTTTCATTTGCTCTCACCTTCTTACAATCTTTTGGATGACATGCTTTCTCTCTTGTCCAATTCTTCCTATGCTTCCTTTATCATGGGCTAAAGTGTTTGAAATTTATTTATTTCGTCCAGTCGCTATTATTTACAGGGAGTTTTTTAATCACTGTTAAGGTTATAAGCACAAAAAAAAAACAAGATATTTATTTGTATGTCCTAGCATATAACACCGTCGTCTCAAGTATTTAGTTTGTTCATACTCTTGAACAGAAAATGGTTCTCTTAGTGGTTCGTAACAATTTGTTTCGGAAAAATTTTAAAAATATTTCTTTGAGGACTTAGAATACTTTTTGTCCGATGATGGATGGCAAATAATAGTTCAATTTATTTTTTTTTTTATTATTTATTTTGGCACTGTTACCTTGAAAAAGTACTTCTTGTACTTTTTCTAGTCCTTAATCGTATCTCTTTCTATATGCCAAGTTTCTAATCCCATTTTAATATTATTTAAATTTTAATTTAAAAATAAAATTATTTGTTTGGAAAAATTCTTTTAATATGCTAGCAAGCATTGATTCTCAAACATGAAATTTTGAGGAAGCATTAAAAATGAATGCCTCAATATGTCTTACTTACTTACTTAGGTGGCCGTGACAACCCGTGTCCGGATTTCGACCGACCTCATCAGCTCTCGCCAGGCGCCTCTGCTTTGCGCGCGCCTTCTCCAATCGGATACACCAAGTGCGGTTAGGGCTTCCTCAGCTTGGTCCATCCATCGGAGGCATGGTCTCCCTCGTCGTCGTTGACCAGCGACCCTCGCTTCGAGCACCTTTTTCGCTGGAGCTTCGTCGTCCATACGATGGACATGACCCAGCCAGCGTAGTCGCTGCACAGTTATACGCCGAACTACGTCAATGTCTCCGTAGAGCTCATACAGCTCGTGGTTCATTCGGATGCGATAGTCATCGCCGACTCGAACAGGACCGAAGATTTTGCGAAGAACTTTTCTCTCGAACACCCCCAGAGCGGCTGCGTCAGTTTGCGAAACTACCCATGCCTCAGAGCCATAAAGCAGCACAGGTAGAACGAGCGTCTTGTAGAGTGTTAGTTTTGTCGATCGAGAGAGGGCTCTGGAACTTAGTTGCTTACTGAGCCCGTAGTAGCACCTATTAGCAATTATTGTTCTTCGCTTTATCTCCAGGCTGATTTCGTTGTTAGTATTAATGGCGGTGCCAAGGTATACAAACTCCTTGACTACTTCAAAGTTATAGCTGCCGGATGAAACGTGGGAGTCTAAACGCCGAGCTCCCTTGTTTGTAGACAGCATATACTTTGTTTTACCCTCATTTATCGTCAAACCCACTTTGGCTGATTCCTTTTCGATAGCGGCGAAAGCAGCGGTAACATCTCTCTTGGTTCTGCCAACAATATCAATATCATCAGCGTAAGCAAGGAGCTGGACACCTTTATAGAAAATGGTGCCATTACGATGCACACCGGCCTTTCGTACGATCCCCTCCATGATGATGTTGAAGAGATCGCAAGACAGTGGATCGCCTTGCCTGAAACCTCTTTCGGTATTGAAGGTTTCGGAGAGGTCATTTCCTACCTTGACGGAGCTGCGTGTGTTGCTCAACGTCATTCTGCAAAGTCTAATCAACTTTGCAGGTATACCGAACTCAGACATTGTTGCGTATAGGCAATCCCTTCTCGGGCTATCGAACGCAGCTTTAAAGTCGACAAAGAGATGGTGTGTGCCAATTTGATTTTCGTGGGTTTTCTCCAGGATTTGTCGTAGCGTGAAAATCTGGTCTATGGTAGACTTACCAGGTCGAAAGCCACACTGATAAGGTCCAATCAGTGTTTTTGTAATTGGCTTTAATCTTTCACACAGTACGCTTGAGAGAACCTTATATGCGATGGAAATAAGACTGATACCTCTATAACTTGCGCAGATTGTAGGGTCTCCTTTCTTAAGTATAGGGCACAGTACACTGAGGTTCCAATCGTCGGGCATGCTTTCTGCTAGCCATATTTTGCTGATGAGCTGATGCATGCGCCTTATCAATTCATCGCCGCCGGTTTTAAACAATTCAGCTGACAGGCCGTCAGCACCCGCTGCTTTATTGTTTTTGAGTCGTTGGATAGCAACTCGAACCTCTTCATGGCTAGGTGGTGATACTTCCACTCCGTCATCGTCGATTGGTGGCACTGCACTGTGCTCTCGATGGGCGGCATTGGTGGAATCGTCGCCATTAAGTAAATTGGAGAAGTGCTGTCTCCACAATCTAAGCACACACTGTGTATCCGTATTCAGATCTCCATTTTCGTCTCTACAAGTGGATGCTCCGGGCTTGAAACCTTGGGTTAGACGCTTAACCTGTTGATAGAATTTTCGTGCATCCTTCTTGCCCTGGTATACCTCTAGTTCCTCACGCTCACGCTTTTCCTGCTCTCTTTTCTTGCGTCTGAAAAGGCGCCTCTCTTCCTTCCTCTTTTCGCGGTAGTTTTCTCGCACGGCTCGCGTTGCAGCTGACTGCAGCGTTTTTCTATAAGCGGCGTTTTTTACTGCAGTCGCAATGCGACACTCCTGATCATACCATTGGTTCCGAGGTTGCGGGCGCCGGAAACCAATGACTTCTTCAGCGGCAGCGCGCATGGAGTGGGATATATGCGCCCAAAGTCCGCCGGCGTCGTCGAGTCCAGAGGTTGGTTGGTTGAGCTTAACCGAGAGTTGAGCGGAGTAGGCTTCGGCAGTCCGTTGTAATTGCAGCTTAGCGACATCTAGCTTTCGTTGCATTCCTGTGCGTATGTTCTTGGCATTGCATAATCGCATGCGGATCTTGGCTGCAACAAGATAATGGTCGGAGTCAATGTTGACCCCCCGAAATGTACGCACATCTAGAACACTAGAGGCATGCCTTCCGTCGATTACAACATGATCAATTTGGTTTCGCGTTTTTTGATCCGGGGACAGCCAGGTGGCCTTGTGGATGTCGAGGTGCTTAAATCTGGTGCTACTAACTACCATGTTTCGTGCCGCGGCGAAGTCGATCAGTCTTAGACCGTTGTTTGTGGAGGTCTCGTGAAGACTGAACTGACCGACAGTGGGGCCAAAGATGCCTTCCCTTCCGACTTTCGCATTAAAATCGCCGAGGACTATTTTCACGTCATGGACCGGAAGGTGGTCATATACGTCCTCAAGACTAGCGTAGAAAGCGTCCTTGACGGCTTCGTCCTTTTCCTCCGTCGGGGCGTGCGCGCAAATAAGGCTTATGTAGAAAAATTTTGCCTTGATGCGGATCGTGGCCAATCTTTCGTTCACAGGTGTGAACCGGGAAACAAGGTGGCGTAGTTTCCGGCTAACGACGAATCCACATCCGAATTCGCGCTTCTCCGCATGGCAGCTGTAGTAGATATCGCAGTGTGCTTGTTTAGAGCAGCCTTGCCCTTTCCATCGCATTTCCTGGATGGCGGTGATGTCAGATTGTATTGTTTTGAGGGCTTCCGCCAGTTGGATAATGGCACCTTCCCTATAAAGGGTCCGGACATTCCAGGTGCATATCCGTAAATCATTGTCCGTTTTTCGTTTGCGGTGGTCGTCAACGTAATTGGGGTTCTTATCCGAGGCTGGTTTAGTTTTCATTGGGCAGTAGTAATGTGGCGGGACCCAAACCCTGCGCACATTCCATGTTTAAGGTCTATGGAGTGACCCGCCGCTCAAATTAGCCGTCAAACTGACGGATGCCAGTTTGCCGTTGCCCAGGGAACACCACTTGGAGGTTTGAGTCGACTTGAGACGATTTCGACATGGATAATGCTGGCCTCGCCAGGTTGAGGCGGTCAGACACGTTGCCATGTGAAGGTTCGCCCCCTGTTCCCCTCAATATGTCAATGTTTGCAAAAAGCCAGCAAATAGTGGTGCTGACCTTGAAAATGTGAAGGAAATTTTTAGCGGCCAAAAAAAATTTGAATTTTTCATGAAAGTGTTGGTGAAAAACTACACCACAAAATGACAATATGTGTTCTTTTTATCATTTTCCACAGTGTATAACATGCAAAAGAAAAAGAAAAAAGAGCAATTTTTTTATTTTTTCAAATACTATCGACGTGCAAGTACCAAATTTTTATATTTTTACAAATTTTTACAATTTTTTGAAAGTGTTCGGTTTGACATGGAATCACCGATATACATATCTGACTTGACAGAAGTTTTGAGCGATATTTCAAAAATGTACTATGGATTAAATCAGTCGGATGTAAAATGAGTACAGTTAAAACAATTATCTCCTCAACACTGGTGTAACTAGGGTGGCCAAGTTTAAATTTTCCTAAAATGAAAATCTCTAAAAAATATTTCCTGGATCAATAAACTTTTTAATCAGAAGCTGCTGTCTCTTCTTATAAGTTTTTTGTACTATATACATAAATTTTATGTAAAAAAAATGCCAATACATAAACATCCACATATCATATGGATTAATATTCTGATAAATGAATAAAAAATGTGTTAGCCGTAAGGTGTATATTGAAACAGCGCTCAAATGCTGTTGGTGAAGATCAAGTTTCTATAAAATTTATTAACGCCGTTGACGCATATTTGAAATTACTGCTTTACTACGTCATGTTTCCCCAAAATCTGGAAAGTGGGTACTATAGTCCCTGTTCCTAAAGAATCATCGGCTAGAGAACCAAATGAATTCAGACCGATAAGCATCCTTTCATGTCTATCTAAAGTATGTGAGTCCCTCATGGCGGAACAAATTACTATCCATCTAAGTTTAAAGAAGCTCCTCTCACCACAACAATCAGGTTTCCGCGTAGGACATAGTTGCTCTAGTGCTATGACTAAAGTATATATGAATTCAATACGATCTTGAATTGATCACTATCCTTTGCCTCTTACACTTCTCTAAAGCGTTTGACACGGTCGATCATCGTATTTTTTGCAAGAAATTGTCTTGTTTTTTCGTGTTTTCAAACTGTGTTGTAAATCTTGTGTCGTGTTATTTAACTGATAGATTTAAAAGAACTAAGGTTGGGTCTCTTTACTCAGAATATAAACCCATGAAGTCTGGAGTACCACAAAGTTCTGTTCTTGGTCCCTTACTGTTCAGTATGTTTATTAATGATATTTTTAATATATGTAAAAGTGTCAGCTTACATGCCTACACTGATGATATTCAGCTTAATCTCTCCAGACGTGTTGGTCTTCTTGATGATCTGAGTTACAGGATGAATGAAGAATTAGAAATAATTTATTAATGGGCGTTCAAAAACCGTCTTACTCTTAATCCAATAAAATCTTATGTTTTACCGATTTCTAAGAATAAAATTAATCTTGAAGACATTCCTCCTATCTTCCTTGGTAATACTAATCTTAGATTTGTAAACAAAGTCACTAATCTTGGGTTTGTGTTGAATTCTTCACTAACATGCGTTGATAGTGTAGTTAGTAACATTTATTGTGCACAGCAGACTTTAAGACTATCTGCTTCTCAGCAATCAGCAACTTTGTGGCTGTTTAAAGTAAACCGCTTTTTTGTGCCTCTTTTTTATAAGTGATTGTACCACGGTTACGACAATAAAATGTGTATGCTAATTTGATGAAAGTATATTAAACATATTACTATACAGCAATAGCAGAATGTCTTCAATTATCTAAATTTGAAAAAGTATGTGTTCATTAGTTGATTGGTTTAAACATATAATGTTTATGCAACAAGTGCTTTCGTTGTTATTTTTGAAGTTACAACGTTACGTTTTACTGCGCAAGTTTCAAAAAAATTTAAAAAAAGGCGTTTCGTCGGCTTTGCATGGAATTGTTATGCAATGAGTATAAGTGTTATAACAAATGTTATGACACGTCAGTATAGGTCAATTCTTTGACTTTGATACAAAAAAAAAAAAAAAAACAAATTGAATACGTCATCGGGACGCGGAGAGCAGCCTAAGCAACGAAACTGTAAATTTTGTACATGGAATAACGCGCTATATATAGGAGCAACGGTAAAAAATATAACACGTCAGTAAAGGCTGGATCATAGTCCTAATGAGAAAAATAGACATGGAAAGAGATATAGATAAAAAGATAGAAAATTAATCAATCATACAACGGCGTTGCATTCAATTATTACTCGATAAGCTTATGCAACACGGTAAATATTATAAGATGCAAATGACGGATTGATTGATATCTATATCTAAACTATTATATAAAACTGAAGTGCAGATTTTTGTACACCCCCAAAAGGGCTGGGCCGAATTTTATGGAAAAAATATTAAAATGTCATATTTGTGCTACAGCACAGTAAATTGGTATTTTCCTCTCTGAATTGTAACAATAGGACTATTGAATTGTAAAGTTTTTCAAGAAAATATCCCCGATGCCTCGCACTGCTTGATCGCTTTCTTTTCACGTGATTATCTTGCGAGAGCTTTAATAAACTCCATATCTCTCTTTTGTGCTCAGCAAGCACATATAAAAAAAAGCTAGCTGTAAGACGGCTAGCTGTGGCGGCAGTGGCGTAGTGGGTAGAGTGTGTGGCTCATACGCCAGATAACAAAGGTTAGAATCCCTTATTTGACACAGAAAGTTTTTCAATTGAATTAATTTTTGAAGCGAAGCTTTTTACTCCTCGTTCTGTAATTTGCTTGGAGTGAAATCTGAAAAATTTTCGACAGATTTTTTTGCTAGTTAGTACGCTGTTGAAGGAAAAAATTTGTTCAGAGCAGCCAAGTTCACAACCATGTGTGGAGAATTGGCGTGGAAATTTGACATTCAACAATAATCAGTAAAATAAGCAGTAAATATGTTTTCTGTATATATGGAATTTATTTTGTTATTTTAAATTTTTGTGTTTAAAAGTTAATATATTAAAAAGAAAAAATTATTATCATCAAATCTATATAACTGTGAAAAAGTTGAGCTTCTCTCGTGTGTCCAACGACGCACCTGTGTTTTTGTTCGGCCGTCACCTCTCTGCAGACAAAATGGCAAGCCTTTAGAGAGTAAAAACTGCCCTGAAAAGCTTCATGAGAACATAAGCCGTTCAGAGTCGGCACAAAACTTTTAGGTCTAGTTTTCGATCATTTGTGTTCAATCATTTTCACAACACACACAACACAATTGATCATAAGGAGCTAGGTCAAAGTCCTTTCAAGGGCTGAAATGGTCATTTCGTTTCGTTTCGCTAGTTGCAAGACAAAGAAAAAGTTGAAATGTTTTTTATTTCGTTTGTTTAGTGTTTATGATTTTTTTTATATAAAGTTTTTGTGCTCTATCTCTCTTCTGACTCATTCAAAGAGTAAAAAAAAAGGTTTCGGCGCCAAAGTCAAGGTTGATTGATATAGGTTAACTCACTTGAGAGAAAAACACTCTTTTTTGCCTTTGTTCAAACTGTCAAAGTATCTGTAAGCTAAAATTTGTATAGATTCAGGTTTTATTTTTTCGTTATTTCCTTTCATCCATTCTGACAGAACGACCAAGCTACTCTCAAATGACTTAACCTGCATTAATCAACCTTGGCTTAGGGATTCGCTTAGAGCATTTTACGTTAGTACAATTTCAGGTTTTGAGTTGCATGGAACACGGTTGAATAATAAGGTTGTCGCAAGGGTGAGAACGAGTACCCATAATTGTCAAATCAAAGTTGACAGCTCATAGTAAATCAGAAAGCAATGATAGGGCTTTAATTGGCAAAATGTGAAAAAGTGAATTGTTTTGATTTTGCATTTGAAATATGGATACTGAGAAAAGAGTACGTTTAGCCCCGCGATAACCTTAGAATTCAACCATGGCAAGGATAAAATGATTATAGACTTTTTTGCTCAAATAAATGGACATGTATTTATACATATATAACATTAATAACGTATGCATATGTATACTGCGTTTTATCAACTGTCTTACTTTTAAGTATTTTTAAAACAAGATTCGCAAAATATTTTTTAAACTAGCCGAACCCCCGCCTGCTTCGCCAGGCTCTTTTTTAACAGGCTTAAGCCTGGTTTTCACTATGTCAGTTTTATGACGATATAAAACTTAATCAATGAAAATATCACCAAAATAAAATTATTCTATATTTTTTGTGTAGCTCAATTCGATAATAGAGATGTTTTTAATTTTTCTCCATTGTCAAACATAGAAAAAATGCTAACGTGATTACAATTTATGTAGCTACATTTATGTAGCTACACCGAGAAAAAAAGCTTATGTTGAATTAAAAAAAAAAAAACTAGTATAATTTATAAGATGGCTTTGGCAGTTTTCAGCCACCCAACTACTTTATCAAAACGCCTAAGTCTTACATGTTGACTTGCCAATTTTTATTGGGTGATAAATTAATTTTTTATACACTACTTTAAAAAAAAAATTGATTTTCAATTTTTGTCGGGTTTTGGTTTTTTTATTTTGCATTTTTTTTTTTTGAAACTGCAGCCCGCCTCTCGTTCTGTGATTTGCTTGACTGAAATCGGCAAACAACACAAAGGTTTTTTAAATCAACACCATTTTTTTCTTAGAAATTAATGACTTTTCGGCTTTTCTTGCTGCTTGACGTATATTATAAGAAGAACATTAAATTAAATTAAATTAAATATCAAATACAAAAATTTTACCTTCGCATGCCGTTGAGATTCGAACCTACACCCACCGATACCACTGTGTTTGAAGTCACTACACTACGCTTCGAGCCAAACTCCTTCGTTACGCTGAGTGATTTATTCAATATTAATTGCAACCGAAGCTATGCTGCAGCTATCAACAGAATACTGCGACATACTGCATCTGTTAATATCTGTGAATCTAATATTTTTTTTGGCAGGGTATAGTATGTGCTTTCAAAGCAATGTATTAAACAATAAATCGCTGAGGTGAATTAACATAGCTGCAGTTATGTCAGCAAACAGCAGCAAGGCTGCTTGGATCAGTTGGTAGAGCGATGGACTGGCACCAAAAGTTCCTGGGTTCGATTCCGCACGGCGAGCAAAGAAATTTGTTTTTTCTTTTCTTTTTGTTGATGAAATGTAATAAAATTTACTGGTATGAATATTAACGTGTGTTTTTTAATTTACATTATGTAATTTTTGAATTAAAAGTCGTTTTATTACAAAAAAAAAAAACCATTATATTATCAAATCTATCCTTCTCTCGTGTGTCAAATGACGCAGCTGTGTTTTTTTTTTTTTTGCAGACAATAGCTTAAAACTATGCTTAAGCCATCCATGCTAGTTGTTTTTTAATTTTGTATTTTTGGATTATGGACTTAGGTGAATCAAATATTTTTTGTTTGGCAAGGCAGTATGTGCTTTCAAAGGATGTATTAAACAATAAATTGCTTAGGAGAATAAGCATAAGTTCATAATTACCATACAATTCTCTTTACCCAAGGCGACTTTGGTGATTTACCAATTGCTTTTTTTCTCTGTGTAGTGTTCACCTGAATTGATAAAAGTTAAAAATTTAGCTGTCATCCCTATGATACATGAAATATTTTTTTGAAATTCCTTTTGCGTTGGACATTTTAAGTGACGAGGAGTCCGAAAATCACATTTCTAAAATTTTTGTCTGTCTGTCTGTTAAAGCATCACGCAAAAACCACTGGATGGACTTAAATGAAACTTGACATCTAGGTTCCTTCTATCCCTTGTCAACATATAGGCTAGTTTTTATCCAGTAAAAAAGGTTGGACCCAGTAGGTGGCGCTCCGATCGGGTTACAGGCATTCTATTTTTAAGCTTGTCTCCAAAGCCGTTTATCCGATTTGCATGAAAATTTGTATATAGAGGTTCTCGGATACGGTGAGTTTTTATGACTTATCTACTCTATTCTATCTTGATCACCATAGATCACCATAGTGATTTGCTTGAGTGAAATCTCAACAACGACGCTTTTATTTTTCGACAGCGTTTTTCTTAGAAATTAATGTTTCTTTGTTCCTTCCTCCTATTATAGCAAGAAAATGTAATTTAAATATATTAAAAAAATTTCTTAGATCCTCAGCGGCAATTTAACTCGCAAGTAGGAGTTCGCTACACTATCCACTGATCCAAAAGCTTCTGTTAAGCAGAGTTCTTGATTCAACAATAACAGCCCGATTCTGTGCACTTGATAAATTCACCATATTGAATATTTATCAATAATTGAATATTTATCAAGATTTCATATTCTGTCACCAAAAAAAAAGCTTCTTCATTGACAAATTTGTCAATATCTCATTAGCTATTGACAAATGGCTTTACTTTATTGTTGCTTCAAATTTACACAGTTGTGGGCGCTTGAGGTAAACATTAACGTAATAATTATTTATTTGATACACATTTATTAACTTTTGTGGAAATTTAGGAAAATGGAAGAAGAAGTCCTTTTGTTATTGCTGCTATTAGAGTATGAAGAAAATGAAGAAAAAAGAAGGCGTAGATGTGAACTACGCAGATTGCGGGAAGCTAGTGATCCTTTTACCCTGTCGGTAAGCTTACTTCTTTCCATTTCGCTGCTGTCCGAGTTGGGCCTCCTAAGACTTAAGTAATCCACCCTCCAGCTCGTTCCAGAGCTCCTGCATTTGCCGCGGCGACTTCGGGCAATTTTTTCCAGCTTGCAATTGTGGTCGCTCGCGGCATAAATTAACATTAAATTGCAGCTGCTCCGATGTGGCACGATCATATTTCGGTTTCCTATAAGTTTGAGTTATTTTACACAAATATTTAATAAAATCAAATAAACAAAAATACTTAATAGGTGTATATTAGTAAAATATATTCGTAAAATTTTATGACATATTTTATAAAATCAGCTGTCAATAGAAGTTCACCTCACGTGGTGAATTTCGAAAGCTTTTCATTTATCAAGTTTGTTGCAGAATACTAATAAAGCTTTGGCTTGATAAAATTCTTTACAAATTTTATTGATAAATTGCTTGTCAAGAAAACGCAGCATAGGGGTGTAAGTATGTATTACTAAAGCTATGATGCAGTAGATCACTATAATCTCTTAATAGATAGAGGATAGTGTATTTGATATAAATACATTCCACAACATATTATAAATACATTCCAGAAAAAAGTTCTTCTACTTGCTACAAGATGTCTCAGCATCGGCAAAAATTAACAATTGTTCACAAGTGCGTTGAAACAAAAATGAATGTAGCACGTAATAAAATACATAAAATAATAATGCAATGTAATACAATTTGCTGGTGTGAATATTAACGTGTGTTTTTTAATTTACTCGCTATTGCTATCGCTATGCTATTTAAAATTTTTTAATTTAAAAGCTTTTTTATTAAAAAAATCCATTAATTTATTAACACCCCTATGCTGCGTTTTCTTGACAAGCAATTTAGCAATAAAATTTGTAAAGAATTTTATCAAGCCAAAGCTTTATTAGTATTCTGTAACAAACTTGATAAATGAAAAGCTTTCGAAATTCACCACATGAGGTGAACTTCTATTGACAGCTGATTTTATAAAATATGTCATAAAATTTTACGAATATGGATACACCGATTAAGTAAGTATTTTTGTTTATTTGATTTTATTAAATATTTCTGTAAAATTAATAACTCAAACTTATAGCATACCGAAATTTGATCGTGCCACATCGGAGCGCTGCAGTTTTATGTTAATTTTTGCCGCGAGCGACCACAATTGCAAGCTGGAAAAAATTGCCCGAAGTCGCCGTGGCAAATGCAGGAGCTCTGGATCGAGCTGGCGGATGGATTAAATGCCTTACGAGGCACAACTCGGACAGCAGCTAAGTGGAATGAAGTAAGTGCTATTTATTTTTGATGAGTTGTTGTTATGGCCATAAGAGGCAAAAAAAGGCAACAGACAGTGTCTTACTTGTGTTGTGCGTTTAACTTATGTGTTTTTTTCGCAGACTTTGGGAGTTTGGAAAAGCCAGTTGCGCACACGGGCACGACGCATCGAAATAAGCCAGCGAGTTACTGGTGGAGGACCATGTTCTAAGCCCATGACCGACTTTGAGGAGCAACGCATTTCTGGTACGATCTGTGGCCAAAAAAGTAAAGCGTTGCCAAAACACGTATTGTTAAAGGCAATGATGTCCTTTGAACGTCATGAGGCTGCAGAGCTGCTATTAGTTGACGGCTAAGAACTCGAGTCAAGCAAAAATTCTTAGTGAATTCTTCTTCCAACAGGGTAAAAGGATCACTAGCATCCCGCAATCTGCGTAATTCACATCTACGCATTCTTTTTTCTTCATTTTCTTCATCCTCTAATAGCAGCAATAACAAAAGGACTTCTTCTTCCATTTTCCTAAATTTCCACAAATGTTAATAAATGTGTATCAAATAAATAATTATTACGTTAATATTTACCTCAAGCGCCCACAATTGTGTAAATTTGAAGCCACAATAAAGTAAAGCTATTTGTCAATAGCAAATGAGATATTGACAAATTTGTCAATGAAAAAGCTTTTTTTTTGGTGACAGAATATGAAATCTTGATAAATATTCAATTATTGATAAATATTCAATATGGTGAATTTATCAAGTACACAGAATCGGGCTGTAAATCTATGAAACTACTTCAATAAAACTTCGTTCTCTCGTGTGTCCAACGACGCACCTGTATTTTTTTGGATAGGGTATTTTGGATTTTTTTTGTGCTATCTTAAATACCAGAGGGCGCTGTTATACAAATACAGCAAAAAAAAAGCTCCAAACCACTCATCCGATAAGTATGATTTTTATAAGACCTTTTCGGGTACAGCGAGTCTTTTGCGCTTTGTATTTTGCAATACATTTCATACAATGCATGTATTATTTATTTTCTTGAACATCAGAGGGCGCTGCACTACAAAACACAGTGAGACGTAGCAAAGCGCGAGGGGTGAAAAATATCTTATTTTTTTTCTTTATGGGTATTATATTAAATTTTCCTTTCTTCTCATACCAGAACAGCTGATGTCGAAGTCTGTGATATTTGTGTACGCGTCAATGCATGCGCAAGTCAGTTGCGTCGTAAGTTGGCGTTATTTTGACATTTCAATTTCTATTTTCAATGCTTATTTAATTTTTGTCGAGTAAAAAAATACTTAATGGAGTAAAAAAAATAATGGCTTACTTGCAAAAAAATTGAGAAGAAAAATCAAAAACGGATTAAAATTTAAGATACATAAAAATAACATAAGAAAGAATTATTGACCATTAAAATATCTGCAATTATGACCTAAGCTAAATAAATTGCCAATCTCTAACGAACGAAAATTTCTGAAGATTTATTAATTTAAAAAATGATTAACGTGTTAACATTTTTAACACGTTAAGTAGATTAACGGTAATCTCTCAATGTATAAATTTCAAAACAGTAGAAACTCTTAGTAAAATGAATTTTCGAACATATCAACGATACCTGAACCAAAAAAAAAAAAATGATCAGAAATTTAAAGTTTTGACTTTCGATGCAAGTTTCTCTGCTGTTTTTAAATACATTTCAATCAATTCTGTTTTCTCTGAAACGTCAATTAAAGTACTTTATAAAAATAATAGTAGCAGTAGTTGAGGGTTTAAATTTTTTGGTTTTTTTTTTTCAAGAAAGGTTTATAATATTGAATGTTTTTTTGAAAAATATTGCAAGTTTTTGTTGTAAAAATTAATTTAAATTCAAAAATGCACTTTTCAATCCATTTCATATAACATTACCTTGATTTTCAAAAGTTGTTTCAGCTAACAAGAAAAATGAATTGTTTTTGTACTATCTACATTAATAAAACTGATTTTCTATTCAAAATTTCCTATTTCGAGCACCCACCTAAAACCTATTGAGCAAATCTTTGTGTTCATACGATATATTAACTATTTCTCTGATTAAAAGAAGTTTTGATTTATTCTTAAGAAATACTAAGAATGTTCGGGTTTTTATGTACATATATTCACTCCATTAACGTAGGAAGGTCAGGCTTCGTCGAATTGACGAAGCACTAATATTATATTTATTGCATTGTTGTTGTATCTAACCGTCGCACGTTTCCGCTTTTTCTCACAATGTTAGTTGTTGTTATGCTGTTAATTAAAACGCATGATACAAGAACCCAGGTAGAAGTGCCAGTTCCTTGGCATACCATAAGTTGTAAAAAAAAAAAATGCCATAAAAGAGGGAGTTCATTATTAGCTGTGTTTAATACACATTGGCTGCATTCAGCAGAAAATTTGTTCAACATGTTCCCTGAGCGGTTACCATTTTACCGCGCGAAAATATTTTATGCTACTTCGCTACTTGAGTGCTCTTTCGGATAGAATGCAGCCGTTGCCGAGTGTATTCCAATCTGAGAGAGAGTAAAATTCAATTTGAGCACAGTGTCAAAAGTGAGGAAAAGACTTCTGCTAGTTTCAAGCAAAAAAACATTTGATTACCTTTCAAACATAAACAGCGCAAATTTTAACTTGTTAGAAATTTTTATAATATTTTTTGATTGCTATTTTTTTGTTTATTTAATTAGTTTAAATGTATTGATATCTTACAATTAATAAATTTATTTTTTATCTCTCAACATAAGCAAACAACAAATGACAAATTGACATTTGCTTGTTAATCTTCGTGCTTTTTCTTCTTGATGCTTGAAAGCTGGAAAACATTTCTTCCAGCATACTTCAAGCAACTTTAGAGCTTTATAGCAGGGTTGCTATTATCGACGATTTATCGTCATTTAGACCTGACGTTTTTCTTATTAATTTTTTGGCAAAAATTACGTTTTTTGGTTAAGTTGCTTTTCCTTTATTATTTGAGATTTAAGTGCAGATTCAAATTTGATTTAGGTGCTTGGAGCAGCTGTATTTGGGTATTAAGTTAAAATTTAAGTTAGAGCAATTATCAAATTCGTTAAGTCCAATAGAGTTACTAACATTTAAAAATACTTGCCGATTTGCTCAAACTATTTCCTAATCTGCTTTTAGAAAACGAATTCTTGATTCTGAGTTCCGGGAAGTCTTTAATTTAGAGTTTACTTATATTTTTATATTTTCAGTGGTTCAGAAGAAGAAGTAGAAATTGAATATTACTGGAAAGCAGTTTATTCCATCAGAAGAGGAGACTAATCTTTGGCATTTTATGGGAAAATTAATTTTTAAAATTTTGACTTAATTTGTCAGCAAACGTTGATCGTTTTTTCTCTCAAATATGCTTAAATAAAACAAAAATCAGAGGCATTTTGAGCACAAAAACGGTGATTTGAGAGGGAAGAATTCGTCTTGTTATAATTTGGACATAAAGAAAGAATTAACAAAAAAAAAAAAAAAAAAAAAAAATACAACAATACCATGCAATACAATACAAATTTAATTGAATAGTATAATTTTTTAACTTTATTAATATATACATATATATTTAATTTGATATTAATAACATGAATAAATTTTTAAAGGTGTTATTTAATTTTTCATTTAAACGTATATGTATAAATATGCTTATAAATAAAGAAAAACTTATTGTATGTAGTAGTTATTTGTATTGGATGACGATTTTGACGATTTTCATGGTGTGAAAATTACTCATATTAAGCCTGTTCGAGAGAGTAATTTTATGCTTGTTCTTCTTATCTCTTTTGAGTTAGAAATATACGGAAAAACGTTCTAGCAGCTTGTAAGTTACTACAATCGAGTACCTAACCTAGCGGCCACACGTGCAAGTGCATGTTCGAAAAACTCAATACATCCAAACATTTTACTAACACACTCACATTTTCGAACTTGCAGCCTACTTGCAAGGAAATTTCCTAGGCAGTGATTTTTTCCGCTTGCTGCAATAAATATCAGAAAAGGGGGAAAAGTGTTGTTTTTGTTGTGTTTTTGTGGATTTTTCCGGAATATGTAACATTAGTTAATGTTACGTTTTCTAATTCCTTCCATTCTACATTTTTAAATGATAAATTAGTGAAAACATAAAAATTGTTGAAAATGTTAAAGTGCAGCAATTTAACAACCTTAGCAGCGGTAGTATTAATGGTGACCGCTTAGGGAACACATTGTGTGAGCGCTTTATGCTACATACCATTCATCCCGAAAGTTGTTCAACAGCTACGTAGCAAATTTTCCGCTGAATGCAGCCAATGGGTGTATGTTCATTAGCTTCACTCTTAGCTGTGTTGCATGAACAGCTATTTTTGACAACTTATGGTATGCATTTAGAAGAGAAAATCAACACTTATCAATGCTACCTGGGTTCTTATATCATGATTAAAACGCATCATTGTCGCAAAAAAAAAATGTCTTAAAATAGGAGATTTGCGTGTTTGTTTGAACATATGTAGAAAAAGCATGACCTTACAGGGTTAAGAAATTTTCTGTGAATTATAAATATTGTGAAGCCCTAAAAACAACACACAAAGATTGCGCCAACAATAATAACACATGAACTGTCCACAAGTTTAGTAGCTTCCACACATTAAACGCTACAGTAACATTACGACACGAGGTCAAAAGAGAGCATTTATGTATAAGAATATTCATATAAATGGTTGCCCAAAATTCGTTTTTTCTCTGATGTTTTCAAAATTTTCAAAAATGTCCAATCTATGGATTACTATATAAAATTTAAAATATACTATTGCAAGCTATTGGCACGCACACACAAATCACGAATTGTTATGGCTGTTGAAGCCATCATTTTGCACATTCCGCAGAAGTTACCGTTTTGAAAGATTCACAAAATTCCTTCTAAAGTTTGTGAAAAGTTTTTTCAAATCGACGAATGGGTTCAAAAAATATTTATATCAACTCCTGAGTAAAGCCGGGTATTCAGCTAGTGTATAATATAGATGCAAATATCTCATAGCTTCTTTGCACAACAATTTTAGTTTGTACTCTTAAAATCTTCTTTATATTTATTCCTGTAAATGCCCCTTTATTTCAGCAAATCTACAAATGCTACAGCAACACTTGATATATCATCAGAAAGATCTTGAGGTGTAGGTAAGCTGAAAATTATTAGATTTTTGAAAAGTGGTAGCGTTTAGCAGATATGAGCGTTTAAAGTTGATTAAATGGTAAAAAGTCTTAAGACACGAACTCGCTCCAATGTGAATGAGAAAGTAAGATTTCCAAAGCGAAAAAGGAAAGTACACCCGATTTTCGGGGCATTTTCACTAGTTTTTCTAGAGAGAGAGAGAGAGAGTGAAAACAAACGTTTACGCAGTGTACAAACACTGCGATCCGATTGCTACTTAACTTTTAGATTTGAGAGAAAACTTGAGTTGTAGCCAGTGCTGTCAACTACACGGATATTACGGATTTCTACGGATATTTTAGTCTTGCACAGATAAACGGATAAATTTCGCAAGAAATTTTCGTAGATTTTGCAGTTTTTCACCAAATTTTTTGTCTAAATGAATTTGAATCTCAAACAAATGTACTAATCACTCAAAAATATGTCTACCTAATTGTTCAAAACATTCCGCTTATTAACACTTGGAATTTTACACGTAAAAAAACTTTTCAAGAATTGTAACTGTTTTGAAATGCAAATAAATGACTCACAGTTATCAAAATGTTCGTTTCAAATGTATGATAAACATAATTTTATACAGGTATTTCTTAAAAGATATTGATTCATTTTGTTATGATTTTCAAAGAGAATAAATTCTGTAGATTTTCCATAAAAAATATCACTCTACTATAAACTGGTTCCTCGAGATTGTGTGCTCAATAATATAAAAAAAAAATGAATTGAAGCTATAATAGATAATATTCTAATTGCTGAACTCATCTCAGGCAACCACTGATTTTGAGTGGAATTCTGATGTCAACTCTAAAGAATTTATTCTCCTTGTGATTTTATAGAAAATGTAATTTTTGATTTGATTTTTTACAAATCATCTATAAATTTTTTTTTTGTCGAACAAAAACTAAAAAAACTTGAATAAGTAATTGTGTGCTATTTTTTTAATTTAAAAACTTAAAAAACTTAAAATGCCTTTGAAATGTATTTTAATGTTATTGTATTTTTAACGATTTCAAAAACCTTATTTTCCTTTAAATGAATAAAAGTTATGTTTAATGTAAACGAACGAAAACGAAATGGCATTTCAGCCCTTGAAAGGACTTTGACCGAGCTTCTTGTGATCAATTAATGCAAATTTTGGAATAAAAACAAAATATACAAACATT
The DNA here is from genome assembly GCA_914767935.1 of Coremacera marginata. NCBI lineage: Eukaryota > Metazoa > Arthropoda > Insecta > Diptera > Sciomyzidae > Coremacera > Coremacera marginata. Next base: position 151,532,803 of record OU612043.1, read on the forward strand.
TTTTTAAAAACTATTAACTATAATTGAGTGGTTTTATTAGCTGTTTGTTTTAAATTGAAAAAACAAAAATTATATAAATTTGCTTACACGGATTTGCACGGATTATTTATGTCGCATTTCAGGATTTTTTCTTTATTTGGGTTGGCATCACTGGTTGTAGCACATCCTAACAACAATAGCTAACAACAGCATCTCGCATCTTGCGGTGGTACGTAAGGTTTGCGAACATAGTGAACGCTGGTTCAGACAGGCAGGCAGATTAGATCAGAAAACACATTAGAGCAAAAGAGATAGATGACTTGGTTTCTTTATTGCTCCAATGTGAAAATCTGATCTGATACTTTCTCGCCTGTCTGAACCGGCGTTCACTATGTTCGCAATCTGACGCAAGCGCAGCCGTCCAAAGAATTAACTGTATCTTGCTGTATAGCAAAATGAACACTTTCGATCGTGCCAGACACGGTAAGCACTACATTTTTTCACACCAAATTATATTGTCGCTCGTTTCTTTGTTTGTTAGGTCTTCGTTTCAGTATGTAGGTGTTCATACGTCAGTCAAATGATTGAAGTATATCGCGATTTTTTAATCTCTTTAACTCTCTCTGAAAATTTTGATTGACGCTTGCTCACACACGATTTTTTGATTGAAGCTCCGACGCAGGCATTTCTTACTTTTCTGCTACCTACTATTTTGTGGATTCATATCGTGCTGTGTTTCTTTTATTAAGTAGTTTTGTGTGCATAAAAATTTTACAAAATGGAAAACAATAGCGGAAATATAGTTGATCTTTTAGGATTAAATTGATCACATTAGGAAATCAATACGCCGGAAATTATACCTATTTGTTTTACCATCGGATGCAAGTCGTAAAAAAACAATAGAATTAATGAAATAATCTCAGGAACTGAAGAAACTACACCTCTTTTTCTCTTTAAAAAACTACCTTTGTTTCCAGTTAACTACATTTCTAGATATAATTGCCTACTAAATAGCAGACAAGTAAAATAATGCAACCCTTTGACTGATTGATGCAGGTCTGGAGCTCAATCAAAATTTTGACTGACGAGAGAAGATTTTGGAGTTCATTTTCGCTCTGAGATAAAGTTAATTTTTTTTTTTTACATAGGAAAGCAACAACAAATTTTGATTAATTCAATCATTTGACTGACATATGAACACCTACATTCAATCATTTGACTGACGTATGAACACCTACTATACAGCAATACTTAGTAAGAGATATTGCTATGTTCGTCGTCAGAATTTATACACCATTCTGGTTTTTATTCAAAAGCCGCCACTTGCCAGTACATTTCATGGATACGTGATTTGCTGAACTATGTTTAGTTAGCAATCAAAGCAACCATCAGCGCATTATTTTTAACAGTAAAATATAGTGCTACCTATTATAACCGATCCGGATACAACGGTGCATGCAGATGGATACAGCAAAATTTTGCAAGCGCGTTTAAACGTGACTGGTCGAATTCAACAATTTCGTGGACCCAACCACCAGCTCTACATCAACTATAGCAGTAGCACATATACTAAAGTGATCGATTGGACACAATTTGAGATCACTGAGCCCCATGCCTTCAATTTTATACCCAAGACCAATTGTCTGATATGCAATATTCTGACCAATTGATTAACACTCCAAGTTCGCACTGCAATACACATTAAGTAATCGATACAGTTTTAACTTCATATTCCATATCATATATTACACGATATATTTCCGACAGATTATCCTTGCCACTCGCAAAACTCGGAGCGTTTTATGACGAAAATTGTTAGGGGAACATTTTCGCGAAGCTAGATAGTTGCAACCGCTACAGGCTGCCGAAAAGATTTGGAAAATTAATAATAAAAATTGAAAGCCTAATTTCTTGAATAAAATCGTCGGATTCATGTTAAAAATGAATTTGATCGCTTTCTCTTGTTCCCATGGTTATAATGATTTTTCCTGATTTTTATTTTTTTTTTTTTTAAACTTTATTATATAGTAGGAACTAAGATAAAATTGCTGAAGGAAAAAATAATATTAAATTAAAAAAAATCTGGAAAAATTAGCAAATAATAAGCAAACACGCGCAAATATAAAACTTTAAGATCGGATAAGAAATACCGAAGATATAACATAAACAAAAAAGTAGCACCATAGGGACCCTTTAAAAAAAACCAATATTGTCGAAAATGTCTTTGAAATGTGTAACGATTGAGCCGGTGTCAAAAATAGGTTAGTTTTGGTGATACGGCCTAATGAACATATTTCAATTTTTTTTTTATGTTGTCGTGTAAGGATACAACTATTTTAAAGTTAGTGGCATATTTCGTGTTATGACGATACTTTAAAAGAGGTGGAGCAATTCCGTATGCATGTTGAAATCTTAAAATGTTTTTCCTGAAGAATCTGTTTTATTAGGTTATGACAAGTTGTGACGATATTTTTCTTAGAAAATTCGTATTTGCTATTGAAATTATAATTGAAAAGATGAAAAACTCTGTACAAATTTTTATATATATCTTAGACTTTGGGTGAAAAAAATCGACAATTTGTTCAAACGATTTTGGATGGCATAAATGTGAAAAAATTTTGGAATATAAAGTAATTTGGAAAGTTTAACTTTCATGCGAATAATTTTTCGAAAAAAAATCTAAGATTAAGGATTTATAAACCTTATTATAGTACATACTTATATAGTAACCCATATGTAGAGGTCTTTTAAAAAACTAGCAAAAAAAAAAAAAAAAACTTAAAGCCGCCATAAATTAATTTTTCATCCGATTTTAACAAACAGAATGTTATTACAAAGAGAAGAAGAACAAAGAAGGTTTTTTTCGAAAACCTATTCGCGCTGGCTATGTTATGTTTAATTGGCCGATATATGTTATGTCATAAGAAAAATATTTAAATGTCATAATTTTTCAGATGTTTTGCCATCTAAGGTTGACTGAACAAATTGTGGTGAAAAGACAGTCTAATATATCTACGTATTAGCGTCGATACGTTTTTAACTAAAAAACAGACTTTTGTTGAAATATTTTATTGATTTACTATGAACAACAAAACTGAAAAAGTCAAACGACGACAAGTGAGAAGAGTGATTAATGGGTATGCTCAAGAAAGTTGCTTTGTACGAAAGAGTAAGGCAATCAACTCATTAGCTACACCCGATGCCAAAAAAAAGTTTCCATTTGAGTATTTGTCTGCTGTCGAGAAATTAAAATCCACACGCGAATAAAATTAAATAAATTTTTTAATACATTAAGCATTAATCTTCATTCAGTAATTATAAATAATTTGAACTAATATTGACATCTTATTTTACCATAACTATATAAAAATGAAAAGAACACTTTCGTTGAAATAGTGGATGGAAACTTTTTTGGCGTCGGATGTATTTTGTGTAAATTTAAAATTTGTGTGCGTTAAAATTAAACACAAAAATAAATCGGAGTTTTACAAATTGAGCAAATAATAGCACATTTAAAATTTGGGTAATGCGAATGTTTATTAATAATAGTATATTGCACATGTACTGATGTTGTAGTTTTTTGGGCAGCACTGATTAGCGTCGTTATTGGTCTACCCATGGGTCTCAACGACATAGTTTCATAAAAAAATCACCAAGGTTGGCATCCCAATAAAATTTTTTAAAATGTAATACTTTTATGCCCAAAGACATACAAGAACATATTAAAAGGAGTACAAAAAGTAAAACGTCATTCACATGTGTGTACTTCGAAGTACGCAGCACATCGGACGCAGAAGCAATACTTATGCCAAAGGTTATGCCAAAAGGAGTACGGTGGTCACATTATGCATGCCCATCAATTCTGTATCAAACAATTTGAAATTAAAATTTTCTGATCTGTAGTATTTTTTTTTAATTTGCCTATAATAAAAGCAAAAGATTCCAAATTTCTCATATCTTGGAGGTGTATAAAGTACTTAAGAAATAAAAATTATCTTTTCTTCAAAGATATTTTACATTATGAAAGTATTCCAAGAATTTTTATTTTCTCTTGTGCAGGCAACACCACACCACACCACACATAAATTAAATTTGATACTCCTCAAAGGCCAACAAAAAAGGTAATTAAAATGTAGAAACGTTTTAAAAGCAAGACACAAAAACAACAACAAGAAGAAAATCAATTTCCATGGAAATTTATTGTCAACAACATTTAAGGCAGCACTAATTTAATATGATTTACAATTAGTTCGTCAACGATTTAGCACGACTTTTTCTATGCGGACATTTGTATAGTTTTTGTGATTCTTGTTAACCACCTAAAGGAAGAACAGACACTAACAATAGAAGAAAAAAAAAACGAAAACAAAATTAAAACAACTACAGACAAAAAACCAGAACACAGCTTAAAAGCATGTTTGGTGATAATAATAGTTTGCTGCAACAACAACAATAACAATAGTGTGCAGAACATGTTGCTGCTGCATTTAGAGTGCATAATAGTCATAAATAGTTGTTCGTGTTGCTGTTGCTGTTGTTGGTAAAGAACCATAAAAAAATTCACAATAGTCTAAGCAAACAAATAAATTGAAAATCCATCAAAAACAAAAAAATAAAACCAAAATGCAAAACATGCAAAGAAGGGTTAAAAATGCAACACTACTGACACAAACCTAACCTCAAACTTCAAACCTCAATTCAATGTAGTCCTCTTTAGGTTAATTATTAATTCATCGCTTCACTTGGACGTCACACTAAATGCTAGATGTCGCTGCTGTAGCGCGTCAAAACTTCCATCTACTACAGTTTAAAAAAGTGAAAAAAACGATTTCACGAAAAAACCGTTTTAATTTCCACTAAAATGCTAGGGCGAAAAAAAATAGACAAAAACAACAAGAAAACAAAAAACTAAATGCCTAACATAGAAAAGTTTCCTTGAAATTGTCATAAAAATTGTTAAAATATTTGCATGTGTGTTTGTGAGTGTGTGAGGCAGAAATTTGCACATTTGCCGTTTGGTGGAACATTAAAATTCATGGCAAATATTCGTGACTGGTTGGCCGAAACAATAGTCAGTTCGTCAGTTTTTTTTGTCAGTTCTTCCGTTCGTCCGTCGGTCACGCATATCTGCTGTTAAGGCGAATGATACAAATGATTTGTTTTTTCGCTGTTGTTGTTGTTGTCGAAAATTAAGTTTACCAATGGATTTCCATTGTGAACGAGCGAGTCAGAATGAGAGCCAGGTAGCTTAGGCAGATAAACTATTTAATTATACTATATACTATTTTATACTATAACTATTTAAGCACTCTGCTAAAGTTTACCTAAAAATTCGTAATTTGAAGCAGATTAGTTTGAGCAAACCCATAAAAATTGACAGAGCTATCAATTGTAAATAAATTTTAAGTGCCGATGTTGATTTTGAATAAAACAAAAATTATTTAGGAAATTATTGTCATTTCTTTTTATTATGATAATATTGGTATGGTTCAATTATGTATGGAACAAAATATCGGCCAAATGGCTGCCGCGACCTCGGCGGCACACCTCCATCCGATGGTCCAAATTTTCGATGACGCTGAGGCATAAGTGAGGTTCTAAGCCGTTAATGTGCCGAGTTATCTCATCCTTTAACTCTTGAATTGTTGCTAGCTTATCGACGTACACCTTTTCTTTCAAATAACCCCAAAGAAAGAATTCCAACGGTGTCAAATCACATGATCTTGGCGGCCAATTGGCATCGTGAGATAACACGGCCATTGAATTTGTCGCGCAAAAGAGCCATTGTTTCGTTATTGTTGGGCACAATGACGAGTTAAGGTGGACGGTTCTTCAGCCACACTATCGCGAACAGCAGCAATATTTTTTGCAGTACGAAAACACTGTTCGAGCATGCACTGGTGTTTTCACATCTCCTACAAACCCGGTTTGCTCAAATTTTTGCACGATTTTTCCGATTGTATGCACATTTGGACGATTAAATTGACCGAAAAAATCACCAAGTGCACGATATGCATTTTGATTTGAACGTCCATTTTCATAATAAGCCTGAATAACTTTAACGCGTTGCTCGATTGTGTATCTTTCCATGGTGCAAATTGAGTTGGTATGAAATTGAGAAATGTCAAATGAAATGCAGAAAAAAACTTGACGTTTAGGTGTGGTTCACATTCAACATCGGCCTTTAAAATTACACCACCCTTTATAATAGCAATATTAAAAAGAAGTCTTCTACGGATGAAATATTCGCAATAGCAATGTATGTAGGCATTTCATATTTTAACCATCACGAGTGTTTCGTACAAGAGCAGTGTACAAACATCAACATTAACAAAGCCTCTGGTCCGGATGGCATACCAACACTTGTGCTAAAAGATTATGCTTCTAACCTGTTTCATTTACTTTTTTTTTTTTTTTTATTTATTTATTTATATTTATTTTAGAGAACAGAGAGAACATTGTTCTTGTACAGTACAGTGGATACTTGATTATAAACAGGATTGGTTACAGAATGACAACAACCTAAATTAGCGCAAGGCTTTGTTATACTTATGAACTGATTAAAATATTTTATTAAAAAGATACAAGACAGACATTAAATGACTTAGAGTGAACGTACGACCAAATAAATTTAGACAAAATTGCATTTTAACCTAACTTATGACTTTAATACTAAGAAAGACATAAGAAATATAAAGGAAGAAGGAAGGAAAAAAGAAATTAGGTAGCAGAAAAATGAGAGAAAACTGATTGCCTGAAAATTTCTACCCGCTATATTTTCCTTAATCTACTCGGAAATGCATTCCACAGTCTTACGGCACTAATGAAAAAAAGATAAAAACTATTACGAGAGTTGTGTCTAGGGATAATTAACAAGTTGCATCTTCTGGATAAACTAAACTGTAATTTTTCATAGAGATAATAAGGAGTTTTAGTGTGAATAATTTTATGGAGGAAAATACAGTTTCTAGCATTCAAATATCCAATCAAGCTACAACCTAGAATTGCATTTCTAAAACCAGAAAGATGTTCATACTTGTTCAACCCATATACAAAATGCGTGGCATAGTTAAAAGCAATATTTAGTTTCAGCTGAGTGGAAGAATCTGGTCTACTGTATATTATCTCAGAATAAGTTATGACGGGCAGGACAAGTTGCTTAACCCTGGATGGTTATACTTATTTTACATACTTTCAAACAACACGCAAATTTCCTATTTAACAATAAGAATAAGCTTAACAATAACTAACATTGTAAGAAAAAACGGAAGCGTGCGACGACTAGATACAACAACAATACAAAAATAAAATACTATTGCTTCGTTGATTCGACGAAGTATAACCATCCAGGGTTAAGAAGCAATTTTTTTAATTCAGTAGTACATAGTGGGCTGACATTCTTAAGTTACGTAGGATATAATAAATTTTCTGGACGACATTATTAACATGATCACAACAAGAAAGGGACGAAGTCAGACAAAAACCGAGGATAACAATTTTTAACACAACATTAAGCTTGTATTAGACCAAGAATTTTTGCAGATAGGTAAAACGTAAGATTCGGCAGAATTAAGTTTAAGACCATTACTAGAAGCCCATTGATGTATCCTACTAAAATCAGCATTCAATTTTATTGAAAACTCATTTAAATGTTCGATTCCATTAGAGAGATAAAGTTGTATATCGTCAGCGTAAGCATGTAAGGAAACACGATTGCAAACAGTGAAGGTATCATTAATAAAGATTGTAAAAAGAAGAGGGCCAAGAATAGAACCTTGTGGAACACCACTTAGGACAGACTTATGGCGTGAGAAGGATTGCCTTACCTTAACTCTCTGTGCTCTGTGCGATAAATAACAAAAAATAAAACTCACAGCACTAGAGGAAAACCCAAAAAGATACTCAAGCTTATGACAAAGAAAAGAGTGACTTACTTTATCAAAAGCCTTTGAAAAATCGAGCAGACAAAGCAACGATAATAAACCAGCATCAAATTTGGGACGTAAGTCATCAAGTACTTTAACAACTGCCGAACCATACCCATGCCTCACCCGGAAACCAGATTGATATGGGGGCAATAAATTATTTGCAGAAAGAAATTTATTAATTTGAATGCTAACAAGTTTTTCACACACCTTAGATAAAGGAGATAATATACTTATTGGCCTAACTTCATTTGGACCAGAGGGGTTTGTTTTTTTTTGCAACAGGAAGGACAGTTGCAATTTTCCAGATAGCAGGGAATGAACAAGTAGTAAAGCAATGGTTAATTATATGTGCTAGAGGAAATATTATATTAGGCAATATGAGCTTTATAAATTTGATGGGAATACCATCTTCACCCAAAGCATTTGACTTTATTTGCATTACACAATTTCCAACCTCGAGTACACTAACAGGGGTGAACTCAAACAATCTTGTAAAATTATAAGAACTAGGAGGAGTCATAACATTATTTATAGGAACACTATTGTCAACAAAAAAATCATTTAGTAAGTCCGGGTCAATATTACAAGTTGGAGAATTATTTTTCTTCACTTCAAGAGTACGTATATTACTCCATAAAGTTTTAGTGGGAAGGAAAGCATTAAGCTTGGAGGTGAAACAGAGAGTCGTAGATTGCCTATTTAAGTGGGCAGTACCATTCCTGGCCCGCTTATATTTCTCCTAAATTGCAGATGAAGGTATTCTTCTCCAAAGCTTGTGTAATTTATTAATTTTCTATATTGCCTTCAAAATATGCTCTGTGAAGATGAGTTTTTAATAGCTGTTGTGCGCAGAGGAACATATTTTTCAAATTAACAGGGGTTGTGAGAGCAGTAAGTTTATCATCCACTGAGCTATGATACCAGCAGTCATTAAATGTTATTAAAGACAACTCATGGAACAGAGACGCGTAGTTAATATTTTTATAGTCATAAAACGAAAATGAAGTAGGACAAACAGTACCAGACAAGTTGACATCTAACGCGCAAAAAATTAAAACAACATCTTCTACATGACAGAAGTATTTTCATCTTGTTGGAAGGCCGCAAGGGTCCAGCCAGTACCAAAAACAAAATATGTGTGGCCGCCACGCACGGTAGAAGTGAAACTTTTACTCAAATATGGAATTTCTGGGAAGATTGCTAATTTACTTTATTAATCATTCCCTCCTTCAAAGCAACCAAATGGGTAAAAAGCAGTCTAGTATTTCATAACTATTATTTTCAACATGGCAATATCATGGGAAATATCAATTGTCCCTTTTGTTTATGGACAGTTACTGAAAAGTTCAATATACACGTACAGAATTAGATCGCAGTTTTTTTTACTTTCGTGACACAGTTGGCTATCAAGAGGATTTCTTTTTTTTAATGTGATGACTTAAGTAGTAACCAGGCTCGATCCTCATAGCACATACGACAGATCTTGCTGATTAATTTTTTTGTTAATTACATTTTTATTTATAAATATTTAAGAGAAAAAACTGGTACAAAAATCCTGTGGCGGGAATAATACATTTTTCCCTTGCCGTATTCGCATTAAACCGTGTACAATTCGGCTGCAAGTTGAACTTGCTACCATCGCAATATTGCCTCCCTTGTATCAAAGAGAACAAAATACGAACAAACCCAAAAGCAAGCATTAAGCAAGCCTTTGCTTAGTGGTCAGAAGCACTGACCTTATGGTACCGCGCAGGCCCGTAGCCAGGATTTACCTTAAGGGGGCGTTTTGATAAAAAATCTATAAGTAGATACCAGTAATAACTAAAAGAAGGATATGGAAATGTTTAAGCAAATCCGTTTTCTTTTAAGACTATTTGTGAATATGCCTGTTTATAAGAGAGATGAGAAGAGTTTATTTAATTTTTTTTTACAAATCTATGTTTTTTTTAATTTTTGCCTATGGTTTGTTGAAAAATGGTCCAAATTGAGAATTTTTAATTTCTTTTAAAAAGTATTATTCCGAAAATTAGCACAAAAAGTAAAAATGTCATTGACAAAATTTTACTTATTCAACAATATTGCAGTTTATTAAAACCAAAATTAAAATCAGCTATGAAAAATGCAAACATATTTTATTAATTTCACCTGGTAAAGCTGTATTCACAACTTTTATGGACATTTCACATAAACGGGAGAAAAAAAAAATTTTAGTCTTTAGATTTGGTTTCTTTTTGGCTATCTTACGCTTTTATTGATCCCCAGCTTATGTACAACTATTTGAACCTGTGTGAACCCTAGTTCGAGTTATCGTTAAGGGCTAAATTATTACTGTTCTCGAAAACGATTTCGACAATTTAAATAATATTCAAAAGAAAATATTTTAAGGTTTTTAAAAATTTAACAAATTAATTTTCTAATGATTCAATTCTAATAACAATTACTATATATATTGCTTTTTAATTTTTTGAGCAGAGGAATCGACTCCGACAAAAGTCATATTTAAATTTCAGACTATTTTTCAAAAACCGTAATTCGAAAATTGGTTTTTGCACAGCACCAGTATCTTATACCCAATTTATTATATAAGATATCACATGAAAATAAGTTCATGTTAATAATAAAATAATTACTCAGCTAGATAAATTTTTATAAAAAGAATGAAACAGTATTTTTTTTTGATATTTAAGAATTTAATCGGTTGTAGATTTCTATTTAAATTATTTATAAATTAAAACAAATTAAAAACAAAATTTTTTGAGCTTCCAAATTGTTTTTTTAATTTTTTAATATAATAAAAATAATTTTACAAATGCTGAAGCTTAAACAACTGTAATTGTTAATTTTTTTAATGAAAATTTGGTAACATGATTAAAAAATCAGATCACTATTGAATTGGACTGTATAAGAAGTTTTACAAACATTTTTTCTATTGAGATTTTTTTTCGAAAAAGAGCATATTTGGCTTTAAGGTGATTTTCCGAAACCTGTTATTTGGAAAAGACTTCGCACAGGGCTAAATTTTTGTGCCAAGTTGGAAATTTTAGATGTTTTATATACCAAGAAAACAACACAATAAAATAATCAAACTTTTTTGTCATTCGCTTTACGTGGAATACCCCATAATGTGTTAAATTTCGTGGTTCATGGATTTTTTACACTTTAAAAAATTAAAAAAAAACTCATTCAAATGAATGCATATTCAAAAGTTTTGAGTTCTTAGCTTAGATATGGCAAAAAAAATGTCAAGCTAATTTTCTTCAATTTACAAAATTATTTTCGCTCTAGGTATAATTTCATATATATATTTTACTGGATATCAGGGACTTTTTGAGCATTAAAACTGATTTACAAACTCCTTGGAGATGAATTCCAATTTAATGATTATGACGCTTTCACGTGGCCAAAATAATTTTTCAATAATTAAGTGAAGTTTTCAAGAAAATTAACATCATTATCACAGTTTATCTAAAAAAAAAATCACATTTTGAATTTAATTGATCTCGTCTACTTGTCGGTATCGGTGTTGTTTTTTTTAGTGTGTGTTGTAATATATAGTGGAAAATTTAAAATTTTGTTAAATCGTTTGTATTAAAAACTATTAAGAATTGTATTAATGTGTTTTTAAAAGAAAAAAAATTAATTTTGTGTAGTGTTCTTTTAGTGATTACATAATTTATGTTATTAATATAGAACAGTTTTTGTTGGACTTCACACAATCTAGTGTTTGTATGCCTAATTTTTTCTATTCCTCTTTGTGCGGTGTTTGTTTATCTGTTGTGCAGTGAGAGTCTCTAGTGTTGTTATTGTGCTTAACAATTTGTGTACGCTGCATTTAACTGTGCCAACCCTGAAAGCACATTTTACATATAAAAACGCTCACAAAATAATTTAAATTTTTTTTCCAATGGATTATTTTTCCATTGATAATATTGCTGCTTGTTCTCTGAACGAGCAATGCAAAAGCCAGAATATTCTGTACCCTATGTTCAGCTGTTCTGGCCCATGTGAGCGAATGTTCCATGCTTCTTGTGCTGGTATTTCTAAATCGTGCCTTGACGATTTAATGTCAGTCCGATCTGGTCTTCGCTTATATTGTGCTTCGTGCGGGGCCCTTTCCCCGGATGAACTCTATTCTAAAATAAAGCTTTTTGGGGAAAGCCTTAACTTATTAAATAATAACTTCAGCGAAATTGTTTCATTTTTTAGCGAAGTTAGTGCCGCACCCACTACCAGCGTTTCTGATGAAATTACTGTTCAGGATAACATTTCGGTTCCTTCGTCCATGACTGCATCTTCCGGAATTTTGTCAGTTTCATCAGAAAAAGACCTTAAATGCTCTAAAAGACAGAGGAAAAACAAAAACAAAAATAAGCGTCGGAAGGCGTCCTCCAGACCTTCCAAGGCAGAGCAGCCCCCAGCAATGCCATCAGAAAATAATAATACGGTGATTTCTCATACACCACCTTCTATTCCTCCATTGACTAGTAGCCCAAATACGATTTCAACTACGCCTAACAGTCATTTGACTTTAATAGCAGTTTCGAGGACCAGAAATGTTTTCATTTCACGTCTTCAGCCCGACACATCAATTGAAAATATATTGACGTTTGTCAGGCAATCCAAGTTAGTGAACTGAAATGCATTCTGTTCATGCAAAAAAATTGGTAATAAGCCTTCCCATGCTTCTTTTATTCTAACAGTTGCAGCCGAAGATTTTACAACTGTTCTTAAATCTAATTTGTGGGCCGATAATATTCTTGTTATTGAGTTCAAGCCAAAAAATAAGTCTAAAAGGGTGACTCAAGCCGCCCGCCAGACTCAAAAAAACTAAATAGGCTGTCCCTTTACTATCAAAATGTAAGGGGACTACGTTCTAAGACGCAGAGCTTATTTCTATCAACTCAAAATTGCACTGAGGATATTATCGCGATAACAGAAACGTGGCTAAACGGAAGCATTACTGATTTGGAATTGTTTGACAATAGTTTTCAAGTTTTTAGAAAAGACAGATACACTGACAATATTTCTTCTGTCGGTGGTGGTGTCCTTTTGGCTGTGAGGAACTGCTTTGTCAGTTTTATTGTTGACATTCCCTGCTCTTCTAATATTGAACTAATTTGCGTTAAAGTTATACATTGTAACTCTAATGTATATGTTATTAATGCATATGTTCCTCCTAAGAGTAGTGTAGAGGTCTATGCAAGCCTTGCGGAGTGCATAGATTACATAATTGATTTACTTGACGTTAATGACGACATTTTATTATTGGGCGATTTTAATCTACATGATTTAAAATGGCATTCTTCTGACGATGATACGTACTATTGTGCATCTAATTCGAAGACCCGCCAAGAACATATATTTGTTGATAATATATGTTCAGACTTACAACAAGTGAGTTGTATTTATAATAGTCTTGAAAGACTTCTTGACCTGGTCTTAACTACAGACAGTAACAATGTTGTTGTTAAGAGGGCCTTTCATGCTCTTACTACTGTTGATGAATATCATCCACCATTGAGTATTTGGTACAAATCCGACAGAGCAAATATAGTAAATTCTAATTCAGCAGATAAGCTTTATGAATTCAATTTTAAAAATGCTGACTTTTTGAAGTTGAATCAGTTGCTTCATGGTAAACTTAATGCAATTTTAGAATATATAAATGTAAATTGCCTTGATGACTCCATACATTTTTTTTATATGGAACTCTTTGCTGTGTTTTCTCAATCAGTACCTTATAGTCTCAAATTTGCGAGGAATTCTGCGTACCCGTGGTACACAAAGGATTTAAAGACTCTTCGCAACAACAGGAATAGGGCATGGAAGAAATACGTCTGTAGCTTAGGCTCAAACGACCTAGAAACTTACAAACGTTTGTTTCTGGAATTTGAAAATCGCTCAGCTACATTATATCACGAATATTTAGATAATGTTAAGCTGAGAATATTGACAGATCCAAAGAAATTTTGGGGATTCGTAAACACAAAGAAGAAATCTGATGGATTTCCTTCTTCATTTAGAACTCCTGAGGGATTTACTGCCAATCCCGTCAAAATTTGTGGCCTATTCGCCAATCTTTTTAAAGAATCATTCTGTTCAGATTCTTTTACTCCTGATGGAGAGTACTTTGAATATATGAATTCCGAACCCAGAGTATCTTTGGAACATATATCCTTCACTCCAGAGGATATTTTAATGTATATTAGATCGATCGATGAGGAGTTTGGTGCTGGACCTGACGGTGTTCCTGCCGCAGTGTTAACACAATGCGGTTCCGTTTTGAGTCAACCACTTTCTTTATTATTCAATAAATCTATTAAAGAAAGTTATTTTCCACTTTTTTGGAAAAAATCATTTATAAGTCCTATTTTTAAAAAGGGTTGCAGGAACGATGTTAGTAACTATAGGCCTATCGCTAAGCTCTCATCGATTCCAAAACTTTTTGAGCGGATGGTGTATGATCGGGTGAAAATTCACTGTGGGGAAGTCATAACAACTCGTCAGCATGGTTTTGTGAATGGCAGATCCACTGTGTCTAATCTTCTCGATTTTACAACATTCTGCTTAAGTTCTATTGATTCTGGTAACCAGGTCGATTGTGTTTACACTGACTTTAGTAAGGCAATTGATAAGCTACCACACAATCTAATCTTATTTAAACTTGAGTTAATGGGATTTCCACAATATTTTGTGAACTGGATTAAATCGTATTTGGTAGAGCGATCTTATCAAATACGTTTCCGAGGCGCATTGTCTTCTGAATTTATTGCTGGATCAGGTGTTCCTCAGGGTATTCACCTTGGTCCTCTTCTGTTTATTTTAGCTATCAATGATGTAACTCATGTCATTGAACACTCTCATCTGCTTATTTATGCCGATGATATGAAAATATACAGAACGATTAATTCTAGAGATAATTCAGATCTACTCCAGTCTGATCTAAAATCCTTTGAAGTTTGGTGTTCTAAAAATAATATGTTTTTAAATTCAGATAAATGCCAAACTATGACCTTTTCGCGAAAAAGGAATAATTTTATATTTGATTATAAGATTAAAGATACTGCCTTGAGTCGTGTAGTCACCGTCAAAGACCTAGGTATATGCATGGATTCTAAGCTGTCGTTTAACATTCATATTGATAATATTTGTAAAAAAGCATCTTCAATGCTTGGTTTTGTAAAACGCTGGGCCACAGAATTTAATAGCATGATTACAACTACAACGTTGTATTATGCAATCGTGCGTCCTCACTTAGAGTATGCAAGTCAAGTTTGGTCCCCAAGTTACAATGTGCATGTTGATCGAATAGAAAGAATCCAAAAACGTTTTGTTCAGTTTGCTCTAAGGGGCTTAAGTGGAACTGACATATTAGACCTTCCTCCTTATGAGGATCGTTTAAAACTATTAAAAATGCAGTCTTTAGGTGATCGAAGGAAATCGGCAGATATCGTATATTTACACCAGCTCATAACAGGTGTATTCGATTCTCCAGAACTTCTTTCTCACATAAATTTTAACACTAACCGTAGAAGCAGTAGAAACGCTAACAACTTAATTTATTTGCCATTTAGTAGAACAAATTATATGGCTACTGCTCCTTTAAGTCGCATGAGTTCCTTTGTTAACAATTGTAGCGTTTTTGATGTTAATTTGTCAAAAGGTCAACTCAAAAGTAGATTAAAATTAGTTGTGTAATTAGATCTATATATACGCATGTTTAGTTGTTACGTCTTGTGTTGTCCCTGAGCCCAACCCATTTATTGGTGGGTAAATTTTTCCCACATTAACTTGTTTGTGGTCACGGGTATCCATAACATTGATATTTTCAATGATTACTAGGTAGTGGCTTTAGATGGGTTAATGCTGAGGAAGTGCGATATAGCTGTAGTAGCTGAACTCTATTGCTATTGTTATTGCATGTTTTAATAGTTTCATTTGTGTTATTTCTTTATACTTTCTGGCCCCTAAGGGGGGAGGGGGGTTTGAACACCAAAAACCCCCCTTGTCTACAGGCCTGCTACCGCGCATACTTGTTAAAAATGTTGATGCGTTTTTCGGTACAAGACTTGCATCGTATTTTATGTTGCATCTGCGACGATATTTCCTAGAAGTCCAAGTCTTAAAGAATTGATAAACGAATCATTATTGATTTTTCTTCATCTTTGACTAAACATGCTGATTCCGCCATACATTTCATTGAGGAAAATCCCATATAAAATTCCCACGAACGCAATACAGAAATGTTGAGATTTTTAGTGCATGAATATATTACTGAATCGTTGCGGAAGTCAACAAACAAGACAGAAATAAATATGAAAAAAAATTGTTTTCCATGAATTTTTATATGTTCTTTGATTTTACTGTACATGTTTTTTTGAAGCAGATTATTCTCGTTTGGCAGTCCATTAATACGCCACGTTTTTAAAATGATATATATTGTAACTTTTAACGAAAAAATTACCCCGAAATATAAGCCTTTGTAGGAAAAAATTAACGAACACAAAGCAGAAAGGTTGAAGAATATTCGACAAATTTTTTAATGTTCGAAAACAAGCTGCCGGACGCGTTAAAACATTTTCGACAAGAAATACAAGAGAGAAACGTAATCGGTTATCGCGTGACTTATTTTACTTCTTTAGAAGTAAAGAAAAAAAAATAGATTTTTATTTTTTATTTACCCGAAGGCTTCTTTATTTTCTTGAATTCAGATTAAGACTAACTTACTTAAAAATATTACAATCCAATGTAACCTCTTAAGATACAAAATAAATACATTACTAAAAAAATACAAAATACATATTTCCTGCCTTTGATTGCATTTTTCGTGTTGCAACCAATATTTAGAATTGTTTACATATGAAAATCCAAAACACTTAAGTGGGTCAGTTGGATTGCAAGAGCAATTCGATACATTGTTTACAAATTGCCGATGCTAGTGAGTTTTGGGTTAAGCAACAGCGGCACATGACAAAGTGTTCTGTAATCCGAGAATATGTTTTTGAGTTAAATGTTTTTATATTCTTTATTCGGTTAATTGTTTTGAAATAATTTATGTTGCCCAATTGATTGGCAGTTTGGTTGAAACCTGAGGTTTCTCAAGTGACGTTGATGTCGACATGACCCCTCCCCCCTTGGATTGAGAACTCCCCTGAGTTTGAGGGTTGACGATATTTATCTTAAGTGTTCTGTTTTTTCTTACAAAATATATGTATACAAATATTGCTGATAGCAATAATATCATAAGAGAAGAAATAAGTACAATGAGATTCACAGTTGTAAAATTCTTTCTGTGATACTTTAATTCTTTTATTTTTTCTATGTTTTCTATTTGTTGAATAACAATTTCTTCAAAGGTTGGTTGAGTTTTTGAACTATTTAATTTTTTTATTGATGGTACAGCAAATCTTTCATGAAATATTAATTCTTTATTTGAAAAATTTTCTTCATTTACTTTTATTTTACAATCATTAAAAGAAATTAAGTAATTTCCATTCAGTTTAGTTTTTCTATAATCACATGTACTATTTAATTGTGAATTTATTTGATTTTTTAACAAAATTAGACCAGGTTTTATATTAATAATTTCTGAATGATTGTTTTTGACTTTTAGACAGTTATCTTTGTAAATACATAGTTTTGATTTTTTTAAGTTTTTAATGTTTACATCACTATTATAATCATAAAAAGTATTATTTATTTTTATTACTTCTTGCATACTAATAAGTAATTCTTCATGTTTTGCGTTTGAAACGGGTACTACTAATGACCTTGGTGCAGAAAGCATATTTTTAGGAATTTCTATTACAAATACAATTTCGTTATTTTTATATTCACCTACACCTAGTCGTATGTTTCTAAGTTTGTCAATGTCGATGTTGTATCGAGTTATTTCGTCGTCCGTTAAGATGTTACTTGTCATTATGTCGAGTCTTGCTGAAGCAATGTTATTTTGTATATGTTCAATGTGATCCTCCAAAATTTTAATTTTTAATAAAAAGTCTAAGTAAAGAAATTGCGCATACATTTTTGAATTCGTTTCTTCTATGTCATTAAATTTTTCATTTATTTTATTTCTGTCTGACTCTATTGTTTTTCTTAACATTTCGAATGTTTTATTAAAATGGTCATTTATTTGGATATTTTTGTTAATATTTTCAATTGCCATATGATTATTTGTGTCAATAATTTTTAAATGTTCTTCTATTTCTGTCCTATCATTGTCGTCCATTGTTCCATAAAGCCATTTAAGTCCTGTTCCAAAAATGTTTATAAGTCCCCTCTTCTGTCTATGTGGTAGGATGGTTTGAATTTTCCGTCTAAGTGTTTTAAGTTGTGAATTTAAAAGTTGCTTGTTTTCTAATAATTTTAATTGTTGTATTTCGGATGTAAAGTCGTCTATGATACTTTCTATTTCGGATGGGTTAATTATATGTAAAATCATGTTGTAGTTCTTGATGATTTGTGCGTTTTCCAGTTTTATTTCAATGAATCCATCGTCAGTTTCTATTTTGTCGATGATAAGTGTTCCACAAGCCTTAGTTATCATTATTAGTAAGGTCAAAACGAGTAATGTCCAATTGATCTGAAAATTTGGTTGGTCTTTTAATATTTGTTGGATGAATATTTTCTATCTTTAATTTTCTATATCTTGGTTCGTATTTGTGTCTGAGTGCTTTATAATTCTTTACATATCCTTCTTGTTTATTGTGTCTAAAATCCTCACGTTTCCTATTAAGTTTATCAATATTTTGCTCTTTTTTACTTTGAATTAACTGCCTAATTTTTTCTTTATCGATTTTACCTTCTTCTACATCAATAGGTTTTTCTTTTAGAGTTGAATGCACTGATCTGTTATACCATTCTACACATTTAAATATACGTTCTTGCGTCGATAAACTAGACTTTTCTGCTTCTAGTGCTCTGAATTTTTCAGCAATAGTGCTATGGAATCTTTCTATATCGGAATTTCCAGTGTGACTATTAGGTTTTGTAAAATGCACTAATATTTCTTCTTGTCTCATAAATTCTCTAACATTGACAGAATTGAACTCGTTATCCATAACAATTTTGTTTGGTTTACTTTTTATTGACAAGTACAGTCTAAATTTTTCTATTAAAGTGTTGCTATTTCTATCTTCTAAGTAAAGAATGACCGCAAATTTAGAAAATTTATCTATAAATGACATAAAACTGTGTTTCTTATTTGTATAAACATCTACATGTATAATCTGATTTTTGTCGGTTGGGGTTTCTGTTAAAAAATATTTCGGTTTGATTGGTTTCCTGTCATATTTGGCCCTACTGCAGATGTCGCAATTATTTACGTATTTCTGTATTAATTTCTTTAGGTCCTTATAATAGATAAGTTTTCTCAATCCCTCGTAATTTGCCTGTATGCCACCATGTCCTGTCTCTAATTTATGATATTTTCCTATTTGTTTATATGTTTCCTCTTCGTTTAACATATCTCTGGCATGGTATGAGCATCTATAGAATTTAAGAGTTGAACCGAAGAGTTCTATTAGTTTCTGTTGTACTATGTTATATTCATGGTCCGTTATTTCCGAATAAATGCCTGTTTTCCCTGTTTTTAAATATCTTCTAAATATATCTGTCATAAAATTATTTTTAATATCTTCAGGACTAATAAAAATTTTTCTTTTATCATTAACTACTTCAATTTCTCTTACCTTGTTGTTAGTTAAAATTAGCTGTGTATTAAATCTATTCACTATTGTGTCCAATATAATAAAATGGTCATTTTGTTCCTCTTCTTGAGAATGAATTGTAGCATCTGTGCTTCTGTTGTCTTCGTGTTGATCTTCGGTCTCTTGGTTACGTGAATCAATTGCATTTATTTGTCCTAAATCCGCATTTATACGACTCATAAAATCGGCAGCTATATTTTCCTTACCTTTTATATAGTTCATTTTAATGTCATATTCTCCTAACTTAAGTAGCCAACGTTGTAACCTTGGATTAATATCTTTGCCAGTGTTTTTGATTTTCAACCATACTAATGGTTGATGATCAGTTATCAAATCAAAATTTCGTCCGTAGATATATGGTCGAAAATAGTTAACCGCCCATACAATAGCTAAAAGTTCTTTCTCTGTTGTAGAATATTTTCTTTCGTGCTCGTTTAGGGTTCTACTTGCATAGCTAATTGGATGCTCACTTTGAGTGAGAACTGCACCGATAGCGAAATCACTAGCATCTGTGGCTACTTTAAAACGTTTATCAAAGTCGGGGTATTTAAGTATTGGAGCTTCTGTTAATAATCGTTTCAATTTCTGAAAGGCATCTATGTACTGTGGATCTTGTTTATTAATTTTTGCATTTTTCTTCAAATATTTCGTCATTCCATGAGCTACTTTGGCATAATCCTTCACGAACTTTCTATAATAACCGGTAATTCCTAAAAATGACTTGATTTGTTTTGTTGTTTCAGGGAGTTTAAGCTTTTGAATGTTTTCAATTTTACTCTCATTCGGCTTTACTCCTTCTGTTGTTAAAATGTGCCCTAAGTATTCAGTTTCCTTAGCAAAAAATTTACATTTATCTACCTGAATTTTTAAATTATGTTGTCTCAATTTATTAAAAATTTTTTCGAGGCTTTCCAAATGTTCTTCTAGTGAAGTGCTAAAAATGAGTATGTCATCAAGGTAGACAACACATATTTTGTTAATAAATTCTCTAAGAACTGAATTGATTAATCTTTCGAACGTGGCTGGGGCATTTTTGAGTCCAAATGGCATTCTCATAAACTCATAGTGCCCAAGAGGAGTAGAAAATGCTGTCTTTTGTCTATCGCATTCTTTTATTAAAACCTGATGGAACCCTTTCGCTAAGTCTAGTGTTGTGAAATATTGGGACCTTCCTAGTTTCTCTAAGATATTTTCAATATTAGGGATGGGAAATTTATCGCTAATAGTTTCTTCGTTCAATTTCCTGTAATCGATGACTATACGCCATTTCTTTGTACCGGAATTGTCCGCCTTCTTTGGAACGATCCAAAGCGGTGAGTTATACGGTGAGTTGCTTTCCTTTATTATTCCCTGTTCTAACATTTCTTTTATTTGTCTATTGATTTCGGTCTCGTGTATTTGTGGATATCTATAAATTTTTGAGTAAAGGGGCTTACTTGTTGTAGTCACTATTTCGTGCTGAATTTCGTGTGTATGAGTCAATTTTTGTCCTTCTTGAAAAAATAAGTCTTTGTGCTTATTTATTAAATATTTTAGATAATCTATCTCTTCAGAGTTCATATCTATTCTTTTTAATTTTTCAATAACGCTTTGGTTAATAAACGAATTTTCAATTGTATAAATTTCGTCAAATTTGTACGGACATTCACTCAAAAATGTAGTTTTTACATTATTGATTTCAATGTATCCCTCTCTAAGATTAATAATTGCTTGCATTGGTGCAAGTATATTTTGTCCAATAAGTGCGTCAAATTTTTTATTCTTGAACTTTGTAAGTTTCCAGCTCAAATATTTCTTTCGTTAAATTCTTTTGGGAGTTCCGTTATTATTTCATGGCTTATGTTTGTTTGTCCACTGAGTGTATTAAATTGTAGATTATCTTTTAATTTTAGTCTTTTATATTTTGTCAATTTGTCCTCGTTAATAAGTGTTGTTGTCGATCCTGTATCAATCAAGCATTTTATTTTTTCATCTCCTACAGTTAGCTCAACTATCGGTAAATTAGGTCCTCCCCCGGCAATTGAAAATTTACCTGTTTTGTTCTATATGGTCTACATCCATTCTACTCGTCCTAGTTTGGCCCGAATTCCTTCCGCCTGTATTTTGAGTATTTTGCGGATTTTGTCTGAATGGGTTTCTAAATTGTCCAGAGTTGTTATTTTGTCTAAACTGATTTTCTACTTGGTTATAGTTTTGTCTATATGAATTCTGATTTTCAACTTGGTTGTAATTCGGTCTAAATGAATTTTGTGTATAGTTTGTGTTTCTGAAATTTTGCGAGTTTGTGTTTCTATTTCTGTACGCTTTTTTCTCTACTTGTTCTATCATACCTGTTTCTTGTAATGTATAAAACGCTAATCTTAGATTTTGAATATTTCTACTGTGGATTATGCTGGCTAGATTGGCATCTAGTCCATTAACAAATGTTTTTAAAATTATAGATTCATTTACAATAGGTGAAAACTCTACCGGTTTATTTTCATCGAAATCATATTTAGTGTTTAATTTATCTAATATATTTCTTAACTGATAAAAGTAGTCACTTACATTAAGACTTTTTATGTTTATTGCTTGGTGGTATAGGTTATGATACGTCTCTTTTACTCCAAAATTCCTCACTAGTTCTTCCTTGATTTCATTCCATGTTGGGTTACTTCCGAGTGTTCTTATCGTTTGGAGTGCTGGGCCTTGGATTTTTGTCCTTACGTGTCGTTGGAATATGAATTCTTTAAGGGTGGGATTTCCATCGAAGAGAGGGAGTATTAATTCCACTTCCCTTATGAACGCCGACAGATCATAATCCTTAGTTCCGTGGAACTCTTTTATTCTAGCTGCTTCCCTAATGATATCTGACGCTGGAACCTGTTGTTCGTTGTTCATATTGGTTGGTTTCTGGTATTCTGGCCACTTAATAGTCAACTTGTTAATAATTAATTTTTTTTTGTTTTTGTTTTGTGTTCACGACTTTAAGACAAATCTTTGGATTCGAACAAGTACGGTAAAATAAATCTTTAGATTTAAGTGAGTTCCACTTTTTCACTAGATATCTTTTGATTTCTATCACGTTCAAAAAAAATTTTTTTTTTTTTTATTTTGAACTCGAGACTTTAGAGCTTAAAGTTATTTTATAAAAATCTTTTGATTTTTATTCCGTTTCGACTGCGCCACTTATTTTACTTCTTTAGAAGTAAAGAAAAAAAAATAGATTTTTATTTTTTATTTACCCGAAGGCTTCTTTATTTTCTTGAATTCAGATTAAGACTAACTTACTTAAAAATATTACAATCCAATGTAACCTCTTAAGATACAAAATAAATACATTACTACAAAAATACAAAATACATATTTCCTGCCTTTGATTGCATTTTTTGTGTTGCAACCAATATTTAGAATTGTTTACATATGAAAACCCAAAACACTTAAGTGGGTCAGTTGGATTGCAAGAGCAATTCGATACATTGTTTACAAATTGCCGATGCTAGTGAGTTTTGGGTTAAGCAACAGCGGCACATGACAAAGTGTTCTGTAATCCGAGAATATGTTTTTGAGTTAAATGTTTTTATATTCTTTATTCGGTTAATTGTTTTGAAATAATTTATGTTGCCCAATTGATTGGCAGTTTGGTTGAAACCTGAGGTTTCTCAAGTGACGTTGATGTCGACATGACCCGTGTTCTACTGTTTTCGTTGTTTCTTTGCTCTGTTTGTTTTTTTAATGTTGACAAAACCGATGCAGATGAGTTAAAGAATATGCTGAAGGTTTGTTATTGGCGAATACAAGTCAGATGCGTTAAAGAATATTCGGCATGTCTGGCTTATGCAGCAATTTTCTTGAATTTTTTTAAAAACAGAGTAGGTAGTCCGGTAGCTCAGTTGGTAATGAAAGAACTTGTAACCATTAAGTTGTGTTTTCAAATACCGCAGCAGGCGATTTTTTTTAATTTAATATAAATTTGTGTTAAAAACTGCATTTAAATTATATGAAAGATATGGTATTTATATGAAAATTCACAGATCTAAGAATAAAATAAATTTTATATACAAAGTTGCATTCGTTAATATTGCAGCATGCGCTGTTTCAAAATCAATCTATGCAAGTCTTACTTCAAAAAACGATAAAAACCTGCACTGGAGTCATATACGGAACAAATATGCTTAGTGACCGTCAGTATGGTTTTCGAAGGGCCCGCTCTACTGGCGACCTTATAGCGTTTCTTAACGAAAAACGGAACGGATATTTCAAAGGCGTTGGACCGAGTGTGGCATAAAGCGCTCGTGCCAAGACTAATTGTATATGGTGTCGGTGGCAACTTTGCTTGGTCCAGGGAGCACGTCATTAATGCAGGAGTACCACAGGGCTCAGTCCTATCGCCAAATTTGTGTCTCGGTGTTATTAACGACCTTCTGTCGTTGACTGACAACCAAATTTATTCGTTTGCGGATGACAGCGGCATTTGTCATTCATTTTTGTTCAAAAAACGCGCGAGCTTTTTGGAGATTAAGAGGAAGAGGCAACATATGAATGACACACTCAATCAAGACCCAGTGTAGTCTGTTAACCTACAATGCTCTTGCCGTTCTGGGCATATCAATACAATCGGAACTTCGGTGGAATTATCACACTTTTGATGTGTCAAAAGAGGCAGCCAAGTGTCTTGGTTTCTTAAAACGGTGTAGGAAATAATTCACCCCATCTGATGTTCGCTTGATTTAAACCTCATATATAAGGCCGAAATTGGAGTACATTTCGCACATTTGGGCAGGGGCTTCAAGGTCATATTTGGAGCTTCTGGACCGGGTTCAATGATGTGCGATATATTTAATAGGGGATGCAAATCCCTCCGACCGTAAATCCTTCGCATTGTTGGTTGCCTAAGCCTTCTGTACAGGTATTACGGTGGGAAGTGTTCAAGGGAGATAGATGGCTTGACGCCACTAGCTCGTGTGCTACCATTGTCTCTTTGCCTAATAGAACATGGCATAACCGAGATAATTCGTTCTTCGGTCGTTCAGTAAAATTGTGGAACAATCTCCCTACAAGCGTGTTTCCCGGCTGTTTCATTCTGTGTCAATTTAAATTAAATCTTCACCGACACTACTCCATCTTTCCAGCCTCCAACTAACTCTCACCTGTCTTTCGTATCAACACAATGCTTTCGCATTAAAAGTGGGTATCCCCTGAGTGTTGGTCAAGTCCAAAAAAAAAAAAACCAAAACCAAATGGGTCAACTAAGATGAAAGAATTGTTGACGTCTGTCGCTTAAATAGATCTTCAGAATTTTTAGATTTATTTTACATTTAAATTACTTTCTGAGGTGTTGGTGCTACATTAAATAGACTAAAAGTAGAAAAAAAAAGGTAATAGTACTAGGTCGCCGCAGCCGCATAACATATGCTAAGCTAGCTGCATATATTGGTACGTCTAAGCTTTAAAAAGATATGAATACTGTAAAGTGATATGCATGTAATTTACTTACTTAGGTGACGCTACATCTGTAAGTCGGTTTTGCCCTCGTTTAATAATTTTCGCCAGACATTTCTGTTCTGCGCCTGCTGGCACCAGTTGGAAGCTTCAAGCTTCGTCAGGTTGACCACCAGTTGGTCCTTCAAACGGATATGAGATCGTCCTCTTTTGCATTGACCACCGATGGGTACCGAATATAGAAATTGTAAAGTTTCCTCTACAGAGTAGTCAATGAAAAAAATTACGTGTTCGCTCAACCAGGTAGTTCTCTCAACCGCCATTGAACTGTAATAGCAAAATTTTATGTCTGTGCTTAGTTTTAATGAAAAAGCTAATATATTAAATTTTAAAATAAAAAAAAATTTCATATTCAAACTTATAAATGCACAGTTTCGCTTTCGGTCGAATATTACGAATAAAAGGGCCGTTTCAGTTTCGGCTAAAATTTCAGATTCGGTAACAATTATTCGATAAGATATATTTAAGAAATAATATTTTTTTTCAAAATGGAGATTGTCTTCTTTTCAATGATTCATTGAGCAAAAAGACCATTTTTGAAAAATGTATGTGCTTGAAAATTCAATGTCCTTAAAAAAGTACTCACGTTCTCGAAAAAAGTAAGTAATCAGTGAGCTCTAGTCTTCCGTACATATTATTTTTTACTGTGTTTAAAGTTCTGTCGCATGGTAAAATACATCAACATAAAAGAAAGAACTTTGCAACCTTAGAAATGCAAAACTTATGCAAGCAATCACGCGAATGAAAAAATCTGCAGTGAGATCATACAAGTTAACTCTTGTTTACAAAAATATAATGAGTTGATGAACTTATGTGCAATCACAAAAGTTTTTGTGCCAGCTGAACATAGATTTAAAATAAAAAAAAAAAAAAAATAAAACTTTATATAAAAATATAAAAAAATGTTTATATTACACAAGCCTACAAAATTTGACAAAAGTCGCTTTAAGTCGCGGGCAGACATAAGTACATGAAGAAATCTAATGCGATGGTTAGGAATCCGTGCTCAGAATTTCTCAAATCTAGGTTTTCGAGATATTCTAGCCTAAAAGCATGCCCATCGTTACTGTGGACCTCATCGCGGTTGTGGTTGGCAACTCTGGCACACAAATAGTAATATGTTTTTTTGGTATGTCGGTGGCTGATACTACAAATTTAATTGTAGATATTTTGGAGAAGAAAAAATATATCCATATACATTGAAAGCTTATTGAAGAAAAAGACTGGTACTTTACACAGATACTTTGCTACTACTGGTACTTTGTACATATTTTTAATTTACCATTTACTTGCAAAGTTTCATAACCTCAAAAATAGTAAAAAACGTGTTGTTTAGGCTTTTAGGTTACTCGTAGAATAACTGCAAAGCCTAGGGTGATCGAGAAATTCTGAGCTCGGAATCGTAATCGAAACTAAATCGCAATCGAAACTAAAATTCTACCCTTGTTGTAGTATTCGGCAGAAACCAAAACTGAGTATTTATTGCAAAATAATTTCTTCGCTAGAACGTTGTATACCATCCGATCAACATAATCAACATGATTTCTTCTTCAAGATTCTTTTCCAAGACTTGCCGTAGCGCAAATATCTGGTCGGTTTTAGATTTTCCAGGTCTGAAGCAACGCTGATAAGGTCCAATCAGTTGGAACTTATATGCGACATTAAGAAGGATTATCCCGTGGTAGTTGGTGCAAATGGTTCTTTTCTTGATGGATTGGGCAGAGTACACTGAGGTTCTAATCCCTTGGAATCAGAGTTTATTTTCCGGATTTAACCGGGAAAAAGTTCCCGGGGAAAATGTTCTTTTTAGTCCAGGAAAATTTGTCCGGGATTCCCGGGACTCCCAGGAAATCTAAGAAAAAACAATGTATACAGTTTTAATTTTGTTCTAGCAATTAACTACATGGTTATCAACACTACCAATAGTTTTCTAACAATAAGATCAAATCGAACAGAACTTTTGAAAATGCGTTGTCAACAAGTAAACCAACATCAATTTAAAGCGAAAGGGCTTTTTCTGTTGCGGGCAATTTTGTTTCAAAAACCCGAAATGGTTCTGACCAAACCATAAATGCGCCTAAAAAATTAAAAAAAAAACTATTCCTTATCACATTATACCTAACACATTATCTCATTTATCAGACAAGACGTGAGGACTTGTGCTTGAGGTGCTGAGGTTCTGTTGAACAGATAGATTTTTGTAAACAGTCCACACTTTAAATTTATTTAAAAAAATTTATTGAAGTATTTTTATTTGTCAAAATCAGTTTTTTGTTATTGTTGTCGGCTAGCAAAAGAAAAGATTTAAAAAAACCAAACTGCTTGGAAACTGCCCGGGTCATCAACGGCACTAGCAATTGCACTGAATCCGTAATGCTCCTATTATATACTCATTCTTTAATAAATAATGTCTTATAAAAAATTAATTTTTTTGTATTTTTTTCAATATTAAATTTTTTTTCAATATTAAAAAAACACAGGTGCGTCGTTGGACACACGAGAGAAATGAAGCTTTTTCTCTGTTTCATAGATTTGATAACTTTAAAATTCAAAAATTTAAAAAACCATAGATAAATTAAATTTTATATTAAAGAATACACACGAAACAAAAACAAACATTTTAGATACCTTGCCGATGTCATGCAAGCGTTAGTTAATTCCATATCAATTGATATCATCTTTCTTTTTGACACTTAAAAAACGCACTTGCCAACGCACTTGTGGGCATGGCTAAATTTTCCTTGTACCAACAACACCACAAACGCATTCACAACGAAAACACACCGATGCTGGTGACTTCTTGTGGAAGCAAATTTTTGTTGGTTGTTGTAGTATAACAAACACACAATCCTCTAACTATTGATAGATCGTGACGATCTACTGCAGCATAGCTTTTTATATACTTAATATTGAATTAACAACTTTTTCTAACAATTCTTTGTGGCCTGGTGGATAGTGATTAGACTCTTAACCAGTGGGTACGGGTTCATTCCCCCACAGTGGGCCAAAAAATATTTTTGATATTTAATGCAAAAGTATTAAATTTTCTGGTCCATCAACTATCAAATTTCCAAGAAAAAATCAGAAACAGAACTAAGCGTAAAAAGCTTCTCTTCAAAAATCCCGCTCTCCCAGGAATCAAATTCGCCGGGAATCCAGAACTCTATTCAGAATGCATTCTTTCGATCATATTCTGCATAGATGCTCGTTGTATGCTCGTTGCAAACAAAACTCCGCCTCCGTTCTTGAACAGCACAGTGGGTAGACCGTTGGCTCCCGCTGCTTTGTTGTCCTAAGCCAAGGTGGCTGTCAAGACTTCACTATAGTCGGGAAGCGCAACCTCAAAGCTGTCATCCGTAAATGGGGTTTCCGTGATATCTTCTCTATTGGCGGGATTGTTGTCAGCATCGCCATTCAGAAGACTACAAAAGTGTTCCCTCCATAACGTGAGTGTACTCTGGATATCTGTCATTAGACATCTTATACACTCGGTGGCAAAGTATTGGTATCAGTTGAATGCTCCTTACGTGCAGCAAAATGCAGACTCTCTTCTTGACCAACTTGGTGGTTGTAGTTTATGGTTCATTGTGAACACTTTATGTCACTGCACAAAGGGGTAAAATGATCGAAAAGTGCATTTTAATTTATTTAATTAAATTTTAATTCATTAATCATTTTAATTAAATTCCTCCTAATTTATGGTAACTGATTAAAAAAGATATTATTCTTCACCTTTAATCGAAAGAAAAAAATAATTTTTGACGTTCCGTTTTCCCGCTCCGTTCTTTATAAGTTACTCGATCGAGCGTTTGAGCATAGCGAAAAAACGAATAAAGCCTATATTTTAGGTGAAATTTTATTAAAACTTTGTGCACACGAAAAAAATTGTAGTATAGAGCCTTCAGCTTATTTATAATTCAGGTAATTTTCAATGTTAATTAAAAAAAAAAAATAGTTCAAAAACATCCGCAAATATATATTTTTTTAAAATTATAGAAATTTGGGTGTTTCTTATGAATCGCAAGACAAATAGTTGTGTTTCAGGTTTGCGCAATCAATTTTTTTTTAATATAATCTTTGTACTCTTGTTATAAATTTCTAAAAAGAAAATATTTGCGAAATTTTGCGAAGGAATATCTTAGCTAGTTTTTTCGTTTCTTAATCATTACGAAATTACTGCTTGCAAAGTATAAGCATTGCGCTGTTGTTGTTTTCGTTATCTGTTTTTTGTTATCGTTGTTGTTTTGTTCTAGTACGAATATGTCACTAGTTCAACTGTGTTAACAATTTAAGTGATTTAAACGATGGTAATACTGCCAGGCGATTTTTTCAAAGCGTGCAAATCTCAGCGGATGTGAAAATTTTGTATTAAACTCGAATATGTTAGCTTCCATATTCAGGAATAAAAAGTTGCGCGTTTTTGCGCGACTCACTTTTATTGAATAAATTGTGATTGTTTTCACAATAATATTTCCAATAAATTGATCAGTTTGTAATATTTTTATGAATGAATGCGCCGAAGTTTTGAAGGTTTTATTATGTGGATGACGTCACTTTGTGTAAACGATAGGCGTGGTTTTTTTACAACTTCTTCAAATTTCAAATTCAGAATACACTCAGTTCTGTTTTTCACGACTTTTTTACACGAATTTGATTTAACACGAATTAAAAATAAATCTTAATTTTGTTTTTACACGCTTTATTTTGATTTAACACGATTGACCCAAATTCTGAAAATAACAATTTTAGTACTAACAGTTTTCACCGCTATAAAATTTTTAATTTTTATTATACTCCCGTTTTGCCGCGTGTAAACATGCATGTCAACAGTCGTCCCTATTGTATTGTATGTGTACTATATTGTTTTTTTGCATTCTTTTCAAAGTTTCTGAAATTGTTTTTTTTTGCATTCTTTTATGAGTTCATGAAATTGGTTTTTTTTGC
Organism: Coremacera marginata; assembly: GCA_914767935.1. Classification (NCBI taxonomy): domain Eukaryota; kingdom Metazoa; phylum Arthropoda; class Insecta; order Diptera; family Sciomyzidae; genus Coremacera; species Coremacera marginata. The sequence goes on from OU612043.1 coordinate 151,562,846, forward strand.
ATTCTTTTATAAGTTTATGAAATAAAAATATACGCAAATATTAGCTATAACGCTGCAATATGAGTTTAAAAATGGTTTATTGTATTATTTCTACAGATTTGTTAAATTTGGAACCAATCTTCTACTTTTCCATAAGTGCAATGCATTTTTTTACACGATTTTTTTTTTCTGCACGAAATCTTTGGGAACGTATCTACCGTGTAAAAACAGAACTGAGTGTATATGTTATTTACTGAAGTTATTTATATAAGGCAATGAATTTTTGAGGAATTTAGAAGGTTTTACTATCAAGATGACGTCATTTTGTATGGGAGGTGGAATCTTCATTAGATTGTGCCAAATTTCAAACTCAGAGTGCATACAAAAAACCTTTTTAATACCTTTACCTTTTTTACACAATTACTTTGTATGGGAGGTACACGTGGTTTTCTTTTGATTTGGTTGAATTTTATGTCCAGAGTACACATTAAATATCAAAGATTAATTCCAAAATGTTAAGGCCATATATTAAGTTTTGTTGAATTTATAGACATTTTACCGTTTTGATGACGTCACTTTGTATGGAAAGTAGGCGTGATTTTCATCCGATTTGGTTGAATTTTATACCCAGAATAGACAAAAATTATCAAAGCTTTTATACAAAATTTTAAGTTCATATATTGAGCTTGATGGACTTTATGGACATTTTACTGTTTTAATAAAGTCACTTTGTGGGGGAGGTAGGTGTGGTTTCATCCGATTTGTCTCATTTTTGAACTGGATCTATATATTGAATTTCATGACAATAGCTTCAAAATTAGGACTGTAATCATGTCGATATACGGGCAACCGGACAGACAGACGGACGGACAGTAATTTTTTTCTTATTTGCATCCATTATAACTAAAAAAACAATGCATGTGGCCGCCACGCACGGTAAAAGTAAAACTTATACCCAAAAATGGAATTTCTGGGAGAATTGCTAATTTATTTGATTAAAATTTCCTCCTTCAGTGCAACCAACTGGTTAAAAAGCGGCCTGCCTTCATACCAGTAGTAGTTCAAGAACTGTCTCTTTTCATAAAAACAACTAGTATTTTCAACATGGCAATATCATTTGAAATATCAACTGTCCCATTTGTTTATTGACAGTTACTGAAAAGTTTAATATTCACGTACAGAATTAGATCGCAGTTTTTTTTACTTTCGTGACACAGTTGGTTATCAAGAAGATTTCTTTATTTCAATCTGATGACTTAAGTAGTACCCATGCTCGATCCTCATAGCACAGACGACAGATCTTGCTAATTGCAGATCCAGATAAAGACAGATTTTGTTAATTATATTTTTATTTATAAGTATAAAAAAGAAAAAATTTGTCGAAAACCCTGTGTCCAGAATAATGCACTTTTCCCTTTCCGTACTCGCTACTATCGCACCATTGCCCTCCTTGCATCAAAGCGAACATAATTCGAACAAACCTGAAAGCAAGCATAGTACACATCATCCAATTTATTCCATAGAATTGATGCCAAAACGAATTTATTGTGTATCCTAATTAATCTTCAATCAATTATATAATTTGAGCTTTATTTATATAATTTATTTTCCATTTTTCTTAAAAAAAAACAAAAACTGCCGGTATGATTGTAAAAATTTTTAATTTTAAAAAAGCTCAAAATTTCAACCGCAGTTAGGACCACTGAAACTTCGCTTCGTGGTCAGAAGCTCCGACCTTATGCTACCGCGCATACTTGTTTGGGTTTATTTTACCGTGCGTACACAGTTACAAATGCTAATGCGTTTTTCGTTACACGACTTGCATCGTATTTTATGTTGCATTTGCGACGATATTTAATGCTAAATGATGCAGACATGTATTTATATGGGCAAAAACACCAAAACGGGACGATGGACGGCCAGTGTCTCCCTACTTCCACCCGATGAAAATAACCCTCCAATATGCGCGACAGGTTTTGGGAATACCTATTATCTACCCCATTGAAAAAAAAAAAAAAAAACAACCAACATGTCCACACGAAACAAGGAACAGCCGAGAACTATGTGGAATGCCCCGACCGTGGCATGTCCGAAACACGTCTTCTAATTTTTTTTGCAGCGATATTTATTTTAGGACTAGTATGACGCTACCCAGGACCAGCACGATTTGTTCTTACAGATTGAAACTTCAATTTTCTCGATATCAGTTTCTTCCAGCCTGCAAATACGAGAACATTAGTTTGTGGCTCCGTCTACTTGACGGAACCGTCCTAACGTCCTAAAAGGTTTTTTTAAAATTCGAAATACTTGAGGAGATATGGCCTTTTTTGTCCAGCAATATTTTCGCCAAAATGCGATTTGCTTAATTTGGCTACTTTTTGAATGTAAAGGTTTGAAGCAACCACCGAATTTCGTTCAACGCATTCTACAGTTTTGAAAAGTAGTTTTGATAAAAATTTTTGTGTGTGCTAAAGACAATGGATAGAAAAGTAATAGAAATAAAAATAAAAGAAACACTGGTAGGAATCGAAAAACTCGTCCCTTGAAACGCCAGTTTCGATGTAACTAATACGAAAGAGATGAGGACACCGAATTTACAAGTACATCGGCAAAAAAATTTAAAAATAATGAAAACGAAGACATAAGCATTGACAACAAAACAGAGAATTGCATTTTGGAGTTTTATACAGTTTTCTCAAAGAACGTTTGAAAAGGTCCGAAGCCAGAGCTCTGGCCGCATCAAAAGAAGGTAGAACTGCCCGAAGAGCACAAAGAGCCGCTGAGTCCTCAATTTTTGAAGAAGAGGAAGGAGTTATTTATGGGGCTGGCATTGCAGATTGATATTTGTATTTCACAAAAAAAAAAAAAAAACGTTTTATTGCCTAAAATTTTCTTCGATTTTTTTTTTCAAATCACGGTTTCGAACTTCGAAGTCACTTTTCTCCGGTTCTACTGAACCGATTTTGATGAAACTAAGTGAAATCGACGTAGAATTATCGAGTTTTTAAAACTGCATGCTCAAATTTTTCATTTCAATTTTTTTTGATGCAAAAAAAACTTCAAACTTAAACGCGTTTATCTCGAAACCACGCTTTTCGAGCTAGCGGCCACGATTGCGCCCGTAGTTGTGAACCGATTTTGATGAAACAAAGTGCAATCGACGCAAAACTACCATTCTAGTCTTTACCTCAATCACAATTTTAAACAATTTTTTACTATTTTTTTTACACTAAACTACAAAAAAAGACCGCCATTTTTAATGACCGCCATTTTGTAAAAAATAATTGAAAAATTATAGTTGAGGTAGGGATCAGAAATACATCTGTACTGAATCTAATGCCGTTTATTTGTTCCATTTCAGATGATCCGAAGTCGAGTTATCCAGACCGCAAGCAGCATATTTTTTTTGTCGACGCCCAACTTTGAAGGCCGACAACTTTTTGAACAGCCCTCGTAAAAAAGAAAAAAACAATTTTATTGAATTTAATATGTTCTTAATACAATAAAAAAAACAGAATTTAACTCTTTGCGTCTTCAAAAGAGAAGTTTTTCAAAGAGGGTCCAAAATCAGCCTTCCAACCAGGAATACTCCCTTAACAGCAAAATATTTCACAGTAAATATTTGATCGAAACTTAACGACTTACGAATTGAAAGAAACGGCAAAAACAATGCAATGAAAATACAGTCCGTCCCACATTTTTTTCTCGAATTCGTACTATATGCGTACTCCCTCACACCAATTTAATCTACGCATTCGTACTATTTGAACTGCTCTAGTTTTCATTTTCAATGACAAAATCAGCAAATTTAATGAAGTATCATACAGGCTTAGACAGAGGCTTTTGGATCAGTGGATAGTGTAGTGAGAAGAAAATTACATTTTCTTGTTTATAATAGACGTAAGGAACAAAGAAACATCAATTTCTAAGAAAAACGCTGTCGAAACATAAAAGCGTCGTTTTTGAGATTTCACTGAAGCATATCACAGAACGAGGCGAAAAAAGCTTTGCTCCAAAACGGAAACAGGAATATATCTATACTATTACTTAAGCTGCTGCGTACTGTGCTTAACCAAGAAAAAAACTGACCTTTTTACCAAACAATACTACAATGGAAGTCACTTGCGTCTATAACGACTGCACTATTGAGAACAAAAACGTGTTAAAATAAGACCGGCCTGTGCGGGAAATCATACCACGGTAGCTGTGTGGGAATGACAAAGAGAAGCCACAACTACATTTAAGAATATGAGGCTCATTTCAAATTCTTCTGTGACGAGTGCAGGGAATTGACACTGTCACGCATTATGCTTGCTATAAAGTGCTTAAGCGACTCCCTAAAAGTAATGCATTCCGATAACAAGCAACTGTTTAATAGTATCCCAAATCTCGACTTGCTAAATCATGTATCGGATGACATATCGAGAGTTGAATCTATGAACAAATAAAAGAATACCAATATTTCAACTATTTCTAGGAACCTAAAATTGTTGACGGAAACTACATATAAGTGACAGTGATAAAACCCTTCAGTGCAAAGCAACGACGGAAGTGCTAAAATCTGAAGCCAACAAAATTGTTGAACTACTTAAAAAAAATGACTCAGCCAACAACATACTTAGTGCTCTGAGGTCTTTGCGTAATGATGTGGAAACCGCGATTCAATCTACCCCAAGAAACCCTGTTCCATAGATAGCACGGATGTCATGACTTCACAGATCCCTCACCATAACTCATCTTCCGTCTTTGATGAAATTTTGGAAGCGTCCACCCATTCACCAATAGTTAATTCCTTGCCACCAAATAAACTAACTTATCTAAACACTTTCACTGCATCCGACTTGGAATTTATAGCACTGCACCTATAGCAGTGCCGCGTAGAGTTATTGAGCGATTTGGAACCTCATGGACTACCACAGAAAGGGAAAACAGGATCCAAAAGCTTAAGTTTTCTAATCAATTTGTGTCTACTACAGTATTCATAAAAGGTTTCCCCTCATAGACATCTGTATACTCGGTGCGAAAATACTTCCTAAAAAAATTTCGCGTCTTCATCTTCGATTGCCAGAAAACATCTCGAACCCGTTCAAAATTGAGCAGCTTTAAAGTTATCATGCCCACCAAATATGCGTGGCTGGTAATGAGTGCCTCCTGTGGAATGCAAGCTCATGGAACTGTTAAAATATCTAAGTGAACAGATAAGCCCGGGAGTACTCCGAAAGTATATAAAACTAGCAACTATAAGTCAAACTCATACACAAGATGTAACATTAAAATAAGCAATAATCTTAAGCCTAACACCAATAAACCTAAAAATTTGCTTAACTTTAACATAAATACTAATTCTTATTCTAAGAATCCTTCTTAAAGTTATTATACTTCTAGCTCAAACTCTTCTCATTCTAAATCTAATCTTAATTCTACCCCTAAATCCTATTTGCTACCTAAGTCCCATCATAATTTAGATACTAATTGGAATCTTAAAACTAACATCTTCCCAATATTTTCTCCCATAGTCAACCGGAATACCGCTTCAACCAACAATACGGTGAAAAACTAAGGTATGACGAGATATCAAAAGAGTTCTCTATCAAGCCAGAAGAAGCGTACAAGTTGTACACTAATCTTAACAGTAAGACAATCATCCAAGAACCGAAAAAACTCTTTGACTTTGTTATCATGAAGCGTAAATCTAGCGGCAATCCATTGTCTATGTTTAAAGGTAATGTCAATTCGTCCAACCCTCATGTAATCAGCAACTTATATGCGGATCATTTTAAGGAGGTCTTTTGTCAATCTACTGCCCAATTTGAAGTCTCTTCTCCCAGCTCAAATATTGTGGTGGATAGTATAAATTCAACTCAGGAAGAGATTTCTAATGCCATAAAAGAACTGGATTTATCTAAGGGACCTGGACCGGACATTATACCTACAAGCTTCCTGGTGCGATGTTTATACCAACTACTTCTGCCATTATACATAATTTTTAACGAATCACTGTCTTGTGGGACATTTCCTTTATATTGAAAATCATCCCATTTAACACCAAGTTACAAAAGTGGTGATAAAAGGTCTGTTGAAAATTATAGAGGCTTATCAATTCAATCAGCCATTCCAAAACTTTTTGAAAAAATTATTTGTGGTAAGCTAACAAGTATCATCAACCCACGTCTAAATGAGCAGCAACACGGCTTTCGTAAGGGACGATCTACAACATTCAATCTCATGATCATGGAATCGGATGTTTTAATAAATATGGAAAAAGGGCACCAAATAGATGCTGTTTATACGGATTTCAGTAAAGCCTTCGATTGAGTTGATCATAGCATGCTAACATGTAAATTAGAAAAATTCGGTATTACGGGACCCATATAAGTTGACTAAAATCATATCTCGACGGCAGATTCCAATATGCTAAATTCCAAGGAATTCTGTCTAAAAAATTGCAGTCTCCTCAGGAGTTCCGCAAGGTAGCCACCTTGGCCCTCTCCTTTTTAACATATTTATATCAGACTTGTCAAAAGTCCTGAACGATATCCCAAACCTTATGTATGCAGATGATTTAAAAATGTTCTATGCAATCAAATCAGAGGCAGATGTAAATTTTTGACAGTCAAAACTGTTGTCTCTGGAGCAATGGTGTATCCAAAATAAACTGCATCTTAATGTCAATAAATGCAATGTTATAAGTTTTTCTCGTAAGAACATCATGGCATTACATACCTACCACCTCAATAGTAACGAGCTTAAAAGAGTCAATCATGTAGTGGAGTCAGCAAACAGATCGGTTTTATAAAAAGACGAGCAAATTAACTACATCCTAATACTGTGCGATAGTTCTGCCAATACTTCAATATGCCTGCATAATTTGGAATCCGTCTTTCAATTCCCATAACAAGAGAATCGAGTCTATTCAAAAGCAATTCTTACTATACACGTTGAGAGACACGTACAACTCCCGTAATTATAATAGCATTCCTTCATATGAATACAGACTCAGCCTTTTAAACTTGATGCAATCATCATCAAGAAGATCATTATTGGGCTCATGTTTCACATTCGATGTTATTAATGGTGCTATTCACAGCGAATATATTTTAAGTATGATATGCCTCAACGATCCAATAAGACGTACTAGGCATACTCGGCTATTAACTGCACCAAACTACATACGCAAACAATTAAACCATCAGATGCTGTAGAGAATTCAATATCGTTTCTGTATACTTCTCACTTTCCATGTCCAAATCCTCTTTCAAGCAAACCCTGTCTAAGTTCATGGTTAATTTAAATTAACTTTTAAGTTAAACAAACTTAAGTTAAACAAACAACAAACAAATAAAACAATTTAATCAACATTATTGAGCGTGAGTACGCAGTAAAAATACTGATCATGCTTTATTTAAACCAGTACAAGTTTGCTTTCTGAATTTATCAAAACTCAATTTGAGAAATGCCTAAAAGTATGGTAATGTTCTGAAAAAAACTTCGTTCAGTTGCAAATTTTCAGGCCGTAATCTACTTTCAGAGTATTGAACGAAAGACTCAATTCAATCATAAAAGAAAGAAAGAAGAACTGCTTGTTGATTACTTACAAGTATGAGCTACTCAAATAAATATATCTCCGTGGCCCAGTGGTTAGAGCATCCGAGTATGGATCCAAGCGTAGTGTGTTCAATCCTCGGTGCAGGCAGAAATGTGAAAAATTTTCAAATAGCAATTTTTTCGTTTTCATACAACCAGTTCAGCGAATTGCGGTGTTGTTGTTTTCATTAGAACCATTTCGTTACATTGGTTTTACCTCCCATCTATCTCGCCGTATTGTTGTATACGCGGCTGTAAAAGTTTCACTTCAAAAATTTTATTGCGGCTAAAACAAGTAAAATTTCTTTGATCTTGGTGCGTTTTTTCTCAGTGTAGAAAAAAGTAAGTTATTTCGGTTGGATCTAAGAAAAAGTTAGTTATTTCGGATAAAATCAAAGGTTTAAGAATATAAAATAAAGTTGAAAATTATATGGGACAAATTTAGGATAAAGGCTTATATCTCAAGGATCAAATTTAAAAATATGTGATCCTGTGGTTTTCTGCGTTCATGGTGTAGTTTTCAAGTTATAGTGTATCGATACGGAAGTTCCTTGAAATACATATAGCTCAAAATAAACCGTTACAGCGTCAATTCAAAATATACAACAGCGGGGCGTATGAGCAACATTAGCTTCAATTGCCTCAATCGTCAAACGAATTTTTGAAAATCTGGCGAGTTAAACGCTTGGCCAAACAGCGGTGACGCATTTCTGAGTGCGTTGCACGCATTCGCATCGTTGCAAAAACAACAACAACAACAAGTAGAACAACATTAATACGTGCAAAATAAAAATAATACGTTACATAAGTAAAAAACAAAATTGTTGAAAATTAAGTGCAGTTTATTGTTGTTTTTGTTGTTGCTGGTGTTTCAACAGCCAGCAATTGTGTTCAAAAGTTGCCCTCCAGCTGCGTGTGTGCGTGTGTGCAACGACTGGGTTATATAGGTGGTTGACTAGGTAAGAGTTGGTAGTTTGGGTGTCTGCTTATGCTAGGCAGTTGGGGAAAAAATAAAAAACAGCAAACTTCTAGTAAGCAAACTCCAAGTGCACTTTGGTCCAATTTGATGGCTTATTTCAAAAATATAAATAAAAATTTATTTATTTCATATCAAGTGAGCTCGCAGTATTGTGCGCTTGCATGCGTCTTTATTTACTGAAGTATCCAACATACATTTTTTTTTTTAACTTTATTTTTGTTTTGGTGTCTGAAATTGTTGTTTAATCCAGAAATTCAGTTATCGACGCTGAAGTACAATTAAAAATGTAAACAAATTTTAATTGTATTAGTAACGCTTCAATAGGTGGTCGAGTAAAGTGCGTGCCTATGTATATGTGTGTTTTGTGTTTGAGTGTGTGAGTGAGTGTAGCAGTTTTTGATTTACTGTGTGTGTGTTTTGTGTAATATTATTAACAAAAGTTGTTTGCTTTTAAGTATAGTTGGCAATTTCAAGCTTAATTTGATGGTCAATGATTGGAAGTACTTTTAACGCTTCATAGGGTATAATTGCATTACATACATTACATTATTATTAGGACTTAACTAATTTGGTATCGCCCTAATTTTTGAATCGACTAATCGACAAGTTTAATTTTATTCAGTAAAACGCGTATAGAATTATATATATTGTACTGTAATGAATTATTGTGACTACCGATAATTTGAGTGAAATATTATTTCATGATATTTTCAATGTGTTTTCATTTGGCAGGAGAATGATAAAAAATTCCAAATTCAATCCAATATTTCTGCCTTGAATGTAGAAATCATAATAAAGTAACTGCCATGAACATTTTTAGTTCCAAAAAGCTGCCTAGCTCAAACAAAAACTACATAACTCAGCAATGAGGAAATTAAAACAAATCACTAAATCACAACACTTTTTTGACTGCATACGATGAAATCGATAGATCTTTATGGTAGAAATTGAGCTTGCTACATTGTATGACAATTTTTTTTATGGTTATAAGCAGAGCTCGAATTTTGTTCACATGACAACTTTTTTCTGCTCTTGCAAAGACATTTTCTGATGATGTAAAAACACCGTTCGTCATCTCCAAAATCAAAAATTTGTGGGACATTTTTTTGTCATTTTTATCCATTTTTATTTTTATGGTCATTTACAGTAGTTTAAGGCCATTTGTGGAGTCGTTTTTATGGATATTTACGTATTTAAAAAAACGTATTTTTTTTCATTTTTTGGTATTTTTGTATTTTTAGGGACAACCAACATAAAAAATGTAGATTCTTTTGTAAGCCTTCAAGCCAAAGCAGTTGAAGTAGCTCAAATATTGTTTTTCAACAATGAAGCAAAAGGTGTATTTCTAAAAATTTTTAAAACGAAAGGTAATATGCAATCCATACCAAGAGCCATAGAAACTTTGGAGTATTACAACATGGACTTTGGAAAATAGAATTACTATGAATTAAAGTATAAAAGAAAAGCTCAGCGTTGTGCGCAGAAATGCTGGTAAGAATGCATTTAGAAAGTTTCATAAAGTATTGAAAAAAATTAAGTTGAAAAAATTTAGGTTTAGGTGTAAGCGACATTTCATAATTTCAATATGCGTTTTTTGCCAGTGCTGAAGTGGAAAGAAGTATTTTGATATATCAGAGAATATAATTTCGATATATCAGTTTTATGTTAGTAATCTAAAAATGTGCATTGTATATAATATAGTTGCAATTATTTTAATAATAAGCAATTAAAACTAGTAAGGATGGAGTTTCGGCAGGGTACCAACGCTTTATTATCTCCCCTACACCCCCTCCCCCCGCGGCCATATTGAAGTATATTCGAAGTTTTTAGCCACGACAAACACGATGACATTCAGTTTTATATACATATTAACAAAAATTTTCCTATTTTGATGACGTCACTTTGTATGGAAGGAAGGTGTGGTTTTGATCCGATTTGGCCATATATCATACAGATGGTTTATATTAGATATCAGAGCTTATGTGCAAAATTTTAAAACATTTCTTTAATTTTTGCAGATTTTTAAGAGATTTTACGCTTAAAATAAAGCCAATTTGTATGGGAGGTAGGCGTGGTTGTCATTCGATTTTGCCAAACATCTTACTAATGGTCTATATTATATATCAAAGCCTATGTGCAAAATTTCAAGACATTTCTTTATTTTGAGCAGATTTTTAAGAGATTTTACTTTTAAAATAAAGCCACTTTGTATGAGAGGTAGGCGTGGTTGTCATCTGATTTTTCCAAATTTCATAGCCAGGATTAAGATTAAAGAGCAAAGCTTACGTGCCAAATTTCAAGGCATTTCTTTAATTTTTGTGGATTTTAAAGACATTTTACGGTTAATATAAAAACACTTTGTATGCGAGGAAGGCGTGGTTTTCATCCGATTTGGCACATTTTCGATCTTGATCTTTCTTTTTTAAAAATAAACTTATATTTTGAATATCATCGCGATAGCTTTAAAATTGCGGCTGTAATCGTGTCCACAGACGGAAACGGAATGATAAAGTTAATATACCCCTTACGCACTACGCGTTGGGGTATAAATATACTAGTGACAATCAACCGAAAGCAGGGTGTACTTACCTACTGCGCTCTGGAGACCACGCGCATTTCGTAGACAATGCAATACAGTTTCAGTGTATACTGTATACTAGGGCGGGTCGATTTAAAAATCGCTCAATGCTCTGTGAAAATCGTATTCTAGGGATCGAAATAAGAAACTTTGGCGAAGGAACCATACCTCTAAAACGAATTCTGATGTCCCCCAATTTGGGTCGAACTTTTGGGTAGGGGCAAATTTTGAAAAATCCCACTTTGACCCATTTAGAGTGCTCCAATCGAGTCCAAATGTATGACCGACCCCCCACTAACTTTGGAGGCTTGACCCACCCATGTCAGTGGCACACCCCCTGGAACCCCCTGTGGGGTTCCCCATACAAACATTTCAAAAAATCACCAGTTTTGGCACTTTACATGAAAAAATCAGCGAAATGGCTATGTTTTTTCTTAATTTTTATTAATTTATTTATAATAATATTTATTATTTATTTATAATAATATCTATTTTTACTCTTTTGAAATTTATTTAGTCAGAACACATGTAAATGAAAAAATTAATTTAAGTTAGTTATAGAAAAGAAACTAAAAAAATTATTGTTTGAAGTCTTTTTTACTTTCAAGTCTGGGCAATTTCGCACGGCTCTCTAATGTCGTCGCCATAACAGCCTCTACATTTTCCGGTATAACCCGTTTGGTAACGCTAGCTAGCAATTGAACATGTCGTTCCGTTCCTTGTATGTGTGATGCAATTTTTGGATCATTAAACGGTGGATCATCTTGATTTAAATATTCTTTTCAATGTATCGTACGGAATGCTTCGCGTGAATGGTGGTTCAAATACGTTATTTATGTCATTCATATTGATCATTTCCGTGTAACTTGTGCAATTAAACTTTATATCTGGTTTTTTATAAGCTCTAAGTTGCGTTGGGTCGTCAACATCTGTTCGATAGCGTAGAATTATGTTGATAGCACAGTCGCGCTTTTCTTTGCTATCATCAAATAACATTGATAACAAGATATTTTCCGAATGCGCATAATATGAATTATCTGTAATTGCTTGATTGACAATTTTCCGTAAACGAGATTCTAGAAATCGTGACCAACTAATGAAGTTGAAAACTAATGCACTGCCGTACACGACAGAGCTGTAATACTTGATATTGAAGTACATTGGCACATAGCATTTAATTATAAATTCAACCAGAATTCTTAAATTTGCATCTGGATTTTCCGTTGTCACATAGAATCGTAATAATCTAGCGGCCTTGGTGAGCCACCGAGAATGTACAATTTTCCCTGGTTTGATGTTAGCCAGATCCACCGAAACCACTCCGCTAGAAATTGCATGGGCCATGTTTAGTTTTCGATAGTTGTTGTTGCTTCATCTTGCGGTGTAGAGGATGGTGGATTCATTGTAAACTTTTTGATGAATGGTCAACTTCACTTATTATTTTTTTTAAAAATATTTTTTTATCTGAAATTAGCACTTCACACTTTGAGTTCTTCACAACGACTTAATGCATTCACAAAAACTGTTGCGTTATATATGGTCTACGAGACGAGGTAATAAGAATGAAATGGTAATTTCAATTCTACCTGCTGTGTCTTGTGGTGTCCAAGGTTGATTTATAAGGTTGTCGCAGGGCTGATCGCACTCTCTTCTCAGTACCCATAATTGTCAAAACCAGCCAATTTTGCGAATGACTACGAAAGAAAAACGGATGATAAAAGAGAGCACTTTCAGATTTTCTATGAGCTGTCAACTTCGATTTGACAATTATGGGTACTCGCTCTCTTCCTTGCGACAACCTTATAAATCAACCTTGGTGGTGTCTTAAAAACGCACACAAGCAATTTTAGGATCTGCAATTGTGTCACAGTGATACCTTAATTTTTTAAAAGGGTTGCGGTGCATTCCAGTGATACCTTAATTGTTAAAATGGTTGCATAAAACGCGCATTTCTTAAGAAGGTGCCATAAAATACCCACAAAAAGGGTTTTAAAAACAACCTTCATTTCTTAAGAAGGTGCTATAAAAAAACTACACAAGTAAGTTTACGACATGCAGCTGTGTCTTGTGGTGCCTTAAAAAACGCACACAAGCAATTTTCCGATTTGCAATTGTGTCACAGTGATACCTTAATTTTGTAAAAGGGTTGAATAAATTTCTAAAGAGAAAAAAAACTCCAAAAAGAAAAAAACAGGCATTTCGCTGATTTTTTCATGTACAGTGCCAAAACTGGCGATTTTTTGAAATGTTTGTATGGGGAAACCCCAGGGGGTTTCCAGGGGGTGTGCCACTGGAATGGGTGGGTCGGGCCTCCAAAGTTAGTGTGGGTCGGTCATACATTTGGACTCGATTGGAGCACTCTAAATGGGTCAAAGTGGGATGTTTCAAAATTTGCACCTACCCAAAAGTTCGACCCAAATTGGGGGACATCAGAATTCATTTTAGAGGTATGGTTCCTTCGGCAAAGTTTCTTATTTTGATCCCTAGAATACGATTTTCACTGAGCAATGGGCGATTTTTTTTGCCTCCCCACAAATCGACCCGGCCTACTGTATACGCAAAAATATTACAATATACATATGTAAATATACTCTATTCTATAAGATAATTCCGCGGAGTTTCCCAAGCTTGAAAAAGTATTAAATGCCAAAATATTTTTAAGGATATATACTTAAATAAAAAAATGCCCAAAATATAATTTTTATAAAGTTTACATTTTTTCTATTTTTATCTATATTAATAAAAATTACTTTTTGTTTGTTTGTTTGACAAATCTAAACGGCTGAACGGATTTTTCTTAAATTTAAAGCATGTATTATTTGCATCCTAGAAAAGGCAATTGCATACTTGGTTTAAACCACACCCGCTTTTACTACCCACAAATCAATAAAAGTTCAATACGAAAATTTATTCAATACGAAATGAGACGAAAATTTGGTAATTTAGTTTGTATGGTTATTATCGGCAATTGTATAAAAAATGGGTTTCCACGCCCTCTTTTTCCACCCACAAATCAAAGAAAATGCTATATTTGAGACAGTTTTGGTCTTATAAGACTGAAATTGTTATTGGATTTGTATTGTCGGCAACTGTACAAAAAATGGGCGTGGTGGCACTATAATTACGGCTTTTTTTAATAAATCATTAATACTCCAAAACTCGTGTCGTTATGATAACGAATGATTTTTATTTTTTTCATAACGAATGGGTCATAACGAAATTTTGCTTCGAAGTGTTTCTACAACTCAGAAAACTTACCTTTCGTTTCGAGCGTAGCGAGTTATTATAAAGTGTATGAAACAGTGGAAACAAAACACTGTTCGTTATGTGTAACAGCTGAGTTGTTTTGTTTACTTCAATTCAACTTGTACATTTTACTTGAACATATTGTATTGTATTGATTTGCTTAATTATTCATTTAAAAAAGTAAGTATAGATAAATAAAGTAAGTGTGCAAATGTGAATTGCTTACTTATTTAATTTTTTTGAAGCTTGTGACTATGCTTGCAGCTGCCGCACTAGCAATATAGTTGACCAGCGAAATATGCTGCGAGTACATAGACGCTACCTAAGGGATTCAACCGACCCTTTTCACCTCCCGGAAGCGCGATTTGAAGAGCTTTTTAGATTTAAAAAAGATGCAGCAATAGCGTTGTTGCATGAAGTACGCTCTTACATGAAAGACGGAGTAAGAATAACTTTTATTCCAACAACATTGAGGATGGCAGCAGCATTGCATTATTATGCGACAGGATCCTACTTAAGGGATATTGGGCAGGATTTCGTTTGTTCGATGAGCAAGACAATGGTGCATCGCTCCATCCATGAAGTTTCCTACATCATACAAAATAAGCTTATGTGCAAATATATACGCTTTCCCAAAACGTTGGCAGAGTCGAATAGAATTAAACAGAGGTAATATACGATAATATAATTTCACTTTCTATACTATATTTCCCGGATCCATTGGGGCCATCGACTGTACGCACGTGAAAATAAAAAAAACCTCAATGGATGTTGAGTGCTGTTATATTAATAGAAAAGGGTATTTTTCTAAAAATGTACAGTTGATAAGCGATTACGACCTTAATATATTGTCTGCCAATGCACGGTTCGGCGGAACTACCCATGACGTCTACATATGGGAAAATTCCAAATGCAAGGAGTATTTGAAATCACAATATAATGCTAATGCAAACTCTAATTGGCTCATAGGAGACTCTGGTTATCCACTTCAGCCATGGCTCATGACACCATTTCGAAATCCGGAATCTGTTGGGCAAGAAAATTATAACAAGGTCCATATCCAAGCTCGCAACTGCGTGAAAAGGCTTAATGGAGTTTTAAAAAAACTCCTTACGTGCTTGTCGCATGAGCGCGGGATTTTAGTTTCCCCATTATATTCTGGCGTTATAATCAATGCCTGCTTGATGTTGCACAATTTCAGGCTAATTCATAAGCAAACCATTCCAGACGTAAATGGGTCTGATATTTCAATCATGCATGAGGAAGCTATCGACGAAGATATTCCAAATGTCTTAAATCAAGGACGAAGAGTTCGCGAATCTATTGTAAGGAACTATTTCAATTAAACAAGCAAAATAAAACAACAAATTTATAGCAAAACAAAACAATTCATTAATTCATTTAAAATAAAATAGGTATAAAAAAACAAAAAAATTAAACACAATTCAACATAGTACAAATAATTAAATGAAAGTTAATATATGTACATATAAATAGAAGTTAAATTTGCTTCTTTTCAGCCAAAGTTTTAAGCGACGAATCAATTGATTGCAGAGAGGAACTCATCGTTTTGAGTACATTCATGAGCTCTGTCATTTCACTACACCTCTTCTCCTCCTGTTTATTCATCAGCTCCTTCACTTCCTCAAAAGCACTTGAGAAAGAGGAAGTGGCGGTCCGTGCTGCTTTTGTTGTGTTTGCCACTTCTTTCACTTCTTTACCAGGTGTCGCCAAAAGTTCCTCCACTGTTTCCTGCCCTTCCATATCATAATTATTCTCCTAAATTTCAAAAATTGTAATTAAAAATAACTTAACTTTTTAAATAAAAACATAAATTACCACCTGGAATCCCGACTCTATGGTTCCACCATCGCCACCAACAAGAGCAGCTGGAAAGAACTCCAGCACCTCCTTGCCCATCCCTTCTAGCGGCGGTGGACCTTCGGTGGCAGGACGATTCCCAGTGGCTTGGTTGAATCTATTAACCGCGGCTTGCTGCTTCTTGACAGTAGATTTCCAGTCTGCTGAACACTGCAAAAATAAATATATAACGGTTATGATGAATTCAAACATATACAGTATATATATATATATATATATATTGTATATTATACACACTATATATAACATATAATAACTTATAACATATAACAACTTCATATAAATAAATAAAAAAATGAACGAACCTTTTTCCACTGGTCACTCGTCTTACATGCTGGTCCGCATGCATTAAGCTCTGCCGCCACTGTTTCCCAAACAGCCTGTGCCGATTTGCCGCTATTTGGTCCACCAAACTGTCCCATAGCCACATTTCTGTGGCCACGTAAAATTTCCAAAAGCTTTTGGTTTTGGCCTTTGGAAATTTTACCAGTACTTACTTTCTTCTTTAATAATATGTTTTAATAATTACAATTTGCACACAATAGTATAATTTTTCTACCTTACCTCACTCATGTTTGTTTTTGCGCCAAATATCACCACACTTTCTGTTGAACATATAATAACGAAAACTTTAAAGAAAATTATAACGAAAATGAATACCACCACACTTATAGAAAAAACCGCTGTTCGTTACACCACTAAATTCGTTATATCGTTCGTTATAATGCGTAACGAAAGTTATAGAAACGGTCTACTGGGCCGATTGCGCTGAAGTTTTGTCACTAGATTGTTTTCAAACACGAGATGGTTTACGGAAGCAAATGTTAGCCACACCCCCTTTAACCGCCCACAAATAAAAAAAGCATGGTTGTTGGAACGTCCGTGGCGAGTAAAACTTTAAGAAACAAACAATTAATAAAATTAAAAAATAACAACAAAAAAACAAACAGAAAACAATTAAATTAAAAAAAAAAAAACAATTATGAAAATAGTTTTAAAAAAATTAAAAACATATAAAAAATAAAAAATGAGAACATGGTTTGTTAAATCCTCTCACCTCCTCGTGGTAGACCCAAACTACACTGGATTTTGTAGCCTATTGACAGGAATACTTTTGTCCATACAAATACCATACTTTCAATACATAGATAGTGTTTTAAATTTTTGTGTTACATGGGATATAGGCGTGGTTGAAGGCGAATTTGCAAATATTTACGTCAGTCACCTTATATAGCCGATTTTAATTTATATACCAAATTTCATTGGTATAAGACGACTTCTTCTTGTTGCTATGCAAATTTCGTATTAAAAGGGCGTGGCAATTTCTTTAATCCACACATAAATTTCATACTCTGAGTGAGTTATTTTAATATAACTTCAATACGAAAAACCCACTACATACGGGTGGCGGCCGTGGCGTAGTGGGTAGAGTGTGTGGCACATACGCCAGAGAATCCAGGTTCAATTCCCACCTGACACAGAAAGTTTTTTCAATTGATTTAATTTTTCTGTTCGGTCGTCACCTCTCTGCAGGCACTGGCAAGCCTCAGAGATTAAAAAACTTCCATCAAAACCTTCTTGAGAACATAAGCCATTCGGAGTCGGCATAAAACTTGTAGGTCCAGTTTTCGATCATTTGTGTTCAAACATTTCACAACACGCACAACACAATTGATCATAAGAAGCTCGGTCACAGTCCTCTCAAGGGCTAAAATGGCCATTTTGTTTTTTTTTTCGATTTCACGAATTCTGACCCTTAACTTCATTAATAATCGACAGTTCTAAACAAAATTTACACAGATTACTTACTTACTTAGGTGGCGCCTACAACCGTAATTAGGTTTTCACCTGGTGTAAGAAATTGCGCCAGCCATTTATGTTTTGCGCTTGCTGGCACCAGTCGAAAGCTCCAAGTTTCGTCAGGTTGTGCTCTATTTGGTCCTTCCAACGGAGATGCGGTCGTCCTCTTCTGCGTTGAGCGCTACTGGGTACTGAATTAGGCACAAATTAGTATTTGTTAGCCAAAAGGCAATAACTGACAAAAGCACTTTTTCTTCTATATGAAAAATGTGACAAATAGATAAGTCGTAATATTCAATAGAAATATAATTTTTTTTCCAGATAATTTGGTTATCCAGCTTACACCTAACATAGCTTAAATTGGTCTTTCAACTTTCAAGATATTGGTAGATATATTTTTTTTAATCGAATTAAAAAAGTACGCTCTTTTATTTCATTGCTTGTTTGAATTTACTATCAAGCAAAAAATGCTAAGCAATGGAAGCAGCTGCTATAAGTTCGAGAACGGGATTGAGTAAGTTCCTTAGTAATTTATTTTATTTATAATTTAGAAAATTTAGAAACAATATAGCAGAAAATCAATATTGTTATACGAAACTTGATTCAAAAATTAATACCGAAAGAAAAACTGGAATATTTGTTATTTAAAACGACTTGATTTAAAACAAGTTTCTTGTATGAATTTGTAAATTAATCGATAATTCATCATTCGAATAGAATGCGTTAGCATAAGCTTATTGTTAATTTTCCTTTACTATTTTTTTGGTGCATTTTTATATAGTTACAATAGTTACCAGAGTTAAAATAGAAAACTTTGGATACGAAAGTGACAAAAATAGTTACCTTTCAACGAGCAGTTAACAACAACTGAGCAGGTACACTCAGAAAAAATTTCCAGAACATCTAGAAAAACAGCACCCAATCGTTAGAAAGCGCCATGGCCAATTTTTTAAAATGAAGTACAAATTTTTCTTTAAATTGACACCTAGAAGTGTGAAATAGTTTAAAGAAAGCTTTCTCTGAAAATATGAAATTTTTGATCGCAGGAAAAATAGATAGATTAGAAATAAAGGAAAACTTCAAAGGTATGAATAAAAATCAATCATCCATGAAATCATATAAGCACTCAGCTTGCAGGCCAAAGATTGCTTCGGTAGCCCAGCGGTTTAAGCGAACCGATTACTAGTTAGGAAGTCCGTTGTTCAAATCGGAGCTCAGACAATTTTTTTTTTTAATTTTTATTTTTTTTTGAAATAGAAAATATGTGACACAAGCTTTTTTTTATATTATAACCAATATATTATAACCAATAATTATAAAAAAATTCTGCCAATTTTATAACATTCTATTTTATTCCAATGTTTAATTTCTAATGTAATTGGTATAGTGGTTGAAAACATTGTTAGGAGTTTTATTAACTTTGCACAAGCTGAGGCTCGAACCGTGGTATCGAACATTGCAGTCGAACGATTACCCACTCAGCTATTGGCCGCGTTAAGATGTAGGAATCAAAACGTCTTTATGAATTGCGCATATGAAAGCATTTCTTCTGGAAATATAAGTAAAACATCTTTGAATGCTTAATGAATTCTTCTGAATGAAAACTTAATTTTCAATCCAAAAATTGCTTCGATAGCCCAGCGGTTTAAGCGAACCGATTACTATTTAGTTAAGAGGTCCTCGGTTCCAATCGGGGTTCAGACAGATTTTTTTTTAGTTTTTTTTTTTTAAATTTTTTTTGACACAAGTTTTGTTTAATGATGGAAAGTATTTTTTTTTTTTTATTTCAGGAATTACACTAATCTTTTAAACTAATCGTTTCTGGAAATATTAACACTTATCATAGCCATCTTTTTTTTTATTTATTTATTTATTTATAACATCAGTATAATTACAACAAGTTCTTTTGAAATGCAAAGAATTAGAATAAGAATGTTCCGAATTTAAAAAGTTTACATATCTTATAATCCTAAATATAGTTTATAAATATATATTAAAATACTTAAACTTAAAAAGAGGAAACGAAAACAAGTGAAAAATAGCAAAATAGATATAGAAATCTGGTTATTTAAAGTGACTATTATATGCAATTAAGCAAAATGATTTAAAACGGCCTGCCTAAGGCTTCTTTCATTTCCAATAGTTTTAGTGTGACATGGTAATGCATTCCATAATCTAATATCATTGATGAAAAATAGTCTGGTAGAGTTTAGAGAATTAAAATTAGGTATTGTCATCATAGGACTTCTGGCTGACTAATAAAATTGCAATTATTCGAAGAGATACAATGGAACTTTACTTTGAAATAATTCATAAGGATAGCTAATCATATCACAACCGAGAATACACAATTAACAGTTTGTGCTCATACCGCAAATCTAATTTACTATAAATAAGCTCAGAATTAGTTATTGCAGGGATTTTCAATTGCAACACCAACGTACGCCTTGTATCAGTAGGCGTAAATTGGGTTGACATTCTTAAGTTTCCCAGGACAAAATAAATGCTTCGGACTACACTATTGATATGAACAATGCAAGTCTCTTAAATTTAAGTTAAACTTCTCTTCAAAACGAAGAAGTTGTTTTGATAACGCTTCTCAAAATCAAGACTTCACTTCATTAAACCATGTAAAAATTCCTTTTTTTTTAGAAGAAACCTCTATAAAATATAGAAAAATCCATGCCTGTGAATTGAAGCTACGGTCTCATAATTTAATGGAAGGAGATTTTTCTGAGTGCAACATAATTTTTATAAATTATAAAACTTATCATAAAATATAATATAAAAAGATTATATAAAATATAATTTCAAACAAATTGAACATGATATTGGGAGGAAAGTTTTTATCTGTACAAAATTATTCTTATTTATATGCTGAATTTTTACTTCTTATTAGTTACATATTCTAAGTAACAATTGATTGTTACCAAATTTTCTCTATAGAGCGGTAAATATAATATTTATTCTGTGGTATTTTTCTTTTATAATCATTTTGGAAAATATTTTTGATATAATTATCTCAATTATTTTTTTAAAAAGTCAATGAAAAATTATCAATTTGAATCAGTTAACAAAACGAAATTTAACGCATTTTACTGGATAGGATAAATTTGGTTGAAAAGTTCCATATCCCTATTTTATGTATTATATATGTATAGTGTATTAGTACATTTTTTCAATCAAAACCCTCTGCCATGGAAATTCCTGGCTACGGGTCTGGTGCATATAACAAAACATTTTCCTGAACGTAGACGTTCTATTTTGTATCGTATCTATTACTGAAAAACTTTTCAAATAACAAAAAAAAAAAAAAAAATGCACTTTCTTCCCAATGCCACTTATAAATCAAATCTTTAATTACATCAACAGCATCAACAACAAAAACAATAAATATTTTCTCATGTTTTCAAATAAAAGTCTTAAAACATTCCTAAAACAAAACGAAGAACGTTTCCATGAATTAAAGCTGAGCAAAAAACTCACAAAAATTCTCTAGCCAAATGCACAACCAACAAAGTTGGCCTAGGCTGGGACTTTAGAGGTTCGAGAGGCAGCCTGAATGAAGCGGCCTTAATGCCAAGTTCACATCGGATCACATCACATCACGTCGCATTGCATCGGAGTTCGAAACCATCAGAACGCATCGTTGTCGCCAGCAACGCGGTAGTTGCCTCAGTTGTTGTCATTGTCGTTGTTGTGTTGTTTTTGTTGCCATCGTCATCGATGCAATAGACCTCAACACTACGCACAATGAAGCCAACTTAAGACAACCAACGAAAAAAAGGTACCACAATGCAACCGAAACTGCACATCGCAGGAAGGGGGCAGGTGGGCCGTTGATGTGTACAAAAAAGAGCAGAATTCATAAGTAAATAGTTTTTCAAAGACAAGAAATAGTTTACGACCAAGTTGCGAAGAATAATGACTGGTTTTTAAGAAACATAATCGGTCACTGACTTGCCTCCGCTTGCCTTTCCTCGATGCGGTGCGATGCGATGCTCTGCGCTGTGCTGCGGCCGCTACGACTGAGCGAATGAGTGACTTAGTGCAATTTGAGAACCCCGAACAGAGAGTCCCAAACCAAACCAAACCGAACCGTATACTTACAACGGAAAGGTACGAAAAATAATAATAGCACGGTTAACAAAAACAACAACAACAAAACAGCAAAAAAGCAAGTAAAACACTTAAAAAATAAAAAGAATCAGATGATGAAGATCATGATGATAATGATGCGGATGACGATGATTATGATGAAGGTACTATGAGACGCACTGCTGGACGGAACGGCAGACGACGAAGCCTGAATGACGTTGTGATGCGTTGTGATTCAATAACAACTCGAACTGGCGGCTCAGTTGATGTTGACAAAGATGCTGATCAATGTAAAGATGAACAACAAAAAATGCATAGGTAAAATAAGTATAAAACCACGCACAGTGCGTTGAGTGGGAACAAAAATACAAAATTAAATAGAAGGTCATAATTTTAAAAAATTTGCTTGCAATATAAAAGTCAATAATTCAATTGCCAAAAATCATAAAGAATTTTGTAGCATTTGCAAAGAAATTCGGCATTCCACTGGTTGTCAGTCAAATCCTACTTTACATGAAAATAATACTTTTGAAATAATGATTTCAATGTGCTTATTTCAACCCTGCACTCAGTTATCTCACAACGTGTCTTATTTTTGACGTACAGAGTGTTTTGCATTTTTCATGTTTTTTGAAGCAATTTTAACCTACAAAATCATAACCTCTTAACACATTTCAATATTTGAAAACCCTCGCGAAAACAACAAGTTTCCTAAAGCAGTAGCAATAACTTTTTATATCTTTTCTAGTTTTTGAGATATAAGTTTTAAACTTAAAATTTATAGTTTTTGTAATAACACAGTTCAACAAACACAAAAATTACGGAACTCTGTTTAGAGATTCTGAAATATGATTAAATATGGGTTTAAAACTGACACTATTTTTCAGCAAACTCCTTTAGAATTGATTTCATATATAACCCGCGGTACGAAAACTATATAGCGAACATGGCAGAATTATAGTCATTGCTGACTCGGAGTGGAATGAAGTAGAAAGGAGAATAAAGCGGTCTAGATGTCAAAATCAGCTGCTCATCTCGAGTTAGTTTATGCTCACGTTTCGCAGTTGCTTTTAGGTTCAAATTGTTACAGGTTTTGTTCGCAACTTTAAGACTTCTTTCACATTTTACAATTTTTATTACACCGTTTTAATAATATTTTCACTAAAATTATCACAAGTTTAACACACGTGACCGCACTGCTTGCAACTTGGAAACATAAAATATTTTTCTATTTAAATTTTTCTATTTTTCTATTTATCTATGCAATTTCTATGAAATTCGTCGTTTTGACAACTAACTAACTTTTTCATTATCCACTGTTCGTTGAAGCGTGAGGACACTAAGCGAATCGGCCTGCCTTGTAATTCTGCAAAATCAAGCGTTGAACAAAAACTCAAGCGTTCCGTTTTCTTTCATTTGTTTAGTGACTCTCCGCTCAATGGTAGACATTTCGTTTTGACAGTTGTGGTGCTCAGCTCTCAGCCGCGAAATTAAATAAAACTTTAGAATTAAACTGGATTTAGAATTAAAAAAAAAAAAACAACTCAATTGTGTTTTTGCGTGTTGTGAAATGTTTGAACACAAATAACCGAGAACGGCTTGCGTTCTCAAGAAGCTTTTCATGGCAGTTTTTACTCTCCGAGGTTTGCCATTGTCTGCAGGGAGGTGAAGGCCGAACAGAAAAATTAATTCAATTGATAAAAAGATGTGTATGGCCGCCACGCACGGTAGAAGTGAAACTTTTCCCCATAAACGGAATTTCTGGGAAGATTGCTAATTTATTTTATTAACATTCCCTCATTCAGTGCAACCAAATGGTTAACAAGCAGTCTGTCATCATACCAGTATTACTTCAAGAAGTGTCTTTTTTCATAAAGCCAACTAGTATTTTCGACATGGCGATATCATGGGGAATATCAATTGTCCCTTTTGTTTATTGACAGTTACTGAAAACTTCAATATTCACGTACAGAATTAGGTCGCAGTTTTTTTTTACTTTCGTGTAACAGTTGGTTATCAAGAAGATTTATTACTTTAATTTGATCACTTAAGTAGTACCCATTCTCGATCCTCAAAGCACATTAGATAGATCTTGCTGTTTTTTTTTTTTGTTAATTATATTTTTATTTATAAACATTTAAAAGAAAATATTTGTCGAAAAATCTGTGGCGGGATTAATGCATTTTTCCTTTTTTATACTCGCATCGAACCGCGTACAATTCGGCTGCAAGTTGAACGTGCTGCCATTGCATCATTGCGTCCCTTGTACAAACAAACCCGAAAGCAAGCATAGCATACATCTTTCAATTTATTTTATAGGATTGATTACAAAACAAAATTTATTGTTTATCCAAAACAATTATTAATCGATTATAACGCGGGCTTTATTTATACTATAATTTATTTTCAATTTTTCTGAAAGAAAAAACATACTCTGCTGGTATAATTGTGAATATTTTTAATTAAAAAATAGCACAAAATTTCAACTGCAGAAAGGACCACTAAACCTTTGCTTCGTGGTTTGAAGCTACCGCGCATACTTGTTAAGGTTTATTTTTCCGTGCCTACACAGTTAAAAATGTTGGTGCGTTTTTCGGTAGAAGACTTGAATCGTATTTTATGTTGCATTTGCGGCGATATTTGCCAGTAAACCAAGTCTTACAGAATTGACGAACGAATCATGAACGATTTTTCTTAATTTTTGACGAAACATGCTGAATCGACCATACATTTCATTGACGAAAATCTCATATAAAATTCCAACGAACACAATACAGAAATGTTGAGATTTTCGGGCATGAATATGTTACTGAATCGATGCGAAAGTTTCGTCAACAAACAAGTCAGAAATATGAAAAAAATGGTTTTCCATTTTTATATATTCTTTGAATTGATTTTACATGTTTTTTTTGATCAGACTATTTTCAATTTGTAATCTTTGATACATGAGTAATGCAGTTCACAAATACACTATATTTTTAAAATGATATAAATTGTAACTTTTAACGAAATAATTACCCCGAAATATAAGCCTTTGTTAAGAAAAAATTAACGAACACAAAGCAGAAAGGTTGAGGATTTTCGACAAATTTTTTAATGAACGAACACAAGCCGAACGCGTTAAAAAGTTTTCGACAAGACATACAAGAGATAAGAGTAATCGGTTATCGCGTGTTCCACTGTTTTCGTTGTTTCTTTGTTCTGTTTGTTTTTTTTTAATGTGGACGAAACCGATGCAGATGAGTCAAAGAATATTCTGCAAGTCTGTTACTGACGAATACAAGCCGGACGCGTTAAATAATATTCTGCAAGTCTGGCTTATGCAGCAAGTTTCTTTAATTTATTTAAAAGCAGAGTTGGTAACTCAGTTGATAATGGAAGAACTTGTAACCATCAGGTTGTGTGTTCAAATAGCACAGCATGCGATTTTTTTAATTTCGATATAAATGTGTGTAGAAAACTGCATTTTCATTAATTAATTTTAATTTTAATTAATTTTGCATTAATTATATGAAAGATATGGTATTTACTTGAAAACTCACAGATCTAAGAATAACACAAATTTTAGATTCAAAGTTGCATTCGTTTATATTGCAGCAGGTGCTGTTTCCAAATCAATCAATGCAAGGCTTACATCGAAAATTGCTTTCTGAATTTATCAGAACTTAATTTCAGAAATGCCTAAAAGTATGCTAATATTCTGAAAAAAGCTACGTTCGGATTCAAATTTTTAGACCGTAATGTACATTCAGAGTATTGAACGAAATACTCAATTCAGTCATAAAAGAAAGAAATGAACTACTGATTGTAAAATTTAAGATAAGTATGAGGTACTTAAATATATGTCTCCTTGGCCCAGTTGGTAGAACAGCCGACTATGGATTCAAACGTAGTGTGTTCAATCCTCGGTGAAAGTATGAGCTACTTTAAAAAATATGTCTACGTGACCGAGTGGTTAGAACAGCCGACTATGGATCACATCGTACTGTGGTCAATCCTCATTGGAAGCGAAAATATAAAAAAATTTAAAAAGTAATATTTTCATTTCTATACAACTAGTGGCGAATTGCTGTGTTGTTGTTTTCATAATAGCCATTTCGTTACATTGGTTTTACCCCCCATCTAGCTCGCCGTATTGTTGTATACGTGGCTATAAATGTTTCACTTCAAAAACCTAACTATAGCTGCTATTGTGTAGTGGTTAGTGAGTCGGATTTTTGCACTAATATTACCTAGTAAAAGCCTCAGCCAGGGCAAGCAACATCTTACCATTCAACTTCTTCACCTCACAGAAGTAAATTGCAACTTTTGGGAATAATATTTGCATATGAAAGTATGGTAAAGTTAACAAATAAACAAACAAAGAATTCCATAACAATGATAAAATACATAATGATAACTAAAAATACGTTTTTATAAAAAGTGTTTTATTTTAATAATCCGAAAAATATTTTTTTTTTTAGGTCAACCAGTCTCCAGATAGCTTGCTCACCGCAAATTAAAGGCTCTTCGCGGCATTGCACTTTTCTAACTTATCGACGAATATTTTTGGACCAAAATGTCAGTTACAAATCTTCAATTGTTATAATTAAATAAAGTAATAAAGTAAAAAAATTGGGGTGAAATAAAATAAAGCTTCAAACAAAAACTTTTAAAATGGCGTCTTTTTTTCTTCGAAAAACTCCCAGTTTTGTTATTCAGAATATTGAATCAACTTTTATATTCATACGAATGCTATTCACAAAGAATATCAGAACTTTCAATTATTCTTTTTTTTTATTATTCATTTTATATTCATTATTTCTTTGTTATCCACTTTAGTTGTTATTCATTATTAATTTTTTTTTCATTATTCATTTCAGTGCAAATGATTAATTTTTTATTCATGGAATCGGTGCAAATGTGTAACAAATGAATAAGGAATAACAAATGAATAATGAATAACAAATGAATAATGAATAAAAAAAAGAATAATTGAAAATTC
This sequence comes from Coremacera marginata, assembly GCA_914767935.1. NCBI lineage: Eukaryota > Metazoa > Arthropoda > Insecta > Diptera > Sciomyzidae > Coremacera > Coremacera marginata. The sequence goes on from OU612043.1 coordinate 151,589,975, forward strand.
TGAAATTCTTTGAGAATTGCATTCTTTGTGAATAACATTCATATGAATAAAAAAATTTATTCATTATTCTGAATAACGAAAATGAATAATTGAAATGAACAATTAATCAATTTTTTAAAAGTTGAATGTAAATTAAATATCTTATTTATGAATCAATTCTGCATTAATTGAATGATATTCTTATGTCGTTATTCAGTTGTACTTAAAATTCTGAATATGAATTCCGATTTTAACCCTAGAATATTAAACTTCCGTTCACTATACGCTAGATTACTCGTAAGGAGTGAGTAAATTTTACGTAGGTTAGTACTCTAGGGTTAAAGCTCTGGTTTGGCTCAATTGGTTCATTCCTCGACATTGTTAAGGTCAATTTCTCTAATTAGAATATCAACTGTGTATTATTGGATTTTTTTCCAACCTTTCGGTTTTGCATGCCAATGTTTTTGTGAAAATGGGTTCTTCTTATTCAATTGCTCTATTAGACTGTGAAAACTAGAGGTAAATTCTTACTAAACATATAATTAATTTTTCATTTAATGCATTCAGCATGAGAAGCACTAAAAATTAATCCACATACTTTGCTATTTCAACGATTTTCGAGTTGTTAGCAGTACTTAAATCGGCTGACTACTCAAAATTGTTTATTCATCAAAACTTTGATATTAAAAAAAAATAATTAGAAAGAGAAAGAACACAAAAGTACAACTCATCCATAAATTTGCTGTTTTTGAACGGAAAAGTTTTCGTTTGCATTAGAAAAGGGGTCGACAAATTAATCGCACACATACAAACACACACGCACACATACATACGCATACTTAAAAAAACACCGCTATACAAACAAAAACAAAACGACGCATCAAGGATATTTGCACAAAATGCGTAACTGACGCTATGCATAAAAAAGGATAAACTAGAAATAGACTGCGTGGTGGTGGTAAGGATGGTAGGGGAGGAGGGGGAGGGGGAGGGGAGAGATAAACAAGAGACACTACCTAGTCCGCATGCAGCAAATAGGTTGGCATGCAGGGAGCGCATTAAAAGAAGACAGCATGTGTTTTAATTTAAAACTCAAACCGATTGGGCTCGAGCGTCCATGCTATACAATGGTCCCAGCAGAGAATACCAGAGGGTACGAGGGAATCAATATGCCTTTATAAGCCAATACAAATTGCGTGTGTGCAATAGGCTAGAGCTTGTTTGTGTGTGTGTATTCGAGTTGAGTAGAGGATAAAATAAAAAACTGCTTTTATGTTTAGTAAAAATTATATTAAAGTGCGTAAGGAAGCTACTTATACGCATGTGTGTGTGTGCTTGAGAGTAAGTGTATGAGTGTGTGTGACGGTCAGTGGCTTATTTTGCTTTGAATCATTTGAAAAAGTGGCAAAAAGGGGCGTGTGTGCAGGACGGGAAGAACACATAAAGGATCAATAGGATTGCATTAGCTGCAGCGCACAGCTTGTTGAGTGGGCTCGTTAACTGGGACGTTTTCGATGATTTCCCACTTGAATGAAGAATTTGTAAATGTTGTGCCTTCATCCTAGTGTCTACCCCCCTATCCGTGAAATTCGACTGGTTTCATCCTCTTCTTTCTCTTCCCAATTTTCTGTTGCACTGCCGACAGTCTGTCGGTTATTGAACTTTTAGGTGCGTAGCTCATCAGGGGCTGCTGAGTTGCAAGACATGCATATTTTTGTTTGGCTGATGTTGAACCTAAACCTAATTAATTTTTTCTCCTTCTTATTCTTCAATTTTAATTCATATGTCGGCATTTCTTTTCATTTGTTTCAGCCCCTCTTTAATTTGCTTTAATGAGTTTCATTGCTGCAGTTGTTGTTGAATATCATGTTTTTGTTATTTTGCGTTTCTTCTACGCTTTGTTGACATTTGACCTCCTGTATTTAATTAATGCGGAACCCACTCAAAAGGCTGGGGTTTTCAATTTAAGCACCAATACTCAGCTATCGGTTTAGTTGTGTGGAAAATTTTGTTTTTGCAATTTGAACTAATTCCGATTTTGTGAATTTTTGCATCGACGTTATAATTCTGCCCCAATAATTTTGCAATTGTTATATTTTTGTTGCTCTCAGTGTATTTATTATGCCCATGTTTTGCTCATTCCAACTATGGCATAAGTCAAACTCTTTCGGGCATTTAATCCACTCGATGTTTTTATTGAATATTTAATTTTTTACCCTTGGACGGCATCGTTTTATGCGTGTCCCTTGAGTCCATTGTAAGAACTTAATTTCTGACGTTTAAGCAATTTAACGCACTCGGCTTGACTTTGTACACAGTTTAAGACTAATCTACATCTGTATATTATTTAAGTAGGTGGAAAAATTTAATCGGTTGATTTTGTTTGGAAATTCAATTAGTTTATAGTTTGATTTGGATATATGTAAATTATGAGCAGCTAGAAAGCAAAACGTTCACTCGACTTTAATATATAATACTGGCTGGACTACCCGGCAATGCCCATTGTAATGGATCCAATCTAAACCATGTTCTTTTATGTCAACAATAAAATTTTTAATTTTTGGAGTAAGGATTCAATCTTTATAAAAACGGGGCTTTTAATCCCAATCAAATTATCAAATACCCAAGTGGAAATCAGTTAAGGAAAACCTTATTTAAGTCAAAATTTAGATCAGGATATGATATGGGTAGCCCTTTTAAGGCAGCCTTTTCAATATCAGGTTTTTCTAAGGCAATCTTTTCTTTAGAAATCCTGCAGAAAGTATATCAGGGTATACCAGGATACCCTTTTTTTTTTTTTTTGGTATACCTTTTTTTATTCTGATCAAATTGACATCATGATAGCCTTTTCTGATCCTTATAAATTGCATTTTTATCAAATATTGATCAGGTTGTGATCAGGCTATTTTATGTATTTGGAAAGGGTTAAACCAATTCTTTCCGGATGAGGGTGGTATGAAGTAGTCTTCTCCATTGTACTTATTTTTATATAAATACTGATATGGTTAACTTGAAGTAACCGTTTTTTATTTTTTTAAATAAACTATTAATAACGTTTTTTTTTAATTTTTTATAATAGTATAAAATCATAGTATATCTTTTTAGTTTTAAGCTATGAAGTAAAGTTAATACATAAATATTTTCCTATAATTATGACTTATATTTTTGATCACCATTTTATATTGCTTATCTTCAACCAGACAATCTATGATTGTAGCATTACTTTATGCAACTCTCCACATTGAAAGTAAACTTGAATCACAGTGATGTGTAAAAATTGATCCAAATTCTTGCAGCGAAGTTCCTGTGATTCAAACCTCACTGCTATTTGATTGCATATATATCTTACCAATTTCTCTAACAGTATATTTCCTAAGACTAACAGTATTATTAGCATTTTTTGGTTTTAAGTAATATTCTTCATAAGAGTTTGTTTGTTTGAGAGTATAAGAGTTGCTCCCAAAGAATCAATTTTTTTTTTTAAAAATTTTTAGTGGTGTTGGTAATTCTGCTTTTTTGGGTTTGCAGAAAATGTTTCTCGTTTAATCGTAGACAAATTTGTGGCAGTGGGCGATATCCAGTTCTTAGCATTTTTAAATAATATGATATTCACTTTAGAATGGAAACGGAGCAAATGCAATAATAAGATAGTAATGCAAATCTGAATCTCGATTCCTGATCAGCTTAGCTTGTTCATGTTTTGTATTCAAAACTGATAAAGTTACCTGATCAGGTTTAATATGCCAAGCTGATTAGACTCCCTTTTTAGGAAGCGTGATCAAGTTTAACACGAATATCAAAGATCTGGTGAGTTTGTCCGATCCTTATCAAATTAACGATATCCTGATCATTTTCTAAATCTATCCTTTGGCAAATTTCCACTCGGGTAGATCTTTTTTTACAAGCGATGTTAAAGCATACACGCAAAGAAAAAAAAAGCTTTTCGCCAGTTTTCCGCAAACGAACTTCATTTATATTGCTTGAAAACGTTTTTTACAATAGTTTCAACAGCTACGAGAAACGGAAACAGTTGCGGGAAACAGGGTATTTAGTTGCAGGAAATGAATTTTGTTTGTCATAAGTGCGTGCGATTTTTCAATTGCGGCAAATGAAGAATTTATTTGTAGTAACTTATAACTTCGTTTGTATGAAACGATCTTCTTTTCACATAAACGAACATTTTAAATTAAAAATTTTTTACTTTTTGACAGAAAAAATAAGCAGCTCTAGGCGAATATTAGCCGACTGAAAATACAATAGACTGTGGTGCAACATGTTAAGCAGGGCGCGCAGTAAACTTGACATCGACGGAATCGGAGTTCAATTCCCAACGATGGAATTAAGTATATTTTTTTTTTTAAATCATATTGAATTTATAAGTTAAAAAATGTTTTTTTTTTCGTTATTTTTTCGATATTTTTCGTTAGAGGCAACTGAATATTCGTTTGCGATAACTGCAGGTCGCAAGCAAGGTATAGTTTGTGAATTTTACAGTTGCGGTAAGCGAAAAAAATTTTTTTGCGATTAGTCGAATAATGAATTTTAAAATTAGTTCGGGCATAAGTCCACTTTTGCTTGGAGCTTATAACAGAACCTACTCAACCTTCTGCTAAATATCAATACATGTTGTAAATATTTACTGGAATAAAGTATTAAAACAAAAATTGGCCCAAGAATTTATGTAGCAAATTTGATTGAAGTCCGACAAACTTTGATTCCTTCCTTCGATTAAAATTAAAGTAACACGCCCCGTTTAATAATACCAACCAATTTCGTAGACTATGGACTGCTCATTATTCCAAAGAATATATGTTCATAATTTGGTTGAAGTCGGACAAACGGCTTATAAGAAGTTCGATTAATATTAATGTGTCACGCCCCCTATCTAATATCACCTACTTTTATAGACTAAAAAAAAATGTATGTGCAAAACTTGATTGAAGTCGCACAAATAGTGTAAGAGCTTAATTAAAACTGGGGTGTCATGCCCACTTTTTAAAACACAACCGCACGGAATGGCAAACTACAGGGCTGTCCCGAACCCAATCTAATGAAAGTAATCCGGAGCGGAAATTCCCGTACTTAATTACCAATTTCGAGTATTACGATATTTCCGGTCGAAATCGGTCGAGCCTTTTCTGAGTTTTTGCGAGCCTAGTGCACTGCAATTGATTTTTATTTATATTTTTACTTTGAAGTTATAGTCAAAATTTAACATTTACTAGTAAGGAACCCGTTAAAATCGATTTTTTCCGTATAAGATATATTTTTGAGAGAATTGGTGTGCACGCACAATGTTTATCCCAAAGTAGGTAGATAATATCCAAGAGTAATAGAAAAATAGATTGCGTAAAAATTATTTTCAACAATCTGCGCATTTTCGTCATGATAGCCTAAAGATGTGAGCTTACGATATGGCTTGCTCAAAATGTAAACAAATATGAAAAAAGCCTATAAGCAGTGGCATAAAATTTTGAATATAATGATTAGGCCGTGATTAGATGTACAACAATTTTTTACAGCACTTTCATTTTTAATATGTTGGAAATTAAATTCTGTTCACAAAAAATTAAAAAAGTACATACATATAAAGGGTGGTTAAATTTTAAGGGCCGATGTTGATTTTGAATAAAACACAACACAAAAAACATTTAAGAAATTATTGTCATTTCTTTTTATTATGATAATATTGGTATAAAATATAGGCCAAATGGCCACCGCGACCTCGGCGGCACACCTCCATCCGATGGTCCAAATTTTTGATGAAGCTGAGGCATAAGTGAGGTTTTATGCCGTTAATGTGCCGAATTATCTCATCCTTTAGTACACCTTTTCTTTCAAATAACCCCAAAGAAAGAAGTCCAACGGTGTCAAATCAAATGATCTTGGAGGCCAATTGACATCGCCACCACGTGAGATAACACGGCCATTGAATTTGTCGCGCAAAAGAGCCATTGTTTCGTTAGCTGTGTGTAACATCGTCCTGGTGAAACCACATATCGTCCACATCCATATCTTCCAATTCGGGCCATAAAAAGTTCGTTATCATCTCACGATAGCGAACACCATTCACATTAACTGCCTGACTGGCCTCATTTTGGAAAAAATACGGCCCGATGATGCCGCCAGCCCATAAACCGCACCAAACAGTCACTCTTTGTGGGTGTATTGGTTTTTCGACAATCACTCTTGGATTATCAAATCCACTGAGGTGAAAATGTGCCTCATCACTGAAGATGATTTTCTTCGAATACTGATCATCCACTGTTGCCATTTCTTGCCACCATTCTGACCATTAAAGACGCTTGAAATGGTCAAGAGGGTTTAGTTCTTGAGTCAAATGCACCTTGTAAGCGTGTAAATGCAAGACCTTATGCATAATCGCGAACAGCAGCAATATTTTCTGCAGTACGAGCTGTACGAGCATGCACTGCTGTTTTCACATCTACTATAGACCTGGTTTGATCAAATTTTTGCACAATTTTTCCGATTGTACGCACATTTGGACGATTAAATTGATCGAAAAAAATCACGAAGTGCACTATATTTATTTTGATTTGAATGCCCATTTTCATAATAAGCCTGAATAACTTTAACGCATTGCTCGGTTGTGTATCTTCCATGGTTCAAATTGAGTTAGTCTGGAATTGAGAAATGTCAAATGGAATGCAGAAAAAAACTTGACGTTTAGGTGTGGTTCACATTCAACATCGGCCCTTTAAATTTAACCACCCTTTATATAAAAATCAAAACAGCTTCAAAAATCCAACTTTACTGGCAAAAGATTCAACAAACAAACTTCGTCTAGCCTGACATCATGGTGATAAAAAATATTTTGTTCGTAGCTAGTAATGTCCAAATGAAAAGTAAACAACATAATGGACATCATTCTTGGATAATATCTGTATTAATAAATAGTAAAAGCAAAGCTGATTTTTGTGTCTGCTTGTTGTTCGTTTACTACCTAACTACATAATGGATTTTGATGGGGATTTTAACAATCTGTAGGTGATTTCTTCCATAACATTTTAGTGTACAATATATTCATATAATTCTTACATTCAATTCAATTTGGTTGTAGGAGAAACATAAGATTAATGTACACAAGATACAGAAACTATAGAAAATAAAAATTCCCAATTGCGTGCGACTGAATAACGAATTTTAATATCTTCAATACAACTATAACTAACAAAAAACGTTATGTTGGCACTGAATGTAGCTGTAGTCTGAAAATTAAAATATGATGCAATATAAACATAATAAAAAATATGGGCGTGATTAGACAACAAAATGGACTTACTAAAATGGACCTACGAAATTGATTGAATTGAATAATTATTGTAAGAAAAAATCCAACTACAATGCTAAAATTTGTGTTTCAAAATTGATAACGGGAGGAAATTCATTCTGTCAAAAAAGTGCCTGGATATAATTTAAAAAGTCCACTTAAAGAGCTTCTAAAAATTTTGTTGTTGCTATGTTGGCAAAACTGCTCCCTATCAGAACGAAGTTTGAGCACGATATTTTATAAAGTTTGCTTACAGTGCTCAATTTTGACAGCGTTTTAGGAATTTTAACAATGAGTTAAAATATCGAACAAAGAATTTTTCTGAAGCATTGTTTCGCTAATGGAATTCCATATGCCGAATTACTGAAAATGTTAAAGAATTGTATCGTCTGTATCAAAATTGAGTCTTTGCTGGTAGAGCAATTTTGTTTAGAGACTCATGCAGATACCGAAAATTCAATCAAATCTATGTAACTAACTTCGTGTAGAACTTTGTATTTGGCATTGGTTTAAGGGTACCTTTATAAAAAAAAAATTACGCGACAAAAATTTTTTTTCATAAAAATCTTCACATATGTTCGGAACAGAAATGTTTTTATAAACGTTGTTTTTTTTTTAGATAATTGCAGGTCATGCTATTCTGCAAGCGAAGTGGTCCTATTCTTCTCGCATTGCTTCATGACAACGTCACATACACACAAATGACGTCACAAGCCCAAAAAAATATTTATTTTATGTATTCTAAAAATTAATGATTTTTTTTGTAGTATTGTTTCAAAAAACGCTATCAAAATCGCCTTTATTACATATAGGTACCCTTAAATCAAAACGCACTTTCGTAATTAACTTACATAGTGATTAAAACACTTAAATATACGTCTTTCACATACTTGCATTGTTCTCATAGGAAAACTGTATGAGAACAGTCATTTTCTAGTTCGAAAATGAGCCAAACCGAATCAAAACCACGCTAACCATTGTTCATAAAAAGTTTCGGAACAAGTCTAGTTTAATGAATCCGCTTAAATTTCAAAAAGTTGCTTATGCCCGTATGACACTTATTTTTTTTTTGTCCAATTTTAAAATCTGAAAACAAGAGGCGCGTGGGCAGGACAGACATATTTTGTAAGAAAAGGATAAACGTTATTGCTTTTTTATCTGGTGTTTTTAAGAGCAGCTGCATTAAATAAATTAATATTAGCTGCACACATCACTTCCAATTCAACATACATTTATATTAAATAGTTTTGTTTACTCTAAAAATGTCAAATTAATTATTAACAGCACAGTAAATATTTGATCGAAACTTAACGAAGAACGAATTGAAAGAAACGGCAAAAAAAATGCAAAGAAAATACAGTCCGTCCTACAAATTTTTCTCCAATTCGTACCATATGCGTACTCACTCACACCAATTGAATCCATGCATTCGTGCTATTTGAACTGCTCTAGTTATAAGTTTCAATGATCAATTTAATTAAGTATCATACAGGCTTTAGTACAAGGCATGGCGGAATTATAATTGTATCATGCGTATATGGTAGCATTTTTTTTTTGTAGATTGTTAAAGGCTACTATCCCCCCTGTGGCCCAAGCAATCCCTTGAAATTCAGTAGGTTCATTAAAAAAGACTTAAGCCTAAGATTATTTATCAAAACAGTAAAATCAAATTCCACAAAAGTTTATATAATGACTTCAAATTTTGCAGATAAGTTCCGAATTGTAATATGCTCTCTTAACCTGAAAAATAAATGACACCGTTGATATTAATTATGATGAACCATGTGTTGCACTGGACGCTTGCCATCACGTCAAGACTTTACAAATTTCAATCATAAAATATAATTCTCCATGAATTAAACCAAAATATTCCTCGAAAGAGTTTTTCTGAATGTTTGATGTCATAGATAAGTTCTTAAGACAAACACTATGATGACGTCATGAAACATTTTGCCGTAGGCAGATTTTGCAAGGAAGCCAGGAGTTTCCGCAGCCTTCAACAATAATGAAGACAACAGCTCATCAGACATGATTGTCAAAAGCTATAGCGAAGCAGCTCAAGTGACGTGCAGAGCAATGCATGGCAGCAAGCCTTTGGAAGCATTTTGCCAGACAAATTTTTAAGCTATGACAGATAGGAACACAAAACATAAAGAAAAAAAAAAAAACAATACTAAACACAAAAAACTCAAATATTTTCCGGTAAAGTCAGCTCGTGCTAATGTTTGCAGGGAAGAAGCCTTATAAATTTCCATACAAGTCCTTCATTAGCAGAAGGATGCAGTCGTCGTAGACTTAGAGGAGCACACAAAGAGGAACACAAAAATATTTTGTTGTACTTGTGCATTGTGCTTTTGTTGTAATGGTTGTTGTGTAAAAAAAAAGTCGGAGACAGCTCTAGACACTAGTCGCCAAAGTACTCGGTGTAGCTTTAGATAGGATTTTTTAAGTCTATTTTGTGAAGAATAAGTGACTTTCAGTAGTTTTTTGTTGAATCGCCAAGAGAAATGGTTGCAAGCACAAGTTGACACGAAGCTAATGACCGATTTTATTTTATCAGACTTTGGCAGTATCAACTTTGAAAGCGAGTTAATCATGTTAGAAGTTTCAGCGAAGCAAAGAGTTTCGATATTAATAATATTGATTGACTTTTTTAGAAAAAATTAAAAAAATTGGGATATCCATTGAAACAACCCTTACTTAAAGCTCCCTCAATATATGTGATTGCATAAAACCTGACCAGCGCTACAATGTTTGAAGTGCGTTTTTTATTTGTCAAACAGCTGTCATTGCAATATGAACGGTAAGTTTGTTGACCCTATCTAAACCAGCAAACACGCCTCTTTGTTGTATAAACTCGCATTCGTCCAACAGCGTTTGGCAGAAACTGAAAACAATGTCAGTACTTTTTTCTTGCAGCACTGCACTCATTCATATGTTATGTAAAAATGGTATTTAATACCTTTAAAAAATATATATACTGTCGTATATTAACGAACCCCGACCTACCCAAACACACAAGCCTTCAAAGCTGTCGCCGGTTGTCAGTTGTCGGTATTTTGAGGCTCTTTTTCGTAACGTGTTTGTGTTACTCTTTAAAACGATGTCAAAGGAATTATTTCCCAATTCATCAGGTTTCGTTCGCTTGGTTGTGGGTTTGTGGGGAACTTTAACAAAAACAAAATAAATAAATAAACACGACGAAAACGAAAAACTAAAAATAAAAAAAATATCAGAGAAAAGTGAATAGATGGATATATGAACGAGTAAAGAAGCATGTAATGAGCCGCCCGTTTGTTGATTGTCTGACTTTGGCTAAGAAGAGGGAGCCTACGAGAAATGAAAGAAGCCCCCGAAGTCTTATGGTCGGCTGCAGCTTTTCAATTTTTGACGTGATGTGTTCTCTTCCAAAAGGTTCTCAAATTACCAGCAACTATACAGACACACAAATACGTGTACACATACACACACGCACAAACACACACACATTTGCTACAGTGTCATTGCCATCGCGACAAAGCGTTACTCACAATCAGCCAACCAAATAATTTTAACAACGTACAGTTTTTGGTATTCTAAGTGAGATCCAAACGGAACCGTTTTCGAATGTGAAATTTATAATTGTTGTGTGCCTAAGGAATATTTAATTCGCCACTGGTGTGGAAGCCTATGTGTGGAGTTGCGAAAGTCAGGGGAGTTGTTTATAGACACATTAGCTGTAGACTCAGAGTTGAATGAAAAATTATGGATTAATCTATATTCTATCTATATATACATATAAAATTGTAAAAAACTAGTAAGGATGGAGCTTCGGCAGGATATCGAAGCTATTTTGATGACGTCACTTCGTATGGGAGGTAGGCGTGGTTTTGATCCAATTTTGCCAAATATTATACAGATGATTCATATAATATATCAAAGCTAATGAGCAAAATTTCAAGACATTTCTTTAATTTAAGTGGATTTTTAAGAGATTTTACGTTTAAAATAAAGCCACCTTGTGTGGGAAGTGGGCGTGGTTTTCATCCGATGCGGACATATATTATAGAGATGGTTTATATTGAATATCAAAGCTTATGTGCAAACTTTTAAAACATTTCTTTAATTTTTGCAGATTTTTAAGAGATTTTACCTTTAAAATAAAGCCACTCTGTATGGGAGGTGGGCGTTTTTTCATCCGATTTTTCCAAATATAATAGCCAGGATTAAGATTGAAGAGCAAAGCTTACGTGCCAAATTTCAAGATATTTCTTTAATTTTTGTGGAGTTTAAAGAAATTTTACGGTTAATATAAAGTCACTTTGTATGTGAGGTAGGCGTGGTTTTCATCCGATTTGGCCGATTTTGGAACTTAATCTTCCTGTTTTAAAAATAAACTTATGTTTTGAATTTCATCGCGATAGCTTTAAAATTACGGCTGTAATCGTGTCGACAGACAGAGGCACGGAAATCGACTTAGGAGATGATGCTGATCAAAAATATATATATATATTTTTCTACACCTGCCACGCCTCCTTCTTGTCTTTACAAACGGAATGAGAAAGTTAATATAGCCCTTACGCAGTATGCGTTGGGGCATAAAAATATATTGTTTATGTTTTTCAAAAACAAAGATGGCGCTGGCTACAACGATTGCTGCAAAAGACCTCTTTTCGCACTGCGGGCATTCTGCTAGCTCCTAGGTTGACCCGAAATTTTTTTTTTATTTTAAAATGTAATGAAAATATCTTCTATCTGAATGAGACAGAATTTAAAAAAAAGTCTTTTAAAAATTAATACGACTTGGAAAAAGAAAATTGTATTCTTTAACTTATTTTTTGTTTTAAATTTTGAGTAAAAGGATTTTAAAAGGCTATTTTAAAAATCACTTTCATTCAGATACAAGATATTTTCATTGCGTTTGAAAATAATAATAAAAAAATTTTATCGGGTCAACCTAAGAGCCAGCAGAATGCCCGCAGTGCGAAAAGAGGTCTTTTGCAGCATTCGTTGTAGCCAAAGCCATCTTTGTTTTTGAAAAAAAAATGGTTTTTTAAACATAAATGTATATTTTACCAAATTTTAAAATTTTAAAACTCTCAACAAATTTCTTCTTCTTTTGCTCTAAATGTATCGCCGGCCTTAATATCAACAAATTGTTGGTGCCAAAGAATGGAATCGTGAAAAGAAGTAAACAAAGAGCGCATCAACAAGTCTTTGCAGAATTAATGTAGTCAATTTTTTTAACCTTTGCTTTGCGCCTAAAAGTAGAAAAAAATTGCTTTTTGAATTAAAATGCATACAACTGCAATTCCACTTTGGTTTAAGCAGAAAGTGTGCTTAGAAGATTTTCAAAGTTAATGCACTGCATAACCCAAGGTTGATTTATTATCATTATCATCCGTTTTTCTTTCGTAGTCATTCGCAAAATTGGCTGGTTTTGACAATTATGGGTACTGAGAAGAGAGTGCGATTAGCCCTGCGACAACCTTATAAATCAACCTTGGCATAACCCACAGAAGATTACTGATGAGTTGGTGTAGCGGCCAACGAAACAGCTGTATAGTCTGCTGGTGGTTGTTTTGTAAAGAACATTGTTGTTGTTAATAAATTACTTGACATAAAGCTCACATATGTAATTCTTAAAAAATTTATATTTTTAAGAATTGCCAAGCCATTGTTATTATTGAACAACTACAAAAATTGTGAACATTGCACATTTGCCGAATCGAGCCACGTGAATGTATTACTCGTTGTGTTCGAAATGAGGTGAAATACGTGAAGGTGTACTCATTGAAACGAATCAAAAACTTTCAAACAAATAACGCAAAGCATGCTCTTCGATAATGAAAAAGGGAGACAAAATGTTTTACGACTGTGTTGCCAAAAAGATTTCCCTTTTCTACTTATTTGCATGCAAAGCAAACCAATTGAAAAGAACAGCGCTTACGAAATATGTAACAAAATAAAGAAGAACCGTCAATCGTCAAACAAGAAATAAATCAACATATAAATTCTACAGTGAAAATTTCCTTAAAACCGTTTATTTAACGAAAAAAATGTTAACTTGAACGGAAATCTCTCAAATAAACAGAGTTTGAAAATAACAGCGACCGAGTGTTAATATCACAGCTAATTTTTTCTGAGTGCATATATATAAAGGCGAAGGCAAAACAATTCAGTATCATTGTCTCCTATATTTCTCAACCGATTTTGATGATTTTTTTTTTAATGAATCATAGTAGGGAGAACGAGTGCACCGAATAGTTTTTAAAGAAAAATGATATCTGGAACACCCGGCAACGCTCGGGGGTGATATGGCGATATGGTCGAATTTCGACTACTGGCGTACTCTAGTATAAATAAATAAATGTAAGATGTCTTCTACTTTAAAAGTAGATTTAACAACAGTAACAAGTAATATTATTGATTTCGAAAATATAGAGAAATATATTTGGAGATAGTTTAGGATGGTTTTTTTGATTATATGGAAATTAGTCATGGTAGATTCTTTACTTAGATTACACTGCAGTAGTAAAACGAAGTTTTTGCTTAGATATTTTATCTACTGAGATTATTTAGAAAAGGAAAATACGTCAGTAGAGAAAATAATTTTATTGTCCTTCCGAAAATAGTTATCAGATATAAGACTGTTTCAGTTTTTGGGGATCTCAACCATGCATAAACATTTTTTTTATGGGTAGTATTTGAAGCACTTGAAACCATTATATTCTTAGATCTACACATTCTTGTTTCGAATGCATTGATGATGTAATTAATTTGGTTGATTTTTTAACATAGTTTTGGTTTTAGATACTTTAAATTTAACATTGACTTTGCAGAATAAATCCTTCATCATTTTATTTAAATTAATGCCAAGCACGGAGCTTTACAAAAATATTAAATATTTCAATGCTGTTACCATTGTAAATGACTAGATATATCTCAAATGCAAAAACCTAATTGCAGCTTAATATTTACTCAGTGCAACTCTTGATGCCATCATTTCTCTAATCGAACTTTTCCAAATACTCCACCCTGCTCAAACAGCACTTACTGATTCTCCTTCATCCTCCACTACTTGACAAAACTTCCATAACTCAAAATTGACACTACTAGAGCGCTGGAATTCAGAGACTGTTGGTAGCTTTTTTATTATCAGGTCATTCGCTTTGTCCGCACCACAAATTTGCGTCTTTATTATTTTGTTATTGTTGTTGATATTGTTTGCCTCGCATGTAGTATTGCCAGATATCGCTTAAAAACAGAGACCGTACCAATTATGGATTTTATAATAAAAAGCAAAAAATAATAATTATATTTTAACTTTTAAAATTGTGAGCAAAAAATAATAATTTTTTCTGCTTTTTATTTAAAAAAAAAAAAGCAAAATGTGGATCTAAGCTTACGATTGAACCAAAGTTAAACAATTATAATAAGGCGAATCATATCATTTCGTAAGTGCATATTGAAACCAGCAACATTTTTATTATAATTGAAATTATAACTAAATTACATAAACTCGTTATCAAATTAAGTTAGCATTTTATTTAACCATTAAGATGGAGAATAAATGTTCCTTGCTAAGGTTGAGTATCTCTGATACCCCATGACTGCACGCTTACTTGAGTAGTAGGAACAACGTATGTAATTAAAACTAGCCATCTATGCCAAGGATTTGCATACTTCTTTCGGTTCCAATACTCTAGCAAATTAGCTACTATTTTTGCCTTAAAAAATAAAAATCAAAACTTACCAGTATTTAGTGCTCAAAAAAAAAATATCGGTCAGATTTTAAGGCAGAAATAAAAAGCAGAAATAGTTATTATTTTGTGCTCGAAATTTTAAAACTCAAAATTTTAAAAATCAATTCGAAAACATGTTCTACAATGTGAGAGGAGTCTAGTATCAGGAGTTTTGAAGGTATCAAAACGGCAGTACAACAATTTTTTCACACTGCTTTTTTGGCTTAAAAATCTAAAAATAATTATTATTTACAGTCTCTGGTTAAAAAAGTCCCATTTCTTGCATACAAAATAATGGGTTATCTTGTTTTTAAGTCCTAGTATAACCATTTTTTTTTGTTTTTTTAGAATTTATAAATCAAAGCTTTTACAAATAATAGTAGTTTAACTGACTTCAGATTACCATATAAAAAACAATGCATAACGAGCAGATATGCACTTACATTTACGAATAATATAAATAAACAGTCAATTACAGCCAACAACTATCAATTTTTAGGCAAAATATCTATGGTTAGCCTAACTATCTTAGCTTTCGTTGCAAAAAATTTAAGATTATATTCTATTTACTCATTTTATTACTTTAGATACTTAAATATTCCGTAAGTATGTGAATTTCAACACAATTTCATAAACCTTCATACACCTATTTTAAAACTAACAGACGCTTTCTGAGAATTTGGTTACCATTAATTGTTTAAAATTTTTCACCGGCCCCAAAGAAATAACATAAAAATAAGGAAATAAAAAAAAATTGATTTCCTGGGGGTAATATTTTTCTCCTATCATCTTGAATTTGTTTTTGAATTGGCTTTTTACATAAAAATTTGAGCGAAAGGAAATTAATTTCAGCAGTTATAAAATCAAAAATTAGATTCTCTTAGAGGTGATAATTTTTCTAATTTTTTTACACAAAATAGTCTTTTGGTTTAAGTAGTTTTTAAAAGATTAAAACCATTAGTCAGTAGTGGATCTACATACGGGCTGATAGGGCTTTAGGCCCCCGTGAGGAATTTTTAGCATGGAAAAAGTGATTGGACTGATCACACTCTTGGACCCCATCCTCCCCTCCGCTCACACCAAGAAGAATGACCTAAAAAGGTGAAAAGTAGAGTTGAAATGCAACTGTTAATAACTGGCTTTCAATATGTTTTGAAGTTCTTTTTTTATTGCAATTTAAGGTTGGGGTTGCAATATTCTTTTGAAAAGCGTACAAGAAATAAATAATAAATTATATTAAATATTTTAAAATCCTAATAATATCATTTTTATATTTTCATATTATGATAATCATTAAATAGCAATTCCAAATGACCCTGAGCATTCCATGTGACCTCTTCTTGTAAGCAATATAAGACTTCTCTCTAGTTGAAAAATATGAATTATTTAAACAGCATAATAAAATATGTTTAATTAGCAATTCCAAATAAATCTGGAGTAGCATTAGTAAAAAGATTGCACTAAAATGCTTAATGAATTTATTTTTATTTTGGCATTTTTTTGTTTACTTACCCCCCTGCCTCCCTCTGGTGAATCCTGAACCCTCCACTGCCATGAGTGGTAGAAACTAGTACATAAAAAAATCTAAACTTTTTTTTCTAGATCAAGCGTCAGAATCAATTTTTTATTAAACTCTTTGAAAGCGTTAAAGGACGGTTTCTTACAGCTAATTTGAAAAACGAAAGGAATTCGTGTTTCGATTTGTATTGAGAAATAAAGTGTAAGAAAAATGTGCTAAACGGATTAAACAGATTAGTTCTATAAAAGTAAAATGTTTTTAGACTTCTCTGTTCTATTGCAAGTCAAAACCAACTTAATTGAGCTTATTAGAGATGATATATTTGTGTTCGACAAGGTGCTTAAAAATTTTTCAAATGGTTAATTACTAGCTCTAGGTTTTCCCCGCTATCCAGTGTAGTCAAAATGGAGAAAATCCGCCATCTGGCAGCTCTGTTTGCTCGTTACGCTAAGTTCTTGGTCATGCTCTGCTCTTATTCACAATTCGTGCTGTTTGTATTATATTGTTTCTGGGTTTTTTTTTGGTTTTTTTTTCGTGTGTCTACAATAAATATTTATTCGCAATTCGTCGCTTGTGCGTCCCTAACCTACGCCAACCAAAAATGCGCTGGGCCAGGTTCAACGACCTTCCGTCCATTAAACAAACAATTCATTGTACATGTGTTGCGTATTCATGTACGAGTGTGTGTGTGTGTGATATGTGCAAATTGTATATTTTGTACGCTTTGCTTCTTTTGTTTCTTTCAGTTTTGTCATGCTTATTTTGACTTTGACTCACGTTTCCACCTAAATCCCATTCCTTGACTTCACTCTCCTCTTGCAACACTCACCGAATATGTTAACACTTGCTGCCTTTGACAAAAGTGAAGCTTGAATATTTTTTGGTTTTCGTCGAAACGGGGCGCAACGGGGTATCTAATGAGTGAGCGTGTAGTACGAACAGTTGTGATAGGGATGGCCTGAGTGTCAGAGCCAGTGCCTTTGATTGAGAGCGAGAAGGTGGAAGAGGTTGTATCAGTTCGAAATGTGGTTTTTGTTTCATTTACGCAAGTGTTGCTTTACGGTTATCACAAAATGACTTTAATTAATTTTATTATTTCGTCTTCATTATTGTTCCGTCAATATTTGCTCATTAAATACAACTGTCAAAAGTTGTTCGTAAATTATTAATGTTTGTACAACTATATTTACAATACTCGTTTATTACTCCAAACTTTATAGTTCATACTTTGTAGTAAGAAAGGGTCTGTTTTTTCAATATATGAAAAACATGTTTTATCTTTTGGTAAAGTCAATCATTTATAACTGAAAAAAACGAATTAGAAATTTCAGGCCAAGAAAACGGTTTGACCATGCTTCTATGAATGAATGTGTGTTGTGCGTGTTATTATATGTTTTTATTTAAATGATAAAGAACAAGACCCACAAGTTTTACGCTGAATCCGAACGGCTCATGTTCTCGGAAGAAGCTTTACATGTAATTTTTGTGACTCTCCATTGCCATTTTCTGCAGAGAGGTGACGGCTGATCAGAAAAATTATTTCTATTGATGGGACTTGAACCCGGCGATACCGGTATACTACGAGTATACTACCCGTTCTGCCGGATCTCCCGCATTTCTTACCATAATTTAGTTGTTAACTTACATTACCATTTGTTAAATTGTCTTAGTCATCGAACATCAAAGTTTTTTTTTTACAAGAACTAGAAAAATACAAGTGGATTTTAATAACCTTTGAGCTTTTATGAGCTTTGTTGGGAGTCTTTCCATGTTGGCTGTGTTGGATTTACAATTCTAGTACTATGGAGGAACCAGTTTATTTTTTATGACGAGTGCAGAGAATTATCGCTTTTACACGAAGTGCTCGTCATCGGGCTCATTAGCGATTCAAGTAACTCGTTGGGTTTGGAGAATAAGTATTTTTATAAAGGCGGATGTCTAGATTTGATGATATTGATAAAATATTTAAAATTATCATTAAAGTACTAATTTCAGAAAACAAAGTTTTTTCTAAAGTTAGCAAATTTCTCAAATAATTAACAAAAATATAAAAGCAAAAGAAATAACACCTCTATTCTAGAAAATATGCCCAAGGCTTGAAGAAAGTTGTTAAAAACAAAACTATCAAAGGTCAAAAATATGCCGACTATAAAAAATTCCGCAGTTAAGGTTAACAGTAATTAAATTAAACAAAAACGAGTCATTTAAAACAAGTAAATAAATAAATAAGTTTTGTGCAATATGAGAAATTGCTGAAAAATGTAATCTATTAAATGTAACTATATAAGTAGCTATAGATATATGAGTATTAAAAAAATATATATATATAAATGAATCAATCAAAATATTAATCAATGGGAATTCACAAAAGGGAGTAATAGAAAATCTGAGTAGATTATAATAAAGGAGAATATTCGAAAATGAAAGGCTTGGCAAAGTGATTTGGCAAAGAATTTCACAATTTGATTGCACTGACGGAAAACAGTTTAACAGACTCTGACGGAAAACAGCCAATTTAGAATTTTTATAATAGAAAAATCTGCTTGACCTACAGGACTAATTTGGGTAATAGAGGTAATGTGGATAACGCCAGAATATAATCTTATTGAAGCGTTAGCTTCTTTACCGAAGGTATTAACGGGAGTGAATTTAAAACTTAACAAAATCGCCAGTTCGCTTAAACAACAACAAATGCATGCAAACGCGATAAAAAAGAACCCTCACTAGACGATGCTGATGTTGATAGCATCGCTACTGTGTGCGGTCGCTAAGAATTGTTTTTGCATGTGTGTTTTGATGGCGGACTAGAACTTTAGCGAAGTTATTTATATATGGTTGCTTTTTGCTGAGCAAAGCCGAAAAACATATTGGACCAAAAGAGATGCATTACTTAGTTTCTTTGTTGCTCCAATGTGTTTTCGGCTCGGGTGAACCATGACAGAACTATAAGGTAGGGCAGACTTGGAGAGGAATGCAGTAGAAAGCAGAATGAAGCGGGCTAGATGTCAAAATCAGCTGTTCATCCCGAGTTTCTTTATGCTCACGTTTCACATTTGTTTTTAGGTTAAAACTGTCACAGGTTTTTTTTTTGCTATCTTTAGACCTCTTTTACATTTCATAGTTTTTATTACACTGTTTTTATGATATGGCAGTGGCGCAGTGGGTAGAGTGTGTGGCCCATTGGCCAGAGAACCCTGGTTCGAATCCCACCTGACACAGAAAGTGTTTTCAATTGAATTAATTTCTCTGTTCGGCCGTCACCTCTCCGCAGACAATGGCAAACCTCAGAGAGTATAAACTGCCATGAACAGTTTCTTGAGAACATAAGCCGTTCGAAGTCGGCATAAAGCTGGTAGGTCCAGTTCTCGATCATTTGTGTTCAAACATTTCACAATACACACAACACAATTGATCATAAAAAGATCGGTCAAAATCCTTTCAAGGGCTGAAATGGCAATTCGTTTTTAGTTTTATTTCATTGAAATTTGTTAAAAATTCGTCGAGTTATTTAATTTTAAATTTTAAGCATTAATCTGTTCAAAATAGCACAAAATCGTTATTTTTCATGCTGTTTAGCCTGAACTGAGTTTTTCGCAAGTAAGAACAAGCAAAACATAGTTATTTTGGTGATTTTGTAGTGAAGTAAAAATACTTCAAATTGAATAACTTACGAATTTTCAACCGATTTCACTCAAATAAAACTTGATAGATTTAGAGTTTAATACAAAATATGTTCACAAATTGATCTCAAATAGAGAAAATATGAAAAATTTGAGGAAATTTTTAAATGATGATCATACAGATGAAGGATTGCGTTTAATACAATTTTTGAAAGTAGAAATTAATTTATATTTTGTTTCTGGTAAATCACTGGGAACGATTTGATATGGTGCAATCATCGATGCGATGTTTTAGCAATTTGTAAATCTTGTTACACAAACCTATTGTTACAGCACTTAATAATGACGTTACTATCAATTAAATTCATCAATTTACCTCATAATAAATTTATGTAATATACTTTAAAATTAAAAAAGGTTACAATTCTTTCAGTAATATAAGAGATGCCTTTATTCACCCCCTTTGCCTTTTATATGTATCTGAAATTCCAAGGTAATCGATCTAGAAGAGTAAACTCCAGTCGCGCGTCGAAGCTGACATGCACACTTTTTTTCTATTTTTGAAATAAAAAAATATGTGCCGCAATATAGAAAGTATTTTTTTTTAATTCATGAGTTTCTAATGTTATTACAATGAATTGAAAACTTCGTTATGATTTTATTCAAACTTTGCCCAAGCTGAGGCTCGATCCTTGGCATCGAGAACATTGAAGTCAAACGATTCCCCACTGAGCTATTTATCGCGTTAAGAATTAGGAATCAAAACGTTTTTATGAATGGCGCATGGAATCTAGAAATATAAGAAAAGCATCCTTGAACTAAATCACTTGTGGTTTACAAAACAAAGAAAATCAAAAGAAATATCCGAGTGTTGCCTGATCTTTTGAGCTAATGCTTCTCCAAATTAAAGAAATCACTGCTATACAGTGTTGTAAGCAGTGGACTTGATATAAAGATAGTTTTTCTTCAAATCACTTCTGTTTTTATACAATTTCTGCAAATATTAATACTTATCATAGCCATCTTTATCTCTTATATTTAAGTAAAAATTTGTCTTCAATACAAAGAAGCTGTTTTGATAACTCTTCTCGAAATCAAGACTCACTTCATTAAACAATGTAAAAATTCCTTCTTTTTACGAGAAACCTCTATAAAATATAAAAAAATCCATGCCTGTAAATTGAAGCTACGGTTTCTTAATTTGAGGGAAACAGATTTTTCTGAGTGTTTTAAAAACTACAATAACTTTAGTGCACTAATTATTACATTGTAATAATTTTTTATCAAAGTAATACCTTAATAAATAATTATACCTAAAGCGTATGGTAAATAATGCACTAATATTGCACCATCACTAAAACGCATTATGAATAATGGACTATTATAGCATTATCCCTAACAAACTACCCAATCAATTTTGATCAAAAATTTATTTTCTCAGAATCGTTCAAATTCATATCTGCTATAAAAAAAAAAATAGCCTCTACTAAGCGGGTGCGATTCTCTATTAAATGGACGAATAAATCGGTTCCATAAATGTCCGCTTGGGAGAGGTTTCAATGTACTCATAATACTACATTTACAATACAACTCTGACTTCTTCCACACCAGTCGAGCGTTTTGTTTTCTTTTGCTGGCATGGTAAATACGCTTCTCAGGCGGAGTTATTAGAATTAATCAGAGGAAATAATTTACATTAAAAGTTTCTTCTTAAATTTGAATAATGTTTTAATTTTTTTGGTTATATTGAACTGTTTTTGTTGAAGCTTAGTTGCATATTATTATTTATTTAATAAAATTATTTTTATTATTATATATTTTACTATCATTATTTAATAAAAAAATCTTTTGCATAACTTCATAATGCTTTTTAGTGATAATGCATAATAGTGCATTATTTATAATGCGTTTTAGTGATAGTGCAATATTAGTGCATTATTTACCATACACTTTAGCGATAACTAAATATTATTGCGTTACTTTGATAAAGAAATAGCGCAATGTAAAAATTTGTGCACTAAAGTTATTGAAGTTAATGGTAATGAAATAATTTTCACACTAAAATAAATTTTGTTAAAATTAATAGTAATGTAAAAATAATGCAACTCGCACAGGTCTGGTGATAATTGGCACCAGCAGTTGCAAGACTAGTTTTTGTCTCTTTTCAACGGAAACAAATACTGAAGTCATTTTCAGATTTCTTAATACACACTAAAATTTTCTCTTATTTACTTACTTAGGTGGCCATAACAACCCGTGTTCCTCTCCAATCGGATACACCAAGTGCGGTTAGGGCTTCCTCGGCCTGGTCCATCCATCGGAGGTATGGTCTCCCTCGTCGTCGTTGACCAACGACTCTCGCCTCGAGCACCTTTTTCGCTGGAGCTTCGTCGCCCATACGATCGACATGACCCAGCCAGCGTAGTCGCTGCACAGTTATACGCCGAACTACTTCAATGTCTTGGTAGAGCTTATACAGCTCGTGGATCATTCGGATGTGATAGTCATCGCCGAATCGAACATGACCGAAGATTTTGCGAAGAACTTTTCTCTCGAACACCCCCAGAGCAGCTGCGTCAGTTTGCGAAACTACCCATGCCTCAGCGCCATAAAGAAGCACAGGTAGAACGAGCGTCTTGTAGAGTGTTAGTTTTGTCTATCGAGAGAGGGCTCTGGAACTTAGTTGCTTACTGAAGTCGTAGTAGCACCTATTAGCAATTATTGTTCTTCGCTTTATCTCCAGGCTGACATCGTTGTTGTTATTAATGGCGGTGCCAAAGTATACAAACTCCTTTACTACTTCAAAGTTATAGCTGCCTGGATGAAACGTGGGAGTTTAAACGCCGCGCTTCCTTGTTTGTAGACAGCATATACTTTGTTTTACCCTCATTTATCGTCAAATCCACTTTGGCTGATTCCTTTTCGATAGCGGTGAAAGCAGCGGTAACATCTCTCTTGGTTTTGCCGACAATATCAATATCATCAGCGTACGCAAGGAGCTGGACACCTTTGTAGAAAATTGTGCCATTACGATGCATACCGGCCTTTCGTACGATCCCTTCAATGATGATGTTGAAGAGATCGCAAGACAGTGGATCGCCTTGTCTGAAACCTCTTTCGATTTTGAAGGTTTCGGAGAGATAATTTTTACCTTGACGGAGCTGCTTGTGTTGCTTAAGTCATTCTGCAAAGTCTAATCAACTTTACAGGTATACTGAAGTCAGACATTGTCGCGTACGGGCAATCTCTTCTCGGGCTATCAATTTGTGTGTCAATTTGATATTCGTTGGTTTTTTTCCAAGGATTTTTCGTAGCGTGAAAATCTGGTCTATGGTGAACCTTCCAGCCCGAAAGCCATACTGATAAGGTCCAATCAGCGTTTTTGTAATCGGCTTGAATCTTTCACACAGTACGCTTCAGAGAACCTTATATGCGATGGAAATAAGACTAGTTGGTGCAGATTGTTGGGTCTCCTTTCTTATGTATAGGGCAAAGTACGTTGAGATTCCAATCATCGGGCGCATGCTTTCCGCTAGCCATAGTTTGCTGATGAGCTGATGCATGTGCTAGAATTTACTCATGTAAGAATTTATATGATCCTCACAGGATGGGGAAGTATTTTAATCCAATAATGTTGAGAAAAATTCAAGATCAAGATTTGGGAAGGTCGTTTTAAATAAAGGTAGTAGGACATACTATTTTATTGGATTTAATCAAGGCTACTTAGTCTTAGTTTAATTTGCAATTATCGTATATTCATACCTTCATTCATTCTAACACATTCGATTCGAACTTCGATGAACCCAACACACCCGGAAAATAATTTACTAAAATCAATGAAAATTTGCGCTAAAGTCATCACATCCTATATTTAATGATGGCGCTTTCCTTAGTTTAAGTAAGTTTTCTTTCATCAAAGGAAATATTCTCAGTTTTAGGATAAAACTTACTTAAACTAAGGAAAGTGTATCTTTAAATATTGGATGTGATGACTTTAGCGCAAAATTTCCTTGATTTTAGTAAATTATTATTTGGGAGCATGTCTGGACAAATGGAATTGAAGATCATCAGCATAGGAATTGCATAGTGACATTATTGCACTTATCTAAAATATCATTGATGAACATGGAAAAAAGAAGTGTGCCAAGAATAGAGCCTTAAGAACACCCAGGGCCGTATTACGACTAGATGCCGCCCCGGGGCAAAGAAAATTTCGCCGCCTTTTTTAACATTTTAATTTTTAATTTTGGGAAAACTCACGTTAAAGCACTTACTTAAAGAGTTTACTTTGCTAATTTTTTTTATTTCTTATATTTCACCTGCGACTTAACTTTTTGTAATAATTTTCAGTGAAAATAACGAAATCGAATGCCACATTTTTATGTTTGAGCTCCAAAAATTAGATAATACTCATTTGGGGAAAAGAAAACGAATGTAAAGTTCTCATTTTGAAACCTCATGCATTTGTTACAGGTGAAAATACCGACTCCGGCTAGAGGCGGAATTGGACATGAACACAAAATATAAGTAGAAAGGTGTGATTTAGATATTTAATATGTAAAGTTAAATTTAATTAATTTCATAGTTTTGTCCACTGGGATGTTTTTAAATTGTAATAGCTTAAAAGAATAATGACAACTAGATGGCGTTCCGTTCATATGTCAAATTAAGAAAGTTTCTGATTGGCTGAAAAGATATCGGGAGAAGTTAGCGCGTCATGCGATTTTTGTAAAACGGGGGCAGAAGTAAAAAGATCAAAAAACAAGAAAAAAGTCGACAAGTTGGTCTGAAAAATTGTAAAACAGAAAAAAAAAACTATTTATTGAAAATAAAAATATAAATTACATCTCAGAAGTGGGATCATGAACAAAATGGATATATTAGCGTGGTTGGATAGCCATCTAATTTCATATCCAAACTCAGCTAATATCAGACAACTGCGTGAGTTGTATGAGCAACACAAAGGCGCTGAAGAGGAACCTGGCGAAGGCAAGGAATCTATTGGTGGCGCTTCATCGGAAAACGGTATGCCCGATGATGGACATACACAAGGTGCTGAAGCCTTGCTAGATGCCGAGATTCGTTTATTGCAGAAACGAAAACTAATCGCTGACCTTCAACGTGAATTGTCGGAGATACCGACTGCTGTTCCGAGAGCTGCTGAATTTAATGACATTCAGCATGGCATAGTTATGTTTTCTGGCGCAGATAGTTACGATGTAAAGAAATGGTTAGACGATTTCGAGCGTGTGTGTGATTCGGTAAATGGAGATGATACTTTCCGACTCAAATGTATACGGCGGCTCATGAAACCTGAAACCGAAGCTGAATGGTTTTTAAGGGTAGATGCATCTGAGACGTATTCCGATTTCCGAACGAATTTTTTAAGTTATTTTGGCCACACTTATTCCGTTTCCGAAGTCATTGAAAAAATGAAAAAAACTACGTTCGCTTCTTCAAAGATCTCAATCATGGGGTACATCCTCAAAATGCAGGAAATTGCTGCACGCGCTAGCATTGATGAACTACAGACGGTGCAGTTTATCATAGATGGATTCTGTGACCGTTCAGCTAGCATTGCGGCTCTTTATCCGGCACAAAGTATTGCTCATTTGAAACAGCTATCTCATCGTTACTCCCAGCTTCGGGATCTGCATTCAAATACTTCCATCATTAGTTCAAACACACATCCACCACGATTCCGTCCACAGATTCCGAAACCTGGAAGAGCAGGCTCCAGTGCAGGTTCCGGTGTGGTACGTTGTTTTAATTGTTCCGGAATTGGACACCTATCGGCCTCGTGTCCTGATCCAAAACGGCCAAAAGGATCATGTTTCCGTTGCGGTTCGCTGGGGCATATGCTTCAAAACTGTCCAAGGCAGGCGCCTCGAAATAAGAACGAAGTAGCGTTGGTTGATGATTTCCGGTCTGGCATAAAGCAGGATGATCAATCTGAAGACAACTTAAGTGAAGCCTTTTCCGAAATGAATATGGTGAGTGTTGAGTTTGCCCCTGAGTGTGCGAACACACATTGTAACACTATTTTATCTCTTTTCGATACGGGAAGCCCCATTAGTTTGATCCGGTACTCGGAGATACCCAATCAGCTAGTATGTGGTCTGATGCAATATTCTGGCTATCGAGGGTTGGGAAAATTCAAGCTTTGTACATATGGAGAAATAACAGTCAAAATTACTTTCAAAAATATTTGCAAATCAATTAAAGTTCATGTTATTCCTAGTCACCTAATTCCGTACCCTTTACTATTGGGTCGTAATTTTTTGAATACTTTCAATATTAAACTATCATTAAAAAAAATGTATCCAAAACTGAATTAAAAATAACATTGGATCCTGAAATTAAAATTTTAAAAATATCTAATCAAGTGTTACATTGTGTGTATGGTTCATTCGGAGACATGTGTTCAGGGGTCGCATCCACATGTATTCTTTGTAGTAAGCACTATGAAAATGAAATTAAAAGTAAGTCTAAAGCTTTTATGACTGATAGTATCTTTTTGGGTCGTGTCAATCATTCGGTACCCGACATTTTAAATATAGAAATTGATACAGAGCCTTCTGTATCAAAAAAAAGTGGCGGGAAACGTAGGTGTGTTGATTATCGACCACTAAATAAGATTACTGTTAGAGATAGTTATCCATTGCCTCTCATTGATGACTGCTTGGAACAGTTGGAAGGTAAAAGTTATTTCTCATTGTTGGATCTTAAGAATGGTTTCCATCAGGTTAAGGTTTCCGAAGAATCTATTCCGTATACGTCCTTTGTTGTCCCAAATGGGCAGTTTGAATATATCAAAATGCCCTTTGGGCTTCGAAATGCTCCAGCTGTGTTTCAACGCTTTATAAATTACGCTCTGCAGTCTTTTATTAAGGAGGGTTCTGTTGTTGTTTATATGGATGACATAGCGATTGCTTCTTATACATTTGATACGCATTTAGATATTCTTCAGCGAGTCTTACGCAGACTTTCCGAGTTCCGATTAAAAATAAAACTCAGTAAATGCAAGTTCTGTTATTCTGAAATCGAGTTATTGGGGTTCTCTATAAATAAAAATGGAGTTCGACCAAACAATTGTCATATCGAAAATATAAGGCATCTTCCGATCCCGTCCAAAACTGAGAAAGTTCATAAATGTCTAGGATTGTTTTCTTATTTCCGACGTTTTATTCCTTCCTTTTCATAAATTGCTCTTCCGCTGCGAGATTTACTGAAGCCAGGTGCTAAGTTTGAATTTAATGAAAAGTGTCGGTTGGCTTTTGAATCACTAAGGAATAAATTGACTACTACCCCAGTGTTGGCCTTATATAATCCGAACAAGGAAACCGAATTGCACTGTGATGCAAGCTCTGTTGGCTTTGGTGGAATTTTGCTTCAGAAACAAAATGATAATAAATTTCACCCAATAGCTTATTTTTCTCAACGCGCAACCGCAGCTGAATCTAGATATCACAGTTTTGAGCTAGAGACTTTGGCTATTATTTATTCCCTGCGAAAGTTTAGAGTGTATTTGGAGGGTATCCCTTTTAAAATTATTACTGATTGCAATTCTTTAACTATGACATTGAATCGGAAGAATGTGAATGCTCGAATTGCCCGATGGGCTCTAGAATTAGAAAATTATCATTATACCATCCAACATCGTAGTGGTCAGTTAATGGGGCATGTTGATACCTTAAGTCGGTACCCTTCCACCACAATTAAGACATTCGATAACTCGGATCAAGTGATTTCCGTTATTAATTCAGAGGAAATGTATGTCCAATTACAAGCTACCCAAAATAGAGATGCAGATATTGTTGAATTACGTAATCGGTTAGAAGAGGGTCCTGTAAAACAATTTGTGCTTGAAGATGGTCTCGTGTATCGTTGCAGCAACGGTGGTCCACTATTATACGTTCCAAAAGAAATGGAAGATAATGTTATTCGCCTTGTCCATGAAAAACTTTGTCACATGGGCCTTACAAAATGTCTAGATCAAATTAAAATGAATTATTGGTTTCCGAATATGAAGACCAAAATAGAGCATTTTATTAAGAACTGTCTTAAATGTATTATTAATACTGTTCCATTACACTGTCGAAATCGCACCCTTCATCATATTCCCAAGAAAGCTATTCCCTTTAACACTATCCATATTGACCATTTGGAAGGAAGAGGACCACCATCCGTAATTTAAAAAAAAAAACATTTTCTAGTTGTTGTCGATTCCTTTACAAAGCATGTAAAGTTATATGCCGTAAATTCCACAAGCACAAAAGAGGTTTGCGCCTGTTTGAATAGATATTTTAAATATTACAGTCGTCCTAGAAGGATTATAAGTGATCGGGGTACCTGCTTTACATCACTGGAGTTCTGTTCATACCTTTTAGAGCATAATATAGAGCATGTTAAGGTTGCTACGGCTGCGGCTCAGCCTAATGGTCAGGTTGAGTGCGTAAATCGGGTTGTTAAGTATATGTTAGCTAAGATTTCAGAACCAGTCCAACATTCTGATTGGTTCATGTTGTTGAACAAGGTGGAGTATGCTATGAATAATTCGATTCATTCTACCACTGGTCAAACACCATGTAATCTCCTTTTTGGTGTTAATCAGAGAGGACGAGAGGTAGATACCCTTTCCGAGTTTCTAGATTCTGCCCAACCTAGTTCTGTTAGTCGTGATCTTAATGTTTTGCGTTCCAGTGCTTCCGATAAAATAAGAACTTCTCAAGACAAAAGTACAGAATACTATTCTAGTAAGCATAAGCCCCATAATGAATTTGCTGAGGGAGATTATGTTGCTATTCGTAATATTGATACAACAATTGGTACGAATAAAAAATTTGTTGCAGAGTTCAAAGGGCCCTATCGAGTGCATAAAGTACTGCCGAATGATAGATACGTCATACGGGATATTGAATCATGTCAACTTACTCAATTGCCGTACGACGGTGTAATTGAGGCATCTCGCATACTTGGGTGGATGGTAGGGATATTGTGGCTGCGATTCCAGTTCCAAGACCAACACCACCAACGTAATAATTTAAGTTATCTCTGTATTTATTACTCATTATTTCATCAATCAAATTAATTTATATAAATTAGCAGTTAGTTATAATTCTACTTTATTGTTATCGTTATAAATTAATCGAGTCGATCAATATGGTCAGGTTGGCCGAGTTGTAAAGTTAAATTTAATTAATTTCATAGTTTTGTCCACTGGGATGTTTTTAAATTGTAATAGCTTAAAAGAATAATGAAAACTAGATGGCGTTCCGTTCATATGTCAAATTAAGAAAGTTCCGATTGGCTGAAAAGATATCGGGAGAAGTTAGCGCGTCATGCGATTTTTGTAAAACGGGGGCAGAAGTAAAAAGATCAAAAAACAAGAAAAAAGTCGACAAGTTGGTCTGAAAAATTGTAAAACAGAAAAGAAAACTATTTATTGAAAATTAAAATATAAATTACAAATAATAATACAGGCATTTAAAAAATAAAATGGTCATTTATTGAATAAAACGCTTAAAAAAATAATTAGGATGTAATCTAAAAATAATTTCAAATCAAATTCAAATATAATCAAATTACATAAATTCAGGTTACATTTCACGCAAACTGTTTGTGTTTACACATGTTTTTTACGATTTATCAGGAAATTCACACCAATGATCTTCGTACTCTAGCGAATATCATCTGGTGGAGCACATGATTTTTGGCTTTCGCGGTGGGGCTTAAGATAGTCAACCACGTTTCCGAGATTCAGTTGAAGCAACGTAACAGAGCGATTCTGCTACTTCCATTCTAAAACCAGATTCTGGATGCAGCCGGTGATAAAAAATATAAAAATTCTCTAAAGCAACATTCTACTCAACATTTTCTAGTCTTCCAACGAATACTTTATCGATCGATCAGCCCATCCATCAAATCAATGCCTCTCATATATTTGTTGTGCTCATTTATTATTGCTTATTAGTTATTTCAATGCTTTGTTTAAATCTTCCCTTTCGATGGTATGGATGGATGGTATGTCTGGATGGTATGGTGGTGACAACAAACCTAGGTTGAAAGCAGCCGAATATTTTTGTGTCGAGCCACAAAACATTGCTTATTTCGGTACCAAACACGCCCGACTTTATTCGATTTATGTGCAGCATCAGACCGTAGAATTTTATGCTTGACACGACATTTGGTTGCACCATTCCCAAACTGTAAGTACCACAATTTTTCAAATAAAGCATCAAACTAACAGATGTGTGAAAATTTTAAAAATCTATCTATCTATACTATTATATAAAGTAGAGACTCACGTATGTTTGGCCGCGCAGAGGTGGAAAACGGCTGGCGCTATTTGTATAATTTTTTTCTCTTGGATAGCTATAGTTCAAAATTATAATATAGTCTATATAAGTTTGCCAATTATTATTTAAATAATTAACAAAAATTAAAAGAGCATAACCATACAATTTCTTTATTCTTATCCCCTTAAATAAATAACTTTTTTATTGAGGAACAGCAAAACAAATCCACTTTGAACATAAGTGACTTTTTTCGAATCGTCATTTTCAACCATCACGGGATCCACTGACCAAAAATCAAGGATTAAATATTACTTAAGCTATTTAAAGTAATACAAAAACTAAGAAACTATATTTATATTTTGGTATCTCCTGTAAAATTTAAGAAACAGATGAGCTTATCCGTTTTCGTTCTGCTGCTCCCCAATGAATACATTATTTTAATATTATGAAACGTGAATTTTTTAAATTGCTGTGAATTGTTTTGTTGTAATTATTTAGTTTTAATTTATGATGATATTGCTTATTATTAAGCATATATTGCTTATGCAAACACTAATACACAAATGTATTTTTTTTTTGTCCCGGCGACTTATAAGAAATCCCGGAATTTTCTGGACTTGTCCCGCCAACAGCCTTTGAGGATCTGGCAATCCTAGCGACGAACCATGGCGCTTTTGCAATACATCTTAATGTTTCCGACTGATTCCGCTGCAATATCTTTATATTTGAGTTACTCATGGTTTCCCACAACTGGATGCTGTAGGACCAAATTGGATTCTGTATGGCTTTATAATACCTTGGTTTCTAGGCTCAACTCAGCCTGGGTTCCTAGTAGCCAAAAAAGTCTTCTTGTTTTTAAGTTCAGACAGTTTCTTTTGACTTTAATATAGTATTTCCAAGTCAAGCATTTGTCAATATACAATCCAAGGTATTTAGCGTGATAATTTTTAGGAATTGGTGTTGAAGTGACGTGACCAGATTTTTCCGAGTTAACTGTAATATTCCACTTTCTTAGCCACGTTTCAAATTCATTGAGACTGTTTTGGAGAAGATTTGATTCATCAGTTGGTGGCTCACTTTTTCCCACAATTGCAGTATCATCCGCTTATGTTGAAACCGTAACATAAATTGGATTTACCATATCTGAAGCTTAAATGGTATAGAGAACAGGCCCCAAAACACTTGCTAAGCCTGCTTTGATTTCGCAGAGTTTTGACAAATCATCATTAATCTCGACATACAATTTTCGATTGGCCGGACTTAAGTAAAAGGTAATAGGGCCCTGGTAATAGTTTTTTTTTTTTTATCTAAAACAGTAAGTCTAGATGCCATACTCTGTCAAAGTCTTGGTGCACATCCAAAAATGCAGCTGTGCAGTATTTTTTAATTTCAAGGCTGTCAATCACCTCATTGCTGATTCGATGGCATTGTTCG
The DNA here is from genome assembly GCA_914767935.1 of Coremacera marginata. Taxonomy (NCBI): domain Eukaryota; kingdom Metazoa; phylum Arthropoda; class Insecta; order Diptera; family Sciomyzidae; genus Coremacera; species Coremacera marginata. The sequence continues at coordinate 151,621,840 of OU612043.1, forward strand.
CGAGTTCCATGTTTTTTCTTGAATTCAAATTGATGTTCAGGAATTGTGTTATTTTTTCAAGTATTTGAATTTTTTTATAATTTTTGCACACTTACATTGTGATAGAAAATGGTTAAGTCACAAGATTGATTTAGTGCTAAAAATAATATTACTTTCTTTGTTAATGACTTGGCCACCTTTGCATCGATGGAATCATATCTGGGTGACTTCTTAAAATAAATTTTTTTAGTATAATTTTTAAAATTAAATTGAATTTAAAATTAAATATATATTAATTTTAATTTAATGTATATTTTTAATTTATATGATTTATTTGGTTTTTTTATGGTGTTTTTTTTATGATGAAATGATTTACCCATGTACGGATTATTGAATATTGATATAGGTTAGAGTTATTATTATTTAGGTTTATATTTTTAAATGAAAATTTTATAGTCTTAGAATGTGATTTCATTATATCCTCTATTAATAAATAAATTTTTAATAAGAATATTCATAAAAACAATTCATAAAAATATAGCCATAGCAAAAAAATAATTTAGTGCTGTGTCTAATTAGTGCCAGCTCTAAAAAGATTTTTAGCATAAGCTTAGCAGAGGCTACAGCTGCTACTGAATTAAAAAGCTGACGCTAAAGTTTAATATCAGTTTTTTAGTAAGGCTGATTATGTTTTTAGACTTTACTAACTTTACTAACTTTATTGTATATAAGCATTGATGGCCATAGTCAAAAATGGTACTTTAATATACAATTCTTTTTGTATATAAATATAATTCAAATATAATGAGTTTATAAGCGATGTTAAACCTTTGATTTTTTAAAATTTATCTGAAAATGGTGACTTTTGTTCTTCAAGTAAATTTACATATTATTTTATATCTTTTAGATAGATATAGCTTCAAAATTGCGGCTGTAATCGTGATTACTGACAGAAAGACATATACAGCACAAATATATGTACTTTTCTATACCTGCCACTCCTCCTTATTGGCGTTATAAACGGAATGGCGAAGTTAATAGACCCCTTACGCAGTACACGTTTCTCAGCCAGTAAAAATTTTAAATTTTTAGTCAATGGCTTCTATTTTATGAAAAGAATAGTTGATGTTCACGTATGCAATTAACAAAGACAAATGTAATCACAGTCAATTGAGATTTATAATACAAATTTTATATGACCATTTGCCAAAAATTATTTAATGAAATTTTTCTTGCGTTTATTTTGCTGTTTTAATATCGACACTATTTTTTTTTATTTTTCAGGTATGTTTAAAAATTAAGCCAGGTATTCGGCTTTATCTCAAAAAATTTTTTTGATCTGGCACCAAGTACTGCCTGCGCCGATGGTACAAAGCAATATGTGAGTGTCGAAAAATGGTTCAGCTCCAACACTGTGCATATGGAATCAAATCACAGTAAAGGTGAATTTGTTGAGAGCGCCAATAGTAGAAACACTATAAATGATTTGAAAAACCAAAATAAGCTGTTTAAGAAGGCATACTTTGCCGCAGAACTCCAAAACTGCTTTAGCAGTACAGTTCGGGAAAACTCCTTACATAAATTTAATGTGGAATGTCTAACTGGAAGGTTAAATACTATTTTTAAAGCGGTATTTTTAAACACTATTTTTAAAGAAATTCTTATTTCTATAAGAATTTTTTGGAAAAACTCTACAAAGACTGCGTAGATTCTCAAATAATGCACTTTTTAGAAGATATCAAGGCAGTATACCTGGAGTTGTGAATGTAAGCCGCAGAGTTGGCAGCTTCAGGATATTTGCTGCAGAGCTCCAAAACTGTTTCAGCAGTCCATAGCTCTATATTTCTATAAGAATTTTTTGGAAATACTCTACAAAGAGTGTGTTGAAACTCAAATAATGCACTTTTTAGAAGATGTCAAGGCATTATACCTGGAGATGTGAATGTTACACGCAGAGTTGGCAGCTTAAGGATATTGACGTTCCTGCTGGATACTGAGTTTGAAAAGACAGAACAATGATTCTCGAAAAACGTCAGCGTGTTCTAACCATCCACAAGCAGATAGAAGCTTTGAAAGACGAAGATGTAGAAGAATCATGCGCGAATTATTATTAATTGTCATTTATTTAAATTTTTTCCGTTAGCTGATTGCATACTTACAGTAACAACTTTTTAAATAGCAATTTTATAATAGCCATTCCCTCGGCCATATTATATTATCAAGATAATTGTTAGCTTACTTTACATGTGTGTGCTGGCCATGGTGCAGTGGGTAGAGTGTGTGACCCATACGCCAGATAACCCTGGTTCAATTGCCATCTGAAACAGAAAGTTTTTTCAATTGAATTAATTTCTCTGTTCGGCCGTCACCTCTCTGCAGACAATGGCAATCCTCAGAGAGTAAAAACTGGCATGAAAAGCTTCTTGAGAACAAAAGCCGTTCGGAATCGGCATAAAACTTGTAGGTCCAGTTCTCAATAATTTGTGTTTAAACATTTCACAACACACAACACAATTGATCATAAGAAGCTCAGTCAAAGTCCTTTCAAGGCCATTTCCGTATTTTTAGCTTACTATACATGAGAATATACAAAATATCGCTGATGAAAAAAAGCGGCATTTACAGAAATAGTTTTGTATGTTTTTCAATTAGCAATTTTATTTTATAGTGTGAATTTAAAAAAAAAATTACATTTGATATATCAAACGAAAGATTAAGCTTAAAGGTTTTGTAAATAAAATATATTTTTAGTACCGAAAAACGGATCTTTTAATAAAAACGTTCAAATATGATATAAATTTGCTTATAAAATTAATCTTAAAGGCCCAATGACAAACATATATATGTTTTTTTTAAAGATTTTTAGCAAGAAAAATCAAATTTTAAAAAATCGATAGCTCGATAAAAAGTTGGGCTATCGATTTTTTGTGTGGCCACAAATTTTGTTTGTGTACCAGAAAGCACTTTTAACTCTAAAGGACGCACCCGGGTACAAACTTACCCATTTGCACTTTTAAACTGCTGTATCTATATTGTATAGCATATTGAAAGTTCGGATCTAGGAAGAAGATATAACTATACGTCATTTGAATCTTATTTTATTTTCTTGTGGCCAATGGTTGAGGAGCTATAAGCCTCCACAGTTGACTCCTACGGCATTACACACCCGCGGTACGTTTGTACCCGCGTGCTGAAACAAAACGGTTAATTGTGAAATGAAAATATTTTTTAAATTTCTTTGTATGAAATTGTATTAATAAATTGTAGCTTTAGTTAATCAATGATAAAATAAAGCTTAGTTTTGACAAAATTATTGACAATTTTTATAGGAAAAGCGTATAGTAGTATTTGTTGAATGTTGTGAGCATATTGGTTTTTTGCACGAACCAGCATACACATATGGAGTTTTTGCTGAATCGACATTTTTTGCTTGTTGAGCATTACTTGTAAGATTGCTAGTTAATTTTATTAACATTCTCTCCTTCAGTGCAACCAAATGGTTAAAAAGTAGTCTGCCTTCATACCAGTAGTAGTTCATAAAGCCAACTAGTATTTTCAACATGGCGATATCATGGGAAATATCAATTGTGTCCCTTTAGTTTATTGACAGTTACTGAAAAGTTCAATATTCACGTACCGAATTAGATCGCCATTACTTTTTTTACTTTCGTGACATAGTTGGTTATCAAGAGGATTTTTTTATTTTAATTTGATGAGTTCACAGTCTGTCCTCATAGCACAGACGACAGATTTTGCTGTATTATTTTTTCGTTAATTATATTTGTATTTATAAGTATTAGAAATAAAAAATTTGTCGAAAAACCTGTGTCGAGAATAATGCACTTTTCCCTTTCTGTACTCGCATCGAACCGCGTACAATTCAACTGCAAGTTGAACGTGCAGCCATCACACCATTGCTTCCCTTGCATCAAGGCGAACATAATACAAACAAAATACGAACAATTTATTCCATAGCATTGATGTCAAAACGAATTTATTGTCTATCGGAATTAACCATCAATCGATCATATAATTTGGGCTTTATTTATATAATTTATTTTCAATTTTTCTTAAGAAAAACAAAAATTGACTGTATGATTGCAAATATTTTTAATTTAGAAAAACCTCAAAATTTTAACCGCAGTTAGGACCACTGAAACTTCGCTTCGTGGTCAGAAGCTCTGACCTTATGGTACCGCGCATACTCGTTTGGGTTTATTTTACCGTGGCTACACAGTTACAACTGTTGATAAGTTTTTCTTTACACGACTTGCATCGTATTTTATGTTACATTTGCGACGATATTTAATGCTAAATGATGCAGACATGTATATGTATAGAAGAAACTCCAACATTATCACAAAAATTGTGCTATTTCCCACACGGTTCCGAAGGTTCGCTTATGTTTCGAAAAATTATTCGTTTACAATTCCAAAGCGATTAGTTCTTCAACACAAATGCGAAGATAACTATATTTTCTACTTTTTTAATGTAAGGTGGATACTTCTGATAACTTTTTTGGCACTTTCAGACTTTCTTTTATTATTACTGGTACACTGGATAACGCTGGTATGAAATAACTTTCGATTTTTGATCGCCAATTAGAAAAAAAAACGACATTTTTCTTCGATAAAAGTTCGTTGCAAACGAACTTTCGCTGTAAGCGAGATATGTGCCGGGTGGGTTACATATGCATTGACAAGTTCATTTTCGGCACAATATTTTAGTAACATAACCTTCTTATGTTTTACTTTCGAACAAAGTAGTGAGCGTAGGTAATCTGATAGCTCAGTTGGTAATGGAAGAACTTGTAAACAGTATTTTGTGCGTTCAAATACCGCAGCATGCGAATATTTTTTTATTTCGATATTAATGTGGATACGATATTTATATGGACATTCACAGATCTAAGAATAAAACAAATTTTGGATTCAACGTTGCATTCGATAATATTGCAGCATGTGCTGTTTCCAAATCAATCAATGCAAGGCTTTCTTCGAAAAACGATAAAATACTGCACTGGAGTCATATACGGAACAACTTGCATCTCATATCACAAAAATTAATAAGTGTGTATCAACAAAATAAAATTAAACAACGCAGAAAAAAGGGAACAGGAATATATCTATACTATAATTTAATATGTACAAAATATTTTCTGGAATATTTCAGCCATCTAGTGATAGATGGCAATATTTCAACTTATCGATTTTAATTAATTGACATCCTAGATACTTACTTTTCGTAGTTGACCCTGCAGTGTTGGTGTTTTTTTCGTCCCAGCCTAAGAAACAGAAAATGTTCCTAAAAAAACTATATGTATTAAATTGAAATATTAGCTGCATTCCCGTGGTCGTTGATTTAGAGCGTGGCTCTATTTTATTCGCAATCCAAAATCAAAAACTAGAACCAGCTCTTTTCATGGCTCTATTTCTGATCTTAAAATGCTGCCAAGTTTAAAGCACTTTTTTCAAATGAACATAGTTGGCAAATCTGAATTACTCTTCGACGAGTTTTCGTCTCACTGCTCGCATTCGTATTTTGACACTGCATCGCTAGTGGTGCCAAATTGTAATAAAGTTGAACTAAAACTGTTCTACTGAGATTCGATCTGATCCAGTGCCACGGGAATGCAGATATTATTAGCTTGCAAACTTTGAAACAAATAACAAAGAAATAAAACAATTTATTCAACATTAGAATAATCATTTCGACTTCCAATTGCTAGGAATATTTTTTGTCGTACTTATAAACAACCTCAGCTTGTATGCTTTTCTACAGTTAGTAAGAAGTACATTTTAGTAGGTCATGTTTAAATTACTGCAAGAATTAGCAACAGCACCAAAAATTGAGCGTGAGTACGCAGTAATAGTACTGATTATGCTTTATTTAAACCAGTACAATTTTGCTTGATTAAACTCAACTAAGCTCCGTTTGCTTTCTGTATGTATCAAAACTCAATTTGAGAAATGCCTAAAAGTATGCTAATAAGAACGAAAGACTTCATTCAATCATAAAAGAAAGAAAAGAAGAAGTGATTGTTGATTCAATATAAGTATGAGCTACTCAAATAAATATATCTCCGTGCCCCAGTGGTTAAAGCATCTGAGTATGGATCCAAGCGTAGTGTGTTCAATCCTCGGTAGAGGTAGAAATGTGAAAATTTTTTAAGTAGCGATTTTTTTCGTTTTCATACAACCAATGCGGCGAATTGCTGTGTTCTTGTTTTCATTACAACCATTTCGTTACATTGGTTTTACCCTCATCTAGATCGCCGTATTGCTGTATATGCGGCTATAAAAGTTTCACTTCAAAAATAACCTTTTAAATAGCATATGAATTATAAATTTGTTTCGCATCAACAAAATCAGAACTTAAATTAACTTTTCTCAACTGATATGTCATTAAAAAAAAAAAATATTAAGGAACTATTTTCGATTGAGCCCGAAGTTAAAATACCTGTGTGTTGATAATTTTGATGACGTCAATTTTTATACACTCTCTAATATGATCGAAAGAACACTGATTGAATGTTGTGAAATTTCTCGCATATATTGGCTATTTTGTATAAATAAAACACGGTTTTTCAAATAAAGCCAAAAGCGTTTTTAAAAATGCTCTATCCAGCTTGAACAACGTTTTTACTCTCGGAGAGTCAAAAAAAGTTTTTGCAGCGACAAAAAACAAGAAAGTGGCAAGCAGACATAGAAACTCCTCATGGGGGAGCTTATGTTATCAAAGATGATCCGGAGCTTCGCTAAGAATATTAAAATATTAGCCCTAAGACCACTCCTAATTTGCCTTGTATAACACACTTGTGGGAATTCAAACCAAAGGTTTTTGATTCCTTATAACTTAGTATCATCAAAAGGAAAATTAAATTTTTTGTAGAATTGAAATTTTACGATCGATGAATTTTCTTTTTAAAATTTGCTTAAAACCAAGGACTCTTAAAAGAAGAATATATAAAAACGAAAAAAATATATTAGATTTTTTTTTCGGTTCGCTCTTAAATCTTTTTTTAAATGAAATATAAGTTAGTACCTTAGGGTAGCTTCAGTCATAAAGCCTTTAAGCAAAAGTGGATGTTAAAAACCATATCCAACCGACCATAACGTCCAAAGCTGAATTTGGCTCAAAAACAGTAACAACACACAAAGATTCGCGTTAATTTTTTGATTTTATTTAAGTTTGACTTATTATTATTTAAAAAAAATTTTTTTTTGCTTAATGTGTTCTTTATAGTTTCTAACAATAGAGTTCAGCTACTACAGCTTTTTCGCACTTTTTCATCATTAACCCATTGGAGGCCACGACCCAGTAATCGTTGAAAAATATCAATGTTATGGATACCAGTGATCCCGAACAAGTTCATGTGGAAAAAATTTACCCACCAATGAACGGGTTGGGCTCAGGGACAACACAAGACGTAACAACTAACAATGCATATACATAGATCTAATAACTGTTTTCAACCTACTTTTGAGCTGACCTTTTGACAAATTAACATTAAAAACTCCATAATTGTAAACAAAGGTACTCATGCGATTTAAAGAAGCAGCAGCCATATAATTTGATCTATTGAATGGTAAATAAATGAAATTGTTAGTGTTTCTACTGCTTTTACGGTTAGTGTTAAAATTCATATGAGGGAGAAGCTCTGGAGAATCGAATAGACCTGTTATGAGTTGGTGTAAATATACGATATCTGCAGATTTCCTTCGCTCACTTAAAGACTGCATTTTTAACAATTTCAAACGATCCTCATAAGAAGGCCGGTCTAATATGTCAGTTCCACTTAAGCCCTTTAGAGCAAACCGAACAAAACGTTTTTGGATTCTTTCTATTCGTTCAACATGCACATTGCAACTTGGGGACCAAACTTGACTTGCATACTCCAAGTGAGGACACACAATTGCATAATACAGCGTTGTAGTTGCAATTATGCTACTAAATTCATTGGCCCGTCGTTTTATATATTAAAGCATTGAAGATGATTTTTTACAAATATTATCAATATGAATGTTAAACGACAGCTTAGAATCCATGCATATACCCAGGTCTTTGACGGTATCTACACGACTCAAGGCAGTTGCTTTAATCTTATAATCAAAAATACAATTATTCCTTTTTCGCGGAAAGGTCATAGTTTGGCATTTATTTGGTCTTAAAAACATATTATTTTAAGAACACCAAACTTCAAAAGGATTTTAGACTGGAAAAGACTGGAGTAGATCTGAACTATCTTTAGAAATAACCGTTCTGTATATTTTCATATCATCGGCATAAATAAGCAGATGAGACTGTTCAATGATAAACAGAAGTGGACCAAGGTGGCTACCCTGAGGAACACCTGATTCAGCAATAAATTCAGGAGACAATACGTCTCGGAAACTTGATAAGATCGTTCCATCAAATACGATTTGATCCAGTTCACAAAATATTGTGGAAATCTCATTACCTCAACTTTAAATAAGATTAGATAATGTGGTAGTTTATCAAATGCCTTACTAAAGTCAGTGTAAACGCAGTCGAGCTGGTTGCCAGAGTCAATCGAATTTAAGCAGAATGTTGTAAAATCGAGAAGATTAGACACAGGGGATCTGCCATTAACAAAACCATGCTGACGAGTTGTTTGATTTCACCACAATGAATTTTCACCCGATCATACACGATCCGCTCAAAAAGTTTAGGAATCTATGAGAGCTTGGCGATAGGCCTATAGTTGCTGACATCATTCCTGCAACTTTTTTTAAAAATAGGACTTATAAATGATTTTTTCCAAAAAAGTTCAAAATAACTCTGGTTAATCGATTTATTGAAGAATACAGAAAGTGGTTGACTCAGAATAGGACCGCATTTTGTTAACACTGCGGCAGGAATTCCGTCGGGTCCAGCGCTAAAGTCCTCCTCGATCGATCTAATATACTTTAAAATATCCTCCGAAGTGAAGGATATAGATTCCAAAGAAACTCTTGGTACGGAATTCATTTATTCAAAGTACTCTCCTTCAGGATTAAAAGAATCTGAACAGAATGATTCTTTAAAAAGATTGGCAAATTACGACGGGATCATCTTACTTACTTACTTAGGTGGCCGTGACAACCCGTGTCCGGATTTCGACCGACCTCATCAGCTCTCGCCAGGCGCCTCTGCTTTGCGCGCGCCTTCTCCAATCGGATACACCAAGTGCGGTTAGGGCTTCCTCAGCTTGGTCCATCCATCGGAGGCATGGTCTCCCTCGTCGTCGTTGACCAGCGACCCTCGCTTCGAGCACCTTTTTCGCTGGAGCTTCGTCGTCCATACGATGGACATGACCCAGCCAGCGTAGTCGCTGCACAGTTATACGCCGAACTACGTCAATGTCTCCGTAGAGCTCATACAGCTCGTGGTTCATTCGGATGCGATAGTCATCGCCGACTCGAACAGGACCGAAGATTTTGCGAAGAACTTTTCTCTCGAACACCCCCAGAGCGGCTGCGTCAGTTTGCGAAACTACCCATGCCTCAGCGCCATAAAGCAGCACAGGTAGAACGAGCGTCTTGTAGAGTGTTAGTTTTGTCGATCGAGAGAGGGCTCTGGAACTTAGTTGCTTACTGAGCCCGTAGTAGCACCTATTAGCAATTATTGTTCTTCGCTTTATCTCCAGGCTGATTTCGTTGTTAGTATTAATGGCGGTGCCAAGGTATACAAACTCCTTGACTACTTCAAAGTTATAGCTGCCGGATGAAACGTGGGAGTCTAAACGCCGAGCTCCCTTGTTTGTAGACAGCATATACTTTGTTTTACCCTCATTTATCGTCAAACCCACTTTGGCTGATTCCTTTTCGATAGCGGCGAAAGCAGCGGTAACATCTCTCTTGGTTCTGCCAACAATATCAATATCATCAGCGTAAGCAAGGAGCTGGACACCTTTATAGAAAATGGTGCCATTACGATGCACACCGGCCTTTCGTACGATCCCCTCCATGATGATGTTGAAGAGATCGCAAGACAGTGGATCGCCTTGCCTGAAACCTCTTTCGGTATTGAAGGTTTCGGAGAGGTCATTTCCTACCTTGACGGAGCTGCGTGTGTTGCTCAACGTCATTCTGCAAAGTCTAATCAACTTTGCAGGTATACCGAACTCAGACATTGTTGCGTATAGGCAATCCCTTCTCGGGCTATCGAATGCAGCTTTAAAGTCGACAAAGAGATGGTGTGTGTCAATTTGATTTTCGTGGGTTTTCTCCAGGATTTGTCGTAGCGTGAAAATCTGGTCTATGGTAGACTTACCAGGTCGAAAGCCACACTGATAAGGTCCAATCAGTGTTTTTGTAATTGGCTTTAATCTTTCACACAGTACGCTTGAGAGAACCTTATATGCGATGGAAATAAGACTGATACCTCTATAACTTGCGCAGATTGTAGGGTCTCCTTTCTTAAGTATAGGGCACAGTACACTGAGGTTCCAATCGTCGGGCATGCTTTCTGCTAGCCATATTTTGCTGATGAGCTGATGCATGCGCCTTATCAATTCATCGCCGCCGGTTTTAAACAATTCAGCTGACAGGCCGTCAGCACCCGCTGCTTTATTGTTTTTGAGTCGTTGGATAGCAACTCGAACCTCTTCATGGCTAGGTGGTGATACTTCCACTCCGTCATCGTCGATTGGTGGCACTGCACTGTGCTCTCGATGGGCGGCATTGGTGGAATCGTTGCCATTAAGTAAATTGGAGAAGTGCTGTCTCCACAATCTAAGCACACACTGTGTATCCGTATTCAGATCTCCATTTTCGTCTCTACAAGTGGATGCTCCGGGCTTGAAACCTTGGGTTAGACGCTTAACCTGTTGATAGAATTTTCGTGCATCCTTCTTGCCCTGGTATACCTCTAGTTCCTCACGCTCACGCTTTTCCTGCTCTCTTTTCTTGCGTCTGAAAAGGCGCAACGACCACCGCAAACGAAAAACGGACAATGATTTACGGATATGCACCTGGAATGTCCGAACCCTTTATAGGGAAGGTGCCATTATCCAACTGGCGGAAGCCCTCAAAACGATAAAGGCTGACATCACCGCCATCCAGGAAATGCGATGGAAAGGGCAAGGCTGCTCTAAACAAGCACACTGTGATATCTACTACAGCTGCCATGCGGAGAGGCGCGAATTTGGATGTGGATTCCTTGTTAGCCGGAAACTACGCCACCTTGTTTCCCGGTTCACACCTGTCAACGAAAGATTGGCCACGATCCGCATCAAGGCAAAATTTTTATCCATCAGCCTTATTTGCGCGCACGCCCCGACGGAGGAAAAGGACGAAGCCGTCAAAGACGCTTTCTACGCTAGCCTTGAGGACGTATACGACCACCTTCCGGTCCGTGACGTGAAAATAGTCCTCGGCGATTTTAATGCGAAAGTCGGAAGGGAAGGCATCTTTGGCCCCACTGTCGGTCAGTTCAGTCTTCATGAGACCTCCACGAACAACGGTCTAAGACTGATTGACTTCGCCGCGGCGCGAAACATGGTAGTTAGTAGCACCAGATTTAAGCACCTCGACATCGACAAGGCCACCTGGCTGTCCCCGGATCAAAAAACGCGAAACCAAATTGATCATGTTGTAATCGACGGAAGGCATGCCTCTAGTGTTCTAGATGTGCGTACATTTCGGGGGGTCAACATTGACTCCGACCATTATCTTGTTGCAGCCAAGATCCGAATGCGATTATGCAATGCGAAGAACATACGCACAGGAATGCAACGAAAGCTAGATGTCGCTAAGCTGCAATTACAACGGACTGCCGAAGCCTACTCCGCTCAACTCTCGGTTAAGCTCAACCAACCAACCTCTGAACCCGACGACGCCGGCGGACTTTGGGCGCATATATCCCACTCCATGCGCGCTGCCGCTGAAGAAGTCATTGGTTTCCGGCGCCCGCAACCTCGGAACCAAAGGTATGATCAGGAGTGTCGCATTGCGACTGCAGTAAAAAACGCCGCTTATAGAAAAACGCTGCAGTCAGCTGCAACGCGAGCCGTGCGAGAAAACTACCGCGAAAAGAGGAAGGAAGAGAGGCGCCTTTTCAGACGCAAGAAAAGAGAGCAGGAAAAGCGTGAGCGTGGGGAACTAGAGGTATACCAGGGCAAGAAGGATGCACGAAAATTCTATCAACAGGTTAAGCGTCTAACCCAAGGTTTCAAGCCCGGAGCATCCACTTGTAGAGACGAAAATGGAGATCTGAATACGGATACGCAGTGTGTGCTGAGATTGTGGAGACGGCACTTCTCCAACTTACTTACTGGCGACGATTCCACCAATGCCGCCCATGGAGAGCGCAGTTCAGAGCTACCAATCAACAATGACGGAGTAGAAGTACCACCACCTAGCCATGATGAGGTTCGAGTTGCTATCCAACGACTCAAAAACAACAAAGCAGCGGGTGCTGACGGCCTGTCAGCTGAATTGTTTAAAACCGGCGGCGATGAATTAATAAGGCGCATGCATCAGCTCATCAGCAAAATATGGCTAGAAGAAAGCATGCCCGACGATTGGAACCTCAGCGTACTGTGCCCTATACTTAAGAAAGAAGACCCAACAATCTGCGCAAGTTAAAGAGGTATCAGTCTTATTTCTATCGCATATAAGGTTCTCTCAAGCGTACTGTGTGAAAGATTAAAGCCGATTACAAAAACACTGATTGGACCTTATCAGTGTGGCTTTCGACCTGGTAAGTCCACCATAGACCAGATTTTCACACTACGACAAATCCTTTAGAAAACCCACGAAAATCAAATTGACACACACCATCTCTTTGTCGATTTTAAAGCTGCGTTCGATAGCCCGAGAAGGGATTGCCAATACGCAACAATGTCTGAGTTCGGTATACCTGCAAAGCTGATCAGACTTTGCAGAATGACGTTGAGCAACACACGCAGCTCCGTCAAGGTAGGAAATGACCTCTCCGAAACCTTCAATACCGAAAGAGGTTTCAGGCAAGGCGATCCACTGTCTTGCGATCTCTTTAACATCATCATGGAGGGGATCGTACGAAAGGCCGGTGTGCATCGTAATGGCACCATTTTCTACAAAGGCGTCCAGCTCCTTGCGTACGCTGATGATATTGATATTGTCGGCAGAACCAAGAGAGATGTTACCGCTGCTTTCACCGCTATCGAAAAGGAATCAGCCAAAGTGGGTTTGACGATAAATGAGGGCAAAACAAAATATATGCTGTCTACAAACAAGGGAGCTCGGCGTTTAGACTCCCACGTTTCATCCGGCAGCTATAACTTTGAAGTAGTCAAGGAGTTCGTTTACCTTGGCACCGCCATTAATACCAAAAACGAAATCAGCCTGGAGATAAAGCGAAGAACAATAATTGCTAATAGGTGCTACTACGGGCTCAGTAAGCAACTAAGTTCCAGAGCCCTCTCTCGATCGACAAAACTAACACTCTACAAGACGCTCGTTCTACCTGTGCTGCTTTGTGGCGCTGAGGCATGGGTAGTTTCGCAAACTGACGCAGCCGCTCTGGGGGTGTTCGAGAGAAAAGTTCTTCGTAAAATTTTCGGTCCTGTTCGATTCGGCGATGACTATCGCATCCGAATGAACCACGAGCTGTATGAGCTCTACGATGACATTGACGTAGTCCGGCGTATAACTGTGCAGCGACTACGCTGACTGGGTCATGTCCATCGTATGAACGACGAAGCTCCAGCGAAAAAGGTGCTCGAGGCGAGGGTCGCTGGTCTACGACGACGAGGGAGACCATGCCTCCGATGGATGGACCAGGCTGAGGAAGCCCTAACCGCACTTGGTGTATCCGATTGGAGAAGGCGCGCGCAAAGCAGAGGCGCCTGGCGAGAGCTGATGAGGTCGGTTGAAACCCGGACACGGGTTGTTACGACCAACTAAGTAAGTAAGTAAGTAAGTAAGTAATTACAACGCAATAGAGAAATGTTTACGCACAATAAGACAAACACTTCCGCCAGTTTCTAGAATATATTAAATAAAACAGATTAAATAAAACTAAGTGTTATCCACCGATAATTTTAAAACTATATGCAATATTTCGAAAAGTAAAAACTTTAAACGCAACTTCCTCGAAACTAGCTTTTTTAAAACGTTTCGATAGATAACTCGAAATCTATTGGTTCAATTTCAATGAATTTTAGTGCATTTGGCTCGTAATATTGTCCTTTAAGCATCCATTCTAAATTCAAGTACCTACTAATTTTGTTTTTTTTTTTTATAGACAAAAAAGCGTGCGAAAATCTGTCTTTATTTTTAACTTTTTACTCTTACTTTTGCCATAATTTTAAAAAACCCCCGGTGGTCGTGAGTAGGGGAGATACTGAATTAATGGTCTATAGTTTAAAATGGAATTTAATTTTTTTGTTTCATATCCATCGAACCATTTTGGATGTCTTTTCTTTTGAAGTCATTTTCAGCGCCCTATATATAAGAGCATTTATAAAAAAAAATTTTTAAAAATTTAAAAATAACTTAAATTAATAATTTAAATTTCTAATTTTTGATTAATTAATTAATTTAATTTTAAAAATTTATAAAAAAAAAATTTTTTTTATAAAGGACTTTTTATGAAAAATATGGTATATAAATTTGAAAAAAAAATAATAGCTCCAAAAAATGTTTGTTAAGTTTTTAATTTTAACTTTTATAAATTCGAGAAGTAAAACTTAATATCCTCAAGAAATATTTTGCAGTAACATTAAGAATTTTCATGTGTCATTTTTTTATTATGATTTGCGAAGATTCAGTAAAGCAAAAATATTATTTTTAAGCTGCAAGCAAAAGAAATAAAAATAGATAAAAAATACTAACTAGTTTCAACTCACAAATTAAAAAAAAAAAAAAAATATATCTATGAAATTCAATATCTGAGCAGTAGAATAATTCAATTCTAGGGCGCTGTCGCTGCAGTCAGCTTTTCCATCATATGCAAAAATGAGAAACGATTTTGATGCTGACACTGATGCTGGTCGACGTTTTATTTACACACAAGCGTAAAAAAAAAAATAAATGGAATAAAAAATACAAAATTAAAATAAAAACGAAAGAACGTTGGAAATAAAACTAATAAAAATTGGAAAATAAATAGCACTCCGATCGAATTTAGAACAGAATCTAGAAGAATCTTGATGAAGCTGACGACGCTGGCTGCTTGGGGCAACCGGCAAGTTTAAGGTCTCGAAAATGTTTGTGAGCCACACATACATACAAACACACACAAATGCAAAGAAAAACAAACTGGCAGATTGACGGACAGACAATTAAGCAGTCAGAAACAGATAGACACAAAATTATTCATACAAGCAATTTTATATACATAAAATGAACACCATATATTGATCAGGTCGTAGATGATTTCGAGATAAAATTAAACGGCCGCTGTGTGTCCTTCTTTTAACCGTTGTTCGACCGTTGTTCGGCAAACGCCCGTTGTTCGGCTGCTGTTCGACCGAGTAGGCTTTCTTGGCTATATTCGACCCTTGTTCGTCCGTGCGGCCCTCATTCGATCGCTGATTATTTTAACTCGGGATATTTTGAGAGGCCTTCAGCTGTTATTAAATATGAAAACGAGTTTATTTCTAAATGAGTTTATTATAAAATCAAAACACGTTATGTATTGTCACAAAAAAAAAAACAATTTCGCAAAACGTAGGAATATTTATGTGAGCTACTGTTGGTACACATCAACTCTTGCACATGTATGGATTGAAATTAATAAATAAAAATTGAACAACGAATAGATCACCATTTGGAAACATGATGAGGTGCAGTAAGAAGTTGTTTGCTGATGACGATGATGATGATGATATTGATGAAGCAGCGAATATCCATAAATATCGTACATGCAAAACCAGAGTCAATAGTGCAGAAACACAACGAAATTCCAAGTAATGTGGTTTAAAATGCCGAGAAAAAACTAATAATTTTTTGCAGCTGGAATGAAATCTATGCACAAATTCGAATTAAAATCGGAGTAAAACTTAAAACGAAATATGATGAAGTTGGGCGAAGGCGACGGCGACAGACGACGGCAAAGTTAATCGTTGCGCCAGCCACAGATTCACTCCATGCAACATTCGTTACGAAGGAAAAATTAAATAAAAATACATATGCATAAATATGCTACTGCATATGTGTGTGTGTGTGTATGTATTTAAATATGTATAGAAATATGTTGCGAAAACGTATCACATGAAAACAACTGCATAAAATTTCCAGCTGCAGCTTCAGCCTCAGCCACAAACGATGAACGCACTTGAAATCTGAAATCGTTGGAAATCAGAGACTACCAAAGTCAAATTACAACAAAAATAACACAGCAGCTAAAATAAAAACTAAAATAATAAGTTTAGCACATAAAGCAGTCAGGTAAAATGTATCCAGATACGAGTCGAGATCCAAGAACAACTATGATAATAATTAAATAATGTCTCGAGTGTAGTGAAAATGCATCTGTCGGTAAGTGTGTGTGTGACTCTGTAGCTGTCAAATTGACTGTCATTAAATTGTCACATGATGTCGTATGCAGCAGCGTGTAAGAAATGCCGAAGCCATATAAGTATGTTTAAGAAATCTTGGTGCGAACGATTGGGTACTATGGGATCTGGTCTTAAAACTATAACCCATAGATGAGGGTGTTTACCGTTCCCACACTCTAATTAAGATTTCATTTTAAGCAAATCATTTGTTGTGAAGAGTTTTAATGATTTGAGTGAGTTGTTGTGTGTGTATCAGAATAAACCAAAGATGTGTAAGGGTGGCACAAGTTCCAAATAAAAATTGAAAATTCTCCCTTGATATAATAAAACCAAGTAACTTGCTCTTTTTTTTAGATTGAGGCAAATTAAGGTTTAACATTACATGCCACAACACCCTTAAATTTTAGATATTCTAAAGATTCTTCAAGTTTTAAGAGCCATGGCAATACATTTTTTTATTATGTGATTAATATGGTTTTTGAGCAATAAATTGGCAACAATGAATCAAAGAGAAACAAAACCTGAAAAGTTATAATTTTTTTTAATGAAAATTATTTGATTATTGTATTTTTTTTAAATGAACAAAAGCGTAAAATATTTTAATGGTTATAAATAAAGTTATTAAGTTACTTGGTTTCGATTTAACTCATTGTAAATCTTTAAAGCAATTTAAGGGAGCAGGATGGTTTGCAACTTAAAAAATTTTTTTCCGATAATTCTTTGCATGAAAGTTAAACATTTCAGGAATATCCCTTTAAAACTTCAAGTCGATCGGACTAAAACTCACTGTGAGGTACCGGTTATTTCGTAATCGTGTTCGGAGGCCGTCGAAAGCGCTCGAACCAGGTATACGGCGGCAGCTGTTTGTCTCCCCGTGTTCTCCCTCTCTCGGAAACTATTGTTCGCACATCGATGAATATCGTTGAAAGAGGCTTTATGCATATTACTATTTGGAAGTATTTGGTTACATTGCCAAGTATATTTCCACGAGAAACCGAAAAAACATAGCTCAACATTCCGAACGACTTATAATTGATTTGTGCCTTTGTGCTATATAAAATAATATTAAGAAAATGGAAGGAGATCGTAAAAGTACTAGACAAGATCAGGACGAAAGTTTTACAGATAAATCAAGTCCAAAAAAAGTAAAAAATTTCTTTTTAATATATTTAAGCCCGTTAATCAGCCATTCTTTTGAGATAAACCGTTATATTTATTTATGTTATAGGATTATTAGGTTACAGATTTGCTGATATGATGTAAAAAGTTTTGTGACCTGTTGGACATAGACCTGATGGATATTTTTCGTGCCATACTTCATATTGCAAACATTCGTACTTATGTGAATACTGTGACAGAAAAGTATTTATCATCGGTGTTGCCGTTTGGATTTTGTAGCCTTAGTGTAAATTTGGATACTTTTTTGAAAAATCTTTTTTAATATGAAAATATGTGTTTGTTGTGTGCAAGTGAACTGTCACTTTTTGCATTTTCATCAACCAACGCCAACAAGCTTATAGTGTAAAATGGATAGGTAAGTGTATTAATATGAATATAATACATGAAAATGAAAATATATACTAAACGTACAAAGGAATATACCTAGATTTGTAATTTCTCGAAAACGACCAGGCTTAAAAAAATTAAAATTATTTTTAAAAGATAAATTCACAATAGTTTTTTGCAATTTGATACCTAGATAATTTTTTTTTTTAAGTGGATACATTTGGATTTTATGGATACTTGAAAACAAAAACATGAAAAGACATGGGACTTACAGGTTTCTGGAGATGGAACCTGGAAAAAAGTTTTAATTTGTTTTTTAAAGTAACGTCACTAATTGTATTCTACATAGGGAAAGTTCTGAATTTATTGGTGAAAAGTGTCTCCTGCAAAAAATGTGAGTATGGGGATGAAATTTAGATTTGGCAGAGCTTGAAGACAGATTTTAAGAGCGAAAACGAATGTTCTGCCAATCATCAAGGATTTTTCGTTGAAATGGAGGTGGATGCCGTCATTGAAATGTTGTATTTAAACTACATCGGAGGTGGTGCCTAATTTCATTGAGGGTTATTCCATTTGCGGGTTATTTCGTGGAACCTATGTCATTATGAACAGAGAGGACAAAAATATGCACCATAAAACTGGTTTTGAGCGCATACGATATGCTTAAAAAAACTCTTAAATATGCATTTAAATATGCACGAAAAACCAACTTCAAAATCTATTAAAACCTCCGCAATGACCAAAACAAGATACAATAGATGTAGGTTTATTTAATCCAATGCATATTTAGTTTATTTTTTCTTTTACAGCAGCAAACTTACGTACGAAATTAACAACAGTTTCTTTATTCGTTTACGTTTTCCACATTCATGTTTGCAGAAACTATCAAATGCTGTTTTAAGTTTTCAAACAAAAAATTGCGACGCTTCGCAGATAGTATTTCACTATATTTTGAGAACAAACGTTCTACGTCCGATGAAGTAACGGGACAGTATTTGAAGAGTGCCACCTCGCTAGGCGAATACTGTTTTATAAAGGCACTCTCTGAACCAACACCTTCGTTAAGGATTCGATGGATATCAAAAATTGCACTGTAACCTTTGTTTCGGGCAATGACGTTCTCAAACTTGATACGATAACCCGACTTTTTCAAAGAGGCCAGTGTTTTGCGTACATTTTCAAAAACGCCTATGCTCTCCTTAAGTTCTAGCCCGGGTGTTTCCAACTTTGTGATGGCTTGAACTATTACATAAAAATTGCTTTTTATGTAGCTCAGCTCAGCTTTTAAATTTGCAGATTTTAATAGCTTTTTAGCTACTCCGATGGCTTCAGCATCATCTTCATTGAGTTCTCTAAGAGCTGCCTCAAATACGTTAAAATTGTCGCTGTAGTAAACGGCTGCTTTTAGCCAAGTGCCCCATCGTGTAATTATTGGACTTGGAGGCAAAGGTGTGTCGGGAAAAGCATATTTAAAGGCGGCACGACGAGATGGAGCCTAGTGTAAGTATCGAAATTAATGTGGAAATATTTTTAAAAAAATGAAGGTAGAACTTACTTTACTGTAAATTGATTTTACGTTTGAAATCAATGCATTGACTTCTGCAAACTGAGTTCGCACAAACTCAGCTACTCTATGGAGGCCGTGTGCGAAGCATGTGAGGTGGACCATTTTGGGGTACAAAACTTCTAAGCCTTTTATAGCCTTCAGCATATAGCTGGCTGCGTCTGTCACCACGAACAGCACTTTGCTGTACTGAATACCTAAAAATGATATTTAGAATAAACCATAAACGAAATTCTAAGAACTTACCATTTGGCCACAGAAGACTTAAACTGTCGTTAAAAAACCCAGCCATGTTACTGGCGTTGGCGGCTTCGACAGTGGCGACATTTAAAAGGTAGCATTTTTGGCGTTCCACAGAATCAGCACGTCCATCAAGGATGCCAAAAATAAAATTTGCCACTAGGCGTTGCTCAACATCGGTAGTCTCGCCAATCGAAACCCATATATAACTGTTTGATGCCTTTTCGATCATATCGTTCATTGCTGTTTTGTACAGTAATGAAACATATTTTGCTCGCAACGAGAACTCGCTTGGCACTGTTTTGTTGTGGTAGCGTTGCATAAAATTTTTCAGGCTGGGGTGACTAACCTACAAATATTTCTTAAGGATATTATTTATTTCTTCACACTACTAAATTTAACAAACCTTTTTCAGTGGAATATTTGATTCTAAAAAAGCTTTGCATAAATCCATTGGGTATGTATCTGTTTGCTGCTGTTGATACTCCCCAATCAAAGTTTGCGTCTCGTTTGAAGATGCTTCTGAACTTTTTTGCGCGAGAATTTTGTGCTTGCTAGTCACAATGTGCTGCGTCACATTAAAATGTTTGGTTGTCGTCACAGAACTATTGCAAACTGTACAAAATAATATGCCACCATCTGCTCGGAATGTCTTTGGATATTTTTTGCACATCCGCGAACAAAACTCACGTAAACTTTCCTTAATTTTCGGCAATGTAGGGATAGAAATAAAAATCAACCACCTTTTGCACAACTTGTCAACCAGTTTTGTGTATGTATGTATAGCCAGCGCTCAGCTGACACTAGATCGCCAGAAATCTATTACATTCCGTTTAATGAAAACAAAATGTAAGGAAAAAATTCAATCAGTGTTGCTTTTGTGACAAAAATTTCAATCAGTGTTTTTTTTGTGACAAAAATTTCGTTAGCCGGGCAATTTTATAAAAGATTTAGGAAAAAATGCTCAAATATGCAAAAATATGCAAAATAACCCAAAATATGCATTATAGCAAAAAAAAATGAAAAATATGCAAAATGCTTATAAAGTAAGCAAATATGCATTTATATCCTCTCTGATTATGAAATACCACTCAACGAAAAAAGAAAAATAATGAGATAAGCCCCCAAAAGAAAGTTTAATCTCATAATAATATTTCCCCAAATAAACTAAATAACCCCCCATGAATAGTCACTACTGTAATTCAGTTGTACACTTGATAATTTTGTAAAAAGATTAACATTTTGTAAATTTTGATAATTTTTGGTATTATTTTTTCTATGCAACTGCGTCTTTTACAAGCTATGTATTGATTCTGTAAGAGGCGAATATGAAACCAATTATACTTTATACTAAAAATTGAAGAAAATTAAATAACCCCCAAAACAATGAAATACACCCCAAATTTATGTAATGAAATACACCCCAAACCCAAAATAATTCTCACAAAAAAAAAAAAAAAAACAAAATGAAATGAGCCCCAAATAAAATTTGAAAAAAAAAATTAAATATTCTCCAAAAAACATGAAAAAACCCCATGACATTATCGATTCCAGAAATTTCATTTTTGGGTAGAAGTTTGCAGATAATTTTTTTTCATATAAATTGTGAATTGAATTCAGTTTTACTATAAATAATTTCATTAACTTTTACACAATTTTTACTGAGAAATCGCAATTTAAAAAAACGCACATACAAATTTATTTGTTTATTAATTTTAAGAAAACGCTAATTTAAAAAAAAAAATTTTTAACATTAATTTTAACCATTATATCTTCAATGTTCTACAATAGCTGTGTTTTTTTCCAAACGAGTTGTAAAAAACAACAGCTTATTGTATGAAAAGTCGCTTCATATTCGCTTAAATAAAACATGATGTTGCTAGTTGTTTTAACGTTTTCCATCCAATTCGTATTTCTATTTTTTATTAATTTTGTTTTTTTTTCAAGCGAGTATCAAGGGACTTTTCATACAATTAGCGGTCGTTTTTTACAACTCGCTTGGAGAAAAACACAGCTAATAAAAAGTTAAAGTTGAACATGTCGATTATTAGTGTTCCCACTTCAGAAAACTTTACTCAGACAATAATATCATGTTTGCTACTTTTACGATCTGAAAAGAATGAGAAAAGAATCAGTACCGTTAATGAAGATGAGTAGAGACCAAGATTAAATGCTAAAAATACAATATTTAAAACTTCATTTAAATATGACCTACATTAAAAGAACTACTTCGTCAAAACTATATAGATATTGCCAATACCAATGGTATGCTGTGACCCTAACAAAAGGTCAAATACATAAATTTAGTCAATTTAAGCAAACGTAATTCAAACAAACATTCGTGTTTAAGTATGCCTAACTGGGTCTGTGTGTGTTCATAGAACGAGCAACATGCTGTGAGCACATCATAATGACCTAATACTCCACTAACACAAACATAAGCACAGCAAATAAAGAATCAGGCAACATTAAATTAGATGCAAATAACAAGCCACAAACAACAAAAACAACAAACAAGTGAGCAACAAGGCAAAAACAAACGGCTGTGGCTATAGAGCTTTTTCGGTTAAAGCCCATTGCCAAGCCTGTGTTAGATACTAATGTAGTGTAACAACAACATCAGCACCAACAACAATCAAATAGCAACAATAACAACAACAACAACAATTACAGTAACAACATGTGCAATTTGCATCCAAATAAATAGAATAGACCAAATAGAGGCAGTTAGTAGCGGATCGACAGTGTGTGACTAGGTAAGACCGAAGATGGGCCAGATACGCAAAGCGTACTGGTACAGCTAAAAATATACCACGCACTACATACACTGCGAGTGCCACACTTTCGCACAACTGCATCCAACCAAAAGCAGCCACACCAACAACCAGCTTGCATACAAAATCACATTCAATGCCAATGTCAGAAGTTTCAATTTGTACAAAATTCAAATGCGTTTCAATGCCAACGCTTGCCGCAGCATGGCAGGCGCACCAAAAATAGTGAGATTCCAAATGGCAAAATGCGGAAAATGTTGCCATGGCTATGACCAAAAGTGCAACTAACCGAGCGAAGGTCGTGGCTTCCGCGCCCCTACCACCACGTGCAGCCGACGGCTATGATGTTCTTGTTGTCGCTGTTGTTGGTGCTGGCTTAATGCCAAACCGAAAATTCGAAATCAACAGATGAGATGAGAACCAGCGCCAGCCAGGCACTTTGTATAAACATTCAAGCACACAGTCGGACAGACAAACAGACGACTGGGTGGCTTTAAGTAGACCCCATTTTCATAGCGGCAGCGTGTGCCGAAGTCGAAGTGGGCAGCATCAGCGGAGTGGCATGTTAGCTGCATCTCACATGGACGAAATAAATGAAAGCGAAAGTAGCACGACTCACGCCGCTCATTCAGTTAGTTAGGTCCATGTCTGGCCTACGCCAACATGGACCAACTTGCTCACTCTCACGTCCCCCACTCGTATGTTGAAATGGAAAATAATTCACTTTCGTTCTTGATTTTTGGCGCGTTTCGTGACGCCATGTTGTGCTGTCAGCAATGGCGGCAACACTTGGCGGTGTTTACAGTGCGAGGCAAACTCATAAATTCGGCGGTCAATGCCATGTGTGCGGAATGCGCTAGTGTGGGATGTCTGTCTGATTTTCAACAGGCCTCTCAGCAGCATGCAGTTTATTTTTATGGATTAGCAATGGAAATTTTCAGGAATGCGAATTTGTTGAAATGTTATAGTTTGTTCTTTTTTGTTATTTGGCGTTTATGTGTTGGCATTGTTGTTGTATGAAGACCTCGTTATTGCTTTTTAGGCCATTTTATATGTTAATGTTGTAATTTTAGTGGTATTTCGTTGAAACGGAGTGCTTGTGAGACGATTTATATGAAAAATATTCCCGACTTATTTTTCAACTCTTTATATTTATTTGTTTCTCCAACTGTTTATTTAATACAAGAATGTATTCAATGCTGAACATAACAAGCAATGAGAAGGAGTTCTTCTTGAATATATTGGAGAACTTTTGTAATATCTATGAATTATATTCAAACACGCTCGATCTCTTCATTAATCGTAAAGGTCATAAGTTTTTTCTTTGAAGAAAATGCCGTAAGATCAAAGTTCAAAGTAATGTAAGTAAGTAATGGTAGGTACTAATAAAAACTCCACAACTTTGTTTTCACAACTTAGGCGCGTAACAAGCTTTGGCAAGTTTAATGAAATTGGATGTTGCAACTTCTACTGCTTTATTTTCAAAAATCTTTTAACATAAAAATGTATTAAGTGAACGGTTGAAGTTATTTAAAAAGTTTCTAAATTATTTTTGGCTTAAATCCATTTTTCTGTGTTGAATCACAAAT
Source organism: Coremacera marginata (assembly GCA_914767935.1). Lineage (NCBI taxonomy): Eukaryota > Metazoa > Arthropoda > Insecta > Diptera > Sciomyzidae > Coremacera > Coremacera marginata. The sequence goes on from OU612043.1 coordinate 151,645,981, forward strand.
ACGAAAAATAAACTTTATATTAAAATAATTAAGAATGTAAAAAACCATAAATATATTGGTATGAAACCATTTCGGGTCAGTACCCGATTCCGTTTTGAAAATTAAATTATTTATTATGTGGTGACTACTGTGTATTTGAACTCTTTTATATACCAACTTTTTTCCGACAATTGGTGGTCTCAGGGCTTCAAGAAATGGAAGGCAAAAAAAAAAGTAAAACTAGTTTTCTTAGGAGGGACCGTACACCGAAAAAAAAGCAATAGGTAAATCACCTAAGTCAGCTTGGGTAAAGAGAATTGTATATGAATTTTACACATATGCTTAATCACCTAAGCAATTTATTGTTTAATACATTGCTTTGAAAGCACATACTTCGATACCTTAAAAAAAAAAAAAATATTTGATTCACCTAAGCCCAAAATCTAAATATACAAAATTAAAAAAAAAAAGTAGTAGGGATGGCTTAAGCATGGTTTTGAGCTATTTTCTGCAAAAAAAAAAAAACACAGCTACGTCATTAGACACACGAGAGAAGGATAGATTTGATAATTTTATGGGGTTTTTTTTGTAATAAACCCACTTTTAAATTAAAAAATAACATAAAGTAATTTAAAAACACACGTTAATATTCACACCAGTAAATTTTATTACATTTCATCTAAAAAAAAAAAGAAAAGAAAAAAAGAAAAAAAAATGTATTTGCCCGCCGTGCGGAATCGAACCGGGAACTTTTGTTGCCAGTCCAGCCTTGTTACTACTTGCTGACGTAACTACAGTTTTGTTAACAGATGCTGTATTAACAGATGCAGTATTCTGTTGATAGCCATACAACAAAAATCTTTTAATAGATTATTGTGTTTGTTGCAGCATAGCTTCAATTGTAATTAAAATTGAATAAATCACTCTGCGTAACGAAGGAGTTTGGCTCAATGTGTAGTGTAGTGATTCCATACACAGTGGTATCGGTTGGTTGTGGGTTCGAATCTCAACGGCAGGCGAAGTTAAAATTTTTGTATTTGATATTTTATTTAATTTAATTTAATTTAATGTTCTTGTTATAAAAGACGTCAAGCAGCAAGAAAGGCCAAGAAGAGTCATTAATTTCTAAGAAAAAAAAACGGTGTTGATAAAAGAAAAATCTGTCTTGTTGCCGATTTCAGTCAAGCAAATCACAGAACGAGACGCACGCAGCTTGAAAAACGGCGGCAGCTTGAAAAAAAAGGAAAATAAAAAAAACCGAAACCCGAAAAAGCTATATTTTTGAAATTCAATTTTTTTTTTAAAGTAGTGTATAAAAAATTACCAAATACTTGGTAAATTTATCACCCAAATAAAAATTGGCAAGTCAACATGTAAATCTTAGGCGTTTTGAAGAAGTACTTGGGAGGCTGAAAGCTGCCAAAGCCATCTTATAAATTATACAAGGTTTATTTTTCAATTTAACATAAGCTTTTTTCTCTGTGTACTGGTTTTGTTTTTTTTTCAAAAAGGTCAGATATTAAGAGTTGTGTTTTAATTATTATTAAAATCGATTACAAAACACTGATTGGACCTTATCAGTGTAGCTTTCGACCTGAAAAGTCCATCATAGACCAGATTTTCACGCTACGACAAATCCTACGAAAACCCACGAAAATCGAATTGACACACACCATTTTTTTTCAATTTTAAAACTGCGTTCGATAGCCCGAGAGGAATTGCCTTTACGCAACAATGTCAGAGTTCGGTATACCTGCAACACACGTAGCTCCGTCAAGGTAGGAAATGCCCTCTCCGAAACCTTTAATACCGAAAAGGGTTTCAAACAAGGCGACACGGTCTTGCGATCTCTTCAACATCATCATGGAGGGGATCGTACGGTCGTACGGGGGGCTCCTTGCGTACGCTGATGATATTGATATTGTTGGCAGAAAAAAGAGAGATAGATGTTACCACTGCTTTCGCCGCTATCGAAAAGGAATCAGCCAAAGTGGGTTTGACGATAAATGAGGGTAAAACAAAGTATATGCTGTCTACAAACATGGGAGCGCGGCGTCTAGACTCCCACGTTTCATCCGGCAGCTATAACTTTGAAGTAGTCAACGAGTTTGTATACCTTGGCACCGCCATTAATACCAACAACGAAATCAGCCTGGAGATCAAGCGAAGAACAGTAATTGCTAATAGGTGCTACTACGGGCTCAGTAAGCAACTAAGTTCCAGAGCCCTCTCTCGATCGACAAAACTAACACTCTACAAGACGCTCGTTCTACCTGTGCTGCTTTATGGCGCTGAGGCATGGGTAGTTTCGCGAACTGACGCAACCGCTCTGGGGGTGTCCTGACCAAAAAATCTTTGGTCCTGTTCGAGTCGGCGATGACTATCGCATCCGAATGAACCACAAGCTGTATGAGCTCTACGAAGACATTGACGTAGTTCGGCGTATAACTGTGCAGCGACTACGCTGGCTGGGTCATGTCCATCGTATGGACGACGAAGCTCCAGCGAAAATGGTGCTCGAGGCGAGGGTCGCTGGTCAACGACGACGAGGGAGACCATGCCTCCGATGGATGGACCAGGCTGAGGAAGCCCTAACCGCACTTGGTGTATCCGTCGAAACCCTGTCACGGGTTGTTACGGCCACCTAAGTAAGTAAGTAGATATTAGAGTTTATTTAAAATTTATATAAAATGTATTTATTAAATCCTTTTACACAAAAAAATGACTGGTGATTGATATTTTTTTCTTTCATATTGGTAAAATTTTTGAAGTAATTTGGTAACAAAAATACATGCTGCTAAAGTATTCGAATTTTCAACACATCTAAACTGATTTTTATTGATTATTTGAAGTTTTTAGACGATTAAGTATAATATTTTCGAATATTTTATCAATTGTACTCCTTACTTCCTGCTTTGTGTATTAAGACAACGCAACCAATTTTTATTTCTTTTGGGTAATGTTTATTTTGGAAACATTCATTAATAAATTTTGCCAAAGGTCTGACTGAATATAAGGTATTCCAAATATTTCTTAACAAAACGTCCAGAAGTTCCATCCGAACCATTGGCTGACAAAGTATTTAATTGTCTTATAGCAATTCCTATTTCAACAATGTCACATTCACCTAGTGTAAATGTCTTTAGAATGCGAGCATTTTTGTCTTTTGGGGACTTTTTCGTTAAAATACCAAAATTCAACCTAATGGTTTGTTGGTTTTTCTCCGAATTCAAAAATTTTTCGAATGAAAATCAGAAATATATTAGCAGAATTGTTAAAGTTACTCCGAGTGAGAAATATATGTTTTTCGATTTTTTTTATAATATTTTTTTTTTTTTTTATCTTTAAGGCACTTTAAGTATTTTTGAAAACAAAAGTTTTAACAGTTGTAAATTTTATTTTCCGAATTTTGGTTTTCTTACTTTTTTTTTACTGGAAATGGCTTAAGACTATACTTAAACCATCTATGTTATTGTTTTTTAAAATTATTGCATGCTTATGTGGGTTTTTGGGGATTTTTTCGTTAAAATACACAAGCTTGAAATTTTCAAATGGGTACACTTCTGTATAATTACCCTCCGCATAAGGTATAGCATAAGAAAATCTTTCTACAAGATTTCATTCAATATTTTTCCAATTTGGATTTTTACGATTTTTTTTTTTTTAATACAACAAGAACAAAAAGAAGTTTTTTCGAAACGTGAAAAATCACAACTCTGGTAGTTTTATTCCAATTTTCATGCTTGATAGCTTATTTTAAAGAAATATTCAATAGAAAACGAGCATTGAACCCACTTTTTGGAAATTAACATTTATACAAAAATTATTTGGGTTTTTTGGAAAAAAATTTGCACTTTCCCCATATGGGCATTTCCAGAAAAAAGTCCACCAAAAATTAAAAATTATTAAAAACTTATTATTCAATAATATTATCTGAGAGAAACACTTAAATTTTATTGATTTAAGCAATTTGAACATAAACTCATTTACCATTATACGAGTAATCAAATCGTCTGTAATGTTTTACAAATGTAATTTTCCTTTTTAGTAAATGTTTAGTAAATGTTTCGTAAAGTTTTTGTTTTAGTAAAAATGGAAGGCATTGGCTAAAAATAGTGGAAAATGGTTGAGGCAAGTAGAGGCAGAATATATTAAATTTATTTTTTAATTACTAGATTACATAATTATTAAACTACCTAATACTTAATTACCCAATTGTATTACAAGATAAATTTAAGTAACGTAACGTCAGTAATGTCACTTCACGTGACTAATTCTCATAACAAAAAAACGGGAAGAGATTTTTAAATTTGACTACTTGGAAAATACACTTGTATTATTTCAAAACCTTCTAAAAAAAGTTTTATACAAAAAGTCTTGCCCAATTCGCAAAGTTTTGCAATTTTTGTAATCCAAGTCGAAATCTACTTGTTTTTTGTAACGTCACGTCAGAGCATAGTTTTGCTTATATCTTTAAATACTTAGGATCAATTGTTGCAATTTTTTAACTTAATATAGTGTTACTTAATAACTACACACGAACATACGCAGAAATTAAGAGGGTAAGCCATAAAAAAAAACTTCAATTTTTAAGGGACACACTAAAACTAAGTTTTAATATTTAATTTCGAATTAATTGAAATACCGATTAGGTGTCGTTATATTCACAAAATAGGATTTGTTAATTTTGATTGCATTGAATAATTAATTATTTAAGGGGAGGTTCTCATGGAACTCGACCAGGAAACTCAACTGTTTTTTTTTTATTTTTTCGATAGCTTATGATATGTAGCATATGTTTATGTTATGTAGTTTATGCATGTAGCATATCGGTTTGGCCGATAACGATTGCATAAAAAAGTTATCGCATAAGAAAGGAAACCATATTTTTCACGAAAATTATGAGTATGTATCTCATCAAGAGTATCTCACATAAAATGAGTACCTCACATCAATCTTTTTGAAATGCACGCCTGTATTCCCTACCATACTGTGGTAAGTATATTTACTTCAGGCATTACCAGATGTCGCTAGATGCACTGTGGCGCTGAAATAACGGAAAGCTAATAACTCGAAGAAATCGTTATACAAATCTTAAAACGCGTTTTCTGAAAAACCATGTTTTCTAAACTGGTCTCCACGATATCTCAAGAACTACCTTATGTATTGACTAGGTTTTCTTTTTTATTTTAAAGTAGATACAATTTATTGGATCATAAACCTTAATTTAAATAATATTGACCGTTTTCTCTATATTTTTTGAGCATTTTAAGGAGCAAAAAATGTAAAAAACGGTACTTAAAATTCAGAAGTCCGCCATTTTTGTAATTGTTCAACTATTTTTTGATAAGTATAAGCTCCAGTAAATATAATATTATTTATAAACTTGTTTGATTTCTTTATTTTTGATGACATGTTACTGCTGTGCGATAGAGACCGTTTGGGTACCTTTTCTTCAACGTGATATTTAACGGCGTATTGACACTGCACATAGCACTTTTATTCTCCAAAAGAAATATTTTCCTATAATTTAAAAATCAATAAATAACTGCCAAAAAACTTTAATTCCTTCTATGAAAAAACAAATCGGGAACATCATCATGCTTTTCAAGCTCTAGATGAGACCAGCTTTAAATTAATTTATTAAATTACATATGTCAGCTTTATGCCAAGTAATTCATGAAGCAACAGGTCGCCACAACAACAATGTCCTTTACAGAACAACCACCAGCAGACTAGACAGCTGTTTTGTTGGCCGCTACACCAATGCAACAGTAATCTTCTGTGGCTCATGCAGTCCATTAACTTTGAAAATCTAATCGACACAACTTCTGCCAAAACCAAAGCGGAATTGCAGTTGTGTGTTTTTCAATTTAAAAAGCAATGTTTTTCTACTTATAAGCACAAAGCAAAGGTTCAAAAAATTGACTACATTAATTCTGCGAAGACTTGTTGTTGCGCTCTTTGTTTACTTCTTTTCACGATTCCATTCTTTGTCACCAACAATTCGTTGATATTAAACCATAGAAGGCGTTCGAAAATATTTCACCGTGACGCTTTGGTCAGTGTTAATCACTTTACTAAAGCCACATATAAAGAGATATAAAACTCTTTACAACTGATACGAAAATTGATATAAATGTATGTCGTGAGGCTATAAAATTGCGCTATTGTTCTGAGGCTAGAAACTCAGCAACTTAAGTAGTTAAGCTGTGCAGACCACATTCAGCTTCTTTCGTAAATATGAATATTATTGCTACTGCTTACATCTTCAAATTAGCAGCTTTTTAATTTCAGCCGCTTGACGTAGCGTAGCGGCAGATCTTGTACTTCTCTGAGAATTGGTTTTATAAAAACCTATATAAAAATATGTTTATTGTTGTTATCGTCCATAACTTAATTATTTGATTACCGATTTCACCTTTTTTACAAGCATTTAAAATCGAATACCCTGGCCTTTATAGACAATTAGTCAAAAAAAATCATGTCAGAAGAATTTTTTCTGAAAAAAAAATTTCTGTTCATGTAAGTACTTTGTACTTTGTACTTTGTAAAAAATTAAACGATTTAAAACATTTAGGCAGAAATGTATTTTAAAACTAAGTATTTAGAAAATTTTATTAAGATACCAACATTTGAAGTATCGATTTTTTACGAATATGTATGATAAATTTTTTAATAGAAAATATATATTTGTAAATTAATTAATTAAACGACATGTTTTCATAAGGTTCATGTTATGTGTTTTTATAACTCTAATAATTTATATTTATTTTTTTATATTTATTATATATTTTATAACTCTTATAAAATATAACTCTTAATTAATAATTGAAAAATTATTAGAATTATAAATACACATGGCGGCCGGGGCGTAGTGGGTAGAGTGTGTGACTCTTACGCCAGAGAACCCAGGTTCGAATCCTCCATCCGACACAGAAAGTTTTTTCAATTGAATTCATTTTTCTGCTCGCCCGTCACCTCTCTGCAGACAATGGCAAAACTTAGAGAGTAAAAACTGCCATGAAAAATTTCTTGAGAACATAAGCCGTTCGGAGTCGGCGTAAAACATGTAGGTCCAGTTCTCGATCATTTGTGTGCAAACATTTCACATCACACACAACACAATTGATCATCAGAAGCTCGGTCAAAGTCCTTTCAAGGGCTGAATTGGCCATTTCGTTTTTTTTTTTTTTTTATAAATACACATAACATTATACTTAATAGAAAATATTTTGAAGTTTTATAAATAATTATAAATTTTTACCAATTATTTGTGAAATCTAGATAAAATTTTCTATTAACTACGTCGATACCATCGCATTATCTATGTGCCTTTCAGTAGCTTAAAAATACACAATTTTTCAACTCTGGTAGCAACTGGTGCAAAGGGCTAACAAATTAAAAGTCAACCTTTGGACTTAGAATACTAAAAAACATTAAGCAAATGACGTCGCCATTGGATTAAATTTGCAAAACTCTCCAAAATCAAGAATAAGAGATCCACTTTGACTCTTTGAACATAAAGGGTGGTTAAATTTTAAGGGCCCCTGTTGATTTTGAATAAAACACAAATTATTTAGGAAATTATTGTCATTTCTTTTTATTATAATAATATTGGTATGGTTCAATTATGTATAGAGCAAAATATTGGGCAAATGGCCGCCGCGACCTCGGCGGCAAATCTCCATCCGATGGTCCAAATTTTCGATGAAGCTGAGGCATAAGTGAGGTTCAATGCCGTTAATGAGCCGAATTATCTCATCCTTTAGCTCTTGAATTATTGCTGGCTTATCGACGTACATATTTTCTTTCAAATAACCCCAAAGAAAGAGTCCAACGGTGTCAAATCACATGATCTTGGCAGCCAATTGACATCGCCACCACGTGAGATAACACGGCCATTGAATTTGTCGCGCAAAAGAGCCATTGTTTCGTTAGCTGTGGGGCAAGTGACATCGTCCTGTTGAAACCACATATCGTCCACATTCATATCTTCCAATTCGGGCCATTAAAAGTTCGTTATCATCTCACGATAGCGAACACCATTCACAGTAACTGCTTGAACGGCCTCTTTTTGGAAAAAATACGGCCCGATGATGCCGCCAGCCCATAAACCGCACCAAAAAGTCACTCTTTGTGGGTGCATTGGCTTTTCGACAATCACTCTTGTATTATCATTCGCCCAAATGCGGCAATTCTGCTTATTGACGAATCCACTGAGGTGAAAATGTGCCTCATCACTGAAGACGATTTTCTTTGAAAATTGATCATCCACTGTTGCCATTTCCTGCCACCATTCTGAACATTGACGACGCTTAAAATGGCCAAGTGGCTTTAGTTCTTGAGTCAACTGCACCTTGTAAGCGTGTAAATGCAAGTCTTTAAGCGTAATGTTCATCAACGACGAGCGTGAGAGGTGCAATTGTTGGGCACGACGACGAGTTGAGGTGGACGGCTCTTCAGCCACACTATCGCGAACAGCAGCAATATTTTCTGCAGTACGAGCTGTACGAGCATGCACTGGTGTTTTCACATCTCCTACAGACCCGGTTTGCTCAAATTTTTGCACGATTAAATTGACCGAAATCACGAAGTGCATGATATGCATTTTGACTTAAACGCCCATTTTCATAATAAGCCTGAATAACTTTAACGCGTTGCTCGACTGTGTATCTTTACATGGTTCAAATTGAACTAGTCTGAAATTGAGAAATGTCAAATGAAATACAAAAAAAAACATGACGTTTAGGTGTGGTTCACATACAACATCGGCCCTTAAAATGTAACCACCCTTTACAATTAATTCTGAAATTTCAGAGCCGCTCAGCGTCGATCGTCTTCGAAAAGACTATTTGAAAAATTCTGGTTTTTTCTCAAATGAGTTAACCGGTCAATCAGGCTAGCATTTTTAGATACTAAATAAAGATTAACTTTTTTGCTTATATTTCTTCCAAGGAAAAATTGAAAATAGTTTAAAAACAAAAATTCGTGTATTTGTAGAAGATTTTGATATCAGCGACCACATCGCTCAACTTAAGGGATCATTGACATTATATGCAGCAAAATGGAGCTATTTTCATAGGCTAAGTGGACTAAATACTATTTCATTTCAATTATTCATTTATTCAGTTAAACATAGTGTTCACATATAAGACTAGTCTTTTGAATGCAGTAAGAATAACAAGCATAATAACAACGAGTAATAAACATCGGTTATTTCAACACTTTCGAAATGCATTAAAATATTTTTATACTGAGGCCTGGCAGGTATTGAAAAGTATACATATATATTCCTGATCACTATCGCCACCAGAGTCGATCTAGCCATATTGGTTTGAAAGTAAAGTATGTCTGTGATCACGATAACGTATATCCAAAAAATAGACAAACTTTGAAAATGAGCAAAATCATATGAAAACTACGCCAACTTTAGTGAATTTACCAAAACGGTGAAAACGGCGTAGCGTCTTATCGTACAACGCCCAGATAATATCCGCTTTGGAATTTGGGCAATGTGAAATTGCATTTTGGGGCTACGACATTCAATTTATGTCATAAGGTCACAAGGCATGTCGTCTTAAATTTTAGAAACGTTTCTTACCCAAAGGGAGAAATTTGTACTTCATGACACTCCAAAAAGTTTAAGGAAATTTTTATGAAATTTGGGACTTATAACATTTTCAATTACTTCTCACAATGAAAATGCAGTAAAAAAAATATGGCCAACAAAATAAATGAGAAAAAGCCAACAATTTTAAGTATAATTTAATTGAGAAAAAATACTCCAAATTTTATAAAAAAGCACTCCAAAATTGACCCAAAAAATGAAACAACACCCCAAAATTTAAAAAAATTAAATAACACCACAAATAAACATTAAAAATGCATTAATAACATTAAAAACTTGAAAAAACAGCGTGAAATGTTTTTATAAATTTTTAATCGAAACCGATTCAGTGTAACTAACTTTACAATTACTAGAGTCGTACTAATTTCGTACAAGGGAAATATATCCCCTTTAAAAATATATGTGTATGGTTTTTGGGAAGTGGAAGTGGAAAATACTGGCATTTTACTATTTGGGCTTTAAAACATTGGGTGTAGCGTCTTATCGACCAAAATCATAAAGCCCAAAGCATGAAATGTCATAACGACCAAATTCATAAAATAAAAATGTTCCTTTGGTCAGTATGGCATTTGTTTTGGACGAAGTCTTTATCTCTTAAATTTCCACAAACATTTATATAACGACTTTAAAAACTGCACAAAAGTTTTTATGTTTTAATATTAACATAAACTTTAATCTTAAAATTTAGCAAAATCAAATGAAAATTCCACCTACCTGTGTATTGACTGGAAATTTAACAAATAAATTTTGATTTATAAAATTAACTCTGAATTTGAAATTTGAAAAAATGGAATGAAAACCACACCTAAATCTATGGCGACAAGGAATAACGACTAAACTCAAAATATCGTAAAAAAGCGATATGGCATTTCCTTTTTTGCCAATTTTTTGAAGGATTCAGAAATCCATTTTTTGCACAGAATAGATAACTAATTATGTCTGCACCTATTTCGTTGGCTTAACGGTTCATATATTTCCTAAAAAAGGTCGTAGTTAGTGCTATTAAAATATCGTTTTTTACGATATTTTGAGTGTAGTCGTTATTCCTTGTCGCCACAGAAATATTCTCCATACAAACTGATGCCATAAAAATAAAACATTCATTCATTCGAATATACTTAGCCCTATTCACGTCACGCTGTGTCTTTGAGCCACTATTCAATTTCAAACCAATATAAATGATTTAAAATTGATTTCAAAGCAAAATAAATTAAATGTTTTTTGTTATTGGTCCCCCTGTTTCTGTAATATACAATTAATTTTTTTTTTTGGTTTTTATAATATTTAATTATTACACAAAATATTCAAAAATAACATAGACTGTTACTCAGATAGCCCGAGAAGGGCTTGCCTATACGCAACAATGTCTGAGTTCGGTATACTTGCAAAGTTGATTAGACTTTGCAGAATGACGTTGAGCAACACACGCAGCTCCGTAAAGGTAGGAAATGACCTCTCCGAAACCTTCAATACCGAAAGAGGTTTCAGTCAAGGCGATCCACTGTCTTGCGATCTCTTTAACATCATCATGGAGGGGATCGTACGAAAGGCCGGTGTGCATCGTAATGGCACCATTTTCTACAAAGGCGTCCAGCTCCTTGCGTACGCTGATGATATTGATATTGTTGGCAGAACCAAGAGAGATGTTACCGCTGCTTTCGCCGCTATCGAAAAGGAATCAGCCAAAGTGGGTTTGACGATAAATGAGGGTAAAACAAAGTATATGCTGCCTACAAACAAGGAGCACGGCGTTTAGACTCCCTAATTTCATACGGGAGCTATAACTTTGAAGTAGTCAAGGAGTTTGTATACCTTGGCACCGCCATTAATTCCAACAACGATATCAGCCTGGAGATAAAGCGAAGAACAATAATTGCTAATAGGTGCTACTACGGTCCCTGTAAGCAACTAAGTTCCAGAGCCCTCTCTCGATCGACAAAACTAACACTCTACAAGACGCTCGTTCTACCTGTGCTGCTTTATGGCGCTGAGGCATGGGTAGTTTCGCAAACTGACGCAGCCGCTCTGGTGGTGTTCGAGAGAAAAGTTCTTCGCAAAATCTTCGGTCCTGTTCGAGTCGGCAATGACTATCGCATCCGAATGAACCACGAGCTGTATGAGCTCTACGATGACATTGACGTAGTTCGGCGTATAACTGTACAGCGACTACGCCGGCTGGGTCGTGTCCATCGTATGGACGACGAAGCTCCAGCGAAAAAGGTGCTCGAGGCGAGGGTCGCTGGTCAACGACGACGAGGGAGACCATGCCTCCGATGGATGGACCAGGCTGAGGAAGCCCTAAACGCACTTGGTGTATCCGATTGGAGAAGGCGCGCGCAAAGCAGAGGCGCCTGGCGAGAGCTGATGAAGTCGGCCCAAACCAGGACACGGGTTGTTACGACCACCTAAGTAAGTAAGTAAGTAAGTAAGTTACTCAGATAGCGTGACAAAAATTGGTTTAAGTACAGCAAGTAATAGAAATATGTAGAATTTCATGGTATTTTGGCCAATCGACGATGTATTTTAATACTCCTACGTCTAAGGAGTATATTAACCCATTTCTGGTATTCGTACGATTTTTCGTACAGCAACTTTAAACATTTTAAAAAACTACTTGGGGGTTAAAATTTATTCCAGTTCTTTTTAGGTTAAAAATGTTGAAGTTTTTTCTAAAGATTCAGTAATCTTTAATAATTAAATAATAATAATAATAATAATAATAATAATAATAATAATAATAATAATAATAATAATAATAATAATAATAATAATAATAATAATAATAATAATAATAATAATAATAATAATAAAAAGAAAAAGAAATAATGTAAGTTTTTACATATTTGTTTTTTTTTTTTTTTGATTTTAAAACGAGGCATTTTTGTAAAGGGTTTTCCTGAAGTTTTTAAATATATGTAAAAACCATAATTCTATTAAAAATTGATTTTTTTACAATTCGCGTTGAACTGCTTTTTTTTTAAAAACATTTTTTTAAAAAAAAAAATTCCTGTTATTTATTTCATTGCGAAAATTTGTATACGTAAAAATAGTACTTTTACCAAATACGTTGGCAACCCTGAAGTGTCAATCATCTGCCAACTGTTTTTGAACGTGTTTCAAATTAATCTTTAGCAATTTTATTTGGAAAGTGGATCCGTACAGTGGCATAGCTCTTTTGTGGGCGGGACGAAAAAAATTTTTTTTGTTTGTTTTTTGTTTTTGAGGTCGGGTGGTTGAAAATAGCACACAATCCAAAAATCTTCAAAAAATTTCAACGCGTTCTATTAGTGACCAGAAATGGGTTAACTTGGCCACTCCAATTGTAACGCTCATATGAAGACGGGGCAGGTAAAGAAAGGTTAGGTTAGGTTTGGTATGAAGGGTCGTGCACCGTTACCGGCGCTTCCGCGGGGGCCTATAGGTCCATTACGAATCCCTTTTTATAGTTGTGGTACCAAGTTAAACCATTGTTCCGATTTGTTCCTCAAACCATCCTGTGCTTTTTATAAACCTCCATATGTCTAGCAGTGGTGTGTTCACAACTCTTCCAAGTCTTTGAAAAATCTGTTCCCCATGTGTCGGAGTCGACGATTCTGTAGACTTGGACATTCGCATAGGAGGTGAGTTATTGTTTCTATTTCCTCCGGGTCTTTGCAGCTCCGACAAAAGTCTGGCGCTGTTATACCTATTCTATTGGCCATTACCCCAATGGGGCAATGACCCGTTAGAACTCCAACAAGGATCCGGATTTCCCGTTTGACCAAAAGCAGAAGGCTTCTAGTTCTTTTCTCATTTAGCTCAGGCCAAAGCCTTCGAGATATGTTGCAGTCACCTCTGGAAGCCCAGTTTGTGTTGGCAATATCTCTGGCTTTTAGTTCTATACTCCTTTTGACGACGCCTATTGGAATGTGCACATCTGTGTCAGCTCTGTTTGTACTTGCGGTTACTCCACGCCTTGCCAGTTCATCTGCTGCGTCGTTCCCTTCAATATTGCTATGTCCGGGAACCCAGCAGAGAGTGACGTTGTGGGTATTGCAGATACTGTTCAGTGCAAGTTTACAGTTTTGCACCGTTCGAGCCTTCGTCGTTTTACTGTTCAGCAGGTAAAGAAAAGTACATATATTGTTGATCAGCACCACTACCAAAATCGATTTAGCTCTGTCTATCCGTCTGTAACCAGGATTAAAATCATTCTTTTGAATTTTTTAAAAAAATTTCAAGCATGAAGAGAGTTAAATCGGATGTAAGACTACGTGTATCTTCCATAAAAAGTGCCTATATCTTCCTCTGTAAATTCTATACTTGAATCTACAGTTTTTCACATAGGCTTTAATTTTTCATATAACTTCTGGGTTTGAAATTTGACGAATTCAAATGAAAACTTCTCCTACCTCCCATATAAAGTAACGTCATCAAAAAAATAGCAAAACCTTCATAATTTTAGATAAATTAATGCAATAACTGTATATATAATCGTATATATTTTGTGTAATCGTGTATATCTTAGACGAGAGTCAAAACATATTTTGAGTTTGAAATTTGGAAAAATTAGTTGAAAAATACAACTAATTCCCCATTCAAAATGACGTCATCAAATTTATAAAATCTTCCTTACTTCGAATATACTTCAATTCACGGCGGTGGGGGCGTATTTTAACTTCTTCCAAACCGAAAGCAGTTCTTAACTAGTTCATATAAAAAATAATTTTACTTTATCGGTCTCTGACATATATCATCTCACGTTTTAGTTAAAAAGAATATAAGTACCAACAACAACAATAACAATAAAAATGGGAGAATCCCCTTAATAACAATTAACTGCATCTGCCTCAGACAGCAACACTTCAGAAACATGTACGAACTGTGTACAAAATATTAAATACAAAAATGGCAAAAAATAAAAGAAATAATATTCTTAAAAAGTGCCAGCCGCCTACAGCTAAGCGACCAACTCGACCCTCTCGCCCCTCCTCACATGACCTGCAGTAGTCAACCAGTCAGCCAAACAGCCAACCACTCACAACCAAATTCTAACGTTTTCTGCTCACTTTCACAAAAATGTTTCACAAAATGTTGCAACTTCAATGAGGTTAACGTCCTCCAAAACATAATGTAACGAAAAAATGGAAAATGAAAAATACGAAATGAATAAAAAAGCTCTACACTCCACTTGGATCCAGACCCAGACCCAGACGCAGACGCAGACAGTAGTCGGTTGACGTCAGTGGTGGCGGCGTTGGCGACAACAACAGAACGACAAAAACGACAAGTCGGCATACATAACCACTTGACGCTTCCGTAGCATGGTGGAGCACCTTGTTTCAATGCGAGTGTGCTCTATGTCTGTGTACCATATATAACTGCAGATGTGTGTGTATGTTTGATTGTGTTTAACTCATTTTTAAGCTATTCAAACTCATTTGGGGATTGCTTTGTTTTTGATGGTGTTGTTGTTGTTGTTGTTACTGCTGCACATATTGGCGTTGTTGTTGGTGGAGGGTCTGACTAAAGAACTGCTGAATATACGCACGAATGTACCCTAGAGGGCGCTGTGATTTGACAGTGACAAAGCTTATGTTTTTGGTAATTTAGCTGTCAACATATGAAGTTGTTGGCATGAAAAACGGGAGAGGGAGTTGGAGAATGTGTGACTGGAAATGGAAAAAATTTGGAATTGGTAAAAAAGCACACTGGTGACAATTTTCGTGAGTGAAATTTATGTTTGATTTTTTCTGTAAAATTTGAAGGAGTCAATCGAAAATATAAAATATTGGGATATTCAGTGGAAATAACCCAAAACAACTTCACTCAAATATATAATTTTTGGGCTCAATTGATCAAATTGGATTACGAAAAGGGAAAATTATTATTGTAAATCGAAGTACAATCTTATAACGATGAATTTTTGTATATTCTGACATGATTAATATTGGCATAAAAAAAAACGAAATGACCATTTCAGCCCTTGAAAGGACTTTGACCGAATTAATGAATATTGACATTAAGGAAATTTTAATTGGGGGAAAACCTCAATTTACAGTTTTAAAACACAAATTTTCATATAATGTAATTGACAGATTTAGACAAAATTAGGCCTGTTAGAAAAATTATATCAAAATCCAGTTTTAACAAAAATTAAAAAGGACACGCTTACTTTGAAGCACTAAATGGGTCTACACTATTCCTTGCGGATAACACAAATTACATAGGACTCATACTCGTTAGGAAGCTCAGTTGGAAATTAAACATTGCAGAGTGCATTGATAAAGCCACAGTGGCACTCTATGGCACTCATCCATACTCAATAACTTCAACTTATATCAATCAAGGACTGATAACTGCAAACTCTTGCTTTTTTTCGCGGAAAGCTTTGCTAGGCTAATCCTACCTAGGATATAAAGGGCAATGGTGCGCCATAGAAGCGAAGCTATCTATACTTCTACACAGATGGATTAAAATAAAATGACAAGGTCGGTTACTGGGTCTACTTAAAATACCTGGGGTATCCCTGGCTCGTAGACTTCCTGATCGCTGTGATTGCAGCCATGATGCAGCCATGCAGGAGGTTATGACTGCCATAAAAATAGTGAAAGCCGAGGTATACTACAGTAGATATTAGGGTAATGTAAGGGTAATAGTTCGTACTTTTTATACATTTATAAACAGCAAAGACGAAAGCATTAGACTAAAAAAAGACGAAAAATAAGTATATTGTTCACAGCTAAACCATAAGTATATAGTTAATATAACGGCGTTAGAAGATGTAGTAAGAAATAGTTGGCAGCTTTTAACAACCAAAGTAAATTGAAATCCTGTCAAACTCACCATGAAATTTGAAATCAAATTGAAGACTATCCACTAAACATGAAGTACCTCTTCCGTGTTCGCGGGTTTTAAAGTGAAACCAGCTATTTAGTTTAAATATTTTAATGTATTAATTATCCGAATAGATTAATGCATACAGAATATCGCGGGAAATACTCCAGTCACGAAGCATGTAAGATAACTTTGTAATCGATGAAATCAGTTTCACACAATAACCAAAAAAGCAATATGTACTTTAGAGTGGCCCTTAGCTGTATGGAACAACTTTTTTTTACAAATTCAAAATGTGCATTGGCCTCGATTGTTCCTTTACATGTAAAAAGTAAATTGTGAAATTTTCAGGAAAAAACATTGATATCATGAGGATCTAAAAACAGTTGCAGAGTCGGCCAGAACCAATATGCTAAAATTAAACCCCTTAAATCATATATACTGCCAATCTCTAAAATACCACTGCAGAACAATGATTTCTCACCAGAACTACAAAACGACACTGAGCTGAAAACAGTCAATAAGGTAACCAATCTTGGATACATTGTTAATTCAACTCTCTCCTGTGAGGACCACATCAACTCTTGTGTAAGTAAAGTTTATCATGTATTACGAAACCTCCGTATGACTGCTTTGTTCATGCCAATGAATACTAAGAGAAAGTTGGTGATGCAATTGCTGCTTCCAATTATAACATACTTAGAAGTTGTTTATAGCCAGCTGGATTCGAGGTCTTCTCACAAGCTGTTAGAAGTCTCACAAGCTGTAATATTTACGATCTGAGAAGATTTTATCCTATCTCGCAATATTGCAACCTAATTTTGGGCATAGGCTTATTCGATAAAAGTCATCTTTTTGCGATCCCCACGATATCTTTTTGATAAACTTGAGTTCTGTAGGTCAAGTAGAAGTAGGAACATTTGGGTCCCAAGGTACAACTACATTAATGCCAGTAGACTGTTTTTCGTAAGTGCGATCAGATTGTGGAATTCACTTCCACCCAGCACCAAACTTATTCCAAACAATAAGACCTTTAAGAATTTAATTTTCAAATACTTCTCTTAACCACTGATTCTATCTCTCTGTATCCCACTCTTCTCTGTTCCTATCGTCGTTGCTCAAAATTATTTCTTCAAATTAATGTTAACTTCTTTTGATTTTTATATAAAATCTGTCTAGTTTCCTTTTTGTCTTATTAATGGTTGTTATGTACTTGTGTAATGTATTATTTTTTCTTTAAATTTAATATCTTTTCTGTATACATTTTATTTTTATCTTATTAATGGTTTTAAGTATTCGTATAATGTATTCTATTTTATTTTTCTTTCAAAATTTTTAAAATGTTACTTGCCTTTTATTTTATATAATTTCTTTTTACATTTTATTTGTATCTGAGTAATGATTGTTATGCTCTCTTACAATGTATTTCATATTTTTCTCTAGACCTTTGTATTGAAAATTTGCTTTATATGCGAAAATAGTGCTGTTTTCCAAAAATATCCCAATTACATGTTTTTAAGCTCACATTTTTCAAAAACCTATACGTACTTCGTTTTTAATTTAATTTTTCTTCAAAGTGAGTTATCAAACATAAAAATTGGACTTAAATTACCAGAGTAATCATGTTTTACTTAGGAAGAAAAAAACGAAGAAAATTTACTTGTATTAAAATAATCGTAAAAATTCAAATTTATAAAAAATTCAGTGAAGTCATGGAAATATTTTCTTATGCTATATCCAATGCAGATACAAAAAATTGTTCGATTCTGTTTAATAGTTTGGTCATTACGAAATTTTTTTCTGGAAGTATGACTTTTTGAAAATATAGAGTTTGAGTTTTTTTATGAAAAAAATTCCCAAAAATCCAAAAGTACAAATTTTTAAAAGTTAAACAAGAAATGAACTAAGAAAAGTTTTGAGCAATTTTGTGTAAAAAAAACGAAATGGCCATTTCAGCCCTTTAAAGGACTTTGACCGAGCTTCCTATGAAGTGGACCTACAAGTTTAATGCCGACTCCGAACTGCTTATGTTCTCAAGAAGCTTTTCATGACAGCTTTTACTCTCTGAAGATTGCCATTGTCTGCAGAGAGGTGACGGCTAAACAAAAATGAATTCAATTGAAAAAACTTTCTGTGTCAGGTGGGAATTGAACCAGGATTCTCTGGCGTATGGGCCACACACTCTATCCACTGCCATTTTTTGTGCAAAAAATTAAAAATTCCAAGATCGGATAAAAAGGTTATAGCTGCTGAAACTTGATTTTTTTATCAAAAATCCTTCAAGTGCCCTATTCTGGCATATAATCAAAGAAAACAATCATAAGATATAAAAAAAACATAGATTTCTCATTTGAAATGATTTCAATAATATTTAAAAATATATAGGAACGATTTTCTTTCGAAAAATTTTGGAATTCCAGGGTTGCCAAAATATATATAGAAAATTGAGTTGACATGGAATTCATAATTTGCAGGATATGGTGTTGCGGATGCAGATGTTGATTTGGATATTTAAATGTTTTGTAGGAGGATGCGTATACGGACGCGAATGCGCAGCTCCATTACGTCCCTTGCTTATGTGCACTGCAGGAGTATGCATAGCATATCTGGGTACCCCCTATGCGCGCTTTAGTGTGTAAGTTTGTATAGGTTGTTGAGGGTTAAAAGACAAATTATTTGAAAATTGTGTTTTTCCCATTATTAAATATTAATATTTTATAAGCGAACTACCGAGTTCTCTACATTAATACAGAACATTTTTTTCAGGTCGATTGGAGTACAAAAGGTAACTTCTAGTACTTAAACTATTTTTTCTATCTGTAAATAAAACGATCTCTTATTACACTCTCCATTCTTTGCAATAAAATGTCACCAACAACTTCTTCAAAATTTCTCATCGCAGAATGTGTATTTTTCATGAACATATCAAGTTTGTTGACTCTGTATTCCTGACCTTGCCCAATGTTGATTATGTTAAAACTTCACTGCTTACCGAAAAATAACGTAAGTCTTAACGCTGATAACGAAAAGCGTTGAAGAGAGACGAAATATTTTATTCATCAGAAGTTTGTAGTTGTTGACGTTTTCTTTTTTTTTTGTTTTTTTTTCCTTTTGTGTTAACATCTGCCGCATGTATAAATTTTCGGCACTTGTGCTTTATCTTGCTTTTGTGTTACGCTATTCTATAAGCACACAAAATGAGTCTTTTTTTTTGTAGCGTGCTCAACAAAAATGTAAATATTTATCACATATTTTTTGAACAAACTTCGCTACATAGAAAGCGTCTAAATTTGAAACATGTCAAGTATTTATTATTTTAATGAGATGGCAAGAAGCATGGGCCCAGCACAACGGAACATCTGATTAGTAATTTCTGCGCTGTACATACAAACGCTTGTATTGTAGGTTTCATTTCTGAATAAACTGTATTGAATTTAAAATATTAAGAGATCATTTAAATAAATTATGGGTTCTCAATAGATTTTAATTTATTTTTAATAACTTTTCAGAATAAAATTTCAAATAAGAAAAAACTATAAAAAGGCAGGAAAAATAGGAAAATTTTTAAGAATTAAAATTACTTTAAAATTCACTCAAATAAATCATGTGAATATTTTATAAAGAAATTTTTTCTAATGTTACTGTAGAGAAAGTGAATGAAGAAGGAAAGTATACAAAGAAATAAAACATTAAAGAAACATTTTTTTGCTTTGAATGTTTTACTTGCAGTAAAAGATTTGAAACTTCCTTAAGTTCCGATGAATTTCTTCGTAAATACAGTTATGGTTAATTTTTTGAGTTTATAAAAAAATGGACAATTTGTAAAACCTTTGTTAGAAATTATAATTTTCTTTTGCGATTAAATTTTGGAAGCAGCAAACATTTGAAATTTGTTTGAAAATTTAATAAGAGGTCGTTCATAAACTACGTTACCAATTAAGGGGGGAAAGGGGTTTTGAAAATCACAATGATAAGTAACGGAGGGTGTGGGGTATTCCAGATATTGTAACATTACTAAAAACTTAAAAAAAAGTCGAAAAAATTTTTATTAAAAATACCCATTATTTCAAAACATTATCATTCGTACAACTTCATGTTTGCCGTTTAAATTGACGGTTAACTTTTGGTGAGTGTAAGTACGTTGCTTTTCATATGTTACGTTACTTAATAGGGAGGAGGGGAGAGGGGGACGGGGGGTAAAAAATAAAGAAATTGATAACGCAGCTTATGAACGAGCCTTAAAATGACTCTCGCAAAATCAGTCTTGCGCCTAAGAATGAAAAACCATGGGTAATCAGAAAAAATGGTTTTCATTTTAAAGTATTCTGCAAGGTGATCAATATACTTATGCATTCGTTTGAACCAATTTTCGAAACCGTTTTGCCACTCTAAAGTTGATACTTACCTAGGTTTTTGAAAGCCTCAACGACCTAATCGAGCGTAGAAAAAGCATGTCACGCACTTTTTCCTTAACCCATTTCTGGTCAAGGCCAACTTATTTCCCCGGGAAAACCCTTATTATAGCTAGGTTCTAGGTTCCTAAAAATGGGTCTAAAATGGTCAAAAAAATTTTCTTCTTTTTTCTTTTTTCGCTCTTCGGTTCGCCTGAGATAGCATGGCAACTAAGGCGCACAAGAACTTTATTTGGGAGTAGTAAAAATTATACGAAAATCTAAATTTTCGTTATAGATATAGTTATGGTTACAGTTTTGGTTACAGTTATAGTTATAGTTATAGTTATAGTTATAGTTATAGTTATAGTTATAGTTATAGTTATAGTTATAGTTATAGTTATAGTTATAGTTATAGTTATAGTTATAGTTATAGTTATAGTTATAGTTATAGTTATAGTTATAGTTATAGTTATAGTTATAGTTATAGTTATAGTTATAGTTATAGTTATAGTTATAGTTATAGTTATAGTTATAGATATAGTTATAGTTAAAGTTATAGTTATAGTTATAGTTATAGTTATAGTTATAGTTATAGTTATAGTTATAGTTATAGTTATAGTTATAGTTATAGTTATAGTTATAGTTATAGTTATAGTTATAGTTATAGTTATAGTTATAGTTATAGTTATAGTTATAGTTATAGTTATAGTTATAGTTATAGTTATAGTTATAGTTATAGTTATAGTTATAGTTATAGTTATAGTTATAGTTATAGTTATAGTTATAGTTATAGTTATAGTTATAGTTATAGTTATAGTTATAGTTATAGTTATAGTTATAGTTATAGTTATAGTTATAGTTATAGTTATAGTTATAGTTATAGTTATAGTTATAGTTATAGTTATAGTTATAGTTATAGTTATAGTTATAGTTATAGTTATAGTTATAGTTATAGTTATA
Source organism: Coremacera marginata (assembly GCA_914767935.1). Taxonomy (NCBI): domain Eukaryota; kingdom Metazoa; phylum Arthropoda; class Insecta; order Diptera; family Sciomyzidae; genus Coremacera; species Coremacera marginata. Next base: position 151,667,761 of record OU612043.1, read on the forward strand.
GTTATAGTTATAGTTATAGTTATAGTTATAGTTATAGTTATAGTTATAGTTATAGTTATAGTTATAGTTATAGTTATAGTTATAGTTATAGTTATAGTTATAGTTATAGTTATAGTTATAGTTATAGTTATAGTTATAGTTATAGTTATAGTTATAGTTATAGTTATAGTTATAGTTATAGTTATAGTTATAGTTATAGTTATAGTTATAGTTATAGTTATAGTTATAGTTATAGTTATAGTTATAGTTATAGTTATAGTTATAGTTATAGTTATAGTTATAGTTATAGTTATAGTTATAGTTATAGTTATAGTTATAGTTATAGTTATAGTTATAGTTATAGTTATAGTTATAGTTATAGTTATAGTTATAGTTATAGTTATAGTTATAGTTATAGTTATAGTTATAGTTATAGTTATAGTTATAGTTATAGTTATAGTTATAGTTATAGTTATAGTTATAGTTATAGTTATAGTTATAGTTATAGTTATAGTTATAGTTATAGTTATAGTTATAGTTATAGTTATAGTTATAGTTATAGTTATAGTTATAGTTATAGTTATAGTTATAGTTATAGTTATAGTTATAGTTATAGTTATAGTTATAGTTATAGTTATAGTTATAGTTATAGTTATAGTTATTACAACAACAATTAACTTCTTGTTTAGATTTAAAAAGAATATGTTTTGTTTTAAGGAAAATGTGTTTTCATTTCAATATTTTGTAAATATAAATGGTGATTATAATACTTTTACTATTTATTTCCTTGGAAATACAATTTCATTAGGAATAACATAAAATACTCACGGACAATTGCTTACCAAATATATATTATTTGGAGAATACATAATTTGGTTGCAGTCAAACAATAATTTTCAAAACGTTTGTTAGGAATAACATTAAAATTTACTGATGATTACACTATGTTTACTTGGAAACATATATTAGCAAAAGACACGCCAAAAAGTTGTTCACTTTTTATAACTTTTTACTTACTTGTAACCGAACACTTTTTTAAATAACACGAAGTTTTATATACTATATTAATCGTTAAAATATTTGAAAATATTTGTATATCATTTACACTCGTTTTAAATTCACTTTTAACAAACACATTTGCCTGCATGCGTCTTGAAAATATAAAAACGCGGCAATTTCTTCAGCCACACCTAAACTTGCAACAGTTAAAAGGTAATAAAGCAAGGGCATAAGGCAAGAAAGTTTTCTCTATTTATTGTCCAAGTGCAAAAGAAACAGATATTTGTGTGTCGAGGCACAACATAGAAAAGAACGGATTTCTTTAGAACTCTTTTTGAGTTCAACTGTGTTGGAAATATTTTTTTTTTTATTGGGCAGAAGCAAACAATTCTATTTTCTCACGAGCATATTATTGTATTATATGATGTTGGACACAACCAATATCTTCTTATATCGAAAAAGAATGCGTTTGTAGAAAAGTTCTTATTCATTAAGTGTTTCCCTTTAAATATTTTGGTCTTGAAACCAAACATATATATACATATTTTTTCTCGGCGTGTGTGATTGAAAAATCAGGTTAAGCGCCATGGGTGCGTTTTTGCACCAAACGGAAGGTAATGCATACATATCACAATTGCATTTCCTTACCGTTATAATTTATTTTGACTTTCTTAAAAGTATGTCAAAACTGTAAAATTTTTTTATTTTTTAGGGGGGAGAGAGTAAGGTTTGGGTAATGCTTAATTCGAACTCGCAATACGAAAGCTAAAATATCAAACATTCTTTCTGTACATTAACATCAAATAAAACTTGCATTTATTGCATAGTAAAAAATTTCCAAACTTTTGGGTGCAAAAACGCACCATTTGGCAAGAAATTGGTTAATGTGAGGGCACATGAAGAAGTCATTGGATGCCGTAAGGCGGGGATGTTAGGCGGATGACAAATCAATTCCTCGTTTTGATTGCTCAAAAACGCTTTTGTTTTAGCTGATGTGTAGGAGCTCGCATTATCGGGATATAGGGTGATCTTTATGGTTCAGTGGTTGGTTTTCCTAAATTCTCCGAAGTCTTCCGACAAACAAATGGTTGTGTACCATGCAGCATTAACAGTTCTACCTACGTTGCTCAAGTGGTACAGTTGTGACATGACCGGTTTTACTTGCGACCGTTTTCTTGGATGCGCTCCGACTGCTGACAACTCTTGTCGGGCTTTTCTCACTTTAAAAGACCCAAGCATTAGACTGCTGCTTTGTTTTGGGCTTATAAGCACTCACAGAAAAATTTAGCTATGTAAAACCGTTATGATTCTAGTTGATTTCATTTTACATGATTTCATATGTTATAGTGACAGCAACATGGAAATCAACATGATTTCATGTAAAATTAAAATGAAATCCAGTAAAACCATTATTGTATCATGAACAAGTTAATTAACACGATTTCATGTAGAATCATTATGATACCTAGTAAAATATTGCATCATCTTTAAAAAAACTTGCTGAAGAAGTTCCGTTATTTCTTGTGAATTCTCTGCGCAGTCACATCGTGAAGAGTAGCGTCCTTATCGCATCGCGTAGAGTAGCGCAAAAATTAAAATAGTTTTAAATGGCTGAAAAAGTGAATTTGAATAAACTTGGATGTAGTATTGGATGTAGATGTAGAAGGTAATGTAGTATTCCTGGAGAATATTATTATTAATGAAGACGCAGATGAGTATCAGCTGGACGAACTGTTAAGAGAATTTAATTTGTCGCAAGTGAAGCATTTCTTGAAAACCAAGTGCAAATTATAAATAAGACTGGGTTCCAAAAAGCATTTTTACAAAGCATCAGTGTGTTTTTCTTTGGATTGGTGCATACTAGATTCACCAAAACTTCGCAACTAAAGCGTGGTTAATAATAACAATACAGTTGCGTTGTTTTGGTGAATCTACGAAGCACTAATTTAAAGAATAACACTATTAAATATATTTAAATATATTTCATAATTAAATTATTTATAGTCATATAATTTCATCTTATTCAATATTTGAACCAATATTCCAATATTTTTAAAAAACAATTCAAAACAATATTTTTTTTTTAACCATGCAGTGACTGAAATTTAATTTCTTTATTCAAAACTTCAGAAAAAATATGGGACAGCTAGTTTTGTTTATTTACAAACATTTATTATTAACCCATTTTTGTCCAGCGTTGCGTATACGCAACGGTATACTTTTCTTAACCTGAAGGTCATATAGTGATAGATTTTCATGATCTGCAAAAAAAAAAAAATATAAAATTTTAAAAATTTATCTAATCGACCTGTTTTTGCTCAAGGCTGAACAATTACGTTTACTTACATTTCCAAGCATGGGGAATTTGGGAATTTTCCATTTATTTTATCTCTATTTTTGAACCTCTAAAAAATCTAAAAAAAAAATTAAATATTATTTTTGTACGATCGTCTTTTCTAGGCTTTATACTTTTGTGAATTTTTATGAAGTTTGACTGACATACGTGACTCCCGCGGGGTGACACAACGTTGGTCTTTAACAAAATACGTTTTTGTATATTTTTTGTTGTTTTGTGAAAATACTTAAAATAAAAAATAACATATAGTGAATTTTATTATGTAATATAAATGTCAGCATAAATTTCTCTGTTGAAAATTCCCTTCTTTCAGAGAATTAAAAAAAAATCTATCCTTTTTTTCCCTAGCCTATTTTTTGCATAGTGTTTTCAAATGAACATTTTAAATATGATCAATATTATTCTTAAATCGAAAAAAAGAATTAAACAGATGGGGTCAGATAACTTCTTGTCTGACTTTATAAAAACATTTTTACTCATACAAGTTCATTTATTTGAAACGCTTTATTGATTGTGCACACACTAACGAAAGCATTGAAGTCCCTGACCAAGGCCAAAGATTTTTCGGCTGATGCAGGTCCTTCATCTTCTCGTTAGCTCTGGTCATTGGCTTCGGGTAATGGATGTGTTGTTGTACGTTTCTTATGTTCTTTTTCGTGTGCCTGTTAATGATTTTGGTTTCGGTGCTGTTCGTTTGCCTTGTTACAGAAACTTGGATGACGTGTTGTTGTCGGTGTCGTCGTTGTGAAACAAGCTTCGTCCATTGAACCATTGCAACGCATTGATAGCTGTATAAAGATGACGAACGACAGATGTAAATTGTAAAAGTGAAGCAAAGCGGTGCACAGTGTTAGATTTCTTAATCGTTGCTGCACTAAAATAAATATATAGAAAACCACTGGCGATAAATCAATGAAATTTTCTGCAAAAATTTACATTAATGCTGTGCATCAAATACTCCTATAAAGTGGTTTAAATAGTTTCACTTTAAGATATATTTACATAGTTGCTATATAAAACAACAATTTTTGTGTAAATAAAAGTGTAACAATATCTTTATGGAAAACTTAATATTTAGTAAAGTTATTCCATCAATTTTGGATTATTTTGGACTTTATATCCAAAGAAATGATAGGATAAGGACGAAACATATACCTAACTTAAATTTTCCAGCTTCAAATTGGCATCCTTGGACAAATTCTAAAATTAGGGTTCCATGCCACAACACCAAAAATTTTTCTAACTAGATATTTAAGAAGCCGGAACAGAAAGTTGAAAATTCATGTATAGGTGTGGCAACAAAAAACGTTTACGGATTTTATTAGTTATATATGTATATATACTCGTATATATATCACTTTTGATATCACGCATAGCCGCAACTTCCATATTCTACTATATAAGATAGATTTCATCAGAAGAAAAACTTTTACACCTTACCACTTTTACACTCTATCACTTATTTTACTTTTTAATTCATCAAAATATACCTTCAAACAAAAACAAACCTTATAACACTGTATGGCGCATGCCGATTTAACATGTATGATATATCCTGTTGATGCGAGACCGAAGTATGGGGGAAGGTAGCTCTTGCTGGGCAGTCTGAAAAAAGGGCCTCATGACTGTGCACAATAAATCAGTATTAAAGCTGCATGCATGCCAGTCGCCATTTATTTGGAAGCTCATTATGAGCGTCACACAGTTCTGCATCCGCGGCAAAAATAAAGCAAAAGTACGTTCCAAATTTCATGACCTTCTCTTATTAGTAGGTATTTGTGAAGTCATAAATCAATAGAGAGTAAAGCTCTACTAGTATGAATAACTTCGGGAATGGCTAAAAATGTTCTTATCGTAGAATTAATGTTTCTTGGATTTGATTGAACAATAATGAACCAAGAATACAAATCGCAAGTGTTTAGCTTCCAGTTAACTCACAGGTTGAGTTATTAAGTATAAAGTTGGTTGCTTGGCTGGTTGTTGTTTCTTTAAGTTGGAATGCATTTGGTAAAACATCTTTTTTTAAAAAAACTTTTTTTTGTGAAAAGGGGCTTGGAAAACATGACCTAGTGTTAAAGTGGGATAGGTGGTTTTGTCAAAAGAATTTTTCAACAGTTTCTATTAAATTTTTGAAAAAATATTAAACTTTTTGAGCTGTTTTCCCCGTTCTTGCGGATAGCGCGGGTAATTCGAACTACCCGGGTTGCCCGCTTTATTGAAAATTGATAATTCTAGCTAACATAAATCACCAAGAAACTTTAGCAAATTTTTTAGGTAATTTTCTTAGTTATTTGTGTATGGGATATACACTCAAATGAAAGCTATTTATGTATGTATGGCAAATACATACCCTGCAGGAAAATCAACTAATTTCAAAGTAGTTGATAAAGTAGTTTTTTGTCAACCACAACTAGTTGAAATTCTGACTTTTTTCCATAGAACGAACTAACATATTTTGTATGGTGATGTCCGCTAAATATGTCAATTGACTTTCGCCTGCATATATTTGCAACTACTTGTGAAATTAGTTATATATAAGTTATTTTTTTAATTACTTTAAAATAATCAATTGAAAACTATTACAGATGGCCTAAAGATCAAAATAATTGATGAAATTAAATGGTTAAATATACATAAACTTGTATATTTAACTAGAAATAAACTCTTGTCAAAATCAGAGTAGTTGCCGCCTTAATATAATTCAAAGTAGTTCATTTTTTAATTAGTTGTTTTTAAAAACAAGTTAGTTTGTTCCTATAGGGTTGATATCATTGATATTGTTTTTTACGTGTTAAGCTTAAAATCAACGCACACCCTATTTAAGCCTAGATGGTCCGCAGCTCATATTAGCCATCAAACTGAAAGATGCCAGTTTTCCGTTTCCCAGGGAACACCAGAGGAGGTTTGAGTCGGCTTGAGATGATTTCGGCATGAATAAGCATACCAGCTTTGAGTTTGAAAAAATTAGTACATTTAGCAGAAATCAAAATGGTTGAAAATAAATGGAAAAAAGTACAATTCCGTGCTACAGTCCTTAAGTCGCAACATCTTTACTGGATTGTAGTCGTCAATATATGTAAATGGAAAAATTAAATTATGAAAACATATATAAAATAATAAAAGGAAAAATTAATGTTCGCGTTTTATACAGTCAATTGATATTTTGTTGAATGAGGCAGCCTTGATGCGCTGTTGCTTTTTGAAAGTGTATTTTTCTTTCCTCGAAATCTGTCACTATAGCTGAGGATTTCAAGAAATGCCAAAAATCTATGTCTAGAAGAAATAGTGAATTCTCACCAAAACGGTGAAATTTCCTCAGGGACAGATGGTATTTGAATGTTTTCCATATTGTATGAAGTGTCCCTTATATTTCCTGCATGGAACAATGAATGCACACAAGTAAGAGCAAATTTATTAGGACGATGCTAGTTCCGCACTCGAAGAGCATTTGGCGGATTCAACTATTTTCCAGGAAAACTCTGCACCATGCAATCGGGCTAAATTGGTAAATTATATTTTAAATCGACTGCTTAATAAATTATTTGTGGTGTACTGGCGATATATAAAATTTATTTTTATTTCTTTCTCAACAGGTACAAAATGTTTTTGGCAAGACTCGAAATTGGGCAACTTGATTGGCAAGGAAATTCCCCAGATTTAAACAATATAAAACACCAATGGTATATAATGAAATAGAAAGTTGCTGACCACAAACAAAAAAGCAAGGTAAAACTCATTTCCACTTAAGAAAACTTTTGGAATAACAATTTACATCCTACTCTACTTCAATTACTGGTTGACTCTATACCATAGACGATTCAGCCCGTAATTAAAGCCATGGGAGGATCTACACCCAACTTAAATATTATTTTTTCAACAACATAACTAAGCAGTGAAACATATCTAAAGTTTTTCAAGAAATCGATTTTAAGAAATGAGTTTCAAAATAATTAAAAAACTAGAATTATGTAAAAAGGGCGTTAACTTTTTATTATTAATCTTAAGTAAACAAAATAAAATAAAAACTCTTGAACTATTTTTTTTTTTGTTGCGGAAAACTTTAAAGTTGTTAAAATTAATAAAAAGTACTAGCATTGCATAAAATTTGTGTTTTGTTATGACAACTAAGCTTTAAGAACATTCCATGTGGTACGTTTTTTGGACCAGTGTAGGTTTGACATTTATAAAACTACAAGCTGTGCTGTTAAACTTCAATTTAATGATGCCACTTTGCGATTTTTTTAAACATTTGTGAAAAAATACTAAAGAAAGGATCAGCCGAATTACCTTTATTTTTATTATTATTTTGAAAAACAGAATAAGTACATAATAAGTACGATTTAAAAATAAGAACGGCAAGCTGAAAATAAGTTCTGTACTTACTAAATAAGTAAAGTTGGTATGCTTAGACATGAATAATACTGAAAGATTATGTTCAAGTGGGTACGTAGTAGATTTGTTCATGGTTCCATGTAATTGGCTAAAGTATCTCCGATTATCGCTCCCCTCAAAATATCTGAATATTTGGACTATAAAATTGGACCAAGAACTAAAAATGATAAGTCAATGTTTTGAAGAATTTTATTATCTTTCAAACAAATTAGAAACTAGATTCGAAACACTTTCTTTAGTGTTTTTACACCGATTTTTCCGAACCTTTAAAAAAAAAACTTAATTCACCCAAATTTTGGGTTTACCATATTATAAAGAAGACAATGTTTTTCAATTGATAATTATTTAGTTTAAACACTCAAAATATTAATTTTAAGCAAAAAAAAAAAAAATATTATTTTGATAAAATAAGATCTATTGAAAGGTCTTGCTCTATAGAAGTGCAATAAGCTCTTATGTTTTCTTAAAAATTGTGTATTTTTTTAAAAAAAGCTGAAAAAGGTTCCTATGAAAAAAACCGCATTTCTTTGTGATGCCTAAGAGTATGTGGTAGATTTTGATTATATTGCTATAATACGTAAAAACTGGGCTGTTTAACAATTCAATAGAAACATAGAAAGTTTCTATGAAATATTTGGTTCAGAGGTGAAAATGGTCCTTAATATAAAAACAAAATGAACTATCGCTAGATATTTTTATTTTGTCGTTTTAACGCCACACGGGATTACTAGTTTCACATATTAGACAAGACCTAAGTTTAATTTTTATGTAATAGTACTGATTTACAGACGTGTGTTTATTTTGAGTTGTATTGTTTGTTTTATTTTTTGTTTGTTTTATAAAATAAGTGGAAAAACCTATCACCATTTTTTCGCACTTTTATTTTTTATTTGGCACTTTTTTAGCCCTAATATGGCACTAATTTTTATTTCACCATTCCATTAACCATACCCAAATACCTTAAAAATGGTGTACTTAAAAAAAATTTTTTGTCGCCAAAATAATTTTCAGGCAATTTTTAAAAAATGATAATTTTTACAAGCTAAATTTTTCTCAAAATATAAATTTTTGGAGAGAGACGTCACAGTTTTCAGCGAAATCGAAGATGAAAATGCCAACATGAACAGGTCTAGTACATAGTCCAAATTGTATAGTACAATACTATGTATCTTACGCCCACTTTTGCATAGCTGGCTCATGCGCGTAGCCGGGATATCAGCCAGGGGAGATAGAATTTGTTCTTTGCTGGTAGGTATAGAATAATAATTTTCGATACTTATAGGTTTTTCTATGTCACAATTCGCTCCTCCCATCCAAAAACTTTCTAACACCCATTATTTATATTTCATAAGAAGAACTTTGTTAACAAAAGCAATAAAACACTTTAGTTGTAAATAGCTGATTTGGCTTTGTTAGTGATTGCTTAGTATTCAACTACTCCTCAGATGTTCATGACTATTTATCAATGTGACAAGGCGGGCTATTAACTTCAAAACTAACCTCTTGCATTTAAAATTCAACTTTTTTCAAATTTTTCAAATTTTCAAATTCAACCTTTTACACTTAAAATTCAACCTTTGAATTAAAATTTAATTCAATTCCAAGTTCACATTCAACTTTATCAAGAAAAATCTCTACTTCAGGTTTTATTATTATTTCCATATGATATAAAATATAAAATATTTTTTGTTTGTGTGCATCCTGATTAAATAAAAAGTACAAAATAAAAAATATTGAAACCAGGCCTTAATTTAAAACAATTTTAAGTTAAAAAACTACAAAAACTAGAATTAAAAAATAAAAACTATAATTTTAACTGTTCAATTTATTAATTAAACTTTTTTTCGAGCTAAATAAAATCGACATAAATTTAAAACAATTGACCAAAATATTACAAAATTGTGGCATTTTTTGGATTAAACTGGCTGTCGAAAATTAATGGTGAAATATATTTGTTGTTTTTTGTTTTTTTAAAGTAATTTTGTATATCCAGAAATAAAAATGGGAAATAAAGAAAATCTATAGTCTTATATTGGAAAAGACTCTAGGAAGTTCTAAGTTATGGACATTCACTAAATTAAATGGAAATACTCATATATAATTTTTTTCAATTGATTAAAAAAATAAAATAGAAGAAATGATCTTGAAGTAAAAGGATACAGAAAAATGCACCTTCCTTTATTTTCACAGCTTCATCTTTTTTGCAAAAGAACAACATTTTTTTTTAGTAAGTAGAATGAAATTAACATTTATATAAGTTTTGTTTTACTCGATATTTACACCGAGAAAATTAAACGCCTTAAAATCAAAGAAAAAAGTTCTTGTGAAACTGTAACCAAAATATCTTTACCAAAATGAAAAAATCGTTGCAATAATAATTTATCCTTTAACTATGCAAGTGCTGCATAATTGAAACAAAAGACTGAAAGAAGACTTTGAAGCCAAGTCAATGAAACAATCTTTGCCGTGAAAATAAAATATTTACTGTAACGATTTCATTCTTTGTTAACACGGAATTGAAAAAAGTATGTAAAATCAACAACTTTTTTGGACAGTAAGCATCATTGTTTCAAATACAAAGTCAGTCACTTTAAAGAATGTTTTCTTCAAAATCATATCTGTATACAAAGTGCCAACATTGAATTGTAATTGTAAAAACCACACGTTAATATTCTAATATTCACACATTCACACTAGTAAATTTTATTATATATCATCAACAAAAAGATAAGAAAAAAAAAATTCTTTGCCCGCCGTGCGGAATTGAATTTGGAATATTTGGTGCCAGTCCATCGCTCTACCCACTGATCCAAAAAGCCTTGCACTGTTTGCTGACATAACTGCAACTATGTTAACAGATGCTGTATTAACAGATGCAGTATGTCACTGTATTCTGTTGATAGCTACACAACAAAAATCTATTCATAGATTATTGTGTTATGCTGCAGCATAGCTTCAGCTGTAATTAATATTGAATCTATCACTCCGCGTAACGAAGGAGTTTAGCTCGATGCGTAGTGTAGTGACTTCTCAATCGGTGGTATCGGTGGATGTGGGTTCAAATCCCCACGGCAGCCGATGGTAAAATTTTTAATTTGATATTTAATTTAATTTAATGTGCTTGTTAAAATTAACGCAAGCAGCAAAGAGAAGCTGAGAGAAGCCATTCATTTCATGAAGCCATGTACTTAAAATCAAGGATCTAACATTCTGCGTCTTTGCCTTAACGAATAAAAAAAAGACTTTTGGTCTTTGTGCCAAAAGTATATTTTCTTTTATCGTTTTTTTTTTAAAGACGTAAGTCTTTGCCATAAGAATTTAAGCTTTTGATTCAAAGTATATTGTTATTGGGAATGTAACAATCTTTGTGTATTTGCCGTAACGATGTTTTGTCTTTGGGCACAATCTAACCAATAAAAGTCTTTGTGGCAAAGTGCATTTTCTTTGGTTTTACGATTTTTTTTTTGGGTGTAGCTTTAACCACTAAAAAAAAATTAGTACCCAGTATACAATTAAAAAATGTTCATAAATGGCTATATGTTGGCAATTGATCGTGTTTTAAGTTTTATTGTTATTTTATAATTTCATTCAAGCAAAATTTTCTAGACATAAGTTATGTTTTATAAATGCATTGAAAAAATGTATAATAAAGGAATAAAATAAAGTTATTTCTTGGCAGATGTTGAATATGTAGCATTAAAATAATTAATTTTGAATAGTTAAAAATTTTCTTTGGCTTACAGAAAGTTTCTTTAACTGGAAGAAGTTGAATTTAAAGTGGAAAAACTTGAATTTCAAGCCAAAAATCAGTATTTGTATAGTTTTTAAAAATAATTTTATTACTAGACAAATGCATTGTTAAAAAAAGCACAAATAAATATAACAATTTTATTGTTTTATTTTTTTTTATTATTTTTTGGGGTGAGGTCGCTCCCTGCTTTATCTTTGCTATCTATTGTTTATCTAATCTATTTTTTATCAGCTTACTGTGAATTAAACTCTAATTATAGCATTTTCAACTTTAATTTCCATTAGTTTCAGCTACTTCCGGTTGCGATGATAGAAACTGATCTTGTCTACTCCTATGCTTAATTTCGTTATTGTAGCATCAATGTGCACCGAAATGAAATACTTTCTATTAACGAAATTTTTTGAATTTTCCACCTATATAGAAATGGGTGTGGATTGTTTCGTAGATTTTCACAACTCCAATTTTATCCAACTCGGTCAAAGGAAATATGTGTTTGAAATCCGTACAGTTCTTATAGCGCTTTGCAACTCTAAAATTAGAAATACATTTTGAAGATAACCTCATTCAACATAGATAGACTTTTCCCAACTTAGGTAATTTTCCAGAATGAGTTTTCCTAAACGCTCTTGATTTCTTTCGATCTTGCAGATTCAGCCCGGGTATTTCGAACTACCCGTGTAGCCTGCGTGATCGAAGATTGATAATTCAAGTTTACATAGATCATACCCAGAAAAAGAAGAGTAGAGCTTTAACCTAACAATGTATAAAATTCAGCTAAAGTAATACGGTGATTTTCAGTCAACGAATTTGTTTAGGTGCGCTACAAATTTCTAAATGTCAAAGTATTACAATTGTATTAGGTAGAGTAACTGCGAGAGTAAATAAAGCACCTACATATAGGTATGCTTCCAGCCGTAAAATAGATAAGACACATAATTAATTCGAAGATTTATCTAATTTATTTTTAAACTGTGTCTACTTTAGAGTAGATAAGCAATCTACTGAGAGTAGAAAACTGATCTAATTATTTAGATTGCATTCCCATTTAAGAGTGGAAACGGTACCTACATAATTTAGGAAAATTATCTATTTAATTTGATTGTTTACCAACTTTAGAGTAGGAAAAACAACTACTTATTTTAGAAAATTAGCCCAATTCCTTAGATAATTTTTCAGCTTTAAAGTAGGTAAGAAAATTGTATTTTTGTAGTCAAATTATCCAATTATTTAGATACATAAGAAAATCGAAATACATTTTTTATGTTCTTTTAAAATTTTATTAATTTAATTTTATTATTCGCAAAGTAACAAATAATTTAAAAAAATTCGCATAAAAAGTAGTTTCTTTTACCCTGAAACCCTTACTCTGTCATTAAGAAATCGTTATTGGCTTTGCCGAAGCCAAAATAGGCATCTTTCTGTGCAGTCCATCCATAATATTTGTGAATTCAAATCATTGTAAAAAAATATTACCAAATCCAGTGTCTAAAATGTACTGTAACGTTACTTAACTTAGCACATAGCAAATACTGAGTAACAAATCGAGTGTTGGTTATGCACAACGTAGATTAACTACGGACATGCTGAAATATATCAGCTATTTATGTCCATAAATTAACGCACAAAATCTTCTATTAAAGAAAAACAAATACGACAATTCAAGATGAAATTGAATTAGATCTTAACTTTACGTTCATCTTAAATTTGTAAAATAAAATTATAGTTTTTATTTCATTATTTCATTTCATCTCATTTATTTATTTTTATCTTTAGACAATAATTTTTTGCAGATCAACAGAATAAAAATAAATTTTAGCTATATACAACAAAGTATTTTAAAGTTAGTTCAAAAATTAAATGAAAATTAAAATAATTATATTTATTATTTAATTATATTATTATAATTAATTTGATATAGTTTTATGTAGAATATACAGAAATATAACTTCCAGACTGCTTCAAAATAGACATGATACATAATAAAATATTATTAAAAAATAGATTTTAATACACATTTCATTTCATTTTCAAGAACAGAAAAATCTAAATTAAATTTAAAATTTATGGAATTAAATAACAGCAAAACCTCGATGTGAGACATATCCAAGTAATCGCATAATAATTTCTGGGTGCTCTTACAGAGGCATTGTAGTTATCCATTTCCAATATCGCAGGGCAATCAACAAACCTCTTAATGATATCAAAAACAAAAAGTAAAGACAAAATACTTTTACTACTCTCTAAAGATTTTTATTTTATTAAGAGACATCTGGTATTATATGAGCACACACAGAGCATTGCACGAACATAATATTTTCATTTATTTATTCGTTAGTTCTTAGAAAAAACTCTGCGAATGAACTAAATTGTAATTTCTATTTTCTACGAACGAACGAACGACTATTTTCTACGAACGAACATCTATTTTCTACGAACGAACGAATGATCGAAATATTTATTTTTTTTCTCTACGAACTAACAAACAAAATATTTTTATTTTTTCTACGAACGAATGTTCGTGCAAGACTCTGGGTATACATTTTTAATTGACAAACATAAACATTTCTTATTGTTTTCTTACGGTTTATTTGGTAAAATTAAAATTAACAGCTGTGAGTCGGTAAACTATACAAATTCTTTGGGTTGGCGCATTTTTAACCGAAATTTGGGTAAAATTTACCAACGGAATTTTTGTGTGTATACCCATGGGATAATGATTTACAAGGTAGGCGTGACAGTTCTGTTGGCGATCTGGAGTTGTCAAAAACGCATTGAAAAAGAGAAAACGAATAAGCAGCAAAACAGATGACAAGTTAAACTTTGTATAGATTTTGACAACTACCGATCGACGCTCGTGAGAAAATAGGTAGTTTGTCAAGGCTACCTGGTAATCATTGTATCATGGGTAGACCATCAATATTAAATAAGCGCAAGGCAAACCTTTTCAAGCCGGAAATTATGAGCCTCATAAAATGTAAATTAAAACTGTTACAGGTTTTTTTTTTCATTTTAAGACTTCTTTCACATTTTATAGTTTTTATTACATTTTTTTATAATAATTTCACTCAAACTATCACAAGTTGAACACCCGCGACCGCACTGTTTGCAACTTGGAAACATAAAATATTTTCTTCATTTGTAATTTCTACGAAAGTCGTCGTTATGACAACTAATCAACCTTTTCAATATCCACTCTTCGTTGACGCGTGAGGGCACTAAGCAAAGCGGCCCTACCTTCATGGGCTTGAAGAACTCTTTATTTTTTTCAATTCTTTCACTTCGGTGACTAATTGAGCTATCGTAACACACAAACTAAAAAAATAATTCAACACAATGTCTTGATTGGCATTAGCATTAACATTATTGTCATTAATATTTGCACAAGATTTGAGAGAGAAACATTTGCAGATATAATAAGTTAAAACACTTTTTAAACAAGCAGACTATTTAAGACGTTTAAAGACGATTTAAAGACGACCGAATCTAACGAGTTCAAATCAGACTGATATTTGATATTAAACTTTAAGCTTTCAAAAACAAAACAACTTGCATTAGGTAAAATGAATAAAAAAATTAGGCGATTTTATAAACAAAATTTTTGTAGAATTTACAATTTTCAATTAGTTGAATAACCTAATGCATGATTGTTTTATTAAGTGTGTAAGTAGAAAAGTTGCTAAAAAGATTAGATGAAATAGAAAATTTCACATTACCTAATCTAGTTTAGAGAATAAATCAAATATTTTATTTTCGGTGTAGTTTGTCTGGCAGATGAAAAACCCTCCCTGCAAACATTTTCTGAGTGCCTCAAAAAAATGACTTAAAAAAAATATTTTTTATGCGTGTTTTATGAGTACGCAATAAAAGGATTCGTGAAGAAGTCTTTGATGTGATTGTTAAATGATTGCTCAAGAAAAAAAAACTCTTGAAAGAATCATTATTATGCCTGCTTTATGAGGACTCATTAAAAACACTATTGAAAAAATGTTTAAGGCCGGCAATACATTTCGAGGAGAGTAAAAATTGTTTTTATTAGAAAAAATTTATTTAGAGTTTTAAAATTTTCAAATCTGGTAAAATATACATTTCTGTTTCAAAAAATATTTTTTTTTTTTTTTTTCAAAAACAAATATGGCGCTGGCTACAACGATTGCTGTAAAAGGGGATTGCGCACTGAGGGGACTCTGCCAGCTCCTAGGTTGACCCGAAAAAAATTTTAAATTTTTAAACGTAGTGGAAATATCTCCAAACTGAGTGGAGTAGAATATAAAGCAAGTCTTTTTTAAAAATTTATACGTACTTGGAAAAAATATTGCATTTTTTACTTATTTTTGTTTAAAATTTTGAATAAAACTATTTTAAAAGGCTATTTTAAAAATCAGTTTCATTCAGATTGATTAAAATATTTTTAAAAAATGTCCTTCCAAATATTGTAAGGATTGGCCAAATAGTTTTTGAGATAGGTTTTCCGCAATTTTGAAAAACGTAATTTGAGAAAAATTACTTTAAAGCTATACGAAACAAATAATACGAAGACGTTAGTGTTCAAAACTTAATCGCTATACATACAAACAAAATAATTATTGTTAACATTCTTTGGAATTTTCCCCTTCTCAAATATACCGGTTTGAGCATATAAAATAAATGATATAATAGTGGTGGCGGCCGTGGCGTAGTTCGTAGAGTTTGTGGCCCATTCGCCAGAGAACCCTGGTTCGAATCCTACCTGACACAGAACGTTTTTTCAATTGAATTAATTTTTCTGTTTGGCCGTCATCTCTCTGCAGACAATGGCAAACCTCAGAGAGTAAAATCTGCCATGATAAGCTTCATGAGAACATAAGCCGTTCGGAGTCGGCAAAAAACATGTCGGTCCAGTTCCTTATCATTTGTGTTCAAACATTTCACAACACACACAACTCAATTGATCATAAGAAGCTCGGCCAAAGTCCTTTCAAGGGCTGAAATGGCCCTTCGTTTATTTTTTGTTTTTTATAATAAAATAGCAGCTGTTTGATTTTTATATTATTCGAACTCACGCGGAGGTCTCTTTTCAAGCTTATAACTTTCTTAATATTCAAGATATGTTTTAAGTCACTTAAAATGAAAATCGATTCTGGAATGCCTCTAAATGTATTGCCGGCCTTAATATGATTGTTAAATAATAGCTGAGTGTTAAAACCGTCTTAATTTTGAGTCCAAAAAAAGAGAGTAGGTTTTAAGCGCGGATTTATGTTGCTAAATACTCATTTATATTTATTTATTTAATTTAATTTTGGGAACAATGTCGACATGTAAGATAGAGTCTTTTAAATGCTCTAAGTACGACATGATAACGACAGGTTTTTAGCAATACAATGAATTAAACTTGAAGCTAACTAAGCAATATATTACAAATGAATAAAATTAAGACTTAGTTGCTGACTATATTTTATTTTAAGTTAAAAGAGATGAAAAGAGATTTAAGGAAAGAATTTGAGAATTTCATGCTTAAAGATATGTTTGTTTCGAATAATTTTGATTCTATTAGGCAATGTATTCCACAATCTGATGGCGTTCACAAAAAGAGTCTATTGGAGTTCAAATAATTATAAACTGATATTATAAGGTTGAAATTTATATTAGATCTGCAGAATTGGAGTTTTTTTAAATTGTGTAAAAATATGCAGTTTCTAGAATTCAGTGACTGATGCGATAAAATTTCCTGAGACCTTAAACATACCTCACTGCATTGTTAAATGCCAGCTCCAGTTTTATCTTGGACCTGGAATCAATTTTGCTGTACACAATATCTAAGTAAGCTGTTGTACTAACTTCCTTCTAGTTTCAGTCGGAACAAATGACGCAGTCCACCGCAAGTTCCGCAACACATAAGAGACCGTACACACAACAGTGTTGATATGGCTTTCGCAAGAGAGTTAAGCGTCAATATGGTAACTAAGATTTTTATCTTGTCAACAAAATTTAGTTCAACACTATTTAGATAAATTACAGGTATATTAGAGAAAGGGTACCTAGTTTTATAAATCGGTAAGACATATGATTTCTGCTATTTACTTAAGTCTTCATTCATTTTAATACATAATTCATCAACAAGATCAAGAGGTCTAGACAGGTACAGTTGCAGAACATCAGCATATGCATGCATTGTAACATGCCTGCATTT